>JAMXBD010000817.1:0-629185 GCA_024138025.1 Combretum micranthum | reverse complement strand
TGTTCTCTAATGAGATTCCTTTTCCCACAAAATTCTTATTTCTATTAAGCCTCGCATATTTGATGTACATGTTTGTTGAGATGCTCGGCTCAAGTCACTAAGCTAGACATTAAGATTGTCAAATGTGTTTTTATGGGTTACTTCCTACACAGAAAGTGTATCAACGTTATTGCTCTAATTTTAACAAATTTATTATGTCTATCGATGTTATCTTTATAGAACAATGTCCTTTCTTTCTACATCTTTTGAATTAAGATGAAGTGAAAGAGAATGATGATTTGTTGGTTTACCATATTACCTTATCAGGTCAAGTATGTCCCACTGCTCCACCTCACCTCCCCCACCTATTTCTTATGTGTATTTAGACACCATCCTCCACTACAAGTCAATACAGTATCTTCTTCCGCATCAGATCCACCTGACAATAACTGGACCTTTCAAGTGCTCTTCACAAAGGTAAAAGACTATGCACTTACTTATTTCTTCATTGTGTCATACAATCGTTTATCATCCTCTTCATGTTCCTTTGTTGACTCTATTGATCCATATCCATCCCTCTCTCTATTAAGGCCTTGTTCATCCAGGTTGGCAGATTGCAATGAGGAAATGAATGCTTAAATGCTAACGAACTTGGGATTTAGTAAGTACCTCAGGTAAAAAGCTATTGGATGCAAATGAGCTTTGCGGTTAAAGTTAATTCAGATGGATTTGTTGCTCAACTTATGGATAAGGGCTATGCTTAAAACTTATGGTGTAAACTATACATATACTTTTTCTCTTGTAGCTAAATTGACATCTATGTGACTATTTATTTTTTTATGGCAGCTACTCATGATTGACCTCCACTAATTAGATATCAAAAATGCCTTTTGACACAGGGATCTTCAAGAAGAAGTCTATATTTAGCAACCACCGGGTTTGTTGGTCAGGAAGAGGAGGGGAAAGTTTGTCATCTTCAAATCATTTATAAGTTAAAGAGAGCCCTCGTGCTTGGTTTAAAAATTTAGTCGGCATAGAAAAAGTTTGGCATAATCAAAAGTCTAACAACTCGATGTTTTATAGACATTTTTTATGGAATTATTCTCATTATTGTTTATGTAGATGATATAATTATTACTAATATAATGAAAGAAGAATATCTTTTTTGAAAAAGTCTCTTCATAGTCAGTTCCAAACAAAGGATTTAGGCCTTACAAGTATTTTCCAGGAGTTGAAGTGGTGAGAAATAAGAATGGTATTTTCTTGTCTCAACGAAAATATGTACTTGACCTATAATCTGAAACGGAAAATTAGGAGCAAAATCATGTAATGCCCTGATGACACCTAATCTACAACTTACCAAAAATGGAGAGTTATTAAGGATCCAAAACATAGGAGATTGGTTGGGAATCGAATTATCTTACTGTAACTCATCCTAATATTGCATATCCTGTTAGTGTTATAACCAGTTTGTCTTTTCCAACCATTCATCATTAGGCTGCTTGGAACAGATTTTTGTGCTATTTGCAAGGTGCTCTTGAACAAGGTATACTATACCAAAAGCATGGTCATTCTCGTATCAAATGCTTTTCAGATGCAGATTGGACTAATTCCAAAGAAGATCGAAAATCCATTATTGGCTATTGTGTTTTATTTAGAGGAAATCTAATTTCATGGAAAAGTAAGAAGCAAAATGTTATATCCAAATCTAGTATAGAATCAAAGTATAGAGCTATGGCTCACTACATGTGATGTAATATTGATATACCAAATTTTGACAGAGGTTGGGCTCAAAGTTTCTCCACTAGTAAAACCGTGGTGTAATAATCAAGATGCTCTTCATATTGCATCTAATCTTATATTTCACGGACGAACTAAGCATATTGAGATTGATTGCCACTTTGTTCGTGAAAAAATACAACAAAATTTAATCTCCGCAAGTTTTGTGAAGATTGGAGAACAACTTGGAGACATTTTCACAAAAGTATTAAATGGAACTCGAGTTAGTTATTTGTGTAACAAGCGAAGCATGATAATACAATGGTAGGTAGGGTTGTACACCATCCACTAGAGCACATCATCTATATATATCTCCCTGTATGTACATAAATTTTTATCATATCAAATAGAAATTTTCTATACTAATATTACACACAACATAATGTAATAATAGCTATTCCACAGATGGGAGAACAGCTATCCCATTCCCTGTATTCAGCCTAGTGAACATTCTCGTTATCTACCAAAAGAGATGTCACCAGTTGTAATCAAGCTATAGATCACATAGATTTTCATGTTGGATAACCTTCTTACAAAGTTTGGAGATAAAGAACTGAACTTTGGGTTCAAGTACAAATATATTAAAGAAGTTGATATCACCACTAAAATGAAAGAATACTTTCCCCATAATTATATTTGATTCTCGTTTTCATGCTTAAGGAAAGGTGAAAGAGCAAGGAAGACATAATGCAGCTTCCAATACAACCATGAAAACAATGCTGTTCAAGTATCAAACAACACTACACATAGATGTGAGACAACCACATAATATCCTTGAATGCAAATTCGCACACCTTATCAACTGGAGCCTGCAGTTCTTCAGATGAATCCCTTCTTAATCTGGATTTTTCCTTGTCATTGTTCTCCCTATTCTCTCTGTTTTCCCTATTCTCCTGTGCCTGCGATAACAATGCCATAGTAAATATAGCTGAACCAAGGAACATCATATTAACTAATTAAATCAACATATTTACCTTTAGTTATTAACAAAGGTTTCAAGCGTGTGACAGAACACTTCTATTCAACTTCAGCTATATAGTAATACAGAATTATCATTCATGGAGAGTGCCTTTTTTGGAGAATCCAGAAAAAGCAAGCCCACGAACTCCAGTAAAAGCAAGCTCACAAACACAATTTCTGATATACATAGCAAATTGTCTGATTCACCACAATACATCCTGGATTTTCCCAGGATTCCTAATGATGGCAAGTCTTAAAAGGAATATGGTTAAATTAATCCTTTCATTTCTAACAAGCACTAGCAAGAAATTATTTTCAATAATAATTGCACTAAGTTGTTCTTGGCCGTTCATCATGCACTCCGAACCATAAGAACACCCCAACAAAAAAGCTGTCTTGATGATCCTTAGAGAATGTTGGCTGATAATGTAAACTGAATTCGATCAACAAGATAGATTTATCTTTTTTTTCTCTTCAATATACGGAGAATAATGATTCCTTATCCCAAAGAACACAAAGAGAGAGTTGGTTTTTTTTTTTTTTTTGTGTGTGTGTGTGTGTGGTGGGGGGGTGTGGTGGGATTTTGGTTGGTAGGGTTTGGCATCATGTTGAAGCTCCATTGATTCAGAAGAGTAGGACATAGAAACCAGTATAGAATAAGCACATAGGATGAAAAGATCCAGTGAATACAATGTTAAGGGGAATATACTGTCAATATTGAATGGGAAGGAAAAGGGATATAGAAAGATATGGTTACCTTCTGTATACGGGTGCGTTTCTGAAATATTTGGTCTTCATGAACAGAAACAGCTTGAATAAAATGCTCCACTCTATCTAAAATAACCTGTATAAAGAAATAATGTCAGTACAGAGCCTATATGACTATCTTCAGGACAAGCAACTTTCAAACTAGGCTGGCATGCCTCTCTGGATGACCATCCAACAACTATAAACGAGCAAACCTTAACTCTGCTTAAGTAGATAGGTTCTTAGATGAAACAGATAACTCATAGTATGTTAGTAGTAAATATATGGGTTAATGATGCAATTGGTACCTCAACTTTGGTCAAATGTGCAATTAAACACCCAAACTTTCGATTTGATCAATTTCATACCCGCACAATCTTAACATATACAATAATGGTACTGCAGTTAACTCCATTAGTGACGTGGTATTTTTAGCGAATCAAAGAGTGACACATGTCAATGGTACATGATACTATTATTATTTCCTCTATAATTATTATTAATTTTTTCTCATTTAGGATTATTATTCATTATTTGTATAATTATTATTAGCTTAATCCTAATTATTATCATACTACCATCAAAATAAAAAAATCCAAACTTACTAAAAGCCCAACCTAGAGCCATTGGGCTTACTTATATTATCTATTTTAGCCTATCTCAATTACATTTGCTTTTGTTAGCATAATATAAACTAGGCTAAAAGATGAAGTTTTAACAATGAGGGATAACTTCAATGATAAATTCTGGTGTTATACTCTGTTTAGGCATTCTTAAAACAAATGATTAAATTTAATCTAATCTACCTACTAAAGCAAATGGAAACAAATACCCCAACTACGGATCCCACTCCGTCGTTCTCCACTGAGCACACATCGACTTCAAACGATCCAAAGTCATGTATATAAGCATCAATGACATTGTCTTAAGCTACTGTGGTGTATATGTCGATATCATTGACAATAATAACCAAATGAAAATAGCCATGGCAGATGTTGGGAGATGGAGATATGACTGGACAAAAAGAGACGTTGATTTGGAAACCGACATTAGAACAGGATATGCCGTGAAGCTTTATCCGGAAGTTCTTCGATACAATTCTAGCCTACTTATGTAATTATATTTGATTACAATGTTTATTTAAAATAAATACTTTGGCCAATGATGTATGGGGCAAGTAAATGTCTGCCCAAATGCCCAGTTCCGTGGTACAATATTCGGAAAAACAAGGGTTTCACTGTCCATTGCTGTAACAAAAAAAAAGAAAGAGAGGATTGTATTCCCTAGTACAATATTCCCCTGTCAAAAACACGTCAAACCTTGGCCAGTCTGGTGTCATTGCATTGTTAGTTCTGTTGGTGGGATTTCTTCTTAATTTAGTCTATTTTTACACTGCATGACATGTAAACACTCACCCGAACTAAAACACGTCCATTTTCATGATAATAGAATGGGTCAAATATATCACAGTGAATTCTTCAAAAGGAATTGTAGGACATACAATCTAAAGCTGCCATATGGATACTGTTGAGCTGTAAAATAAGATCGTTAAGTGTTTTTTTTTTTTTTTCTCTTCCTTCCCTCTTATAAATATTGTAGTTTCTAGACGAACTATTCAATGATAGTTAGTAGAGTTTCAAAGAGGTGGTAGATATACCTACCATAACGATAATGTCCACATATAATTGTCGGTTGTGCTCAAACTAAATAAGGAAAAAATTCTTTTTCCCATCTCTTATCTCATTTCATGGTACCAGTGCCATAGGCCTTTCTTTTTTTTTTTCTCTGGGATAAAAATCGAGTAAAATCAGCCTTTTTTTTTTTTTTTTTTGTTGTTGGGGGGGGTGGGGGGGGGAGGGGGGGGAGGGGAGGGGTGTTGCGGGGGGTTGTTGGGTAAGATCAATTTTTTTTCATTGAAAAAGGAGAAGATACAAATAGTAAAACAAACCTTATCAAAGTGACAAACATTAGAAAAACTACAAGAGAGAAAACCCCTAATCATAACCTATAAAACAAGAAAGCATACAGCAAGCCTATACACTAGGTCTTAGAACGATGTCTACTCTTCTTCTTCTCCATTTTGGTACATGAAACTCTAGATTTGAGCTTTCAAGAGTCAAGGCCAAGGAACTTGATACCATCAACAAAATTTGCCAATGTTGTACTAGAAGAAGAGTCTAGCTCTAAACATACCCCAACACTAGACACCTTGTCCAAACTCTAAACACTATCAAAGACAGCTATAGAGTCAAAATAGCTTCACCATGCTCTTCAAAAACAAGCTTAGTAGCACAAACATCAACCTGGTTTTGAAAAAAACCAGACGGAGTTGAGAGATCCTGAAATGCTGCTACCTTGTTAACCTCTTTATCCAAAATTTCTTTGGCCATCTTAGCAAAAGGAGCCACATGTACATCAATAGAATCATGCGAAGGCCTTACTATCTTCATGGGACAAGTAACACTAAAATGTCCAACGGTCCCACACACTAGAAAACTCAAAAGCTTCTATTGGTATTCAACCTCCACAAGAATCTTTATTCCATCACCGCGTTTGACCTAAATTATATTTACAAAATCACTATTGGCATCCATTTCAACACAAACGTAAGCAAAGCTCACTCTATCTTGTCGAGTTGTAAAGGAGTCAGCTACTAAAGGTTTTCCAAGACAACTTGCAATATAACTAATACTTAGCTTATGGAAAAATCCTATAGGTGCATTCCGAAGCTTAACCCAAATAGTTATAGAATGGAACTCATTGCTTGGTAAAAACATTCCCATTTCCCATTGTTGAAGATTAAGGTAACGACCAACAAAATACCAAGGAGTTTCAAGAATCCCCATAACTTGCTTGTCATTACCAAATTTGAAAAGAAACGTGCCCTTCTCATTGCTCAAAACTTTACACAAACCATACCGATCCTACATAGTGTAAACACCCCATTTTTACTAAGATAATAATTGATTAAAATAATTGATAAAATCTAGTTAAGATTATCTGAGTTGTTTCATCACACACAGATATGCTTGTTGATCGACATGGTTTGGATTTGAATTTATCTATTTAAACATGAATCTGATTCAAACCATGTCTAGATACGTAATGGATTTTAGAAACAAATCAAAAGAACAAAAAGAGATTAGGATTTGAGATAACAATTTATCATTTAAATCGGAAGAAGATACGCACGTTCGGGGATTAAGCTTCATAAAAAATGATCAGAACAATTTCATGCTTATCTTTGTTTGGTCTATAAAAGGGACGAGGAGAGATGGCAGTCAAAAGGAGGAGGGGATCAAAAAGGATCGGAAAGAAAAAAAAAAATTTATTGGAAAACACCATCTCCCAACATCATCTTCAAAAAAAACCCAGAACAGCTTCCACGAAAGTCAAACAGAGCAGCCTCTGTTCTCGAACCCACAACCCGGACCACCACAACCACCACCGTCTCCGAATCAACTCATAAACCCAGAACAAACTCCATCATCGCACGAACTAGGGACACTCACCGGCTTACCGCTTCTCAGTCGTCCTCTGCCCAACTGCTACGCTGCCGCTTGATCCACCGAAGTTCCAACCAATTTCACTCCCTGCGTGGACTAGTAAAATTCTTCTTTTTTTTTTAAATAATGAAAACAGCATGATAAAAAGCTTCTGATGTTGGTATATGTAATAGCATTGGGTAATGTGTTGTGTATTTATTTATTTATCTTATTCTTGGAAATCTAAAACAAATGGAGGCATGCGTAATTAATGATATTTGATGTTCATTTATTTATTATTATTTTATTTGAAAATTAGTGAAGTTTGGCTTATGAATTGAAATTGCATATTTGTATTATACGAATATATTTATGCCATAGAACGTGATTTCTTAGAAGTTCGTCTGTAAGAGTCATTATGTGAGTTAATTCACTATAATATATATATATATTTATTTATTTATTTACTAATAGATTATAAATATTTGATTCTCATTATAACATATTATTCATAATGCTTTATAAAAAAAAAAAATTGATTTTCACAATAATGTATATATTATTCATGATGCCTTGTAAAATTTGATACTTTGTCAATTCAATTTTCACCATAATACCTCATTGATAATACTTGATATTCATTATAATTCCTTGTTCATAATCCGTCATTAACGTGAATTTGATTTTTACCGTGAATTTTATCATCATGATGCGTTTAATAAGAAATTTGTTAATATGAACTGGTATTGTGCTACGTTGGAATTTTCTTTAATTTATGATGTTAGAATTTATAATGTACCATGTGATGCCATCTTGTGAATATATCATTCTTTAGATGTTAATAATTATGTATATAAAATTTCTTTTTTTTTAGTTATTATGCTCATTTAAAAAAAAAAAAAAAAAAAAAACTTTTGTCACCTAGAAATAGTAATTTTTCATAAATTATAAAAATTAATTTTATAGATATAGGATTCACAATAGAAAATTGGTTTTCCATAAGCTCAACAAACTTTAATAAACTTGAAATGATAACATTTCAAATTACTAAAATCAATCAACAAATTTAAATTTTTCTAAAAGAACTACGTATCGTCTGATCCCGAATAGTGGGTACGTAGGCACCCAGTGGGCGACTTAAAAAATGTAAGAAAATTTTTTTTTTGAGAAATTAAGATAATTTAGTAAATTGATAATCTCGTATAATTTAGTTAATGGTTGTATATAATAATTAGTTTTCTTTTTATTTTTTATTTTTATTTTTTTTTATTTTGTGAAAATTGATCAAATTGACTAGTCTGTAAATTTTGACTAAATTAATTTTTTTTTTTTTTTTTTTTTGCAAGTATCATATAATAATATAATTTACGACATTTAGGGAACAATTTATAACTAAAAGTTTTAAAGGTGGTAACCATTTAGGTTTTAATAGGATAGCCCCCGGACTCATGAATTCCTGGTTATTTTTTTTTAGCAGACCAATAGCTAAATTAAGACTCAACCTACCCAGTGGTCCTAATTTAAATTTTTTTTTTCCCGACTTCAGTCGGGTGGCGACTCCAAAATATTTTTTTAAATCAGAAATTTCCTTTAATTCTTAGTCGAGGATTTATATTAAATGGGTTAGGATTTAGTATAAATCGGGTTAAAGGAAATTGAATTGGAAATCAAAATCCAGGCTCGACACATAGCATAAGCAATCTATTTAATAATAGGGAAAGGAATATTCTTACCAAGAAAACGACCTACCAAAATATTTTTCCTTAAGCTAGAATCATACTCGGCCACTTCTAGTGGTGGAGTCACCACCAAATCATCACCATCCACAACAGAAGGATAAAAAAGAAGGAAGCAATCAACTTCAAAGGCAACACTAGGTTTAGAAGGCATTTTGTAAAGGATAGGATTGTGGAGGGGAGGTAGAGAAGGAAACGAAAGGTTTTTTGAGACAGGACGAGGGGATAAAACTAAAGAAATTCTGGGAGGGGAGGGGGAGGAAGAAGTCGAAGGCTTTTTAGGAGGGAGAGGCGGTCATAAAGGAGGGGAGGACCAAGAAGAGAGGGTGAAAGAGGGATAGAAAGAAAAGAGGGAGGAGATGGAGAAACTTTTGAAAGGGGGGAAGAGAGAACCTCTTTATAAGACAAGTCACCGATAGGAGCCATACTCATCATCAGGGAAGAGTCTAAAGTAGAAGCTAAAGGCTGCACATCAACAACTGGAGGAGTAGTAAAAGCATCCCCAAAGAGCAAGGTCATCCGAGAAAACTTCACTTTAGAAGAAGAAGCCCGGCAACGAGTAAACTCTCTTGAATAGCATTACAAAAGACGAGAAAGCAGGAAAAACAACCAAAAGAGAAGAGATATGAGACTAGAAGTATCATTGCAAAAAGAGGCAACGAAGAAAAGGTCACCCGAGCAAGCAACAACTGGAGAAAAGGTCGTCAGAGCAAGACGATTGCCAGTGGAGACATCATTGCCAAAGCAAGATGGTCGGTGGCAATGGGACAAAGGACACTGGCGAGATGGTGGCCGGTGGACGGAAGCGGTCCAGGGAGGGAAGCCCTAGAAAGGTGACGGAGAGGAAAAATACCCTAGAGAGAAGGGAGAGGATTCTCTCTCTCTACCCATTAGCAAAATCGGCCTTCATTGCTATTTTCATCAATCTCATTATTATGTTCTTTTCTCCATCATGTCTACTATTTCTAACAATTTCAACAATTTGATCAATCCAATTCTTTCCAAAAAAAAATTAGAGATTTACAAAATATCCAAGCTTCCTATAGACTTAATGGGAAAAATCATCTCAAATTGTCTCAATTTCCCATACATATCTTAAGGGCAAAGGGAGACTTAATCATGCTCTTGGACCTGCAGCAGCCAGGGATTACCTAACTTTTGAAGATGAGATGAAGAGGATTCCATGATAATGGCATGGCTATAGGATTCCATGGATCCTGTTATCAACCACACATGCATGTTTCATCTATAGCTAAAGAGATATGGGACTTCGTTCATCGCACATATTCAAAAGCTCATGTTACTGCTTAAACATATGAAATCAAAGTAAGACTGCAGCCCACTAAGCAAGAAGACAAATCTGTTGCGGAGGCAAATTTCTTGCAAAATCTATAGCAAGAACTTGATCATTACCAAGTTTTTGTATCAAGTTCTTGAAATGCGGTGCAAGAGATGCGACTATATTGAAAAACTCCATTGAAAGAGACTATGTCTATGATTTTTTGGCCGGATTAGATTCGAAGTTCGATCAAGTGAGGATTCAAATCCTTGGTAAAAAGGAAATTCCTCCTCTATAAGAGACAATTTCTTTGGTGCGAGCAAAGAGTCGAAAAGGCGTTATGCTTGAGCCACCAAACATGGATGGATCAACCTTAGCAGCAAAAAGGAACCATGGAGAGAAAGGTAAGAATGATCTACCAAAACATCTTAGTACTGGAAACCAATTGAAAGAGAACAAAGATAATCTATGGTGTACCTATTGCAAGAAAACAAGGAACACAAAGGAGAAGTGTTGGAAATTGAACGATAAGCCACCAAGTCAATATTGGGTAAACCCATGGAGTGCCACAAAGACCTTAGGCACATATAACTGAGCAATCCAAATCTGAAGAAGATTCAACAATGGGAAAGTTCAACGGTGAAGAAATTGAAAAGCTTAAACATTTGTTTAGATCTCTTGAGAAGTCTTCAAGAACTTGTTCTTTATCCCAAAGGCAAACCTCTATTTTCTTTTTGGACGAATGCCTCAAAAAATACTCACATCAACTCTTAGATAATAGATTCGGTAGTCACCAATTACATGACTCCTACATCTCGATTTTTTATAACACCTATACCCCATGTCCAAGTAACAAGAAAATTGTAGTAGCTAACGATTCTTTAGCTACTGTCGCAGGATTTGGGGATATAGATGTTACGCCTACCATTGTTCTCAAAAATGTCTCCATGCACCAAAATTATCATCTAATCCTGTTTCAATTCAAAAACTCACCCATGATCTCAATTGTTATACTAATTTTTTCCCTTCTTATTGTGTTTTTCAAAATCAACCTTAGAGGAAGAGGATCGGACTTGCTAAAGAATGGAATGGCCTCTATTATCTTGAGTCATCTAAAAAACCTAGAAGTAATTTGTCCTTGTCGTTTCTCAATTCAAAAAGGATGCAATTTGGCTACACCATTTGCGCCAAGGGTCTCCATCTTGTAGCGTCTTGAAAGTCATGATTCCTCAGTTGTTTAAGGGATTAGATTTTTTGAATTTTATTGTGACATTTGTAAATTGGCAAAACATACCCATGTATCTTTTCCTATTAGTAATAAAAGAAGTTCCTATTCCTTTCTTTTGATTCATAGTAACATATGGGTTCGTCATTGTACCTAATATGTCAAGGCTCGTTGGTTTGTATCCTTTATTGATAATTGCACTTTGACTCGTGTGACATGGCTCTTTCTTCTCAAACAAAAATCAATGTTAACATTATTGTATCTAATTTTCACGCAATGGTCCAAAACCAATTTGCATTTAAATAAAAGGGAAAAAGCTCTTTTTAGTACCTGAACTTTAGCCAAGTGGACAATAAGGTACTTGAACTTTTAAGAATATCAATTTCATACCTAGCCAAACTTTTCATGTCCATTTTCATTACCTTACTCTTTTATTGTCTCTTAAAGTAATAGACACATGTGAGGCAATGATTGGGTGAGGTAGTGAAAAGGGGGCATGAAAAATTTGGCTAGATATGAAATTAGCCTTCTTGAAAATTCATGTACCTAATTGTCCACTTGGCTAAAGTTCACGTACCAAAAGGGGCTTTATGCCAAAATAGAAAGGTTTAGGACAGATAATGCAACGGCCTACCACAATCAAATATTATCACCATACTTTCAATCACAAGGCATTATACGTTAGTTATCATGTGTCAATACACCCAACAAAATAGCATTGCTGAAAGAAAAAATAGACATTTACTTGACACACTACGAGTTTTGTTACTTCAAAGAAACATCCCTAAGTCTTATTAGGGAGAGGCTATTCTCATTACCACACACATGATAGGCAAACTTCCCTCTCGAATGTTAGAAGACGAGTCCCACGGCAATTCTCAATGGTTTTTCCCTCAATTCAAAACCTTTACGGTTTCACACCTAGGGAATTTGGATGCACTACATTTGTTCATGTGCATAGACAACAAAGAGACAAGTTGGATCCAAGCAATCAAATGTATCTTTGTTCAATACTCATCTATACAAAAAGGATACAAATGCTACAACTCCTCATCCAGAAAATTCTACATCTTTGCAGATGTCACCTTTAATGAAAATATACCATTTTTCTCAAAGACCTCTCTTAAGGGGGAGTTTTTAATGGTGGAAGATAATACCAACAAGTCTTTTGAACCATTTCAAAACTTGACCGTCCTCATCTTTCAACTAATGCCATTGACTCCTCCAAGCCAAACACATTCGAGTCTCCATATTCTTCTACTAATCCTGTGTCATCTCCTATCCCAACCAAAATCACTCATGATTTCTCAAGGTTACCTCAATTGTATTCAAGGAAGAAGACTATTCCAAACCCAATGCAAGTTCAAGAATCTGACTCAAGTTCTAGAAATGACATTTCGGTAAGATCTAACTCACAGTTAGACACATAATCGACTGAAGCCTCTACTAAATCAACAAACAACCTACACCTTCCAATTGCTGTTAGGAAAGGCACAAACAAAAGAATGCACTAAGCGACCATTTTATCTATTATCTAATTATGTCTCGCTTGAGCACTTATAACAAACTCACAAAAAATTCATGAGTTTAAGCACCATTGCCATCCCTAACACAGTTTCTGAGGCTTTGTCCAAAAGAGAATGGAGGGATGCTATGAGGGGGGAGATGAGTGCCTTGGAAAAGAACAAAACTGGGAAATTGTAAACAAACCAAAGGGAAAAACATTGTTGATTGTAAGTAGATTTTTACACTAAGATATAAGGCTAATGGGTCCCTTGAAAAATATAAAGCAAGACTGGTGGCTAATGGGTACACTCAAACTTATGGGATAGATTATCAAGACACTTTTGCTCCAATTGCAAAAATGAATACTGTGAGAATTTTGATAGCTTTGGCTACTCAATTCAATTGGCAACTCCTGCAATATAATGTTAAAAATGCATTTCTTTATGGTGACTTAGATGAAAAAATCTATATAAATATCCCACCGGGATTTGAAGGGGGTATGCAAATTGAAAGGGCTCTCTATGGGTTGAAACAATCTCCTAAAGCATGGTTTTGGAGATATACGAAGGTTATGAAAGAATCTAAGTATAAACAAAGTCAAAGTGAACATACTCTCTTCTTTAAACATTCTGCTGCCTGGGAAGTGACCATTCTTTTAGTCTATGCAAATGGCATTGTAGTAGCAAGAGACAATGAGAGGGAAAAGCATGAATTAAAGCAAAGATTAATGAAAGAGTTTGAAATAAAGGAACTAGGAAAACTTAAGTATTTCCTAAGTCTTGAGGTGGCATACTCAAAAGGGGGAATATTCATACATCAGCAAAAATATGTGACTAATTTGTTGGTAGAATTAAGGATGATTGGATGTAAACCAATCTCTACTCCAATGGATCCAGATCACAAGTTAAGGGAAGCTAAAGAAGAACCAACTATTGAAAAAAGAATGCACTAGAGGTTGGTTGGTAGACTCATATACCCTGCTCATACCCAGCCTGGGTATAAACAAAGTCAAAGGTGACCATACTCTTTTTCTTTAAATATTCTAATGCACGGGGAGTGATCATTCTTTTAGTCTATGCAAATGACATTGTAGTAGCAGGAGACAATGAGAAGGAAAAGCATGAATTGAAGTAGAGATTAATGAAAGAGTTTGAAATAAAGGAACTAAGAAAACTTAAGTATTTCCTAGGTCTTGAGGTGGCATACTCAAAAGGGGGAATATTTATACTCAACAAAAATATGTGACTGATTTGTTGGTCGAAATAAGGATGATTGGGTGTAAACCAATCTCTACTCCAATGGATCCAAATCACAAGTTAAGCGAAGCTAAAGAAGAACCAACTGTTGACAAAAGAATGCACTAGAGGTTGGTTGGAAGACTTATATACCTTACTCATACCCAACCAGACATTGCCTACTCAATAAGCATAATTAGTCAATTCATGCATGATCCTAGAAAATCACACCTCCAAGCTGCTCATACGGTACTACATTACTTAAAAGGCAATCCGAGGAAAGGAATTCTATTCAAAAAGAATAGTAATCTAACTTTAGAAGTTTACACTAACGCTGATCATGTAGGTTCTCTAATGAATAGAAGATCAACTATAGGCTATTGTACTTCTCTCAGGAGACAATCTAGTAACATGGAAGAGCAAGAAGCAAAATATTGTGGCAAGATCATCTGCAAATCAGAGTTCAAAGCTATTGCTCAAGGATTATGTAAGCTACTTTAGATGAAAATTATTCTACATGATTTGAAAGTAAATTAGGAAGGCCCTGTGAAGCTTTATTGTAACAAGTCAGCTATCAATATTGCTCATAATCCAATACAACATGTTAGACAAAGCATATTAAGATTGATAGATACTTCATTAAAGAAAAGTTGGAGGAAGGATTGGTATGCTTATCATATGTTGCATCAAAATATCAATTAGCTGATGTATTAATAAAAGGGTTAAACAGCTCAAGTTATCATGATCTAGTGTCCTAGCTAGGAATGGAAGATATCTATTTTGCAACTTAAGTAGGAGTGTTGAGCTGTAAAATACGTTTATTAAGTTCTTTTTTTTCTTTCTCTCTTGTGAATATTATAGTCTCTAGAAGAACTATTTAATAATAGTTAGTAGAATTTTAAAGAGGTGGTAGGTAATTTGACCATAACGATAATTGCAATATATAGTTGTCTTTTGAACTCAAACTAATTAAGGAAAAAATTTTTTCCCATCTTTTATTTCATTTCAGGCAAAGTGCAATGGTTTACACAAGCAAAAACAGATTTTCATGCTACCCGTTCCCTATTAAAGCCCATTAAGATAGGGTAGAATGAGCAACATTCCCAGACATAACCTACTAGAGACTACAATTTAAAACTAAAACTATATTCTCACATGCTAGATAACAAGAGTATGATGGTAAAAAGAACAAGGTTTTCAGGCAAATTCATTGGAATTTTAGCCGCTTAGAAATGCCTCCACTTGGACTAGCCTGTCCCTTTCCGAAGGCAGTCTTCTTCCTCCTTTTCTCTTTCTTCCTCACTATCAAATTCATCCCCTTTCTCCCTATCCACATCACCTGCTTCCCTCTCCAACTCTTTCCATGTCTTTCCTTTCTCTTCCTCGAACTCTTCCTTAAATCCTCCTCTTCATCATCCTTTGATTTTACCAAGGACTCACTATCAATGTCATCAATGCAGATCCTTCAAGTTCTATCTAATTTCTTAGGAAACATGTATTCTATTTTGACAAGGTCTTTTCTTTGATAATCTCATGGTGGTGATATGCCCCACATCAATGATATTTTAAGAGAGACAGGCTTGTTTATAAAATGTAGTTGGACAAGTCATGGACGAGAGTAAAATTGTAGAATATATGGGCTCAATGGGTGTGTCTAGTGTATATTATGGGTCTAATATGGGCTTATTTGTATGGGTCACTGCTTTCAATTGGGCCCACCAGTGTTGTTAAAGGTGCACACGCAAGGTGAGGTGCATTCAACAAGGCACGAGCCTTTTTTGCCTAGTCGCAAGGCAAACCAGGTGCCAAGGCAAGTGCCTTAGTGAACGGCCCACATGACCTTAAAAAGGGAGAGAGAGGCAAAGGAAAAAGGAGAGAGAAAAGGCCCTAACCACCCAGAGAGAGAGAGAGAGAGAGAGAGAGAGTGTATGTGTGTGCGTGTGCGTGTGCGCGCGCGCGCAGGGGAGGGAGACGAAGAGTGGCGGTGAAGATGCTTTGAATGTTAATAGAAACTGAAGGTGCATGAGACAGAGAGAGATTCACTATATCCACCGAAGAGGAGAGGGACAGCTTTGGGATTATCGCCTTTTGATCGCATTCAAAAGAATTTTAGTGGACAGGTTAAAAAGAGCAGATTGGTAAATATTATTATTAAATACAAAAGCTTTGTGTTGGCCTAAAAAATATACATATACACACACACACAAAAGGTTTGTAAAGTGTAAACATTAAAAATAATTTTAATCAATTGTACAGGTTATGCTTTTTCCCTTATTAGTCTAATTTTTCTTTTACTTTTTTTTTTTCAACAATAAAACTAAAAACAGTAAAACTAAAAACATATTAATGAGTAATTAGCAATTATTTGCCATATATGTTATGTTTTTTCCCCTTTTTCTTTTAATTTCATTTTGCCTAACCTTTTTTACTTTATTTTTTTAATGCTAAAATAAGATACTTAAAAAAAGGACTTATTAAGGAGTAATGGCCAGCAAAGAGAAACTATTACAATGTTTTAATAATATTATAATAGTGATTTGTCTTCCTTAAATAGTTTTTATTAATTTAATGTAAACATTATTGTTGAATAATTATATTTTGGTGCATTTAAATATATTTAATAAATTTATTAGTATTTGCGCTACATTTTAGTCAGGCATGCCCTTTCTTTGCGCTTCTCGCCTCAAGCGATTTTAAAGCATTACGCCTTGAGTGCGCTCTTCGCCTTTAACAACCTTAGGGCCTACTCATTATATTCATAAAAATAAATTAGGCAATTAATAATAAATTAATCACAGTTATGATTATAACAAATGGTTCATAATAAATTAAGAATAAAATAACAAGTATGGACGTGTCATTATATTATAAGTCAAAAGTGCCACATCATTAATAGTGCTACTAGCGGTTAGTTCAAATACCATCAATGTACACGAACAATTGAACCAGGTACGAAATTGATCAAAATAAAAGTTCAAGTGATTAATTGCACATTTTACCAAAGTAAAGGTACCAACTGTGACATTAACTCTAAATATATTTATAATTCCACAAATAAACACATCTAATCTGTAAGGTAAAGTAACATCGTTCAAGAATCCGCTTCTACTACAGCAAATAATGGAGGACCAGATTAAACTAAGTCCAAGTTTACCAAAAACAAGAACAGCCACATATAGGGCACAGTACACACAAATGTAGTTAGCAGACCTCAAGTATACTGTTGCAGTGTATTTTGTATATTAAGATCATTACTTCTTCAAAGAGGGAAAGGGTTGGAACATAGAGAGAAGAAGGTAGAAAGAAACTGAAACAAACAGTCAATCTGGCAGTCACACATCTCCAAGCTAGCCAGTCGAGATACAGACAGCTTGTGGTTTATTCCCTATGGTAATAAAGAATATGCCCTCAACAAGGGACTGAGCCAAGTTATCCTAACATACTTTTTCTTTTAGTAATTTTGCAATCACGTTTCTACTTTTGCTGTTGCACCATATCCTTCATGAATTCCACTATCAACCTTCAAAATTCATAACCTGTATTTTCAGCAAGATTCACGAAAGGCTTTTTCAATTATCAGTCACCTAATTCCCTAGATCTAGGGCTTCTTATGGGAAGAGAGAAGTCCAGCATACACACTAAAAAACATAATCAGAAAAGAATCAACTCAATAAGAGTAACTTTAGCACAATATTAATCAAGCAAAAATTTATAAATATTGACCAGAATATATGATGGGAGAATAGAATATCAACTCCAAAGATACACAAGAATATTACCTCACCAGCATCAGTCATATAACCACCCATTGTGGTGAACTCTCTTTTATATATGAACATCAGAAGAGTTATAGCACCCTGCAGTGGCAAAAGTTGTAACAAAATATAAGATACCACCAAAGAACGAACAAGAGCAATTACAAATACCCATAATCTTTCCTGTAACCATCAATAAAAAAGACCTACAAGCTTCTACCATTAGATTTTCAACTACATACCTCCCTGATTTCCAGTGTTGGCATGTGTGGAAGGAAGTCGTTGCCAACAAAGAAGCATAGAAATACAAAATCATCCACTATTCTTTCAAAATTGATCTCAAAAGGTGGATTGGGGATTTCCAGATCATGTTGCAAGTACTCACGCAACACCCAAATACGAAGAAACTGCCAAGAAAGTGAAAACATAAACATACATGCAAGATACAACACATATAAAAAAAATGTTAACGCTAAAGATAGAAAATGCTCTTGCCCCTCACTAGTTTTACCCCTTAAACCCACCCAAACCGCTATTCTTAGGGAAAAATCCACCCTCTCTTCCTTTGCACCTCTCACCCTCTCCATATCCCTTGTTCTCCTTTGTTCTTCCTTGTTCTCTTTTCTGATTTGCCTCCAACAAAGGGTGGAGCTCCCTGCCAGCGATTTAGAGTCAGGTCACACACATTAGGCGAGCACTTCCCACCTGGTTGGCTGGTTCATCCAAAACCAGGTGGGACTAGCAAAAATGTGAGGCCTGGCTGTTAACCCTGGTTTTTTCCATTCAGGATATGAAGACAAAACACCCTTTTTACCCCCCATCACCAAGCCGTTTGTAGCAATACCAAGCCTTGTACCCCTGCGGATGACAGGCCTTCAGCTTTTTCTAGGCTGGCCCTAGCAATTTTAAGGCTACCTTTCTGCCAACTCAAATATGGATGTTTTTCTTCTTTTAAGAACGGTACCTTGGAAACGCTTAATGAAACTTGGAAAAAGTTTGAAAAACCCCCATGGATCTCCTGACCAACTGAAAACCTTTGCAGATGCATGCCATCCACCAGTTGAGGAGAATTCATACACAAAATTTTTCCCCTCCTGTTGCTAAAGTGAGACCAGCTCCCTCCATAGCTGAAAGAGGTAAAAAAATTTTGGGAATCCACATTAGTGGGCTATTTCTGTGGACACAAGATGCCTTTTCTTTTGGTACAAAAGACAGCTTTAAGGGTTTTAAAAAGCCATGGTATACTTGTTGTGTTGGGCACCAAGAAGGATCATTTCTACTTCAGATTCTCAGCCAACACAAATCTTGACAAATTTTGGCCAAACCATGGTTTTTTGCCCAGTATTTCTTGGTGCTCCGAAAGTGGCAGCTCAGAATGGCTCTCACCTAGCCTTAGACTTCTGTTGTCCCAACTTGGATAGTCTTTCCCCAACTTCCCTGTAGATCTCTTGATGCAAATGGCATAAGTTACATAGACAATGTGGTAGGCGACCCTTTAAAATTAGATTCTCTCACAGCTTTTAAAGAGGCCAACCAAGCTAGGGTTCTCATTGAAATTGATGCTTGTGCAGAGCTAGTTTCCCAGGTGAAAATAGAAAGTGGAGACGGCTCTAATGCCTTAGTCTCAGTGGAATATCAATGCACCTTCCTCAGCGTCCCAAATTTAAAGTTTTCAGACTTGTGTGTGAAAGTAAAGGGCTCTTTCAACAAGCAAAGCTCAAAACAATATTTAAAAAAAAAAAGGAAAGAAACCAACCATTGTTCCCTCAACTACAAATAAGTCCATAGCCTCACCGAAACATTGAAATAAGAATGCAGTAAGTGAGGAAGTTAATTTTCCATTGTAAAGCAAGAAAACAATCCATGTCCTATGCTGACTCTAAGAGGACATAGATTCCAAACTGTTGCATATTCCCAAAGTTAATATCTTTGAGGTCAGCAAGTGAAGCAAGGCAAAGGCCTTCAGCATGAGTCAGCAACTCCATGTGAGATGCAACCCTCAACTCCACCAGATAAGCCCATCCAAAACCTTGAAAACTCAAATGCTCATCCGATTTCTCCATGGCACTCAAAACTATGGTGATGAGTCTCCCTGCCACGAAGCAATTCCTCTCCCCCATAAGCTATCAGGTCAGGAAGTATTAGAGCCACTACAGATAGCTCATCTTCTCATCTTCAGGCAGCGGGAGTAGCTTTTCAAGTGGTAATGGAAAGAAGAAATTCTTCAAGAAGAGTATATATTGCTTCACCTAAAGCTCTAGTTCTTTGTTTCTGAGTGATGTTTTATATGAATTTTTCAGCTGAGAATGTTCAAGGTTTAAGTGACCCAATTAAGTGTGCCAAGGTGAGAAAATTGTGCAAGAAAAAGGCATTTGTTCAGTAAGTCTCTTAGAGACCCAAATCAACCATTCTAATGAAATTTTATTCAAAGATCAGCTCGTCCAGGCTGGAAATTTGTTGTCAATTCTTGTGCAAGGAAAAGAATTTGGTCAGGTTAGGATTCTAGAGTGTACAAACTGCTAGCATTGAAGAACACACAAAACACATCCAATTGTTTCTGCTTCAACACCAAAGCAAATGTGGGGTTTTATACTACTTCTATTTATGCTGCTAATTCAAAGCTAGAGCACGGTGTATCAAGAGAAAAGATTTTGATGCTAGCATTCCTTTCTTGTTCACCAACCTTAGGTTCTCCTTGGTGATTTCAACATGACTAAATCTATATAAAAAGGGCTTGGTGGAAATACCCACATGTCTTCCACCATTGCAGCCTTCAAGTTTTCTCTTGATGGATAGAAACTCTACATTTGCAGGAAATTTCTACTCTTGGTCAAATAGACATAAAGACAACCCTGTCCTTAGAAAGCTTGAATATATCTTGGCTAACCAACCTTGGATGACAAGTGAAGATCACATTGCCTGTTCTTTCCAGCCATGCTCAGTGCTTGATCCAATCTGACATCTCCACACCTCAAAGGAAAATACCCATTAGGTTTTTCAACATATCGGTTGAATCTGATGCCTTCTGTCATTATGGAAGTTCAAAATAAAGAAGCTGTAAGCTCTACGATGTTTCAACTTTCAACATATTTTGGTCTGCAGCCTTTGCTCCAGAAGTATATAGTCTTCGGCGTGTGCAGTACTAGTTTTGTTTAGGAAAACTGTTAGCATTTCCTTCTTTCATAGCTCATCACATGTTCCATCTATTACACAAGGATTACCAATCCCAGTGAATTTTGTATTTTGTCTGTAACTCATCAGAGTGTTTTTCTCTAGTTCAAACCTTGAAAAATATTGGGTTGACCTCTTTACCCCTCATATTGCAGTTGTGTATTTCTTCATATTTGATTATTAATGGATTGATTGTTTAACCCCAAAAAGAAAATGAAAACATAAGATAAAGTGCACAAGACAGTCAATTCAAACCTGATATTTCTTCTTGTGGATTGGGGTTTCATCTACTTCATTCCCAACTTCACCTTCATCACTTGGCTTACCACGACAATCTGCGGCAAGGTGACCAACTTGCCCACATAGGAAACACTTTTCCTGGTGTCCAGGAAACGTAACCATCTACAAAGAAGGCAAAATGAGTTACAGGGAAATAACACAGAACTCCAGAATTAGAGTGTCAAGAAAGTGCAGACCTCTCTAAGAATTGAAAAGTGGACCTCATGTGTAGCTAGAGAGAGCATAATGAGATCAGCATCCTGATCATGAAAAAACCGGATTAATACAGTATCTTTTCCATGGGAAAAAAGATTAAATAAAATCAAATATTCAATCAAATTTAAGACATAAAGTAGCAATGTTTAGACATAATGATGAAAACAATTCTCCACCAATGACAAATCAAGCACTCACCAGACCATATAGGCAATGCCTGGTATTTGGATCAAAACCGGGGAGATTCCTTTGTGATCGTATGTATGACATAATTTTATGTTCTCCTTCTCCAGGAACATTGGCATCGGAAAGAATAACCTTCAATAATCATCCAATGCATCCTCATAAATAAATTTAGAGAGACAAGAATCCTGAAACCAGAATTTTGTCCGGAAAACATAGAATAGATTACTCCAGGAGACAGGAATCATCCCATTCAATAAAGCACCAAGGAGATGCAGAAAGGAGGGAAGGAAAGATTCTGCCCGACCTTTATGTGCTGCCAACCAGGAGTGTTATTCAATCTCAAATGTATATGGTACTGTAATGCAACGGAAAGGACTGCCATGAACTGAGTGCCAGGTGTGATCACATTTGAATCACATGTTTCAGGCTTCTCTTTAGCAGATAGTATTTTTCCCTCCTCCTCAAACTCTTTCCGCAATCTTTCCTCCTCAGCTTCCTATCCATAAAAGAAAAAAAAAAAGCAGCGCCGAGATTAAGTAGCAATCAGAGTTTATACAGGTTCCTCAAGTATCCTGATTTTATCAAGCTACTACGGTTTAGGAGAGAATCTTACTGCATCTGCTGCATCTTTCGCAGCTTTAAAGCGCCGACAACGTTGTTGGTTCATTTTAGCTCTAGGTGCAACCCCATCTGCACGCATTCATGCTTAGTCCACTGACCATTATGTGTACTGTTAAAGCGTAACCAACACATGAAGCTTACCCATTGCCATATAAAGAAGCTTTCTAGGGCGCACTAGTGAAACTATATGATCAGTGTAATCAAATATGGACTTGAAAACATCGTCATAAGTTGCAGGAGCAGGCTGCAAAATCAGTTAACAATTAGCATGGGTTCTACAGATTCAAGATGGCATGGCAATAGCCCATCACATCAGGCATGTTCTAAAAACAATATCTCACTTGCTTGACCATCTATCAAAAGGTGAAAGAATGCTAGATAACAGCAATACCAGGCACTTTCCAGAAGTTTTGACAGGGGATGTCCAATTTAATAAGAATGCTAGGCACACTGCCTAAAGAGATTGCTCAAGCACTTAAATTTTGCACAAATCTATATGCATTGAAATGTCAAAAAACAAATAGACTCAATACACAGCACAGAAGACCCAAATTAAATACATGAACAATGGGAAAGGAGCATTCATATTTTAATCGCAGCTATATGCTCATCCATATTTTATTTTATTTTATTTTTGAACTTGCGTACTACATAGGGTATTGTAAAAGCTTTAATTTCATTATAAAAGGAAACAAAGCATTTAGAAAGTGGAAAGTTTCCCTTTTTATTTTTCCCGTTTCAAAAGTGCCTTTAAAGTCTTTACACCGTGCCCCTCAGCTTGCGGTGGAGGGTACACGTCAAATATTCTTATAACAGAGTAAATTTTCTTTTTTTTTTTTTTTCCCTTTGGATGAATAATTAATATCATTAAAGTAGAAGGATAAACAGCCATCACTGACGGGAAAGTATACAAGAGAGGGCTACTACACAACAAAGAGTACACAAAAACACACTGTAAAACAAAAGTAAACTTGTCTAAAACTCTAGAGAAGAGTAGCATAACTATAAATCTAATTGGCTACGGAGGTCATAGCAGGATGTGATTGACAGAACATAGAGGGGAAAAGCATGTGGAACAGGGAAACTTGGTCCGTGCACCTGCTATATAGCCAGTTTTCCTTTATGCACTGTTAAATCACATGCCAGAAACTACCGTGATTTACAGACTCAACAGCTTGTGATGTGAAAAAACCACTAGAGCTAACTAAACAATAACACTACCGGCTGGATATTGGCTGTACCGGTGTCGCATCATGTCACCCCAATCGTAGTTTAACGCCCGCGCAAGTATAACAAACTAAAACAATTATCTGAACTGCTAGATATTTAATCACGATTGGACAGGACTGCGTTCAGAAAACTACCCGAAGTGGTATAATCTTCAACATCACTCTTTACCAAAACCTAAAAACCCTACTTGCGCATCAACTGAACCGCATTGTATACGAAAACACAAATCCACCAAAAAATTACCTCGGGTTCCAAAATCTAGGGCACAATATGGCACACAAAGTCAACAACATCAAGACATGAAAATCATTTAATTAAAAACCCCAATTTTCCTTACCCTGCCTTCGGGATGAAAACACGGATGAATCATTCCGTTCATGTCTAAGTACAAGTTATCGAATTCCACTCCATTAGGGTTTGGTTGCGTGATGTCAATTGGTAGTACGGCGCCGTTGGAATCCAGACGTGGCTCTTCCTCCACCACGTCGACGATTGCGGTTGGGTACCGATCCGCCAGCCACCGATAGAAAGCCGGAACGCCCATGGTTTCACAGAGAGAGAGAGAGTTTCGGTTGTGGGCGTGCAAGTGTACGGACTGTTTGGTAAAATGAGATTGATGAGAAAGAAAGAGAGCAGGAATCTTATTTTCTCACGTTTTCTTTTTTGCCTCCTTTTTCCCTCGATTTGTTTGTAATTTGGTAAAAAAGAAAAAACAGTTATTCGCCGCAATAAGCAATGGAAGAGTCAAAGGAAAAGGAAAAAAATAATATAATTTTAAAAAATTATAAAAATACCACTGATGTAAAAATAATCTTAATTTTAATTAAGTTAATCTTGTCTCTTTAAGATGAGAGATTATTAATATATGACTTCATCTCTTCAAAAGACGAGATTATAAGGGTTTATATTCTCCAAACAGCTTCTTCTTTCTTATTTCACACGATCAAATTTCCCCAAAACCCCCCATTTTTGAAACCCTAATCTTAGTTTCCATCATTAAAACTTGGATTTAGACAAAATCAAAGCGTGATTTTGTATGGGATTGATTACGAGGCATTGGGAAAGTAATCAGATCATGAAGAAGTGGAGAAATTCGAGCAGAGATTCTCCAAAATCGTGCTGAACTCGATAAGTAAGTGCGTTTGAATTTTCGCTTAAATTTTTGCTATTATTGATTATGCATTGTTGAATATTGGGTGGTGAGATCATAAATTTGCTGTTAGTGATGTTGCATTATTGTATGGGTTGAAGAAACAAGCTTACCGTGAGGTTTCCTTTTTTCCCCTTATTTTAGTAGAATAAATTTTTTTTGTTGGATTTTTTTTGTCAAATGTTAACGCACTTCCTATGTTAGTTAGGTATTTTATGGTAGATGAGAATGTGACTGGTATGCTAATCGTATGTGTTGTTAATGCTGTCTTATAGATAATGCCTGATGTAATTATGATTATACTCTTTGGTTTTTGAATTTAAGAACCAAATTATGAAATCATATATTATTATACATCTCACACGTTGATCATATGCTATTATAAAACTGGAGTGGGTATAGTAACATCAGCAAATATGCTTAAATATTATATGAGTACAATAGATGAGTCATGGTGCGAATTTCATGCATTTACCATATGTTTTATGATATAACAGGATAGGTGAGGAAATGGATAAGGCCAGGTTTGTACTGTACGCTCGTGGCAGCATTATGGAGGGGAATGATAGTTTTGATTATGATAAGCGGCCAATTTGCGATGGTCAGTGTTAGTAGGAACTCAACATATGAGCAAATACTTCGCATAATTTATAATAGACTTAAAGAAAATAGGTTTGCACATCAGGTTGAGCTGTATCATGAGGTGGCTATTGGAGATAGGATGTTGCAATATGATATTATTCCAGTGATTAGTAATGAGGCCACACAAGAGATGTTAGTGTACACTGAAGGGTCAGTGCTTGTATATGTGTGGATATTTGAGAACAAATTATCACAGGCAGCTGTAGGAGCAGTGGGTATTGATGGAAATATTGACAGTCGGGGGTTAGTAGACTCAAACTCTTCACCAATTTCGACAATAGGTAGCACACAGGTGCAAATAAGTAACTTTGAAATTATTGCACCGAATTGGACATGTGATCACGATATTGATGTGATGCAAGACTCATCGCCAAGTAAATTTTTCTCCAACAAAATGTTGCAACTGGGGTACAACATAATAGAAATTACTGGCACCATTTTGTGGCTCCCGCATATAGTAGGGAGCTCAACGCCAGTACCTTATTTCACTTCATATGTTGGTAGTAGTTATGCTGCATTTGATGATGAGCAGAAAAAGAGTGCTAGAAATTGGAGTTTCAACGATGAATTCAAGGTTGGGATGAGATTTGAGACTAAATATCATCTCATATAGGCAGTTAAAATGTGATATATATCGAATCATTATGATTTCAATGTGGTAGACTCGGACTCGAGGTCATGGGCAATTAAATGTACTGATATCCATAATAAAGGTTGCAAATGGAGACTCGGAGGCTATTATAAAAAGCATGGTGGGTGGTTTCATATCACTAAATATGAAGATCCATACACCTACTTGAATGAAATTACTAAACAAGACCACTATCGATTAAACTCCACTAGCATGTCTAAGTGCATTATATTAGAGATTCATAATTCTCCATATGTGAGAGTAAATGACCTCCAATTGACCATCTTAAAAGAATTTAGGTACAATGTTCGTATAAAAAAATTCGTGAGGCAAAGCGAAAAGCTATTGAATAGGTGTATAGAAATTGGGAAGGGTCCTATGCAGAGTTATTGCATATGCTTGATGCGATAACAGAGGCAAATCCAGGAACAATGGTTTAATGGAGAACTGTGGATTTAGATACAGCAGGACATGTCTGCATTGAAGTGTTCCAGTACTGCAGGTATGTTTTGAATGCATAATTCAATTTAGTTTATAAAATATTGATATCGGCAAACTAAGTTATATCAGTTAATTCTTTACAGACCAGTGGTCACGATTGATGGCGCCTTCTTGTATGGCAAGCACAATTACAAACTACTCATCGTAATGGTAGTGGATGGGGCAAATCATATCGTTCCACTTGCATATGCCGTTGTCGATGAAGAGAAAGAGGACATATGGAGTTGGTTCTTTGGAAATTACTGAAATACGTTATCAAGGATCGCTCCAATGTTTGCTCGATATCCGATCGACACACCGATATTAAGAGGTAATTGAAGGTAAGAATGTTGTGTGGCCTAGAAGTTGGCCTTGGCGGTGGTGTATGAGGCATGTTGCTAGCAAATTCAACTTGAAGGCGAAAAGTAAGGTATGTCAGGAATTAGTTAAAAGAGCAGCATACCAAATCCAAACGAGAAAGTTTCATGGTTACTTCAATACGGTAAAGCAACTTAATACATGGACATTGAGGTATTTTCGCAAGTTGCATCAATGTATGTGGACTTTATCTTACGATGAAGGCATAAAAGTTGGAATTGGTACAACAAACATGGCTGAAAGTTATGATTTCATTCTAAAAGATGTTCGATGCTTACCTACGGCACATTAATAAAAAAACCTTTTACAATTGCAACTCAATATTTAACAGGCAAAGCAAAGAGGTGAGTGAAAGCAATGAGTTTGGGTAAGTTGTTGACCGCGTATGCTACAACGAAATTTGAGAGGTGGAACAATGTATCTAGTGCATGTCGGGTAACATGTTTCAACTATTAGGAACAAATATTCGAGGTTCTAATTGCTCTGCGCCCTACAGTGTACGGCCAAAAAGGATATCACATTCAAAAATTGGAGTTGCAAGCAGGCAGATGCACACGCAATAAGTAGCAGACATATAAAATTCCATGCTCCCATGCAATGGCAGTAATGGGTACTTTGCACATGGATTGTGTTTGTCAAATTGGGCAATGGTACATATAGGAGAATTAGTTATGGGTATATAAGCGATCATTCATACCTACGGCAAATAAGGCTACTTAGACTCCTTTCGACATTTCAAAATGACACCCCATCTCAAAACTTATCAAGAAAAAGGGTAGGCCTAAAAAAAAAACAATTCCATAATGAGATGGATACTTCATATGGCCCACGAGGTTATTTATACGATTCATATGAGCAGACAAGGCACGACATCATAAATTGTCCTAATAGGCAAGCAACTAATAGGACAATCATGGGCCAGTTAAGTAGTAGTGGTGTTGTTTTTTTCTTTTTCCTTCTTTTGTTCGTGTGTTTTGTTTTCCTGCACTTACACGACATACTTTATTTGTTGTTGCTCCTGCATTTAAGCATCTGCTAACCCTATTTGTTACTTTCTTTATTGCAGATGGATCCAAGACAGGTTGATGACTCCATACTTATGGGGCAACCTATTCATAGATCGAGGTTAGCATGGGAGGGACAAGTAAAATTATTTCCTCATCCAATTAGGTAGATCATTTAGACAATGTTTGTGATGGATTTGTTTTCAAATGCAAAAGCACGTGGTGTTACACTGTCACCATAGAGAGGTGAGGTCGAGACGGCAAGAGCATGCCTCCAATTCTATATGATCTACTTGTTCCATTGTTGTCTTAGGTTAGTTTCATAGATGCTACTCATATACCATTTGTACGGTTGGATTGGCACCTAATTACAGCTCAAATGGAGAGATGGCATCCAGAGACCCATACCTTTCACATGTCGACGAGGGAGTGGACTGTGATGTTGCAGCACTAAAACCTTTCCGTCGATGGCCTAGCAGTTAATAGCATAGCTTTAATGGATTGGCCAGGGTTGTGCCACGAGTTATTAAGAGTTAAACCCAAGCCCGAGTGCATATCAATGGTAGTCGGAATGAAGATGTCATGGGTGGATACACAGTTTAGAGTGTTACCACACCATGTAGATGATCTGATGATTCGACACCATGCTAGAACATGCATTCTTTCACTATTGTTCGGGAGGGGAGGTTATTGTTGCAAATAAATCGTTGAATTTGGTTCATATGATGTACCTCCAATTGCTCCATGACTTCAAGAGAGCAGGCCAGTATACACAGGGAGCAGCTTCTTTAGCATGGCTATACAAGCAGGTATGCATGGCTACCCACATCGATATGAGTGACATAACAAAACCCCTTGTAGTCTTGCAGATCTGGGCCTAGGAGTAAAGTAGGCTCCAAGACCAAATTTCCTAGCTCGACTTCTAAACCTTTCATTGAGAACTCCAAACTCATCATTTCAAATTCCCTAATTAATTCCTTCTGCCTAGTTATCAAGTGAGGCTACTTCCCATAATTTTTTAGACTTAATGCATCAGCTACAACATTCACTTTGCCAGGATGATAGTTGGTGATTAGATCATAATCTTTAATTAATTCCAACCATATTTGTTGCCTCATGTTTAACTCTTTTTACGTAAATATATACTTTAAACTCTTGTGATTCATATGTATTTCACATTTTTGTCCATATAGGTAATGACGTCAAATCTTGAGTGAAAAAAAAAATAGCAGCTAATTCCAGATCATGAGTGGGGTAATTCATCTCATGCAATTTTAACTGTCTAGAGGCATATGCTATTACTCTCTCGTTTTGCATCAACACACACCCTAAACCGTTTTTGGATGCATCACTGTATACAGCATATGGGTCTTTATCATGTGGCAAAACCATTACTGGTGTTGATACCAGTCTCTTATTTAATTCTTGGAAACTTTGTTCTCGTTAATCATTCTATTCAAATTTCTCATTCTTCTTCATTAATTGCGTGAGTGGTCTCGCAATCATTGAGAAATCTTGTACAAATTTTCGATAATATCTTGCTAATGTCGAGAAACTTCTTACTTTTATAATTGTTTTTGGTCTTTTCCATTCCACAATAGCTTTAACCTTTGTAGGATCTACAGATATTCCTTCATCGAAAATAATGTGTCCAAGAAATGCTATACTTTTAAGCCAAAATTCACGTTTAGACAATTTGGCATAAAGCTTGTCATCTCTTAATATTTGCAACTCACTTCTCAAGTGTCCCTCACGTTGCTCTTCGTAGATGAGTATACCAATATATCATCTATGAATACAATCACACAAATATCTAATAAGGGTCTGAATATTTTATTCACTAAGTCCATAAAAACTGCAGGTGCATTTGTTAATCCAAATGGCATAACAAAAAATTCATAATGACCATACCTAATTCGGAATGCAGTCTTTGGTACATCCTCTACCTTTATTTAGATTTGATGATATCCCGACTATAAATCAATTCGAGAAAATACTTTGGCTCCTCACAATTGATCAAAGAGATCATCCATTCTTGGTAAAGGATATTTATTCCTGATAGTAACTCTGTTTAATTCCTTGTAATCAATACAGAGTCTCATTGAACCGTCTTTTTTCTTAACAAACAATACTAATGCTCCCCAAGGTGAAACACTGGGTCTAATAGATCCTTTATCCATCAATTCTTGCATTTGCACCTTTAATTCCTTTAACTCTACAAGCGTCGTTCGATATGGAGCTTTTGATACAATTCAGTTACCGGTATCAAGTTAATGGAAAATTCCACTTCTCTATGTGGGGGTAATCCAGGTAATTCATCTAGAAATACATCTGGATATCACATACTATTCTTATAATATGAATATATAATTCTTTTTATTCACCCTCTATTGCTCCGGTAATACATTTGTTTAACTTTATATTCTCTTCATCTTTAACCTCAATTGTTGTTATCCTGCTTTCGACTTCTTTAAGTATCTCATCCAAGTATTCCTTTCTTTCCCTTGGTTGTTAACAAAATATATTGTTTTGAGACAACAGTCAACTTTTGCTTTCATAGCAGTTAACTAAGTCATACACAAAATAACATCATACTTCTGCAGATTTACTAAGATCATATCAACAAATGATTCTTGATCCTTTATCTTTAATGGACATCTTCTTATCATATCCCTCGTTATCATCAAGTCTCTGTTGGTGCAGTAACTCTTAACTCCTTATTCATTGTCTCAATTGGTAGCCCTACGAGTATTTCTAATCTAGCATTTATGAAAGAATGCATTGCTCCCATGTCAAACAAGGCATACACAGTTTGATCTTTCACTTGAATTGTTTTTCTTTATCATTTATTAATTACATGTTATTTATAATTCATAAGGGTATTTATCGTGCATCTATCGTGTTTGTGCTTTATACTATAACTTTAAATAAGTGCATATGTAATCACATACCTGTCATGAGCCTATAGTCATTAGGTTCTGCCTCCTCCCATATGTTTTCTCCGTCATTCTCCTCCATCTCCATTTCATCAAATGGATTTCCATACACAACAAAGACTCTAGCTGTTGTGGTAGCTTTGCTGATATTGGTATTTCCATTTTTCAATCCTATCACTCCGACTACTCCTTTGGGTTGTGATAGACCAGCTGCAGTGTTAACCTTTGGTGGACAGTTGGTCGATGGATGACCAACCTTATTCAAGTTGCACTCTTTCTTTTTGGACATGTGTTTGTCATGTGTCCACTCTCACCACAGTAGTATCATTTGTGCTACAATTGTGGGCATTTTGTTTGATAGTGAGAGCCCTGGCACTTCTAGCACGTAACATTGTTTTTCCCAACTCTTCCTACTTTATTCATATTGGAGGGTTTAAAAAATCCGGTCGTCTTAGGCACATAATTTGCCACAAAACTATCATGAGTTATTTTTCCAAAGGTTTGACCTCTTTTTTGGTACCTTTCAACCTTATATTTCTTTGCACGTTTAATGATTAGGGCTTTTCTATCATAGCCGCATAATCAATAATCTCAAACTCAGCAAGTCTCCTCTAAAAGTTGGGTTCTAACCCGACCATGAAAGTCTGCCTTTTTAGTTCATCACCGTCTCGATAAGCATTTGGAGCAAACTGCAATAACCTGTTGAACTCATGTCCATATTCATCAATGGTTTTACTGCCCTGTGTCAGGTTCATCAGGTCAGTATTGTACTTCACCTTTAGACTGCTCGAGAAATATTCCTTCAAAAATTATCTTCTAAAGACTTCCCAGGTGATAGGTCGTGGCAACCTTCTTTACTTAGAATCCCACCACATCCTCACTCTTAACCTTAGCAAATAAGATCCATATGTGTCCTTAGAGATTCTAGTACCCAGAATACGTCTATAGATCGCTCAATTTGAGCTAGCTAGTCCTCAACTTCTTCTGGCTTCCCCTGTATCCCTTCGAAATACCTGTTACACTTTATGAATTCGAGTAACAAGTTACTTTGAGGATGTAATCATGGTGGTGGTGGTAATCCTTGTTCATGTCAGAGTGGTCCTTACACCTTGGTAGCAGATTCAACCCGATCATTATGATCTACTGGTCCATTTGCTTGAAATTAGATTGGTGCTACATGTCCTACATTCCTCTTGGAAGGTGATGGAGGCCTTGCTGATGCCTCGGTTGGTAGGCTGGATGTGGTCCTTACAAATTTTGCAAAGCTTGCAGAATTAATGCATTTTGTTGCTGGAGTGTTTGCAAAATATCCTCTAACCGGTTTTAGGATGGTGCAGGTGCATTTTTCTAGTGGATTTTCAGATATCCTTGCATTCATACTTTTACCTCTTCCACTTGGAATTATCCTTGCATTCATACTCTTACCTCTTCCACTTGGAATTATCCTTGCATCCCTACTCCTACCTCTTCCACTTTGAATTATATTAGCATCGAACATGTTAATTAAGCTACATCCTGTTCATCTTTACTCAAAGCAATTATAGACATTCATCTATAAATATATATATTCACATATATCCATACATCCAAAAACATACGTAAGTTTCCATAATTAGTGTCATAGCCAAACTGGCACTAACTCTATTCCTATCATCTACTACTAGTATCATCAAATGTACCATATCACAGTCCATTATATACACATCATCATAAGTTTATCACTCAAAATAGGGTAGTCATCATAACATAAACATTATATCTGATTCTAAGGGTAGGGATGTAAGCGGACGGGCTTTTATAGGGTACCCAACCCGCTTAACCCGATAAATACGCTATAGGGAAATATCTTATTAGGTTTTGGATGGGTTTTTGGATCAATAATAAAACCCTATAGGGTTTTGGGATGAGTTTTGGGACAAGCATAGAACCCGTTAGAAAACCTGAACCCGTTTAAATATATAAATATATATTATGTTTAGTCTCAGTCTTTGAAATTAACCAGCCGTGCTCCATTAATTGTAAAGCTTTTTTTTTCTTTTTTATTAAATCATTTAGAAAAAGTAAAAAACCCTAGGACAATAGACTAATACTCAATGGTCTCCACTTTCGTTTTAGTCTTGACTCACTCTCGTCAAATTCAAGCCTCTTACTCCCATTGCCGCACTGTTTCATTCAATGATTTTCTTCTCATGAAAATGATTAGGATTTTATAAAGAGGATTGCATGGGTAATGATAAGAGTTTTTTTCTTGGCCTATAAAGTGGGAATGGATCAGAAATAAAAAAAGATGAAAAAAAAACATTTATAATGATGTTTTTAAATATTTTATTATGTAATGATTCTAATTTTATATCGGGTTTCGAGTTCAAGTTTAGGTACCTTATAGGGTTTGTCTAGCGAGTTGTGGGTTCATGGACAAAAACCCTATAGGGTTTAGGACGGGTTTTGGGAATTCTATTAGGTATCGGGTTCGGGTTTAAGTATACCCGTCCCGATTGCATTCTTATCTAAGGGCTGGGGTATAGACGTCCCTTGCCTTTTCCTTAGGACCTACCAGGGGATACTCGTCCTCGTCATCAGAATCATTGTCGCTACTGCCTATACTTATAGCTCTATCCCTCAGTGGTGCCAAAGTCAAATCTGTATTTCTCATATGGATACCTTTGGTGGCAGTTCTTTGCTCATCTCCGGAGCTATATAAGCTCATCCTCTACAATCCACCCTTCATGTGGAGTTCCAATCCACTTTCCATAATTATAATTTGAGATATATCTTTTTGCTTGTAATCTCTTTCTTTTTCCTTCTTTTTTATCTAACAAAGTTGCTGTCACACTCCTTTTGTGGACTGTAGTAGACATAGGCACGATTTGAGTCGGTTCCGGACCTGAACTGGAACCGGAACCGCCAAGCCGGGGCGGTTCACGGTTCCACGGAACCGCCAGTTCTAACGGTTCTGGTTCCGGTTCCACGTGAACCGTGAACCATTTTTTTTATATAAATTAATCGAAAAATGAAAAAAAAAAACCATAAAATCAACAAAGGCAATTACAACTTATTTATACCCAAAATAAACATTTAAATTTTTCTAAATAAAATATAATAGTTAGCAAATAATAAACACAATTACAGAACACATAGTAGTTGATTAATATTCAAGCAAACGATGACAAATGAATTTCATTGCGCCAAACATTACATATTACTTCCACAACAACATGAACACACTAACTACAACAACAATAAATAACTACCCACAAATCAGTTTTTTTTTTTAATTATCTATACACCGGGTCGGAACCGCCGATTCCGGGTCTAGGATGGTTATTCTCGACCTGGAAGAACCGCCGGTTCCTTGTGGAGGAACCGCCGAGGATGGTTTCAGGCTGTTCACGGTTTAAAACCGCCCCGTGATGACCTCTAGATTGTAGTATGGACTGACTCATATATTATCCTAACATGAAGATAAGAAGGATACTGAAACTTTCCTTTTACCTCAAGAATGATGGGTGGTCCATTCATCATAATATCTCTAAGAAAATTGCACAAGATAACATGTGCTAGCATCCGGTCATCATCATAGGCTCTATTTTCCTTAACTTGAATGTGATTGTACCTAACATCATGAGCATATATTTTTTCCTCTCCATCGATATCCACACCACGAAGTCAGATGGATCTGGCCTCACTGATCTGGAAGATGCTATAAATGCAATATTGTCAATCTCTAATCCTCCTCGCTCTAAATCACTAGTCTCTCTAATATGTAAATTATCGCAATTGTTGTTCCAGGATTGGGAAAAGCTCTCTCTAATAAAAATAACCATTCTTTAAATAATGACAGTATACCTCTCTTCCATGTGCTAAATATCTCCTCTAGTGTCTTGGTGATCCTGCATGGATAAAAATCATCTAAAAAAACTCTTAGTCTCTGCCTGTAATTGATATGAGTCTCTTCTTCCTGCATGCTAAAAACTCCTATCTAATATGATAGGTAGCTGGATTAGTTCACACACAACAAAATTTGCATGATTAATAATAATCATATAAGTTTCATTCTATTTGTGCATCTAATACTACCCATAATTATCCAACTATTGCTAAAGGGTTATAATTGGATTTATACTCATGCTATCATTACTACGTTAGCCAAATTATATTCTTACATGTATTTATCTTTTTTATACTAGCAACCACACTCTGATAAAAACTTAAAATTGTCACGCCCCAAGGGTACTCTAATAGTAGCATACGCGTCACATATGTATGTTATTACCAGTTTACCTATAGAGAATGGCATATTTTCAAACAAACAGAATCTTTTAGTTGCTTTGATAAGAAATTACAAATACATATAAGCCATGAATTAGTAAAATAATTATCATCACAAGTCTGGAGTAATATAATATTATGTACCAACTTCCTATTCTATGAGTTCTCCAAAATACATAAACTGATATTTCAAATACTAATTAGCTAATAACTAGTAAGTAAAAGTAAAATAACTTATCCCATAATCTCAAGCTTCTAATTCTTACCGGAGTCATGTTCCTGAAAGTAATAAGCTAGGGTCTTAGTGTTAACCTAAAAGGGTCTTTAGGAGTGTGAGTAAAACCACAGGCTCAGTGAATAACCAGACATATTACACATTAAGCAAATTTATTAACAAATCATATGCAATGCAACAATTAAACATATACACAGATACAAGCTTGGATGATCCGTAATCCAAACAAGTAAAAGATGTACTCCCTCTTGTTAGGGTTAAAGAATATTTGCTTAATGACGCACCTACCCAAAAGAGACTAAGTACACAAGAAAATCATCGATTTATCGTTTAGGATTATTACTTTAATTCAAAGGTATTTTCAATTGATCATTTTCTACATCAATCCTTAGAAGCTCCCTAAGTATTAGTAATTCAAGGCGATACCACATATGGCATTCTTTGTTGTCACTTAATTCCCGTAGAACCGGCAAAATATAAAAAATCTTGAAAGAACTAACATTTTAGAAAAACCAAGTATTAATAGAGAACTGAAATACTAATATGTAGTAGGCTGTTGCATTTTTAGTATATGCAATAATGCAGTTCGTGTAATGCATTATAGTTTTAATTATAAAGCCAATGATTTTTAGTCAAGCTTATGGTGATCATACATTACGCACAACATATAACATGCTTTTCTCAAATCATCAAACAATCTGTATTATCACTTTTATTATGTTGGTTTGTTAACCAAACAAACAGCTCACAACACATACTCAATAGATTTCCACAACAATCATATTATTATATTTGCATTACATATGTCACTAATTATATGCACAAATAATATAATAGATCTAAGTTACCCACTTGTTCATTATGTTTAATCACAACAGTCAACTGGAAAGTCCTCAATAGTATCAATATCACCTATTAAGATGAATAAAAATATTTATCAATAAAATATATATTATAACTAAGCTCCTATGAATACCTAAGTGTTATGTATTGGTATTTGATTTAATTTCTATTACCCATATTAGTCTTTAGGGTAATATAAGTATTTACTTGTTTAATATTTATTTTCATGTTGATTGTCTTGATCTTATTTTATATTTATATTTTTATAGGGTAGTTATAGAATTTGTATTTAGTAAATCAGTATTTTATCATTACTATTTGTAAAGACCCGACCCTTTAAATCCCGAGACTTAAAGTACCGAGTCCCCAACCACATATAACGTTTTCACATTATATGTAAGGTTGTCATAAAACTAACAGTTTATGAAAATTGTTTGATCAAAACCACTATAACTATATAAAGAACTTTTAATAAAACGAGATTGCTAACAAAAGCAATCTATACATACATTTACATCATATAAACATGTTTAGTGTCACTACAAGATACTACAAAATTACATGTTTTCTTAAATCAAAAAGAATCCTAGAGGATCTTAAGGTCTTTACTAAAATAGGCTTATCTATCAAGCCTTCTATACATAACTTTTCCGTTAGCAAAAATTCTTCCAAAAGGCTAGGGTGTTCGAGTCCTATTCGTCCCACTCATCCAGGAATCTCTCGAAATCGGACCCATAGCCCAAATCATCATAAAATTCATCTCCAATACTTGCAAAGCAACAAAAGTAAGCCAAAGGCCCAATACACAATAACAAATGCAAATACAAATCATCAAGCCAACATAAGTCCAGTGAAATGCATTAGAAGACAAGTGATTATCTTTATTAAATTTTCTTTCGTAAATCAACAGGAGGGTATTCAAACCCCGGATCACACTTTGGGAATTCAGGGATCCTGAGTAACAGCAGCTGCTCAGGGGGTTGATATAAGCAGTCCGAATACTTATATCTCCTATATCTATTTCATGAAGATAATAGCTTCATTTAGCTTTCAAAAGCCGTTGCCCGGCTCTACTTAAACTCAGTCCATAACATGAGCCTAGTTCACAAGTTCCCATAAACTTTGAACTAAATCATGGTATTTCCCCCTAAGTTTAAGCAAACGTTACTTAGATACTATTCCCCCTATCGGCTACCCACTTAACAAAAAAAAATCGCTATTGCATCATAGCATACCATTGCATTATAGTAAAGTCATTGCATTATGACTTGGTTAAGCACCTAACTAACATACCATTGCATCATGACAGGTTTGCTGCTCCTCCGACCAGATTAAACAGCGTAATAGACATCCAATTCATTCAAATATTAAGCCGAATCAATTTAAGTCAGATTAGGAATGCCTATTCCTAGTAAACATCAAACAAGTTATTGCATACCTGAACCCGTTAGTATATTACTATGATCTATCGGTAAAGAACTAACCGAAGAATCTTTAACTGAAATAAGAATATCAAAATAATCAATAAATAAATATAGATTCCTCATTCACAAATATATACATATATATATCACAATCCTAGATCAATTGTACAAGGAAATCCATTAAACTTTGCATAGAGTCTAAATATCAAATTCATGCATAAAACATGTTTATTTAACTCATATATATAATTAATCAAAGAAATTCAAATAATTTAATATAAAGTCATAATAAAGCATTTAAATATCCTATTATATCCTAGATTGCTTAACAAATACTTAATTGATCAAATATCAAACTTCGGAAAAATTTGAAGAAAGTTTTTAAAATTCAAAAGCGCAGGGGATACGCCGGCATTCAAAGCTGGCGGCTTTAAATCGGTGTTCAATACTATGAAAATCAACATTGCCAACGCTGGCAGCGCTCAAGGGTACGCCGGCAACGCTCAAGGGTACGCCGGCCGCCTTCATTCTACGCCGGCGGCTTTGAGCCAGTGTAGAATGCAAATGCAAATTTTCCAAAACTTCCAGAGAGGTACAAACTGGCAGTGTACATGGATACGCTGGCAGCCTTTGACCCTATGCCGGCAGCTTAAACTGTCAAATTGCCGGCGTACGTTCTGAAGAACAAACGCTGGCAAAATTTATTGTAAAAGCTGGTGGTGTTCCAAAGCGGCGTTAAAGAATTTGGTTCCAACGCTGCCTCTACGCCGGCAACGTTGAATTCCCAAATGCCGGCGTACGATCAAAACAGACCTATTCGACAGAACACAATCCCCTGTTTTTCCACTTCGAAATTTTCTAACCTATAACACTTTTAAATCTTCTTCAACCACATTTTTAACTTCATATACTCACTCCTATCTACACTACTCAATCCCAACAACTCAAAACATGAAATCAACACATTTGATCACTTCCAATTCCACTTCCATTCATTCTCAACTTTCCTAAACAAACTATCTTCATTTCCTCCCAACACTTCATATCACCTCCACAAAACATGAACAAACCCACACACTCACAAAACGCATTCCTAGCTAATCTCAATGCATGAACAAGTAATTTAGATACATTTAAACTCATTTTATCCAATATTTCACATAACCACTATAAGAAATGAAAACAAAACAAAAATCATACTTAAATCAACTCACATGTACATGCCTTGTCTTGGAGAGAACTTTGATTTTTAAAGCTTGATATTGTTCTTGACTTGAACTTGGAAATTGAAATGAAAGAAGAAGAGAAAAGAAAGAAAGAAAAAAAAAAAAGAAAATTCGTATGAAAAGGAGGCTGCCCCAAAAATGAGTCTAATTAGGCAAATTTAAGGTTTAAACTTATCTAAAAAGTAACTTTTAAGGCATATGCAACTTTAGTTGCATTTTGGGTGAATTTGAGTTTCATTTGGAGCTTATTTAAGCCTAATTACTAACTTAACTAATAAGAATTTTTATCAACTAACCTTAAGCAAAACCAAAGTTGATTTTATAAATCTAAACTTAACTTAACACCTTAATGTATAAAATACACAATTAATAATTATACTACACACACATTAATACATATAAAACAAAAATATTCATTTCACTACATATGCAAAATAACACATTTAGACTATTACCAACACAACTATCCTAAACATCATGCTCGTTTAATTCAATACTTAAGAGAATAAACAAATACATAGAAATTAAATAGAATTTAAATTTAGATCATTTCACTATTATTATTACTTTTATCTCGTTCCTTAGTTTGCTCCATTATGGTGACTAATATTTATTTTCTATTATTTATTTTCACCGTGTATCTCTTGATCTTACTTCATATTATTATTTTGTTATTTTTAGAAGTCACATTATTCATAAATTTAACCTATTATGATTTTCCATTCTTATATGTTTACCCATATAAAATAATTATCGGACAATTATCATAATCTAATTATTTTGTTTAATTTATCTAAAGTGTCTCTTATTTGTAACTGGTTATTAAAGTCTAAAACTTAACAGATATTTAGGCTTACTAATCTTAAAATATTTATATTTATTTACAACATCTTATCTTATGTTTTTCCAAGTACATATAAATATATATAACTGTTGTGGACGAAAAAGACTTTGTCTAGGAAATTTTTGCACATACCGGCATTCAATGCCGATGGCATTGATCTCCAAGATGCTAGTGTTCGTAAATTTTACACGTTATTGGTTCCAAGGTATGCTAGCTTTGAAGGCTGCCAACTTTACAACGCATGCCACCAATGTAAGAAGTTTATGCTACTGACGTTCGTTCATTTTAAGTAAAAAAAAAAAAAATTACGTAGCTTTTATTCCAATGTACACCGTCTCAAACACCGTTGGCCTATCCACGCACACCGCCGGCTTTAGGCACATACATTGTTGGCACAGGACTGGTGTAGGCACTGTTCATCATCTTCCTTATCTTCATTTAGTTCGAACTTTATTTTTCTTACACCCTATATATATTATACTTATGTTTAACTACCTCTAGGTGTTTTTACATATTTTACAAGTATTTTTCACGACATAACAACACATATAACATCTCATATTATATGATTTCATAGCTTCTATATATACCATGATACAAAAATAGGGTTTTAAGGTTGGATATTACCTTGTATGGGTTGATATTGAAGTGTTAAACCCTCCTCCAGTGCTCGATACGAATCTAGGTTGATAAAAACATTGTTTAATTTATTGTCTAACACTTAAACTAACTTAAAACCAATTTCTACTTACCTCTCTTTGTTGATTTCCTAAACTTGTTGTTGTTTTGTTGGAATTTTGCTCAATGGAGTTGTGTTTGTGTGTGTTTTATGGTGCAATTGGGAAACGAATTTTGGCTGTTCAAGTGTAGTTTAGTTGTTTTGTTCATTAAAGGGTTGTATATATATATATATGTATGTATAGAAGAAAAGGAAGACAACAGCTCTATTTTCGGCCAAGAAAAGGGAAGAAGCTTCACCGAAAATTAGCTTGTCTTCGTATGTAATCTCATGCATTAAATGAGTTTGCTTATTTGGTTCAATTTAATTGGATTTTCAACAATTCTCTTTGACTTTTGTTGCCCTACTTGACTATTCTCTACAAAATTTCGGCTATTACAAAAATTGAGGACCTTCTAACTATATATTCTACACACCCGCACCGCAATTATACATATAATATTATAATTTTATTTAATTAATTATCTTAGTTTTGTGATAGTTTATTAAGTTAAACGGGTACAATTACATCAGTTAATTAGCAATTCTGCCTTCAAAAAATTATTTTATGCTTCTACAGATTTTTAGATTATCTTTGAGTTTAACTTTAGTTTAAAGTTTACGCGATTAATTATTTTTAGGGTTTTATCTTATGCAGTTAGGGTTTTCTAAGCTCAATAGGTGAATTCCGTTTCAGTCTCTAAGACCTTTATAATTCACTAACTAGAACAATAGTGTAATCCAAATATCTATTTGAAATCCAGATTGTTAGTTATGGATCTATTTTTATTCTGATTGTGTATTTATAGCCTTAATGGTTTATCCTCAAGTTATCGTTTTCTAACTATAAGCTTTATTGATTATTTATTTTCTAATACACTTGACATCTGATTTTAATTATTTATATATTTTAAGTTTTTGATGCTAACTATGGAATCTTGTATTTATTATCTGTTGTTATCTATAGAACTTTGTTTTAGGGTTTAAAGATATACATATATATATAAGTTCATGACTACTTGTGGTTTTAATCTAAGGTCTTTGTTGTGTCTTACATTAGCCTTCTATTTTTCTATATTTATATTTCTATTCATTTCTACTAATATGAAAAATCTCGAGGTTTACAAATTTTCTCGCTTTGATACTAATCTGATGCAGCGAGTTAGCGTTGATAGAATGAGAACACTCAACGAGTGAATCTCAAATGCACAATGATTGCACTTAATGCAATGTTAAGAGAGAATTCTTCTCAAATTTAGGGTTTCAAAAGTGAAAATATGATATCATATATATATATATATATATATTTATATTACAAAAAGCCTTAAAAGACTATTTATACTATTATATAGGGAATTCTAAAAAACAAAATCCTAAAAAGGAAAATAATAAATACCATATATAGTCTCAAGAAAAAGGAAATAAATCAATAATTTTGAACTAAAAGGACGTGTAACGTACGCTAGCACAAAGCTGTCAGCTTTGCCTTCAACACGGACAGCCATGGAGCATTCAACATCGGCAGCCTTGGGTCGGCTTTGGCTGGGGTTTACATCTGCTGCATTACCCATTGCACCATGATCAGAAACATTCTCATTATGTGAAACATGCCTAACATCCGAACATTAACCTTTAGCGCTAGGATGTTAACCCTTAGCATCTGAATGTTAGCTACAATTCACATGATTAGACATTTAGTCACCATAGCATTTAGATGCCATGCAATGAGTTATGTCTAATGTCCAAACACTAGTTGTAATGCAATTAGCTCCTGCAACTTTACAAACAAACAAAAATACAATATATGATTTATATAGACACAAACATATCCCGTCGTAAAACACATTTGGTTAATTAAGTGCAACTTAACTCTAACAAATGAGTAATTTTATAGTATACTTCTTTATCAAAACTCAACTCGAACCCTCTAGTTCAATAATAAAAATGCGTCCAAAGGAAACATTTAAAATCGAAGACAAAACTTAACAATAAAAAATGTCTTTAAGCTTACTTCTCAAATAAAAAGTCAAATTCCGAGCATACATTACCCTATAAGTACATGTAAAATAAAAGTACTAGGGTTATACCTTTTCAATAAACAAGTTTTTATTTTTATTTTTTTTTTAGATCCAAATGAAAGCATATGGATGGCATGTGCTTTTAAGTGAGATGCATGCTTTAAACATATTTTTTGAAGTAAAGGCATGTTTAATAATCATGTTTTTAGTATCGATTTCATAACCTCCATTGATCTAACATCACCGTCCTTTAGAGTCCTCAAATATTTCAGCAATTGTGAGTGATATTAATGATCAATTTACTTGTTAGCCTTATATATATAAACATATTGCATCTAATATTAATTGTGTTCTTATGTCTTTTATTCTCTTTCAAAAAAAAAAAAAAAGAAATCAAGTTTACCGTTTCATCTTTTATTTTTGACATGACGAGACTTGTGTTTGGGTTGGCTCTCTAAGTCGGGACATCATAATTTCATATCAAAGCATGAGGTTTGATGGGTCTATTGGTCAGGTCGTTAACTTTATTAGTGAAGATTGCATAGTTCAGCATAGGCGCGTGCACACATGAATGTGAACCTAAGTTATAAGCAACTATAAACACCTAGAACATCTGGCCCACAAACACAATAATGGTATTAGATTATCAACAAGTGTAGATATGAGCAGACCGACTCTCAAAAGCATAAATTACATCTAACATAAGTATTAGATAAAAGCAAGCATAGAAAGTGTCTCTATCAAAACCATTTGTAAATATATACTTTGACATTTTTTGGTGTATTTACATAACCAACAATCACTCTTATAAAAAATAAAAATAAAACTTGTAATCTGATCCATTATCATAAGATTCATATAAGTAGTCATATGGACAGTCATACTCGATTGAAAGGGAAGATTAGTACACAACAATTAGGGTTGTAAATAAGTTTAGTCGACATGATACAATGTCAAGCTTAAACTCAACTCAAATGAAAAAACTTGAAACTCAAACTCGATCAACCTTTAATTTTGCAAATCGAACCTGACTTAAATTGATAGCTAATGGACTTGACTTAGTTAGTTAGTCAGACTCGATTATTTTTATAAAAATTAATTAAATTAAAAAATGAGTTCGAAATTAGGAATATGATAGGGTTTTTAGTTAACTCTGTCTTAAAACATAATAAAAGTAAATCATTAGCTGTAAAAGTTCAAAAGCAAGGAATGAAAATAGATGTTAAAAATGAAAAAACATGAGTTCTTAGTTTTTTTTTTCAATATGGAATATAAGAATTTCAAATAGGCTCGCATGCTCTTCGAATCAAATATTTAAAAATTCGAACTTGGTAGCTACTCGAGTGGCTTAAATTCAAGCTCGACTTGACTATAGTAGAGTCAAATTCGAGTTATCACTGAGTCAAAGTTGAGTAGCTTGTAAATAAACTTGACTCGTTTACAGCCCTAACAAGAACATAAACATACATGATATGTATATGCATCTCTATTATAACACAACAAACATAATTTAGGTATTTAATTTAAGTTCAATGAGCAACACATCAATATTCATGGATGGGGTTGCAAACAAGTCGTGTCTAATCAAGCTTTTAAAGGCTTTAGCTTGTTTAAAATTTGTCGAGCTCAAGCTGAGCTTTTTGTCAAGTTTGAAAGTTTGGCTTGGGTTCGACTCATTTATGGATTGAGCTTAAACCGAGTTTTTTTATTAAGCTTACTAAACTTATATTAAATAATGGGTGAGCAATTTAAATGATTAATACTTAGGCCTAAACCATGTTTCTAGCTAATATTATAGGATATATGTCTATACAATAAAAAATATTCTAAGATGAAAGGGCTTGCATTTGATTTTTGCTTTTTAATATATGAGATTCTAACTAAAAATATCACATAATGAAATACATATGTGTAGGTCCCAAATGCACAATCAATACAGGAGGTGAATTAATAGTGGTAACAATTTAAACTTTTTGGAATTGATTTATATAAACTCCCTCTCGACTTTGCAAAGATTAATAACGTAAATAAAGCAAACTATAAATAATATAAATGCCGAAAAACAAAAGAGCAAGGAAAGAAGATCAAGCGCATTAATTAATAAAGGTTCCTCATTGTGAGTTTGTTTCATCTTCAAGCTCGATGTTGGGGATTCAATCATCCTCACCGATCATGCTCCACTGTATCAAATTAAAATTTTAAAGCACAATCAAGCTAATCTTCTAGAAAAGTCTCACTGTTTAATCCGTCTAGCTGCCTTTCTATTCACTCAACTACAATGATGGAGAAGACTCTCAAACTATCTTAGAGTTGAATACGTGTTTACCATTATTATAAAAAAATATTGTTATCAAATTGCGTCTATAAAATGAGATATAGATATTTACACACAAATTGCAGTTATAAATTGCAATATCATGTTTCACTACTGGCATTTTATACAAGTGATATGTTTTTTTTTCCTATGTGTATTGCAGTTTATTCCTACGGTACGTATCCGACCCTCCCAATATTCAGTATGTTGTTACCTTTTTATTTTACTTTATGTAGTGTTGGACCCATCCATGTTACCTTTTTTCATTTTCCTCATTATGCCCATGATTATGCTTTAGAATTCTTTAGGCAATGTGCCCTTTTCATTGCTTGATGTGATTGGTATTACTAGGATGGTAGGACCCACTAATGTTACCTTTTTCATTTTTCTCTGGCTATGTTTTTACTTTGGAAATATATGGAATCTCATGTCAATGAGAATTATGATTTATTATCACAGAATACTAACGCTATATAAATATTCTCGTTTAACTATATTCATTTTTAAAACTTCCAAAACAATTTCCGACGGAATACCAATCTAGTATTTTTTTTTTCATAGGCTATAAAGAGCTATTACAACACGGTAAGTTGCCCATATAGGGCCTTTACAACGTGCTAATACAAGGAATCAAACTTGATACCTCAATGACAAGGACCCAGACTAGATGACACTAAGCTATAAGGCTACCGACCTAATCTAGTATTTTCCTTTTAATAAAAATCATGACAACATATCAGTTCAGATTCACATAATTTTTTTTTCAATAAAACTTCTTAAACTCTTTCTAAAACATCCATGACTTAACTTCTAAAAAAACCGTGGCATATTTCTAAATCTTATTTATTAACTCGTTATATTAACTTTGATTTATATTATATTGAACTAAACTAATAGTGTATTCTTATTTTGCACACTATGTACAAATCTTATCCAGTTCGAATATCTCCAGAACAACTTCAACTATAGTTTCAATAGTCCATAAACTTCTTCAAACTTCATTAACTTTCTTATTTTACCAAATAACACGTACTCTTAAACAGAAAACGTTAGATATATTTCATCTTTTTGTTATTATCAAAACTCGTTTAGAGAGAACTCACCAAAGTGGCTTCAAAGTAAAGATAGGTGAAAAATATTTAACATGATAATTTATAAAGAATAATAGGGACTAGGCACATGTGAATGCAATGTCTTCAATATACAAGGATTGTTGAGGGAGTTAAGGAGCTTTGCAAGTTGACTTGGTTCATAAATAATAGAGTTTGATATTTGTTTAAATTAGTTGTTTAATAATAAAAACATAACTTATAATGCAGAATGCTATTGTACCATTTCCCTTGTTTTCATAGTTGTGCTAGATGAAAAGGAATGATGTAGTATTTTTTTTCTTTTGTGGTTAAATTTAATTTGCAACCATCACATCATCTTAATGATCAAAGGATAAGATAGAATAAGTTTATTTTATGATAATTTTGAATGAGCTTCCTAAGCTTCCAAGAGGCCATGAAAGTCAAATTTAAATAAAAATAATAATTTAATCCAGTATATACCACTTGTTCACTTCTTTCTAATAACGATTATATTGCAATTTTTTAAGAATTATCATGATGTTTATTTTACTATAATAGTGATTTCGTAAGGAACTTTATCACAAAAAATATTAAATAATTATTCTTTCTTCAAATCTATTAATAATAATTTAATATCGTATTTGATTTTTCTAAAAATATCCACTTTTAAATAAAAAAGGGAAAAGTACATTTTTAGTTCTTAACGTTTCACCATTTTTTTTATTCAAGTCATAAATCTTTATTTATTTATTATTTTTTTATCTTAGTTCTCAACGTTTGCAGAAATTTACACACGCATGTCATTTTTTTAAGACTACTAACTCTTTTATTAGTTTTTAATACGTGACTCATTTTGGCTGATCCAAATTTATTGATTAGAAAAAAACATATAAATAAGTTAATTGGATATATTTCATAAGAAAAAATTCCCTCAAAAAATCTACTTCAAGAAAATTATGACTCTACTGAAAATTCATTGGTGGATTCAACCACTCATAGTATCATACACCATATATCTAGTAAAAGTGACACGTGAACTTGAATCCCTTAGCACAAACTTAAATGTTTTCGATGATAACTTTTCAAACATAAAGATAAAGAAATATCTACGCGAGATGTAGCAATCCAATGTTTGATGGGTCTATTGTTAGATTGGATATTTGTATTAGATAAATTACATGGAAATATTATAACAATTGAAAGTAAATTCATTTAAAGTTATAACGTTTTGATTGGCTAAAAAGATATCATAACGTCTAGAGAAGTAGGTCAATTGAAGTAACTATTGATGCGAGATAACATAAAAAGCTATTTAATTAAAATTTATAAAACTCGACACTCATTCCTCTACGCAATATGACATTTTTTTAACAACTCGAAAGGTTGTGACCTTAAATGAATTTACTTTTAAATGTTGTGATATTCCGATTTAATTTATTATATTTGCATTATATGTTAAACTCATGTTAATGTTGAATTTTATCGAATCGATTAGGATCACTATTGAGTATTTTATTTTCTTTTGTTTTTAACCATTATATATCATAATTTCATCAATTCCATGTCATGACGAGGTCTAATGGCAGCATGCCATGTAAAACCTATTTATAATATATAATTTTCAAAGCCTTTCTCAAAAATATGTCTTTTCAATATTTTATAACGGATACAATTATTTAAAAATTTATTCTATTTATAATATATAATTTCAAAAACCTTTTCATCACGTCGTTTTAATATTTTTCCAATAGATACAACTACTCATGAATTTACTATATAGATTTATTTACGTCTATCTTTATTTATCCTTTCTTATTCTTTCACTTCTCTCTTTACCCAATTTTTTTCATATTTTTTCTCTCTTTTTCATCTTTTTTTTCTTCAATTCTATTTCTACATCTCTCTCTCTCTCTCCCCATATCAATCTTTGTTTCTCTTTATTGTCTTTTGCAATGCGCCCTCTATTCCAATGGTTCGATCATCAATGGTATGTTCATTTTCCAATTTCATCTAGTGAATTTTTATTTTGTTTATATTTCTCTAAAAAGGAGATCATGCATAACAACAATACAATCTTTATATTTAAAAAAAAAAAATCCTTTTATATATTTAAAAAGCTTGCTTTTATTTTATTCATTTCTTTCAATTCTTCCTCTCTCTAATTTTCTTTTAAAAAGCATATCATCTATCTCTAATATTGGTGATCTTAATAAGTCAATTTAATTTCAAATTTAACTTTATATATAAACATATATATATATATATAGAGAGAGAGAGAGAGAGAGAGATGTAAATTTTGAAAACTTCATTTTTTAACACACTTTATTTTTTTTCCACTTATATATATTTTTTCATGTGAAATCTTCATTGCAACCCATAATAATTGTACAAAAAAGTATTACAATTTTTAAATTCTCACTTTTTATTGTATGATTTTGTAAATGGCATAATGTCATCAAATAGCCCACTTTCAAATCAAATTATAATTATCTATGCAATCTTTCGTGTTCTTTTTAAATTTTTATTTTAATATAATTTCGGTATATAAAATAAATGAAATTTATGCACAAAACTTTGAATTTGTAAATAATTTATCACCATAAAAACCATCTTTTGAAGTGTTCCTAATTGCTTAAACTAATTGCACCTATCTTTTCAAGCAATTACAAAAAACATTATGTTGATTGTTAAAGATACATGTTTTTGGGAAAATTCTATAGTATCGTCGCTATCAAATGTCTCACACTATATGTAACCGTGATCAAATCACTAAAATAATTAATATTCTATTTACTAGAGCTGGACAAATGAGCTATGGCCCGCGGGCCAACCCGTTTAACCCACTTAAAAAACGAGTTAGGACCAGCTTTTTTTAGCCCATTTAAAAATGGGTTAATTTTACCCAACCCACTTAACCTGCAGGCCAAAGTGGGCTAGCCCGCTGGTTAAGTGGGTTGACCCACCAACCCACTTTTATAAAAATAAAATAAATAATTATAGGGTAAATATGTTTTAATGAAGGTTATTCTTGAGATTTTTTATACTTTAGATTAAATTTATGTGTTAATTATAACAAAGAATGACAAATTGATGCATATGCACCATAAAATTTTATAAAAGATATTATTATTGTTTTAAATGAAATATATATCTAATAAGTTATTTTAGAAAACTTATTTTTATATAAAAAGCAATTAAAATAATAATGAAATTAATCATTAATATATATAACCTTATAAAACTCTCTTTTTTATTATATATCTTATTTAATTAGTATAAATAAGTTAAATGGGTCAACTTGACCCATTTAACTCACAAAATATGTAAGTGGGTTAAAAGAGTCAAAAAGTGGGCTGGCCTGTTTAACCCACGGGCTAAAGTGGGTTGGGTTAGGATCAGGCAATTTTGGCCCGTTTTTAAAGTGGGCTAAAATTTTTTGGCCCGTTTAACCCACGGGCCAAAGTGGGTTGGCCCGTTGAACCCACTTGCCCACCTCTACTATTTACTATATTTATTATAACAGTTTGATGATTGACTGGATGGGACCATAGAAGCTCCTTGTCTTTTGACATTGGTGTAATTTTGGAATAGTTATTTTTTCTATATAATTGATGTAATATGACATAATCTTTAATGACACATATGAAATATTGATATGTATATATATTAGAGAGAGAGAGAGAGAGATATTATATGAAAAGATACAATAGTGATTGTGCTGTATTTATCATTATATAATTCCTTTTTCTTTTATACATCTTCAGCATATTATGATATTTGTATATTGTTATTAATAATGTTATTTAATCACTCATTATGTTTTATTTTATTACTTGCTCTTTTTTATTAATCATAGTTAATTACTATTATTTAATTTTTTATAGTGGTTAAAAAAATTTTACATTGGTTAAAGGAATTGTGATTTTTAAGTTTTACATTAAAGAGTTGTAATGTTGCATAATGCGAGACATATAATGTTATATTTCCACGAATTAAAATATTGCAATTTTTCCCACGTAATATTAGATTATATTGATATATAGTACAATTTAAAAGATTACATATAGTGCCAATACATGATATATAATGAAACAATAACATACACATAATATTATAATGTATAATGAAACAATAACATACACACAATATTATAATTAATCTATCTTCTTACATCGTTTTTTTTTGTCGATATCTTCTTACATCATTAAAGTGTTAATTATGACAATCTTTTCAAAAGAAATTAATATTTTCTTTAATGTTGTATTCACAAAAATAAATCCGCTCTGTGAGATTTTATTACCTTTGTTATTATAGTATCTTTTCAATCTTACCATTGTACCTTTTTGGTATTATTTTTTCTTTTAGTGATATATTTATATTGTTAATTTTTTCAATATATAAATTGAATAGTATGTTTAGTTTTATCAAAAAAAATTATATCACTGTATCTTTTTATTCTATTTTTTCTATTATTATGCATTTTTATTCTAATTATTTTACATTTTTATCTCAAGTGTTATATGAAATACCCCGAATTTTACCAACCTAAATCAGGGATGTGATAATTAAATACTATGAAAATGCAGTTAATTTTAAACCTTATTTTAAATTTAACTTAGTTATTGAATTTAGATAGTTTAATTAATTGATTTTCATAAACTATAGAATATAATTAGATGATCTAATTAGTAAATAGACTTAATCGAAATTAGAAATTACGACACCACAAATACTTATTTCAACTTATCAAATTACTTCAATTTTCCTATCTCTAATACACTCAATCATTTTCAATTAACAACTTGAACCCCCCAACTTCTCAAAATTCAACATCTAGAAATTAAAAATCACATAATAAGACTGAACTCATTTATGGCATAAGACTTGTTTAGATATTTCCCTGAAAAATACCAGAAACAAAATTATTAAATACGATTCAATAACTCACTAATCATATACCTACGACTATAGATATCAAGAGTAGAATGACTTGATTAATTATTAGGGTCTATTAGATAATAAACAATAGTTTAAAGATGAATCACCAAGATTGAATTATACGCAATAAAAATGGAAACTGATTAATATATATCAAACTAGGGCTCGAATAAAAATTCTAAACACATAATCATGAAATTTAGAATTTTCTGAGTCTTTTGGGCATAATACCTTAACTCAATCTATTGGGACTGGAAACCTTAATCTCGTAAGTGAAAATTTTGAAAATTTAACATTATTAGAAATTATAAAGGAATTTAATTAAAATTAGAGATTCTAATGTCATAGATACCCAATTTAACCTATTAAGTAACATCAATTAGCTATTTCAACAAATTCAAATTAATAAAAAATTTCCAATTATCAAATGAACTTTATCTATCAAATTTAATCACCTAAAACCCTAAATATCTAGTTTAGATATTTTAGCCTACGTTCCAACTCCATAAATCCAAAAAATGTAAAACTAAATGTTTATTTTCAAATACCAATTCCTAAGCCCCTAAAACCCTAAATTTAAGTAAAATATTAATTTTCCTTTTATTAGATTTCCTATATTTAATTTATATCATCAATTAGCTAATTTTTTTTATTTCTTACTTTTTAATTCCTAATTCTAAATGCCAAAAACCCATAACCTAAAAGCCTAATTCGTCATCTAAAACCCTAAGCCCATTAACATTAAATTCAAACCCATAAAGCTTAAGAAATCAAAGTCCATTAGTCAATCAAAGCCCACAAGACCATGCATTACCATATACCCTCACACATTATAAAAACCTAAACTTTAGAGAATTATAACACATGTGAAATTACCAAATTGTCTCTTAAATATCTACAATGTGAAATATCAAGTGTGTGAAAAGACCAAATTGACCTCAACTAACCTAGAAGATTTCTACACCTAGGAGAAGACTAAAATGCCTTCAATTAATTAAGCAAAATGACCAAAAAGCCCCTAAACCTAATGGAAATTACATAACATGAATCAATATAAACATGAAGTTTAAAAAACCTTAATTCATCTTCCATTTTCAGCATCCCCATTATCTTAAAGTTTCTCTCAAAACACTCTAAAAAATCTAAAAAAAAAAACACGAAAACTCCTCCATCATCCAAGCACACAAGCGGTAAAGTATAACATAAGTCCGTGCTTCTAAATTTCTCCTTTATTCCCCATAATCGACCCTTTATTTCAAATTAAATCTTAGGTTAAATTAAAGACTAAGAACAAGATTGAAGTTAGGAAAAATAAGCTTGAAGAAGCTTCATCAACTTTTGAGTGATAGAAGTAGTAGTAAAGACAACAATTTGGTTGATTTTGCGAAACCAAGTAATTATAATTAATTTATTTTATTATGTTGATAGCACTTAGATTCATGTAAATTACTAAAAATAAACTTAGATTAAGTATTGATCAACATATATATGTATGAGCATAAAAATCGATATGTGTGTGTGTGTGTGTGTGTGTTGTGTGTGTGTGTTTGTTTGTTTGTGTGAATAGGTATATATGTTAGAATTTCAAGTAATTGAAATCATTGCATGTTTATATAAAGGCATGTGTGATATATGTTGAATTGATATATTTATATTGAAATGAAATTATCAAATAGATATATAAATATACTAAATATAATTTATGTTGAAATACATAAGTATGTATGTTTATGTTGATATGTTTGAATTTTGGGAAAATTTGTGTTGTTTATGATGATTTGAGTTATGATTTATGATTCAAGTTATAAAATATGAATATAAGTATATACTAGATAATAAAACATATAATAAACATTTTTAGATGATTTAAATATGCTGAAAAATCAAATTCTATGCATATATATCAGTTTGGATAACTTGGATTATCAAATTTAAATAAAATATTAAATGAATTTATTTTTTGATGAAATTTATAAAAGTGATAGTTTAACATGTATATATAAAAACTGTAAATTTTCGTGATTTTTGAAGAAAATTTACTATTTTTAAAAGATTAAAATACAAAATGGAAAAACAGTGTTAGGCCAACAATGATGACATGAATGTTTGTGGTTGAACCAATGACTTTTTCTTCTCCTTTTTGAGTGAAAATATAATTTTTTGAAAGCTCAATATGTCTACTTTGATATGATGTAAAGAATCGGACAAGAACAAGTTTGATAGATGGTCAAATTTGAGTGAATCGATCGGTCGCCAATGTTATCCCCTATGTCTCATCAAATTAGGTGAAATTAAGATTAAAACCCTAATTAACTGATTATTTTAGGCCAAATGAACTTATAAACATGTAAATAGATGTGTTAGGAACTTTAAATAAAAATCAGAGCTTAAGAATCCGTGTTTAAGATAGTACGCCAATTTATTAAAGTTTAGGTGCACACTAGTTCTCTATAGGAAATGAAAATATTGGAATCTAAGGAAAATTGATTCTAATCAAATAAATATATAATAAATGTAAATAATATGTTTTCATATTAATAAATGAATTTTAAGATAAATGATTAATTATTTTGATTTTAGGATTTTATTTAACAAAATAGGAATAGATATGACATTATAAGATAATATAAACATAATAGAAAACTAGTTTAGATTCCTTAGCATATTTAGATATAAAAATAGAATATAAGTGATATAAATAGAATAATTATATTTTAAATGAGTTATTTTACTAAATAAAAGTTTATTGGATTTAATGTAGGATATGTTATTTACTATTTAATGACCTGATTATCATAAAACGAGTGTAATAGACTAAGTTGGATATAAAATAAACTTGATTGATTAGTTTTACTTAACTTGGCTAAATTAAGCTAATATAGATTTATTAACTAATATTGACTTTGTAAATTCTTCGGAAACCAATAATTTATACTTAGTTGTTAATCTAACTAGTAAACTATTATATGATCAAAATAATTGTTCATTGCCTTAAAAATAATTATAACATGATAGACCATGAATAATAAGAGGAGTATGTTATTTTCAAATGTATATTTGCTAAAAAACTAAGTAGTCAATACGAGTTTGATATAAGTTGATAATTGATTGAAATGCTTATATGGATTAATCTTTGAAACAGATAATTGTTAGGAATCTACCTTCTGCTTTATCTTCTGGTCTATCTTTTGATTATTAAGAGTATAGATTTTACACAAAGTACACAGTGACTTGTGTGTTGAGTGTTAGGATAGGTATTCTAAATACTTAAAGACGGCTTTAGTAATTGCTTGTGCGTTGCCGTTTTTGAGACCTGGCCTAAAGGGCAGCAACGTTACTAGGTGGTGCTAGCATGGTAGTTAGGCATTTAGGCTATCATGGATAGCTTGACGAGCAGTTGATAGGGGGAACAGTAGTGGGATAATGTCTACCCGAATCGTATAGTGTGGTTCACGACCATGGGCGCCAATTGAGTTGTACTATATTATGGATTGTGAAAGGCAGAGATGCGTAACAACCGTGATCCCTCATGGCTATTACTCATAGAGGTAGGAGATATAGTTATTCAAGTTGCTTATATCAACCCCTCGAGCAATTACTACTATTCAGGACTCTTAGGTTTCCAGTGTGTTGCTGAAGTGTGAGTGCTCCACTGTTGTTTTGCTACACTTTAATTTAAAGATATAAACCGTTGATTGTCGCATTACATTACATTTAGAACAGGTGGGTGTGCCCATCTCGTACGTACTTATGTTGCTATCGTATCGGGCTTTGGCTCATTCCTTTTCTTTTTCAAGCTATGATCTAGATGCTTGTGATTATCGGGTATGGGACGACTCTAAAGGAGCTTATTAACAAGTTGAGTGACTAGGATCGTTGGGTTGTTTATGCTGTTGCAAAAAGTTATTGATCATCTCTTAGAACTTATATTTTGATGAGCGCATATCTATGAGCCCATGGTTGTATTATGAGATATTGGACATTGTGTATTTTGAGATACCTGATGGTATGATATTTATTTATAAATGATGGTCTACTCACGAAAGTATCCTTTTTGGAAATCATTTTTAGAAATTTATTTTCCGTTGCAAATTCCCAGTTATTTCCACGAATGAATTCAATGATTTTATAATCTAAAATTTGTTCAGCAACGATCACGATAAATTGTAGATTAAGTTAGTCTTAACGCATAATGCGTAAGTGTTATACATGGCAGCTAGCGTGCGTTGAACCAAGTTCGAGGTGTGGCATTGCACGTTTGAAAATTTCTAATAGCTAACCATTCTACTTTTTTGTTCCAATCACTTCTTTAAAATTTTTTAATAATTGTTGAAGTTCATCAACAAATATATCATTTTATTTTATTTTAACCATTGTACTTTTTGGTTTTAACCATTTTAAAATATTGTTTTTTATTCATTCTATTTACTATTATCATACCTTTTCATCATAGTTGCTGTATTTTTTTTTTTTTATTCCAAGTGTTACCTATTTGAATATATCTAATAGTTTTTCTTTTATTTAGCAGGATAACATTTCTAATGGTTTTTTTTTTCTTTTTTAGTAGGGTAATATTTCTAATAGCCAAACACTCTACCTTTTGGTTTCAATCACCTATTTAAAAATTGCTTCATGAGTAAGTATACCATACTTTTTTTTAACTGTTATACCTTTTGTTTTAACCATTTTAAAAATGTTGTCCTTTTGAAAATTTATAATGATTGGCAATTAGTTATCTTGCATTTATTCATAAACTATAAATATTTATTTGCGCATTACGTAGTCTCGGAACTAGTGAGAATGTTTGGAGTCATATTGTATTGTTGAGATAGAAATTTCTCAAAAGAAAATGGAAAAAGTAATGAAACATGAATTAAAACACTTTGCAAATAATTTTTGTAGGGATTTTTCAACCAGTGGTTTCGATTAAATTTTCTATATTTTTATTTTAAATTTGCATCGATTTGTTTGGTCTTTAATAATTTAATCATTATACTTTACGATTTTCAAAGTAGGAAAAAAAATATTTTGGAAACTTTAAGTTAGGGAAAAAATTAAAATAAATAAAAAGCTCATATCTCAAAGTTGCAGTGGAAAAGAAAAAATAAATTAGCCAAAACTCCTTCGGCCAAAAAACAAAAAAGCCAAAACTCCATCTCAAATCTCCATTAAAATGCAAGCTGAGAGGGTAACATGGTCAATTCATTCCAACAACCCAAACGACTATAAATTCTTACAATTAGGGTTTTCACAGGCCTCCTAACCTTGCGAGTGCTTCCGCCACCGTGTCCTTGGACAGGCTTCCAGGTAAATCTCCTCAATCTATTTTCTTCATGTCCGCACGGTTTCTTTCGTAATATCCGTTCATGGTATTTGTTTTTCCTCATTCCGCTGTTGTTGCACCCGAATTTCCCTTCTTTTGTATGGCTTTAAGGTTTTTGTGCACATGTTTGATGGGTGTGTTTTTATGTTTGTGTTTTTTCTTAAAGGTTTGTACTTTAGTAAATTTTTATGTAGTTTAGTGGAACTCCACCACAAATAATCATCGAAGAGAAAAGAAAGGTGGAAATTTTTTTATTTTCAGATCGTGATTGAATGATCGTGTTGACGGGACTGTTGATGTGCCGAAGCCTCCAAGTTTCCTATCAAATTAAGACTTGGCATGTAATTGGGGTTTCAATGGCAAAAAAAAAAAAAAAAAGAAAGAAAGTGTAATTAGGTTTTTATGTACTGAAATGCTTTGACAAATGGTCTTTTACTACAATGTTTAGGATATGCGAGACGATGTTTGTAACCCAAGAGTGCATGATTAGGATAAACGGGACAGTTTTTTGGCGTGGAAAGTTTTGCTTTCTTTCCCAATAGAAGATAGGATTGCCTATGTATTTTGCTGATGGACTTAAGTGTGTGCTAATAGTTCTTTTATGCAAAATCTCTTCTGTTATATTGAATTTGTCTAGTAGTTGTTTTTTATGTGCTATCTTGGCAAAAATAGATATGTTCTGTAGTTAAATCTTATTAGGGCATTGTTGTTTGGGATCTTAGTCTGTATTACAGTATGATAATGGCTCATCCACCCCCTAATGTGCTTGAATTTAGGTGTAAATTGTGGTATTTCACTATTGAAGGAATTTTTTTGTTTGTTAAACCTGGAGTTGTTGCTTGGTTTTTACACGAGCATTGGAATTGTTAATGTCATTTTGCTCGATTTGTGCAGAATGGATTCTCAAATCAAGCATGCTGTTGTGGTGAAAGTTATGGGAAGGACAGGGTCAAGAGGTCAGGTGACTCAGGTCAGGGTTAAGTTCTTGGATGACATGAACCGGTTCATCATGAGAAATGTCAAAGGCCCAGTGAGGGAAGGGGATGTCCTCACCCTTCTTGAGTCCGAGAGAGAAGCTAGGAGACTCCGATGATTTGATCATCTTCAATCCCCTAGTTCTCGTTGTGCACATTTGTTTTTGTAATTTTACAAATAGATTTTTTGTTATGGCATTTTGCAAGATAATGCTTTTTGAGTGTTGGAATATTGAGCTTTGAGTATTTGTAAGAAACCTTGGGAGCTTTTTAACCTATTTGCAGGGTTAAGTTGGGTGTTTGATTTCATGTCTTCTTGGTTTTAATCTTCATTTAACTAGAAGCAATCCGATAAGGTCGGCAAATTACATTCTGAGATCGGGGATGTTGGCTAGTCAACTTGTTGGTGATTGTCATTATCTTACTCGGATAGCTTGTAAGCTTGGATTAAACCTTTACTTGCGAACAAGACTGAGTAGTATTTGCAAGTTCATTGAGTAAAATTTTAGAATGTGGAGTTTCGCTTAAGCTACTCAATCGTGTTCAGAGCTTGGTTTATCCTCGATCTATCTGTCTTCTAACTTTGTTGAGTGAAATATTACGGCCTGTTTACTTGGAGGTAATAGAGGAGGAATAGCATATTCATTCCTATAATACATCTATTATCTCGTTTACTTATAAAAATTGATTGGGAATGAAAATTTTCAGGCACTTTTTATTCCCTCTATAGAGGGTATAAAAAGTTTCACTTAATAGATGGAACTTTTTATGCTCTCTCTATTCCCACTGCATTGAAAATATAATGCATACGTATTAACTATTTTGTCTCTAATAAATGATGCAACTTTTAATCAATTCAATATAATCAAGAGGGAGATAATGGTATTTTTATTATATTTTCAATTTAATACTGTAATTAATAACTTGGAGTAAATAGTATTTCTAGTGATAAAATTTTAGATAAAGTAAACACAAAAATCAATATTCCCAGTATATTAGTGGTAATAATATTACAGAGGCATAAGTATTCTATTCCTTGTTTATTCCCTTTATTGAAGTAAACGGGCCGTTAGTATTTAGAGTTGGGATTGAGCTCCACAAGCTTGTACGGATTACTTGTAAACAAGCTTGTTTCATACGTGAGCTCTCCGGATCGGTGATGCAAAGCATGAAAGCTAGAAACTAATGAAACTTTGACTCTGATATTGCTCTCAAGTTTCCTAAATAGCCGAAGGTTTGTAAATTCTTAATGGCACGTTTGGTATATAGAGAGGGATTGGAATGGAATTATGATTGTGGCTTCTATTTTTTTTAACTAGAATAAAATTATGATTTCAGCTTTTATTTCATTTTCTAACGTTTTAAAGTGTTTTTAGAAGTCAGAATCGATTCATTGGATCCAGTGATTCCGGTTTTTAGGAGAAATTCGATTTTGTTTTCTCAAAGACGGAATTGGTCATTTATACATATAGTTATTATTTTAATTATATTTTATCTATATATTTTTATTATCTTCATTTAATACGAAGGATATATTTAATAAATTTTATTAAATAATCATTTCGTTTTATGAATGTATTTAAACATTTATTTTTTGTTTAATTCATCCCATTGAGACTATTCCCGTCTACCAAATAAGAGGTGCAAAATGGTTTATACCTATGCTGGAAGATGGCACACCTGCAAGGCACATACAAACATAAATACGTTAAATTTAGATATCCTGATGGTTCTAATGCATTTAGAGCATGTCGTATGGTGGGATTTATATTTGAATGATGCAAAGGGGATTCTAGTTTCCTCCATAAAAGATCATTATTAAGGAAACAAGGTTTTTATTTTTTATTTTTTTAATATTATTGTTTAGTGGAGTGATATGAATACCAAAATCCCGATGGACTGATACGAGCTTGTCCAACCTTTTAGAAGTTGTAGCAGATGGTAATTGGAAAAAAATAAAAATAAAAACATTGTTTATAAATTTTATGATGTTCGAGTTTGGAAAAGTATTTGCGACAATAATTGATTTTTTTTTTTGTTTTTGTTTTCTGAACAATATAATAGATGGATTATTATAAATAATCATAACTTCAAACAACTATCCAAGATAACCAGTCTCTACATATTGTTTTTAAATTTATTTTGTTGCAATTATGGAATAAATATAAGTTATAACCGTACTATGTGCGTGAATTTTATAATTCATCAACTAAATAGTAAAATATCATATTATTTGATCGTCGATTATACAAATGATAAAAAATCTATAATACGATTTTACATATCTCTTTTATTTTTTTCGAATAGTAATTTCCTTATTTTGCTTAATTTTTTTTCTTTCCATTTTCTAATTTAACATATTAATTTTTTTATGTGCAATTAAATTTCCTTAGGAAGTGGAAAAGTGGATTATAGACCTAACAATTCGTAAGATTTGTTAATAATTTCATTACTGTAATTATGTTTTAAATGAAATATTTACGCATCAGAAAATAAAATTCTTTAACTTTAATATAATAATAGGGACCATAGTGGATAAGTTTTCAGTTTTCACTTTAAGACTGATAAAAAAGAATAAAAAAGGAATTCTAGATAGACTATTTTATATTATTTTATTTTAAAATAAAAGATACAAATAGATAAATGTATAAAAATAAAAAGGTAGAGGTGGAAAATAGATAAACAATTCAGGAAAAAAGAAAAAGAATTCAATATTCATAGTAGAAGGGCAATATGGTCAATTAATGCACACACACCACCAATATAAAATGTCTCACCAATTAGGGTTTTGCGCTCTCTCTTCTGCTCCACCGAAAGCTCGAAGTTTAGAAAAGAACTTATTGGTCTTTCAGGTAATTTGTCTCAAAGAATCGAGCTTTCTGGATTTAATGATTAGTCCGTGTAAAGTTTAATGATGGGTTTAACGTTTTTCATCAATTAGTTGCTTTGTCTGATTCTTCCTGGAGAGTTGTTTATGATTTCGTTCTTACTTTGAATGTGAATTACGATTTTCTGTCTCTATGTTTGTATGTATATGTTTCTGTTCCCGGTGAGACATGAAAGTTTTGATTTTTATTTTGGGTTTTTTCCCCCATAATTGTATCTAAAACTTGAAACCTCGGACGATTGGATGATTTGATATTAATTGTTGCGATAAATGGTGTTGTTTTTGGAAGAGTTCTTTTATCATGTTCCCCAAGCGTCTTGTATTAGAAATTGTGATTTGTAAACTGTTTTTTTCGATTCTGCTATTGGTGTCTGCCCTGAATTTGTCATCTCAATTATGTCCCGCCAATCACATTTAATCACTCAAAGGAATGGTGTATAATTGTGTGAGTTTGTTTTGCATACATAAGGCATGCATGATTGATGGGATGTGCTCAAGACAATGAATTCAGGTATTATATTAATCGTTTTGATTGTACACGAGATTATGGAGATCCTTGTTTTGAGGATGGAGGAATTGCTGTCTCCTGGTGGGAATTTTTCGCAAGCAACAAGTTAATAGTACCTTTGCAGTATGTGACTCTTGCAATGTAAATATTTATATGTTGTTTTGCTGACACAACCGTCGGGATATGATTGGTGGGTATGCGTTCGAGATACTGAATTCTGGGCTGCAAATGTTGGTGAGGATTGAAGTGTACTGGCGTTCAATGTAGTCAATAATACTTTGTAGTCAAGACTGAAAAATTGTAGATTCAACCATACATGAGACAATGTGGATCATTATTTCATCGGATGAGGGTATTATTACCATGTTATAGTGGCAATTTATCGCAAAGGCTAAGTTAGTTTTGCATTGTAGTATGTGGTTACTAGAACACTGCCATTCCTCCTCGTGAATCATTCACAGGAGTTTATGGAAAGTGGAATACAGGTCTTGTAGTTGTGGTTTATTTTGGAATGATATGCTTTTCGGTCCTGCTATGATATTCACAATTCGCTGTGCGTGGTTTCTAGTTCGAATAAGTTTATGATGGAATTGTCTTTGTTTTTTGTTTTTATGCTGTGCAGAATGGATTCTCAGATCAAGCATGCTGTTGTTGTGAAAGTGATGGGAAGGACTGGGTCAAGAGGTCAGGTGACTCAGGTCAGGGTTAAGTTCTTGGATGATATGAACCGGTTCATCATGAGGAATGTGAAAGGCCCTGTAAGAGAAGGTGATGTCCTCACCCTTCTAGAGTCTGAGAGAGAGGCAAGGAGACTCCGATGAACAATCAACCTTGATCCAAGTTCTCGTAATGCCCTTTCAATTTTCGAACACGAGTGTATCTCTTATGACTTTGTGTGTGTCTTGATGGTTGAATTTAAGAGATGCTTTCTAAATACTACCTGCAACAATCACTCACACCTTCAAAATCTAGTCAATCTAAGTCTGCTGTTATTGCTTTTGTTTTTAGATGAAGCTCTCATATTGGTCTGCCATTCGCAATTCCAGTTGATCGTTTAATTCCTCGCATTGTTCTTGTCACTATTAAGATTTTGGTCACCACTATCTTTTCATCTATACTATGTTTTATCAATGCCTTTGCATAAATTATTTTAATCGAATCATATCACTGGGTATCTCGGTTGCTGTGTTATCAAAAGCCATACTACAGGATTAGAGAAGTAATTTTAGATAAAAAAAAAAGTGTCTTCATGGCAACTAGTAAATTTCGATTAAGAATGCATACGCTCGTTTCATAACAATTGTTCCTGGATCCAGAATCAGATCTGGAGGTTCTTTAATATAACACAACAAAAAAGGGTGGTCTTTTTGTTGAAAAAGACGATAAATTCACATTATTGTTAGTATTTTTGGGCTGTTGTAATGAGTTTTGAGCTACGGACAGCAAATCTTAAGAGTATAGTATGAATTATAATGAAAAAGAGCATATGTTTGATGGGCATATCTATCTTTCTAAACGGATATTTAAGAAAGCATTGGACAACTTAAAAAAAGAAGAAATTATAAGATCGTAATTTATAAAATCATTCGAATTGCTCAGAATTCAAACAACCATACTGGCAGGAGCAAGGACATTATTATTACTAATAATGCAGCAAAGATGCATTAACATTAAAACTACATCTTCCTTACCATCTCCAGAAAGTAAAACCTGATTTATTATATTGGAAGATTAACGTTGATGTTGCTTAACTACATAGGATAGTATCCGTAGATGGAAAGCTATAAATATACATATCAAGCCAGTTTCCCTTCAAACACGTATATTTCCTAAGCAAACCTTCCTTAACAAATCCAGCCTTCTCCAACACCCTCTGAGAGGCCTTATGGTTCACATCAACATAAGCTTGGAGTCTCACTACGCCAGGCAAACCATCGAAAACCCGAGCCAGAGCCATCTTCACCGCTGCGGTTGCTATCCCTCTACCCCAGTACTCTTTTGCCACACCGTAACCAAAATATGCACGGCAACCGTTGTCTTCATGTTCTGGATACAGCGAAACGAACCCGATCGAACGGTTGTCAATGCATATCGACCGGCGTCAAGGATGAGGAATGCATACTTCCTTAATTGTTGTCAATGCTTCTTCTCTTGATGTCAAGGATGTCCATCTAAGGTGACGGGTGAAATCATCGTCTCTTGCCCATGAGAAGAAGTCGTCTACGTCGGTAACTTCGAAAGGGCATAGGGGTGATTCTTGATGGGTGGATCTCCATTAGAGGCAAGAAGGTCAAAAACTAGTTGCAGCATTAGTCCTAGTCCATTAAGTTAATAGCACACATGCGACGTGTTTTGTATTATAAAACGTTGTATTATTTCTAAAAGACAAATAGCTACGTTCTTCAATTGACAATCTGGTCAAAGAAATTATAGTCTGAACAACTTTTAACTTTTATTCGTCCCTTGGTCATCACGCATCATTAATCGAAAAAAGCCAATTTTTCAAAGTGACCATTGTGGATTATAATATTGTCATAACAAACACTCTTCACTTTTAAGGGGAAAAATGAAAAAAAAAAAATACACACGCACACACCCCAACTAGTTGAAAACCATAAATGGTTTTAATTGAACTAAAGAAGCCAAGTTACTCAAGTTCAATACAACTGCAGACAGCTCGAATAGGTAAATATTTCCTCTAACTACTTAAAGTTCAAGTAAGGATCGAGGTCATTCTATCGATTAGGTACATGCCAGCAACAATTTCTAGTACAGAAAAATGAACTACATTATATGCAAGTGAGCAGCCCAGCATTTTCATAGCACAGTCAATAACTTACTATTGATAATCTGAAGCTTCATCATAGTCTATCTTCACTAAGAAATAAGAAAACCATGACCGTGGTTCAAAATAGAATCAAATGAGTAAAGCAAGTAATTGAAGCGCGTCAATGTGTTCCCTACCATGGCATATTAAAATGTGACGTAACATGTACAAGATAATCTACCATCTGGTCTCAGTAGCCCTTATTTTCCCTATGTTTCTGTATATTTCACCAACAAGCAGTTAGTGCTTCAACAAATGAATACTCAACTGCCTTGCAACCATGGCGAGATTTTAATTTAAGAACACTACTTAAAGCCTCATGGCGTGTGCAATTTCACTTCAAGACAAAAACCAATAGATTTAACTAAAAGATTATTGCATTTAACATATAAACAACATAAGTTTATATATTGTATTTCAATTACAAAAGTGTATTACTAATGAAAAGGTACATGTGATAAAAGTTTTTAAAATAATACAAGATAAAAGATTTACAATAAAATTAATCATCTATCACATGAGCTAACATAATTGGGGATAAAAGTAAATCTATATGTGCATAGATTTTGCAATTGGAGTCGTTTATCATCTAGTCCACAACCATGCACAATGATTGATTATAATTGAAAATTCTCAAAAAGGTGGAGAGGAAGAAGACCAAACATACAGAGACGGATTTCCTTAAGTCTCAAGTTCGACCTTTATTATCTTCTGATCCAGAAGTTTTTGAGGTCCTCAGCACTTTGACCTCCAATTACGCTTCGACATCTCCATCTCCACTTCTACCTCCACCTTCACCTCCATTGGATATGGATTTGCACCTTTTGAATAGATGGTAATAAGCTATTTCAAGTTTGAAGTAACTTAGTGAAAGAGTGCTTTCAGGCTGATAATATTAGGCTGCTAAAAATATTTCCTATTTGCTTTATATGCAAAGAACTACTTCCACCGAGAGGCATAAACATATCAAACACTAACAAAGTTTTATCAAAGGACCAATAAAGAATTGATGCGTAAAGGATAATAGCCTTAACTTCTTGGCTAAAGGAAAAGGAGATGGAAACAATTCGAGTAATATCTTTTCAGAGAGGAAACTCAAGTGCGAGAACTCACTCAGCAAGACATGCCGAGGGATATCTCATAAAATCCTTCTCTCCAGTAAGGTACAAAGGGTGAAGAAGCGAAAAGGCATATCACACAAGACGATATACAGTTCCACTCCAAAGATAATCATCTTCTCATCTCCTTTTGCATACGAGATCATTTAACAACCAAACCTCCACATGATAATTTCAAGATATCTACCTGCTTTTGCTTATTCCATCCTCCAGAACACTTATGAAGTTACTTACTGCAATGGTAAAAAAAAGGCTCAATTTCTCAATCATCTACATATACTAATACTACTACAAATTGTTATTAGTAAGCATCAACCCACCATTTCTCAATAACACGAGCAGAAAAGGGCTACTCTGTATGTCACGCCCCAAATAAGGTCAAAACGTGTTCAATTTCATTACATATAACACTTAGGAGTTAAACGCAAAGGCTAACCCAAACTATATGTTTATCGTAATTATTTGCTATCAAATTTTAGATTTCCAAAATCATTCAATTAGATTTTGAAAATATTTGAAATGCAGCGGAAGTAATAAAGTTTTACAAAAAGGTTACCCCATAAGTAACCTATACATATATAATAAGTATAAAGTAAAATAATATCGAAAATCATCTCAAGTATCTTGTGATACCCAAAACAAAGGTATCAAAAGTAAAACAGACAGGAGAGGAAAAAGGACTTGTACTATGTTGAATCACTCCTGTGCTAACATGTCAACCACCTGTCTTTCAATCTCAACTTTTTGAAAATAAGGATATCGGTAGGGTTTAATGGTCATTGGTGTTGCTTCATTAGTAAGATGAACCTTATGTTGTATGTGATGCATAGGAAGCAATGATGAAGGTGTCTCAAATATTCTGGAATATCTGCTCAATGTCTGTCGCAAGGCATCATTAGTGGTGGTATTTGTTGTTGAATCAATCACCTCCTAAGCCATAAATTGAAAGCATGATGCAATGGCATCAGTTTCTATTAAACGCTTGAACTAATGATGCGAGATCTGAGTCATAGTAGACATTGTATTCCCATTTAAAATCATAGGACCACCGTTATGACTAAACTGCATAGTTAATACGGAATAGTCAATGGTAATTGGTCCCAAAATTTTCAGCCGTTAAACTCCCAATACATCATCTGCACCCTGAATAGGCAATATGTAAAATGAAACAACAAATTCTATGCCTTGAATATTCAAAGAAACATCCCGACAAATGCCTTCACACTGTAATTTTTCACCATTACCAACTAACACATGAAATGTTGGTGTGGGATGTATAATTAAACCCAGATGCTTCACTACTCTTGACTGCAAGAAATTGTGAGTACTTCTAGTATCAATAAGAATAGAATTATCTTGTGATTGATAGTACCCTGAAACCTCAATGTCCTTGGAATTTGTACCCCAGCCAAAGCATGAAAACTAATGGTACCTTCCTGTTATGATGATATTGCAGAAGTCGGTAGAGCCAAAATAGGGTCATGTTCTGGTATTGAAACATCGTCATCATCATCATAATTATAACACAATCCTTTCTCACGTCGCATCATCGTTTCTTGTTGTGATAATTTCTTTATAGGAGGAAAGGTTAGAGGATTCTGTGTTGGAGTGGGAAACAAAGGTGGTTTATAAATAGGAGATGAAGAAGAAGGACAGTGTTTGAGGTAGTGTATGAAGAAAAAGGTGAAGAAAATTGAATAGAAGAAGAAGAGGATTTAAAAAAAGAATGGGAAATAGGTGTAGTTGATGTGGATTTAGAGGAGGAAAGCTGACCGAAGTGTATAGATTCATATTGTTTAGCTAATCAAATGGCATGTGTCAAATCAATACGTTTAGCAATTAAAACATCTCTATGAATATGAGATTGAAGACTAGAAACAAAACAGCTCACAAGAAATGATGGTGGTAATCTGACGATCTGATTAGATAAGGATTCAAACTCAGATCGATACTCCGCTACTGTACTTACTTGAGTCAATTTCGATAGTAAACCCTAGACATCTTCATATTGAGAAGGGCCTAAACATTGTTCCAAAACACGTTGAAAGGTTCCCCAAGAGCTTAATTGCTGATTCAAAAACATCTACTGATACCAATTCAATGCTTTTCTTTCCATTGCAAACAAAGCAATGGTCATACGTTGTTCATTTGGTGTCTTATGAAATGTGAAATATTGATTGGCTTTGAATATCCATCCCAAAGGATTTGTTCCATCAAGTGGTATGTTGATGCTCCTGAACTCAAAGAATAACTCGAGTGATCATTGTTTTCGATTGCCTATTGAGTATGAGATTGAATTTTTAATTCCAATGACCTGGTGCTCATCTAAATTTGATTGAAAATGCCATTTCTTAACGAATTTCTTGCTTGAAAGAAGAAGCCAATTTATCAAAATCTTTCTCAATATTTAAGGATCGAGTTGAAGGAGCCATGATGAGAACATTTGAATTGAAAAAAAAGAAGAACGAGAGCACCAAAATGATAGTCTAAGCCCACAAAAAATAGTTCTTTGAGCCCACAATTATTACACAAGCCTCGAATTTGAAACAAACATCGTTATTTCAATATTTCTCCTTCGACATTTACAAGGAAAAATTCATTCGTAAACCCTAATATGCCGATCACTGTCTTCTCCTCGTCTTCGGGTGAAAACTTTAAACTTTTCGAGCAAGGTCGAGCTCCTAGAAATGAAGAGAGGAGGAAGAAGACTCCAAGATCTTGGTTTTTCCGTAATGGGTTTGCTAAATCCTCCTTGGCTATTTATAGTTTTTGCAAGATATTTCTGTTGTAACTATGTTAGTGTGTTATTTTCTATTACAAAAAGTCATGTATTACGACTATTATTTATGCATATTCTTTCATCCAACTCGGTTTCATGATATTTCAATTTTTGGATGTAACAATTTGACTCGTGATTTTGACAACTATGATTCTCAAATCTAGAATCAGATATGGAGCTTCTTTAATCTAACACAGGACAAAAACGGGTGGTCTTTTTGTTGTAAAAGACAATAAATTCGTGTTATTGTTAAGAGTATTTTTGGGTTGTTGTAATGAGATTTGCTACTGCACAGCAAATCTTAAAGTATCGGACAAATTTAAGGAAAAATAACATATGTGGGGGAGGAGGCATATCTTTCTTTCTACTGGATATTTAAAAAAGCACTGGATAAGTTAAATCTTTATAACGTTACTGTGCTTTATTTATGTATATCAAACAATAAACAACACAAATTTTTTTTTTCTAATACCGTATATAATATTGTATTTACCGGTCGCATGTCCTTGTATCAAGCATCAACGTTGGTGTATCTCAGCCAACCAGCAATGGTATGATCACCTGCGAATGGATGGAAACATAAATACATTAACACACGGCTAGTCCCTTTACTTTATTTATTTCTCTTTTTTGAATTTGTGTGCTTATAATTCCAAATTTTTTAAAAATGTGCATTTAAATTCCAAAGCCAGTAAAAATTGCACTTTTTCTTACAAGTTTTTGGGGGATTTAAGCGAATGATTTCAAATATAAAGAGATAAAGTGTATATGGAATAAATATAAGGGGTATATCTGCAAATTATCATATTATTTATAGTATTTTTAAAATTCTTTTAAATTTATATATTTTGTTAAGTAATTATTAGTTATATAATTCAATGGTTTTTTTTAATGTATATTTTTCAAAACACTATAGTTTATATCGATAGTCAAATTCATCAGAAAAACAAAAGATATTAACAATATCATAGATCTAATTATAAACCGAAAGATTCTTTAATGAATAAGAAAAAGCTAAGAATTAAGGAGAGTTAATACATGGAATTGGCAGCTAAAATGGGTGTGATCTTGAATGCTATTCCTAATATTAAGGTTATCAGATTCTACCTAAGTCAAAACGTATAGTATCTGTATAAAACAAGTAGGAAATAATTTTTGGTTTAGGACACTTATAAAAATTGAGTATACCGCTTTTAAATCGCGACTTAAAAACAGTATATACAAAAGTTCTAGTATTATACCTATATCGCGAAAGGAAGAAGCAATATACGTATTATATTCATACGTATATCACTATTAGTAGTGGCGATATACATTTTATGTTGTGATTCTTTTGGGCGATATACGTGTATCGCCTTTAACACACGCAATATAGCAACGGTAGTGAAATATTATATCGCGATTTATATATTAAAAAAAATATCTCGTCTATTAAATGCGATTTTGATGTGTGATATTATAATTAATTTTATTGGAGTTACACATTAGTAATATTTTTCCACATGAACCTTAAACATGTATTGAACCCCAAACAAAAGAGTTGTATATCTGCATAAACATATACCTAAACTTATATATACACCTAAATAACATATTTTATTATTCTGTTTAACTATGGGAAAAAAAATTATAGGATCGTAACTTATAAAATCATCCGAATTGCTCAGAATTCAAACAACCATACTGGCGGGAGCAAGAGGACATTATTATCACTAATAATGCAGCAAAGATGCATTAACATTAAAATTACATCTTCCTTACCATCTCTAGAAAGTAAAACCTGATTTATTATATTGGAAGATAAAGATTAACGTTGATGTTACTTAACTACATAGGCTGGTATCCGTAGATAGAAAACTATAAATATACATATCAAGCCGGTTTCCCTTCAAATACGTATATTTCCTAAGCAAACCTTCCTTAACAAATCCAGCCTTCTCCAACACCCTCTGGGAGGCCTTATGGTTCACATCAACATAAGCTTGGAGTCTCACAACACCAGGCAAACCATCGAAAACCCGAGCCAGAGCCATCTTCACCGCTGCGGTTGCTATCCCTCTACCCCAATACGCTTTTGCCACACCATAAGCGAAATTTGCACGGCAACTGCCGTCTCCAGCTTCTGGAGAAACCGAAACGAACCCGACCGAACGGTTGTCAATGCATATCGAACGGCGCCAAGGATGAGGAATGTATACTTCCTTAATTGTTTTCAATGCTTCTTCTCTTGATGTTAAAGATGTCCATCTAAGGTGGCGGGTGAAATCGTCGTCGTTTGCCCATGAGAAGAAGTCGTCGACGTCTGTAACTTCGAAAGGGCGTAGGGTGATTCTTGATGGGTGGATCTGCATTAGAGGCAAGAAGGTCAAAAACGAGATGTAGCATTAGTCCTAGTCCATCAAGTTAATAGCACACATGAGACAAACGTTGTATTATTGCTAAAAGACAAATAGCTATGTGCTTCAATTGACAATCTGGTCAAAGAAATTATGTCTGAAACAACTTTTAATTTTTATTCGTCCCTTGGTCATCACCCATCATTAATCTACAAAGGCCATAATTTCAAAGGGACCACTGTGGATTATGATATAATCATAGCAAACACTATTCACTTTTAAGAGGAAAAAAAGGGCAAAAATACACTCACCCCAACTAGTAAAAAACGGTTAGTTGTAACTTGGCTTTTTTAGCCAAGTATTTTACTTGATCGTCGAGTTTCTAAAAGCCTTGTTGAATTTGACAACCAAGAAGAAAAGTCCAGATTGACAATCAAGAAGAAGAATCTAGATTGAACTTGACAACTAAGAATAAAAATCGAAATTGAACTTAACAACTAAGAAGGAAATTTCATATTGAAATTGCCAATCTAAGAAAAAGAGTTCAATTTGAAGCTGCAATCTAAGAGAAGTGTTCAAATTGAAATTGACAACCAAGAGGAAGATTCAAATTGTATTTGTCTTTGTAGCTAAGTTTTGCACTATATATATAAGGCCTTGCTCATGGTAAAAAAGAGAAGGAGTTTGGAAATTTGAGAGGTTGTTTAGTCTCTCGTTTAGGTACAACCTAGTCCATTGAGTTTATTTTTATACATTTTGAGAGATAAACACTATTTGGGTGTATTTGAGTTTTAGCTTTTTTAGTGTTTTCACATATTTTGTACTCCTCATTCAATTAGTGGAAATTTTGCACATTCTTCACTCGTGGACGTAGGCTTTAAGCTGAACCACGTAAATTGTACGTGTTATATTTTTCTTCTCTACTTGCCTTATTGTTTTTCAATCTCTCAATTTTATCATTATTGTTTGCTATAAATCTATTTTATTTATCACTAGTCATAACGAACTAGTATCAGAGCTGGGATTCTGTACTTTGTTCATGATGGCAACAAAATTTAAGATTGAAAAGTTTGATCGTGATTCTAGCTTTGCCTTATGGCAAGTTAAGATGTATGATATCCTACTTCAACATGGGTATCATATGGCTTTATTAGGGAAGGATAACATGTCGGCATCTATGACTATGAGCAAAATGATGATTTAGATGAGAAAGTTGTGGCAACTATTCAACTATGTTTATCTAATCAAGTTTGAAGGAGATCATTAAAGAAAGACTGCTACCGACTTGTGGGCCAAACTAGAGTCGTTGTAAATGGAGATATCCCTCACTACTAAGCTTCACAAAAAGCTTCAGTTTTATAGACTACAAATGGAGGAAGGTACATCCATTAAATCTCATATTGACACTTTTACATCCATTATTTTAGATTTGAAAAATGTGAACATAGAAGTTGATAATGAAGATCAAGCCGTCAAGTCCCTCATATTCACACTTTAGAGAAACATTGCTTTATGACAAGACAAGAGTAACTCTAGTAGATGTTAAATCTGCACTTTTTTCTAAACATCTCATTGACAAGGAGTTGTCTAGTAGTAGTAGTAGAAGTGACAATCCAGTAGAAGGATTGGTTGTAAGACGAAGGGCAAAGGAGAAGTGCTTAGGTAGTAGTAAACCAAGTCTAGCTCAAAGTCTAGACATAAAAATTTGATTTATAATTATTATCACAAGAAGGGGCACATTAAAGCTGATTGCTTCAAATTAAAGAGTAAGCAATCAAATGATGACGAGAAAGGGAGGTCCACCGAAGCTAGCATTGTAGCAGATGATTCTAATACAAATCTTCTTCTAGTCTCTATTGATGTTAATTGTAGATCCAAGGATGACTGGATCATGGACTCTAATTGTTCTTATCATATATGTCCCCATCGAGATTGGTATTCAACATATGAATCTTTTATAGGTGAAACTGTGTTGATGGGCAATAATGCTGCTCGTAAAGTTGTAGGTAATGGATCAATCCAGATAAAGATGCATGACGGCATCATAAGAACATTGATTGATGTTCGTCATGTTCCAAAATTGAAGAAGAATCTCATCTCTTTAGGCACTCTTGATTCTAATGGGTGCAGGTATTCAGCTAAAGATAGAGTTATGAAAGTCATTAAAGGTGCTATAGTTGGAATGAAAGCCATAAAGTCTGGGAATTTGTACGTGTTGAAGGGACTCACAGTTACAGGTGTAACTGCTACAAGCTCTTCATCACTTTCTGATATTGATGTTACTAAATTGTGGCATATGAGGTTAGGTCATATAAGTGAGAAAAGTATGACATTGTTAAGTAAGAGAGGTTTGTTGTGTAGATAAAGTACTGGAAAGATGGAATTTTGTGAACACTATGTCTTCGAGATGCAAAAACGAGTCAATTTTAGCACAGCCACTCACAGGACCAAAGGTACTTTAGACTATATTCATTCAAACCTTTGGGGTCCTTCCCATGTTCCCTCTAAAGGTGGTGCTAGATATATGCTAACTTTCATTGATGACTTTTCAAGAAAAGTATGGATTTATTTTCTAAAGTACAAGAATCAAGTTTTCACTACCTTCAAGCAGTGGAAAGCCGTGGTTGAGAAGCAAACAGGAAAACAGATTAAGCAACTTAGAACAAACAATGGCTTAGAATTTTGTAATAAAGATTTCAATAAGTTTTACAAGAATGAAGGGATAGCTCGACATCGGACAATTAGAAATACGTCCCAACAAAATGGAGTTGCAGAACGTATGAACAGGACTCTCATTAAGAAATCTCTAATGCTGGTTTGTCAATGTAGTTCTGGGCAGAGGCTACATCCACTAGTAAATTGATCTCCATCAATTCCAATTGGTGGTAGGACTCCAAAAGAAGTTTAGTTAGGTAATCCTGCTGATTATTCTGATTGAAAAACTTTTGGTTGCTTAGCATATGTACATGTTAATGATGGTAAGCCACGTGCTAAGAGATGCATTTTTCTTAGGTATCCATCTGGGGTAAAGGGATGTGAGTTTTGATGAGCGATCAATGCTTAAGTCAAAGACGGAGTCTTTTGTCAATTCTGAAACAAAACTTAAGGGCAACATTTCAAATAAGATGAAATTGGAAGTAACTAGCTCCTTTGTATCATCGAATGTTGCTCAAGAAACCTCTCACTTAGACCCATCATTTAGTTCAGGTGGAGTTTAGTAAACTTCACAAGAAGTCCCATATAGTATTGCTAGAAATAGGGGTCGAAGAGGGATTAGGCCACCATCAAGATATGTATACTATGCAAAATTAGTCTCTTATGCTTTAGCACCAGTAGATAAAATTAATGGTGAACCATCCACATTTTTAGAAGTTGTTTTTGGTGTTGATTCATCAAAATGGGTGGTAGCGATGTAAGAAGAAATGGAGTCCTTACGCAAAAATGACACTTGGGAATTAGTCAAACCATTTGGAGTACTCTCCAGGAGATGGAGTTAAATATAAAGCTCGCTTAGTTGCAAAAGGATACAATCAAGCACCAAGTATAGATTTTAATGATGTTTTTTCACCTATAGTAAAACACTGTTCCATTCGAGTTTTGTTTACACTAGTAGCCATGTTTGATTTAGAGTTGGAGCAGTTAGATGTCAATACTACTTTTCTACATGGAGATTTAGAGGATCAAATTTATATGCAACAACCTGAAGGGTTTATTGTTGATGGTAAGGAAGATCATGTATGTCTATTAAAGAAATCCTTTTATGGTTTAAAGTAGTCTCCTAGACAGTGGTATAAGTGTTTTGACTTATTCATAACTACCCATGGCTATTCGATGAGCATGTATGATAATTGCGTTTATTTTAGAAGATTATCTTATGAGACTTGCATTAGATGATATGCTTATTGCCGCAAGAAGCATATATCTGAAGTCAACAAATTAAAGGCACAGTTGAGTGACAAATTTGAGATGAAAGATTTTGGAGCAACGAAGAAAATTCTGGGCATGGAGATTTAGAGAGATAGGAAAGCAGGGAAGTTATTTCTAACTCAGAAAAACTATGTTGAAAGAGTCTTAAGAGCGTTTTGGGATAGAAAAAATACTAAACATGTAAGTACTCCACTAGCCACTCATTTTAAGCTTTCGGCGCTTTATCTCCTCAGACAAATGAGGAGATTAGTCACATGGCAAATATTCCATATGCAAGTGCAGTTGGTAGTTTAATGTATGCCATGGTGTGTACCTGTCTAGACATTTCACATGCTATTAATGTAGTTAGTAGAGACATGGCTAACCTTGGTAAAGTGCATTGCAGATGGTGAAATAGATTCTTAGATATCTACGAAGTTCAATTAATGCTTGCTTGGAATTTGGAAGGAGTAATGAAAGCTGAGTTAGTTGTGTTGACTCAAATTATGCTGGTGATCTTGACAAAAGAAAATCACTTACTGGTTTTGTGTTTTGCTTAGATAATTGTGTTGTTATTGGGAAGTCAACATTACAAGCCACAGTTGCTTTATCTACAATAGAAGCAGAGTACATGGCAATAACTAAGGCAATCGAAGTGGCCATTTAGTTAAGAGGCTTGTATGGAGAACTCGATTTGAATTAGAGAGCTATAGTTGTTCTTTGTGATAGTCAAAGTGCTATACATTTAACTAAAAATCAAATGTTCCATGGAAAAACAAAGCACATTGACGTTAGGTACCATTTTGTTCGAGATGTGATCTCTAAAGGTAATGTTGTGGTAGAAAAAATTGATACCAATGGCAATCCAGTAGACATGTTGACAAAGTCTCTTCCAACAACCAAGTTCGAGCATTGCTTGGATTTGATTTCTATTTGCAACACTTGATGCCCTCTGGGCTTATGTGGAGGAGATGGAGCATAGTTCATCATTTGTGCAACGAGGAAGAAATTCAAGTCAAGGTAGACATTTGTTAATTGTAGCTTGAATTTTTCAGTCAAGTATTTTATTTGGTCATCAAGTTTCTAAAAGCCAAGTTGAATTTACAACCAAGAAGAAGAATCCAAATTGACAACCAAGAAGAAGAATCTAGATTGAACTTGACAAATAAGAATGAGAATCCAAATTGAACTTGATAACCAAGAAGAGGAATTCAAATTGAAGTTGTCAACCTAAGAAGAAGAGTTCAATTTGAAGTTGTCAACCTAAGAAGAAGTGTTCAAATTGAGATTGACAACCAAGAGGAAGAATTCAAATTATACTTGTCTTTTGCAGATAAGTTTTGCACTATATATATATATAGGCCTTAGTCATAGTCAAAAAGAGATGGAGTTTGAAAATTTGAGAGGTTATTTAGTCTCTCTTTTATATACAATCTACTCCATTGAGTTTATTTTTGTACATTTTGAGAGATAAACACTATTTGGGTGTATTTAGTTTTCGGTTTTTTTAAGTGTTTCCACATATTTCGAACTCCTCATTCAATTAGTGGAAATTTTACACCTTCACTCGTAGACGTAGACTTTAAGTTGAATCACATAAATTGTCCATGTTATATTTTTCTTCCTACTTGTTTTATTGTTTTTCAATCTCTCAATTTTGTCATTATTGTTTGCTACGAATCTATTTTATTTATCCCTAGTCGTAACAAAAACCATTTATGGTTTCAATTTACCAAAGTACAAGAGTTCATTCAATTACAGATAAGCTCGAATAGGAAAATATTTCCTCTAACTACTTAAATTTCAAGTAATGATTGAGATCATTATATCAATTAGGTACATGCTAGCAACAGTTCTACTACAAAAAGATGAACTATATTATGTGCAAGAAAGCAGCCCAACATTTTCATAGAACAGTCAATAACTCACTCCCAAAAATCTAAAGCTTCATCATCATCCATCTTCACTAAGAAATAAGAAAACCGTGAGCATAATTGCAAAACAAAATCAAATGAGTAAAGCCGATAACTGAAGCTTGTCTATGTGTTCCCCACATGGCCTATTAAAATGAGACGTAGCATGTACAAGATAAGCTGTCATCTAGTCTCAGTAGCCATTATTTTCCCTATGTTTTTGTATATTTCACCAACAAGCACTTAGTGCTTCAACAAACGAATACTCAACTGCCTTGCAATCATAGCGAGATTTTAATTTAAGAACAGTAGTTAAAGCCTCATGGTATGTGCGATTTTACTTCAAGACAAAAACCAATAGATTTACCTAAAAGATTATTGCATTTAACGTATAAACAACATAAGTTTATATATTGTATTTTCAATTACAAAAGTGTATTACTAATGAAAAGGTCCATGTGATAAATTTTTTTTAAAATAATACGGATAAAAGATTTACAATAAAGGTTAATCATCTATCACCATGAGCCGACATAAGTGGGGATAAAAGTAAATCTATATTTGCATGGAGTTGTTTATCATCTAGTCCACAATCACGCAGAATGATTGGTTATAATTCACAATTCTCAAGAAGATGGATAGGAAGAAGACCAAACATATAGAGACAGATTTCCCTAAATCTCAAGTTCATCCTTTATTATTTTCTGATCCAGAAGTTTCTGAGGTCCTCGGCACTTTGACCTCGAACTGTGATTCGACACCTCCATCTCCACTTCCACCTCCACCTTCACCTCCACTGGATATGGATTTGCACCTTCTGAATGGATGGTAATAAGCTGTTTCAAGCTTGAAGTGCCTAAGCGAAAGAGTGCCTTCAGGTCGATAATATTAGGCTGCTGAAAATAGTCCCTACTTGCTTTACACGCAAAGCACTACTTCCACCAATGGAGGCATAAACATATCAAACACTAACATAGTTTTACCAAAAGACCAAAAAAAATTGATGCATAAAGGAGAATAGCCTTAACTTCTTGGGTAAAGGGAAAAAGCAGGAAACAATTCAAGTAATAGCTTTCCAAAGAAAAGACTCAGATGTGAGAATTCATTCAGCAAGACATGTTGGGGGATATCTCATAAAATGCTTCTCTCCAGTAAGGTACAAAGGTTGCAGAAGCAAAAAGGCATATCACACGACAATATACAGTTCCACTCCAAAAAGAATCATCTTCTCATCTCCTTTTGGATACAAGATCATTCTACAACCAAAACCCCACGTGATAATTTCAAGATATCTACCAACTTTTGCTTATTCCATCCTCCAGAACACTAATGAAGTTACATATTTTAACGGTAAAAAAAAAAAAAAAGGCTCAATTTCTCAATCATCTACATATACTACTACAAATTGTTATTAGTGCGCTTCAACCCACCATTTCTCAATAGCACAAGCCGAAAGGGGCTACTGTCTCTTCAGCCATTTCAGACAAAACTGCAAAGGAATACATAAAAAGAAATATCAGCAAACCAAAATCAAAGCCAATATCTCCTCATTCTCTTCTTACAGGAAATTAGCCTCTTTCTAATTGCCTTAAGTCCAGTAATGCTGATGAGCCTAATTTGCTGGTTCCCTAGCAACTGCCCAACTCATGTTATAGTGTTCACAAATAGCATATTCTCGTAAATTGCCTTCTCCTCCTACAATTAGAACTCAAGCTGTTAAATAGGACTATGGGATCAACGTAATCATCTGATTGAAATTTCTGTTGAAATGATATTAATGTTTTGCCACAAATAAAGAAATTCAAACCCTGCGCGCCCCCCCCCCCCCACCCCCAACCCACCCCCCACCAAAACCAAAAGGGAAAAAAAGGTGGATTGAAGATCATAAATGTTGTGTACATGAGAGTGAAATTAGAATTATTGAGTGCCAACAAAACAGCATTATCCGTGAAATGCAATATAACTCTTTTTTGAAAACAATATAGAAGGGCAAAAAGGTTCTCATTTCTATTATTATTAAAGGGAAAAAAGCCACATCCATGCTGCATTAGAACCACCCAGTTTTAATATCTAATTATTAATTTTTTGGTAAATAACATCTAATTATTAATTGATATCTCTTATTAACCTTCATACATCAAATCAACTTTTGGGATGAGTCATGATGGTGTAATTTTTCAGGGCACAATATAACCGAACATCGTTAACTCAGAAACTAAGATGCACTAGCAATATATCAGTCCAAACCTAGAAAGAAACGATGAAACAAGAAGCTTCCTAAAGAAAACATGAATACCATTATTTTTTTTCAATTGAAAAAGGATTAGATTCGTAAAGAAAATCTTGCCTTGTGACCATCTGCTTGCTTTGGAGGGAGGAAAGTTAAGACCAGTCACAACATAAGAACTTAGCTCATGCTCATCACTTAAAGAAGAGGCACACAGAATTTTTAGGATACAAAGAAAGAGCATAAAGGAATTTGACCTACAAATTCTTGCATCCAGACTTCGAATATCCAACAAGAGTAACATTTTCCACCATAGATTTCTCCACTGTATTACTTCTAGAAACATCTCTCGTAGAAGGGCACATGGTAAATTTACTTGGCTAGAACGGCGTACTTGCTGCAAAGGAGCAACAAACTTATTAATGGCTACAAGCAGCTGTTCATGAGAAAAAATTTGTTGCTTAAAATAACTTAAAAGTACTTTATGAAATCAGAGGGTTCTCTTTGATGAGCACTCAAGCCCTTTCCATGCAGATGCACCCATGACTAGATTTCTAACCTAAGCCCCTGACAGCATGCAAACTCAAAGGCTGAAATAATAGACCATGCCTCAAGCAATATACCAACATTGATCTTAACATCTACCTCCAATAATGTATTAGCAGATACACAAATAAGATCCAGATGAAAACTGATAAAACTTTTTGGGTGGTCTTCACAAGCTTGGTCAAACCTTCGAAAAACAGGTCAACCCCCATATCATAAGAGATGGCAAATAGTCATATCTTGGTTCATAGTTTGCAATTTATATATGGTTATAAGTAAATAAATATCACAAACACTTCTTGAAAAAGCTATTGAATAGTTTAGTGTAAGCAATCAATACAAAGTAAAAAAGAGATGTAAATTGGCAAATGCACAATCGAAGCTACATAATAGGGGGGAGAGGGGGCGAAAGAGGAGGAGGAGGGGGTGTAAAGCAATTACCATGATTTCTTTGAATGCATATTTATCAGCAAATTGAACCCCCCCAAATCATAACTTTTTTAAGTGATACCAGAAATATTTCAGTTCTTACAGCTAAATCGTAGTACTATAGAAACTGGTAAAATGCATTACCTAACATGGATATGAGGAATAAAAATTAAAAGAGAAGCAAGTTTGTGCAATGTAATGAAACATTCCTAAAAGATCACACTGACAAGTAAATGTAAAAGCATGAAATGGAGTCACTTCAGCTGGGATTCGGGGAACACAAACTGTACATGAGGAAAATGGGTGAAAAAAAAAAATTGTAACCGCTAGAAGCCCCACATCAAAATGTAAATGATGGTATATCAATGAAATAAGAGAAGCATATAACATGTTGCCAAGAACTTACCAGAAGAGAGCACTTTGTGACATGCCTATGGCTTGAGAGTTGTTTTTGTTGTTGTTGTACAGGTACCTTGATTCAATATGTGTTGAGAACTATTAAAGCACACATATACCTGCAGAAGGCCAATGCACTTAACCCCAACCATATTTGTCACAAGACATGCTAGGGATACACAGCAAGCATCGCAAGTACTTTAATTTGATCAGGATAGCCGACCTTATATAGTGAGAATAGCTCAAGGCATTGTTGTTGTTGTTGTACAGGTAACCTAAATTGATATGTTGAGAACTATAAAAGCACACATGTACCCGCAGAAGGCCAATGCACTTAAACCCAACCATATTTGTCGCAAGACATGCTAGAGATACACAGCAAGCATTGCAAGTACTTTAATTTGATCTGGATAGCCAACCTTATATGGTGAGAATAGCTCAAGCATTGTTGTTGTTGTACAGGTACTAAAGCACACATGTACCTGTAGAAGGCCAATGCTCTAACCGCCAACCAAATTTGTGGCAAGGCATGCCAACATCTGGATGATTCAGCATAAGAATTTCTTCAGCAGCAAATTTGCCTCATGTAGCTCCCCTCTCATATAGAGTGAAGCAATGAGAGAGTAAAAGGAATCAAAGTCAAAAAGCATATGTCTCTTCATATTGGACGCTTTCTTCATCTCCCCTAATCCAATTTTTAGATACCTTTCCTGCTGTGACACCACTGAATTTGATGTATCAGTGTTGCACACCTCTTTTTCATCAGACTTGCTCTCAATTTGTGACCCAGCATAATTATAAGAAAACCTTCGAACAGGGAAGTGCATGGATGCGATTTCATCAAGAACCACAATGGCTTCTTTAACACTACCCCGCTCACACAATGAGACAAGAAACATATGGACTGACTCCATTTCAACCTCAGAATCAACTTTTTTAATCAGTTCCCCTACAGACTCAGACTGAAGCATTTCTCTCAAGACGTTCCTGGCTTCTTCCAATCTTCCTTTAGCAGTCAGACCCCTCACCAAATAGAGAAAACCCAATAAATCAGGCGACAAATTTTTAACCTTGACTTCGGAAAAGAACTCAAGAGCCCTTTCCATATCACCCTTTCGGCAATATCCATTAACCAAAGCACTAATAGTAAACTCATCAGCCTTAAGGCCTTTTGCTTCAAAACCATGGAAAAGTTTGAAGGCGTCCTCTATCTTACCAATACTAACATAAGCATTAATCATAGAATTGTAAATATGAGTACTAGGTTTGTATCCTTTGTGGACCATCTTCTGAAAAAGCAATTCCGCATCATGCAATTGGCACTCTCTGCACAATGCATCAATCAATGTAGCATATGTGACATCAGATGGAAAGACACCAACTCTCTCTAATGAGTCAAACAGTCGAAAAGCTTCAGTAAGCCGTCCCTCTTGGCACAACCCATTGATAACAGAGTTGTAAGTGATGATGGTCAAATCGATCCCTTTCCTCTTAATAAAAAGACAGAGGTCCAAAGCCTGATCAATATACCGTCGTTTGCAAAGGCCATCAATTATGACAGTATAGTCAAAAACATTCATATCTGGTAGATCTTCTTTAGAATTGATGGCAAGTGTATAGGCATCCAAAGCTCTACCTTCCTCCAAAAGCATTCTAAAGACTCTAGCAGGCAATTTGACAATGAAATTTTCCTTCTTCATACACTCAACATATTGAAGAGCAGCATTAACATCCTTCAAGCATAGGTATTCAACTAGAATTTTAACTAGTGTAGCATCAAAATTTCCAAAGTCTTTGACTAAGGAAGCTAAAATAGGACGAACTAGGATGTTTTTCCTCTTGAGAAGTTCTCTGGCAATGGCATAGTAAGGCTTGAACATCAGTGTTGGACCTTTCTTCCTCAACAAGAAGTACATTTCACAAGCGTAGTCAAAGAAACCTCTCTTGCACAAAAAATGGATAACATCAACATACATACTATGGTAAATGTCTTTCTGCAATTCACCAATACTATTAACAAAAAGCAAAATTCCATCTGCACCTCGTTCATTGAAAGCTGCCTTGATCAACATCGTATAAACACCTACATCCACAGGCAAATCTTTCTCTTGGAGCTCAATGAATATGTCAATGGCCAGTTCAATTATACCCTTCTTACATAGTCCATCAATAATGGCATTGTAACATGCAGCTGAATGAATCGATGTCTTCCTAAAGTCATCAAATATTTCAAGTGATTCATCAATCCTGCCAGCTTTACAATACCCATCTATCAAAGTACAATATGTAAAGGAATCTGGGATCAAATTCATTCCTGGCATTTCTCTATAGAGTGCATATGCATCTTCAAATGCCCCTACCATGAATGATGACTTTATAAGTACATTGCACATAACAACATCCATAACCAAGTTGGCCTCTTCGAGTCTCCTCTTTGTTTCCAAGACACCACTTACATTTTGCTCCACAATGTATCCATGCATTAAAGTACTGTATGTCACAAGATCTGTTAGCATCCCTTTAGAGAACTCATCTGCTTCAGATGTTCTTTCAGCCTTACATAGCCCATTTACAACAGTATTATATGTTACGACAGTTGGACAGATTCGTTTGTTCTCCATTTCACGGAGAAAACTAAAAACAAGATTAAAATCACATTTTCTACATGCTCCGTCAATCAATGTCGCATACAGATATTCATCCAACTCAATCCCCATATCCTCAACCATCCTGAACAGTGAAAGTGCAGCTTCCAAATGTCCTTTTCTACAAAGCCCTGATATCATTACAGTATAAGTAATCAAATTGGGTTCCAACCCTTTACTCCTCATCTTTTTCACAAACCCAGCAACCTTTCCTTCATAGACTCTTTTCGAGAAACCATCCATAAGAGCGGTATAAGTAACAACATCTGCACCAATTCCTTTCGCTAGCATTTCCTTATATTTCCTAAGTGCCTCCACCAAGGCTCCTTCCTTGACATACCCCGAAATCCAACAACTATAAAACACGACATCCAAGGCCACTTTCTCATCCATCTCACTAACCAAACCACAAACTTCATCAAATCTCCCCAGCTGACAAAGAGCATGCACAACGGCGGTGCAAGTAACTACATTTGGACCTCGTAAAATACCAGACAGTTTCGCTTTCTCAAAAAACTCTACAGCAAGTTCAGGCTTCCCAATCCTACAAAACCCAGAAATAACACTACTCCACACAAAATTACTAAAAGGGTATCTAATTCTCTCATCCATCATTAATTCCAACACTTCAACAGCTCTATCCATTAGACCATTGTGACAAAAACAATGAATCAATGAACTAAATGTATAACAAGAAGGAAAGATACAAAATTTACCCAAGCAATCCTTTAAAATACATAAAGCTTTATCTGGGTCCTCTTCTTGAACAATAAATCCTTGAATTAAAGTGTCCCAGACGCCATTTTTGGGGAAAGTTCGAGTCTTTATCATCTGGGTCCTGATAAAAAGCTCAGCTTCATTGAATTTGTGAAGAGATAGAAGGGCTTGAATGAGGATGGAGTGTGTTTGAAAGTTGGGTTTGAAAGGGGTATGAGTGCAGTCCAAGTGTTTGATGAAATGGAAAAGGAGTTTGAATTTCTGAGTTTGGGAAAGAAAAAGAAGGTAGTGATTGATTTGGGTTGTTGTTGGAGTGAAACCTCTCTTGAGGAGTGTTTGGATTGAAGAAGGCATGATCGTGAAGGAGGCTGAGCATGTAGAAATGGAAATTAAATGAAGTCAGAGTTGATCGGGGTGGGCAATTCCGGCTGGATTTTTGGCCGTTACTCGAGTTTTGTATCCATCAAATTTTCTATTTGTATCTTACCATCAGTAATAAAATAACAACTAGGAATTTTACGTATGTAAAATATCGATGAAAAGGGATGTAATAAATAATAAACAAGGATAGAATCCGACTAGTATAGACATCATCACGGAACGGTTTCGAACTGCGAACCACCTCGAACCGTCATCGACGATTCCTTATCCGGGAACGGCCTCCGTCGATGATGTTACAAACCGTCCAAGACCTGCCGGAACCACGGGTCCAAGCGGTTAGGCGTGGCGGAACCGATGGTTCAACAGGCCGAAACTGTTATTCCAGACTCGGAATCAGCTGTTCGAACCCCCATATATTTAAATTAAAAAAAAAAACAAACAAACTTGCGCATGATGCTGGAGAGAAAGGAGAATAGGCACGTAAGGGTGGTGGGGGATGGGGGGGTAGGGGCTAGGGGCAGATTAAAAAAAAAAAGAAAAAACAAACAAGTAAATATTGTCGGCAATGAAAATGGAGAAATGAGGAGAGGGGCCTTGCACTGTGCAGTATTTTGTCGAAAAAAAATAAGCAAAACAACAAAATCACCGAAAGTTGGACAGTTGAAAAATTATCAACGGCTGGGGAATGTTTGTGCACTATTTTGCAAATTGGAAAAGTAAATGAATCGGACAACTTAATTGCACTACTTTAGCAAATTATTGAACTGTGAGGAATCAGACAACTTGTGTTTGTGATTTTTTATGCACGTAAGGAACTCTATAAATATAAGAGTTTGATTCAAAAAACTATGAAACATTCAAAAGCTTGTAACCACCTTCACAGATTGATTTTGATAAATTATCAACCATTCCCTTGTTTTTAAAATATCAGACATTCCTGTGTTTGATATTGCTTGTTATTTTGTAGACTATCTTGCACGAGAGGTTACCCAGCAACACTTATTTATCGTGTTTGCTCTTAAATTTTCAATTCTTCTAATACTACCACTCATATTAGTACGTACTCGTTGTTTATTAAAGGTCCAGATGGCTTCCTTTTTCTTTGGTGGTTCATCAAAAAAATCTGCAAAGAAAGACAAATTAAAGGCGAAGATACCCGAGTGCCAGCAAGAGCCTACTATCAATGTAGATGAAGATGCTGACTGCTATAGCTTTAATGAGCCTCGGGTGTCCAACTTTGATTTCACACCTGAACAATTCCCTCCGGTTACACCAGGTTTCAAGACAGTCAATCCAGTTTACCATCAACAAGGGGATGATGATAATGACTCTCAAGATCCGGAAATGGAACAACTACCACAACATGAAGCCGAGGATTATGGCAGTTTGAGTGAAGAAATATACCCCTCCATTGAGACAAATCCATCCACAAAGCCACCTCGACCATATAAGTCTAATATGTTCACTAAACATTTTAGGAAGGTCGAAGGGCTAGATGGGAAGAATAGGGCGCATTACAATTATTGCAACGCAAACTATGCCTTTTCCAAGGGAGATGGATATGATAGTCTTTCCAAACATCTAAAGTCAAAGCATCCTAGTGAGTATGGTTTGGATCAATCACAACAACAAATATCATGATTGGGTTCCAAGAAAGAAGCAAGGCTGTGGCATTTCAATGAAGAACAATATCGTGATGCCATGGTGCAAATGATAAGCGGGTTGCATTTGGGTTTTAATGCAAGCGAAAATGCAGATCTTGTCTATTGCCACCAAGAAACTCTGCAGCCACAAACACCTAAATGGAGTGCTACGATAATGAAACAACATTGTCTAAAAATGTACCGTAAGGGTAAGGGATAGCTCCAAGCAACTTTTTTCTGATCTCGATACATGTGTGTCCATTGTTTCGACATTTGGACTGATAGATGGGGTGAAAGTTCGTATATGGGGATTACATCTCATTGGATTGATAGACATTGGGTAATGCAAAAGAGATTAATTGTATTACGAAAAATGGATGGATCCCATACAGCTCAAAACATATATGCCACAATACGGACAATTCTTAGTGAGTACAGGTTGACACAAAAAAAATTTTCAATAGGATTTGATAATGCTGCAGCAATACAGCAAGTATTTCTGATATTGAGTCATTATGCCAACCAACGCTTGGGGAACCTTTTTCCACATAAGATGTGCATGTCACATCTTGAATTTATGTGTGAAAGATGGAATGGATTCTTTAAAAATCCGTACATCTCCCATTAAAGCTATGGTTGACTTCATTACCGACCATCCATCTATTAACAGAGAATGGCGGAAACGGTATGGTGTGCATGGCCAAAAGCCGAGAAAATTCAAAAAGGATGTGCAACACCGATGGAATTCGACGTACGAGCTTCTAGCTAGCACGGTACCATATAAGGAATTGCTATGTAGTTTCGCCATTGCACATGTACCAAACATACCATTGCATCCCAATGAATGGAACTTCTGTAGCAATTTGTTGCAGCTGCTAAAGGTCTTCCATGAATGCACAAATGTTTTCTCCCGTGTGTACAATCCCAGTGTCCATCTCTTTTTACTGGAGGCCTGCAACATCATCGAGACACTCCAACAGGTAAGATCTGATCCAATTTTGCAAATGTATGTTAACGATATGACTCGCAAGTGGTTGAAGTATTATAGGGAAATTCCTATGATATACAACGTGGCATGGTTATTGGACCCACGCAACAAAGTTGAGGACTTCGCGAAGTCCTGGATTACTATTACGAACATGTGGACAAGTTGTCAGACACTCAAGACATTTATGCAATTTCTGCTAATAATGTCGTGAAAGAGACAAGTAATGTGCTGTTGAACTTATATTCTCAATTTAGTAGCACATATGGTGGACAAATACCCACCAGTCCAGCAACCCCAAGTAATGTCCCCATATCAACCACCATGGAGAAGCCTGGAGTGGTGCTCCAGCACCAATGGTTCAAAAAGCACCGTGGCATAGGCGGCAGTGGATCAGACTCAGAGATTGACAAGTACTTGAACACGACATTTGAGTTTGGTGACATGGTGGATGCATACAACTTTGACATCTTAGACTGGTGGAAACGTCACCAGGAGACGTTTCCAATACTATCTCGAATCGCTAGACAAGTATTGGCTGCACCTGCTTCAACTGTGGCAGTTGAGCAAGCATTGAGCATTGCTGGGCAGCAGTTGGGTGAGCATAGATCCCGGTATGGTCTCGTGACGGTTGAGGCACTAGCTTGCAACCATGATTGGACTCGTGCAGAACGACGGCAACAAGACTTGAAGACTACTCAAGTGAGGAAGACGAGTATTTCAGTGACTTCAACTCATCTGTGGGAAGCACAGCTGCGATCTCTCCGGGGACTGGTCCAGGCCAATGAGTATTAACTTTACATTTACTCGATTGATATTATTTTACCATGGGTGTTGGTATTGTAGTCAGGATCAATGAACTGTGTGATTCTAGTTAGTTATTTGTGGTTGTAATAGTTAGTGTGTTCATGTTGTTGTAGAGATAATATGTAATGTTTGGCGCAATGAAATTTACTCGTCATCGTTTGCCTGTATGTTAATCAACTTCTATGTGTTCCATAATTGTGTTTATTATTTACCAACCATTATATTTTATTTTAAAAAATTTTAAATGTTTACTTTGGGTATAAATAAGTTGTAATTGTTTTTGTTGATTTTAGGGTTTTTGTTTTCTTCATTTTTTCGAAAAAAAAAAACGGCTTCACGTGGAACCGGAACTGGAACTGCCAGAACCGGTGGTTCCTTGAAACCGTGAACCACCCTGGCTTTAGCGGTTCCGGTTCCGGTTCGGGTCAGGAACCGACCCAAACCGTGCTGATGTCTAGACTAGCAGACCAAACAGCTTTGACGAACCAAATAGTTTCGGCTAGCTTTTTAACTTCTACGCTAGGATGTAACCGGATTTTATTTCAAACGGATTATATGAATTTGGAACATGATCTACCATCTTATAAGATTTATCAAACTTAATCGTATAATACCTATCATCTTGTAAAGTTTATCAAACATAACCTTATAAGTATTGGGCTTTAGCTCAACGGGTGAAAGGCGATCCTTGCTAAAAGTAAATGGGGGAGATAAAAAGCCTAGGTTTAAGGTTCGACTCTTGAAAGTTACAGCTGGGATTAAATCTACCTATGCTAACAATGCCTCAGTAGTATTCCTGTTGTGCCTAAGGGTGCACTGCGGGCCAGTGTTTTCATATTATCACTTGCTCTGATCCGATAGGGGCTAGATTAGTTAACGATGGCCTTGGAGCAGGGCATAAATGAATCTACAAAACAGGAAGTTCATCAATAGTACGTCCGACGTAAGCCTACATTGCCATTCCGATGCCTAAATTAATGTCTACCATAGAAAGCTCGCCAAATAAATGGGAGAAAATTGTTCTTATGAGACATTATCTTGATTGGGGTGGTCCGATCATATTTATAAGTAACCGGCCTGATGGTTATATCAATCATGCGCGAGTGAGTAGTTGGCTTGGTAGTTATGTTTGAACTTGTGTGTTTAATGTGAATTTTGATGAGATAATTAGTTGCACAATCAACTACTCAATTGTATTAAGCTACACTTAATGATCAAACAATTTGGATGAACAACAATATTTATGTGTTTGTTTTGTGTATATGTTGTTCTCTAGAGTTTGTGGAAATGCAAAATGACCAATAAGCAAGTAAAATCTCTAAGCACAGTCTTGATCGCGACTTTCATCGAGGACTCAACAAGACCGCATATTAGGGCGCGATAAGAAAATTAGTGCTCTATTATTGTATTTGCTATCTATAAGAAAGCATCATAAAAGGGAATGAAGTATTTTATTGCCTAAGTATTGTAAATTTGTGCATTGCTTGTTTGAGCTGGTGTGATTGAGATTAATAAAATGTGTGAAGTCCTCTGATTGGAGACGATTTAATTGATCATGGAGAATATAAAGTGGTCGAAGTCCACGTCATATTTAGGCTTATATATTATTTCTCTATCTCTTTAATATTCTTTTTTAGTACTCTATTATTGTCATATCTATTGTTATTAAAGTTTAAATTGATCCATTGCACAAAATTTTATTGTTTAAGCGTTTTAGGTCAAATACTCGAGACAATACACCCCTCTCTTGGATATTTCCAAGTGCATTTTCATTTGGTATCAAAGCCTCGTCTCTAATTCGTTATGCTTGACCGCATTTAGAATAATCTCGTTATGCTTAATGGCATCAAATGCATTAGGGTTTAGAGGGATAAGCTATAAATAGACTTGTTGAACCATGTAAAGTATAATCTCGTTTTGATGAGAAAATATATTGATAAATACTCTACAACTTAGTTAAGTACATCTAATAAACAAAAACTTGTTTTTTGATATGTTTAAGCTTTATTATGTTTGTGTTTTTGTTTTGTTTTTACTTTTGTAGGTGGCTTCAAGCACATTTTAAGCCCTGATTATTTTAGAATCTCTCAAAACTCGAAACGCAAAAGCTGTAGAGCCTTTCGAAACATCTTGAATCACCTCAAATGGAGTATGGATGAGAAAGGTTATGGCCAAAATATGAAAACATATCTAAGTTATCAAAAGTGTATTGGCTCGCGAGTCCAAACAGGAAAAACACAAAGGACGATCATAAATGATCGAAGGGGAGGTTAATGGCTTGATTAGATGGGCTAGTTGGTAAGGAATTGGATTAGCTCACTGGTACAGCAAAAAATTAGTCGTTACAGACTTTCTGATCCAACCATTGGTGACTGTTTTAATGAATAACAACTAGCTTTAGTTGAGAGATTATAAATAAAGTGTTTATGATGTTTTTATGCAAGAGAGCATTGCCTAATAGGATGAGATTATGTGAAAATACTCTCTCATTTTGTGTTTATATTTGTCGAGTGAATGTACCATGGTGAGATTAGTGAGCTAATGTTGTAAGGCACTACACACTTATGTTTAAGTGTTTTCAGTGAAGTCTTCTCTTGTTTGAAGTAATAGGTAAAGTCCTCACGTATTGAGGCATTTAGTGAAATCCTCTTTATGAGGCAGTGTGAAGTCATTGGTTGTGAGGCATTATTTGTTGAATGAATGAATGTGTGAAGTCCACCTTAAGCGAACAGTATGTAGACCATAGAGACTAGGGGACGGGCTAAACTCCACATTATATCGCGATGTAATCTTTTTCTTCTATTATCTCTTTATTATAACTGTTGTAATTGCATGAATTGGCACATAATTACAAAAGAGATAATAGATGGTTAAGTAAGATTAAAATCAATTTGGAAACCCACCTTATAGATTCCGCTTTCGCATATGCTTGTAAACAAGCCTAGCTGTGCTTTCATTTTTTTTTTCACCAATTGGTATCAGAGTGAGTCTCTAAAATTAATGTTTAATTGCATATTAAACAAAAGTTTATGTGGCTTTTAAAAAACACAAAACATAGGCTTGTGTGTCTTTATGTGCTTAAAAATGAGTTGTTTATTAAATGTAATTTAAGAATTTTAGTTAAGTATCATATCTTTACAAATGAGCTTTTATCCATAATGCTTAATTGAGGGAGTTAATATGCATTTAATAAGTTATTTATTACATGTAACTTTATAACCTTTAATTCAACATTTCATCTTTTACAAGTGAGCTGTTACTCGAATGCTTAATTAGAGTGCTAAGTTGAAGGGGAGTAATGTTGTTCAATAATTGTTCTCATAAAAAATGGGGAGATTGTTGAACCATGTGAAGGTTGCAAGCTTGTTTTAATGAGAAAATGTATTGTACAAATACTATACAACTTAGGTAAGCTACATTTAATAAGTAAAAACTTATTTTTGATATGTTCGAGCTTTGTTATGTTCGTGTTTTTATTTTATGCTTGTTGTTACAGATGCTTCAAGCACGTTTTAGGCCCTCATTCTTTTAGAATCTCTCAAAAGTCAGAACAAAAAGGTTGTAGAGCTCTCTCTAAGCTTTTTTTGGAGCATCTTGAATCACCTCAAATGGAGTGTGGATGAGAAAGTTATGGCTAAAGTACGAAAGTACATCGAAGTTGTCAAAAGCATACCAGCTTGCCAATCTAAACTGGAAAAACGCAAAAAAAAAACTATCAAAACTGATAGAGGGGGAGGCTAAAGACTTAACTCATACTAGTTAGTCGGTGGAGAATTGGAGCTGGTACAAGCAAAAAATAGTCATTATGGACTTTCTATCCAATAGTTGGTGACAGTTTTGATGAGCAATGGCTAGCTTTAGTTAAGAGATTATAAATAGAGTATTTGAGGTGTTTTTATGTAAATGAGTAGAGCTTAATATGATAAGATTATGTGAAAATATTCTCTCATTTTGTGTTTATATTTGTTAAGTGAACAATATCACAGTGAGATTAGTGAGCTTAATATTATAAGGCACTATTCACACTTCTATTTTATTATTTTTAGTGAACTATTCTCTTGCTTGAGGTAATAAGCGAAGTCCTCGTATGTTGAGGCATTGAGTGAAGTCCTCTTTGTGAGGCAATGTAAAGTCCTCGACTATGAGGCATTATTTGTTAAATGAATGAATTTGTGAAGTCCTTCTCGAATAAGGTAATTTATGGACCATAGAGACTAGGAAACAAGCTGAACTTCACGTTATATCGCCGTGATATCTTCTCCTCCTCTTATCTTTTTATTATTACTACTGCAATTGCATAAATTGGCACATAATTACAAAAGAGATAATGGTTGGTTAAGTAAGATTAAAATAGGTTTAAAAACCCATTTTGTAGCTTTTGCTTCTGCATGTGCATGTAAGCAAGCCTAGCTGCGCTTTTATTTTATTTTTTAACCCATAACTTTACCAGTTGAAAGTTAAAAAGTATTAGGCTTTTAAAACCACCTCTTCTAAGTGGGGAAAATTACCCCTATTAGAGATGTAGAATGAAAATCTCTCTAAAAGCGTAAAATAGACTAATATGGAAAGAAATAAAAAATAGCCCTTTGATTATTGAAAGAAAAGAAAAAAAAAAGATTATAATGAAGAAGATTGGAAAAGATTAGATCTGAATTAAATAGTTATGAACATATTGCATTGTAGGTTAAATGAAAGTGATTTTAATAAAATATATACATGTAAATCTACATAAGATATATGGGATGAATTACAAAAGGCTCATGAAGGAACTTTAAGAGTACGAGATACAAAAATAAGTCTTTTATGTGGATAGTTTGAAAATTTCAAAATGCTTCCAAATAAATCTATAGATGAGATGCATAATAGATTCATCAACACCATAAATCCATTGAGTGTGCTGGGAAAGAATTTTACTAATGTGGAAATAAATTATAAACTACTCAGGCCTCTGCCCAAGGATTGGGAGGTAAAGAGAACTGCTATTGAAGAAGTACGAGATTAAAGTGCTATGAGCAAATAGGAACTTACTGGAGCTCTCAAGACACATAAGCTAATTAAGAAGTAGGGAGATGAATCAAACAGGAATGTCATTACTTTAAAAGCTACAAGTCATGATTCCAGTGAAGAAGAAGATGAGGAAGAGGAGGAGAAACTTGCCTTGATGGCCAAAAGGTTAAAAATGTTCATGAGGTTCAACAATAACACAAAAAGTAAAGATGATGACAGTAGTTCCTTAATATACAAAAAGGAAAATAAAGATATGATAACCTGCTACAAATGTCACAAGCTATGACACATTCAACAATATTTCCAATGCTCAAGAAAGCATATAAGGGATTTCGAAAAGAAGCTCTCATCACCACTCAGAGTGATGATGACTCAAGTGACCTAGATGAGAACGTGTGCTTTATGGTATTGGATGATGAAGTAAGTTCTCCATCTGTTCCTTCTTATGATGAAGTTTATGAAATATTTGATAATGTATGTGATAGGTTAATAAGAATGAAGTAAAAAAAATAGCATGCTTAAAACCTTAATGATGAAAGTAGGAGAAGTTGGATGAATTTAAAATCAAGCATGAGGAGGTTAAAATGAAAAATGAAAAGCTGCATTAAGAAATTGATATTTTAAAATTGGAAAACGATAATACGAATAATAAATGTAAGAAGCTAAAAAATAAAAATAATGAATTGAGCGAGATCAATTAGAAATTAGAAATAATTTGCTTGATACTGATGTTAAAAACTTAAATAGTTATGATAATTTTGCATGTACTGGTAGTAGCAATGATGAAATTTTAAATGAACTAGAAGAACTAAGAAATGAAAACATCATATTAAAAGCTAAATTGGATGATTCAAATGTAACCAGAGCCAAGTTTATCAAAGGAAAAAAGAACTTGGACACATTTCTTGGAAATCAAATGTGTGATTAAAATAAATATAAAATTGGCTATAATAGAATAAATAGCTGCAAGTCCCATACAACTCAATTTTTTAAAAGCCACTCGTGAGACATGTAACTATTATGGCAAAATTGGTCATGTTGCACATAATTATGCAATAAGAAAAACCATGCATTTGAATCATAAAAGTAAGCTAGTTTGGGTTCCTAAAAGAGAAATCCTTCTTACACTTAACAAAAAATGACCCAAACTTAAATGGGTACCAAAGAAGTAATCCCTTGTTCCGTAGGTATCTTCAGTGGAAATAACAAATGATATTTAGATAGTAGCTGCTTTAGGCACATGACCGAAGATGCATCTAAATTTGCAACTTTGGACTTAAAAGATCGAGGGAATGTCACATTCAGAGATAATCATAAGTCAACTATTCTTGGTAAAGGTGACATTATAATGAACAAAGATTTAACTATAAAAATGTGCTTCTGGTCGATGGTTTAAAGCATAATTTACTCAATGTCAGTCAATTATGTGATGATGGATTTTGTAAAGACTCGATCCTCTAAATCCCGAGACTTAGAGTACCGGATCCCCAACCACATATAACGTTTTCACATTATATGTAAGGTTGTCCTAAAACTAACAGTTTATAAAAATTGTTTGATCAAAATCACTAAACTTTGTAAAGAACTTTTAAACAAAACAAGATTGCTAACAAAAGCAATCTATACATACATTTACATTGTATAAACATCATTTAGTGCCAATACAAGACACTACAAAAATTACATGTTTTCTCAAAACATGAGAATCCTAAAGGATCTTAAGGTCATTACAAAAATTGGCTTAACTAACAAGCCTTCTATACATAACTTTTCCTTAGCGAAAAGTTCCCTCCAAAGGTCCGGGGTGATCGAATCCTATTCGTCTCACTCATCCAGAAATCTCTCGAAATCGGACCCATAGCCCAAGTCATCATATAACTCGTCTCCAATACCTACAAAGCAGCAACAGTGAGCCAGAGGCCCAGTACACAATAACCAATGCAAAACAAATCATCAATTCGATGTAATGCACCATAGAACAAGTGGTTATCTTTATTACATTTTCATTCACGAATAAACAAAAAGGTATTCAAACCCCGGTCACGCCTCGGGAATTCAGGGATCCTGAGTAACAGCAGCTGCTCAGGGGGTTGATATAAGCAGTCCGAATACTTATATCTCCTATATCTATTTCATGGAGATAATAGCTTCATTTAGGGTTTTAAAGTCGTTGCCCGACTCTACTTAAACTCAGTCCATAACATGAGCCTAGTTCATAAGTTTCCATAAACTTTGAAACTTTGAACTAGATCATGGTATTTCTCCCTAAGTTTAAGCAAACGTTACCCAGACACTATTCCCCCCTATCGGCTACCCACTTAACCAAAAGAATCGCTATTGTATCATAGCGTACCATTGCATCATGGTAAGGTCATTGCATCATGACTTGGTTAAGCGCCTAACTAATATGTCATTGCATCATGACAGGTTTGCTGCTCCTCGGACCGGATTAAACAACGTAATAGACATCCAATTCATTCAAATGTTAAGCCGAATCAATTTAGGTCAAATTAGAAATGCCTGGTCGTAGCAAACATCAAACAAATTATTGCGTACCTGAATCCGTTAGTATATAACTAGGATCTCTCGGTGATAAACTAACCGAAGAATCCTTAACTGTAATAGAAATATCACAATAATCAATAAATCGACAATTATAGATTTCATTTTCACAATTATACACATAGTATATATATATATATATCATAAATAAATCAAAGAAATCCAAATAATTGAATACAAAGCCACAAATAAGCATTTAAAGGTCCTATTATATCGCAAATCGCTTAATAAATACTTAATTGCTTGAATAACAAACTTCGAAAATTTTAGAAAAAAGTTTTTAAATTTCAAAAGCACAGGGGATAGGCCGGCAGCCACAGCCGGCGGCTTTGAGCCGGTGCTGGATTCTCTGAAAATTAACACTGCCAGCGCTGGCAGTGTTCAAGGGTACGCCGTCAACCTTTGCATCCTACGCGGGTGGCCTTGAGCCGGCGTAGAATCCAAAACCAAAATTTTCAAAAACGTCCAGAAAGGTCTAAGCCGTCCGCTTACCCACATACGCGGGTAGCTTTGACACATACGCCGGCGGCCTTCATTCCCAGCGGCCGGCGTACAATATGAACAAAAAAACGCCGGCTGACTTTCCTAGCGAAAGCCGGCGGCCTTCAGCCCCTTAAGAAATCTGAATCTAACGCTGCCTCTAAGCCGGCAGCGTTGAATTCCCAGGTGCCGGCGTACGTTCTAAAAACAGGCTAAAACGAAAAATCTCAAATCCCCTGTTTTTCCACTTTGTAAAATTCTACCCTAATACACTTTAAACCTTTCTCAACTACACTTCCAACTTCATATACTCACTCCTATCTATATTACTCAATCCTAGCAACTCAAATCATGAAATCAACACAATTAAACACTTCAAACTCCACTTCAATCCATTCTAAATTTCCCTACACAATTCCTCTTCACATCCTCCCAACACTTCATATTACTTCAACCATGTATGCACAAACTCACACACTCATATAACACATTCATTACTCATCCCAAGCATGAACAAACAATTTGATCAACATTAAACTCATTCCAATGAAGAATTCATGTAATCACTTCAAGAAAGAAAACAAACAAAACAACAATCATAACTAAATCAATTCAAATACAAATATATATATACCTTGTCTTGAGAAAAACTTTGATTTTTAACTTGATATTGACCTCGACTTGAGCTTGGAATGGAATTGAAAGAGGAAGAAGAAAAGAAAGAAAGAAGAAGCGAAAATTCGTATAAAAGTGAGCCCCCAAAAAGTAGTTCAATTAAGCATAATTAGGCATTAAACATATTCCAAAATTACCCCTTAAAGTATATATAATTTAGGAGGCATTTGGGGTGCATTTTGGTCTCATTTGGGACTTATTTTTTAGCATAAATACTACTTAATTAAAGAAACAAAATTCCATCACTAATCTTGTAAAACCAAAGTTGATTTTATAAATCTAACTTAACTAACACCTTAATGTATAAAAGACATAACTAATAATTTTATTGCACACACACATTAATACATATAAAACAAAGATATTAATTTCATTAAATACATGCAAAATAATACATTTTAGACTACTAACAACATAACCATGATATTCATCATACTCACTCAATTCAATACTCAAGATAATAAATAAACACATGGAATTTAAATAAAAAAATCTAGGTCATTTCAGATTTAGAGTAATATTTTTGCCAATAAATATTATATCAAAAGAGTTGACAATAATCAAGCTTATTTTGAAGGGTATAGAAAATAGATATTTACAAAATCAATTTAGATGATTTTCAAATCATCAAACGAAACTTGCCTTTACTCTTAAAATGATAATAGTTGGCTATGAAAGAAAATTGAGACATGCTATTGATGATAACCAAAACTTATTAAAAAGGATCTTGTCAAAGGTTTGCCAAAAATAAATTTTCAAAAGGCAGTATTTTCAAGCATGTCAATAACGAAAGTAAGTTAAGACCTCTTTTAAGTTTAAGGATGATATTTCCACTTCTAGGTCTTAGAATTATTATATATGAACTTATTTGGTTCTACTCAAACTTTAAGTTTAGGAGGTATAAAATATACATTAGTTATTGTTGATGACTTCATTAGATATACATAAACTTTGTTTCTTGTATCTAAAGATGAAATAAATAATATCTTTTTTAGATACTGCAAGAAAGTCTAAAACGAAAAAGGTCTTAATATTGTGACTACCCAAAGTGATCATAGGGAGAATTTGAAAATTATGAAATAGATTATTTTTGTCGTAAAACTGGAATTGAACATACCTTTTTAGCATTTAGAACACCACAGCAAAACTATGTAATTGAAAAGAAAAATAAAGCCTTGATTGAAATGGCTAGAACCATGTTGTGTGAAAATAATCTACCTAAATACTTTTAGGCCGAAGCTGTTAACACTGCATGTTATGTATCAAATAGAGTTTTCATAAGACTAATTCTTAAGAAAACCCCCATGAGCTTTAGAATGGAAGAAGACCTAACATCTTTTATTTTCATCATTTTGTCACTAAATGTTATATATTGAACAATAGAAAAGAGCATGATGTTAAAAGTGATGAAGACATTTTCTAAATTATTCTTTAACTAGTAAAGCTTATAGAGTATTCAATAAAGAACCCTGGCTGTTGAAGAATCTATTCATGTTACTTTTGATTCTTTGCCTCGTACATGTTCAAGTGATGATATGGATAATGTTTATGCTGATTTAAACAAGTTTTCTCTTAAAAATGATAATAAAGAAAAGATGAAGTATATTAATATAAAAATGATGTCAATGAATCTGTTAATCATGATATTTATCAAGACTGGAAATATACTAGGATCGCACCCAAAGGATCTAATAATAATTAACCTTTAAATAAGGTACAAACTAGATATTTTCTAAGAAATATGGGTAATCTAGCATTCTTATCCCAAATCGAGCCTACAAATTAGAAGAATTTTAAAATATGAGTTTTTGATACAGCTATGCAAAAATAACTAAATCAATTCACAATAAATGAAGTTTAGACTTGGTTCTTAGACCTAATAATAGACTAGTTATTGGAACTAAGTGAGTTTATAGAACAAACTAGACGAAGTAAGGATAGTAAGAAGGAACAAACTTGGTTAGTAGCTAGAGGATATAATCGAGAATAAGATATAGATTTTGATGAGATATTTGTCATGGTTTCTAGACTATAAGTTATTAGAATGCTTTTGACATTTCTTGCATTAAAAATTTTTTACTATTTTTTAAATGGATGTCAAAAGTGCTTCTTAAATGGTTTATAAAAAGAAGTTTATTTGGAGCAACCACCGGGTATTGAAAAAAATGAATTCCCTAATTATGTTTACAAATGAAACAAAACTCTTTATGGTTTCAAACAAGCTCCTAGAGTTTGGTATGAAAGGCTTAGTAGCTTCCTCTTAAATGAGTATTTTCTAAAAGAAAAATTGGCATAACTCTTTTTAGCAAAAATCACAAGTCAAACAAATTGATTTTGCAAATCTATGTGGATGACATCGTGTTTGAAGCTATTAACACGATTCTTGTAAATGAATTTGTAGAGTGCATAAAGAATTTTGAAATGAGTATGATGGGATAACTCAATTATTTTCTAGGTCTCTAAGTGAAACAATTTAAAAATGGAACTTTCATCAATCAATCTAAATATATCAAAGAGCTATTGAAAAGATTCAAAATGGATAATTGCAAAACCAAACCTACACCTATAAGCAGAAGTGTAAAACTCAACAAAGATGAAAATGGCAAAAATGTTTGTAAAAAACTGTATAAAGGCATGATAAGTAGCTTATTATATCCAACAACTTCAAGACCTGATATCATGTTCTGGGTGTGTATACGTACACGATTCAATCTTCCCCAAAGGAATCACACTTGAATACAGTAAAATGCATATCAACTATTTTGCAAGCATTATTAAAGTTGGCTTATGGTATTCAATGTTTACTTCTTTTAATCTAGTTGATTACTCTGATGTAACTTTGTTGAGTGCAAAGTTGATTGAAAAAACAGAATTAGCATATGTCATTTTATTGGAAACTCCCTAATATCTTGACACTTAAAGAAGTAAAATTCAATTGCACTTTCAACTGTCGAAGTTAAGTATGTGGCGGTCGGTGGCTATTGTGAACAAGTTTTATAGATGAAACAAACTTTCCAAGATTATGGGTTAATATATGAAAACGTTCCAATTTACTGCTATAACACGGGTGCTATAAATTTAATAAAAAATCTTATCCAACACTCAAGAACCAAACATATAGAAATTAGACATTATTTCATAATAGATCACGTTCTAAATAAAGATATTAGTTTGGAATTTGTTGATACAAACAATTAAATTGTTGATATTTTTACAAGACCCTTAAGTGATGATTGTTTTGTACTTTGGATAGAGGATTGGGCATGATAAATCAAGATGCGTGCTAAATATCGTAGAGATAAATTGATCTAGAACTTGATTTATAATAAAACAAGCTACTGGATGTTAAAATATGTTTTGATTTTATGCATGTTTTAAACTAAAATTGGCCTTGAATACATGAAAACATTTTTTTATGCGTTTGATACATAAGCAATGTTTGAATATGGTTAATGAGGCTTTTTAGACTTATTTGAATAATTGAAAATGTTTGAAATCTTTTTAGACAAATTTAGAATTACATGCTATAACTTTTGACAGAAACCTATACAAATCTATGATATTTGGATTGTCAAACATGTCTACAGCATCTCTCTTTATTTGATCAATGTTAACGTTTGCATTGTTTTTTGATGATCTAAAGGGGAAGAAAAATGTTGAATGCACAAATTAACATGAATTGACAGTGTGTGTTGTGTTTGTTTGACAAAAACAATAAAATGTTGAATGCACAAATTTTAACATGCATGAACAATGTGTGTTGTGTTGTTTGACTATTAAGTATAGCTTGTGTTCCTTTAGTGTTAAGTATCAAGTTTCTGAATTAAGTGAAATCCATATGCTTAATTGAGGGAAAATTAATTGTGCATGATTGTCCTCATCGAAAAAGGGCAGATTGTTGAGCTCATGTGTTCAATATGAATTTTGATGAGACAATTAGTTGTACAATTAACTACTCAATTATGTTAAACTATACTTAATAGTCAAACGATTTGGATCTGGAGTTTGTGCAGATGCAAAAGAACCAACAAGCAGGTACATCGAGGGCTCAATAAGACCACATATTAGGATATGACAAGGTTAAATAGAAGGCTCAACAAGTTCAAATCAAAGTGCGTTGAGCACGACTTAATGGATGATTAAAAAAGGTGCAACAAATTTAAGGCGACAGGTTAAAATCCAAGGTGAGATAGTTTTAAAATATGAGCTGATGTGGCATAAAAAAGCTTTATGCATTTTATATTTGGTTATCTTAAGACGTTATCTCTAATAGATATTTAAATTTCGAGATATATAAATACTTTCATTAGGGATTCAAAGAAGTGCAATAGAAGTATTTAAGAGCTTTCATTTGTGAACAAATAATTTAGAAAATTCTCTCATTGTTTTTATACTTTTATTCATTAATCTGCAAAAGCTGCAAAGAGAGAGAAAATCAAATTAGTACTCTATTCTTGCGAAATAGCCATAATTTTAATACATATTAATGTATGCTAAATTTGATAATTATATGTGTGTATGTGTTTGAGTGGACTGGTGGTTTGTAATGTAGAGTGTGCTATAACATATGTGATTAGATAATAAGCTATAGTAAATATATCTAGGTTGATAGTTTATTCATGTTAGAAATTATCATGTTAGTGTTAATTGCTATTGTAATGAATTAAATGTGTTAGATTTAAGCTTGTTTTATGTCTAAATAAGACCCTAAACTTAGCAGATTTTAAGTACCACTATTAATCCAATTTGAGCTTAAATTTAAGCTTAATTAAGGCCCAAGACCTTAAAGTCAATATAACTTGGATAAACATTAACCCACTTCCTCTTACCTTTTAGACATCCAAAACAGACCAAGCAAAAGAGAAATTCGTAACTCCTCCAAGACCAAAATTTCCAACATCCAAACTAAGCTTTCCTGGACTCAACACACCAAGAATTATTCCCTAAGCCTTATATATACATTGAGATAAGTTTATTTGATATTTGAGATGCTTTATTTCCCTTTTAATCCATGAAATATGCATATATGGTACAATATAAGTAGTCGGTATGCTAAATTATTGTTGAGATGTTGTGGAGTTGTTAGGAAAGCTTTAGAATGCTTGAGTTGTTGTAGATAGGTTGTAGTAGGCTCTCATGTGGTTTGGAATTGAAGTGTTGAAGTATGGTAAGTATTGAATTGTTTGAAGTGTGCTAGAGTTGGTGAAAGTTGATAATAAGTTTGATTCTTGTAGAGTAGTGTTTGAACTTGTTTGATGTTGAGGAGTGGAGATCACTCGTTTTATGTTATTAAATGTACAAGAAGTGTTGTATGAAGTTTGTATAAGGTTTATGACATGTTAGGAGTTGAGAAAAGTTGAATTTTGAAGTTAAAACAAAGAAAAGTGTGAAAAGTCGGAAACAGGGGAGGAGTCACAGGCGACCTAAAGGGCATGATTTGGTCTGGTCACGAATTTTTCCAAAATCAAGGGCGAGCAATGGGTGATCCGTCCCCTACAGCAACATGTTTTCGTAAATTAATCATAACTTTTTCATAAGAACTCCAATTTATGTGATTCAAATTGCATTGAGAGCTTAAAAAGAGATCTAAAACTTTCATGTTTTAAGTTTTTACAAAATGAAAACTTATCAAGGCCGAACTTTCACTTCTAGCTGCTGCATTTTCCAAATAAAGCTAAAAACTTATGTTTGATGGTTAATGTAATTTTATGATTAATTATTAAACTTGTATGACGTTGGATGATGATTGTATGATATATATAAGTCATATTATGACTTGAATGATTTTAATCAAGATCATATGATTTCCTAAGCTTTAAATTAGTGGATACAAGCTTGGCTTAGGATAGTATAGTTAATATGATTTGATTTATGTGAAACAGAGATATACTCAGTTGGAGACCCCCTTTGAATTCCAAATTGAATAAGGTACATAATACTTTGATTGATTGTTGCTTAGGATAAGCATATACCAATTTGACCTTAATCAAATATTAATGAAAAGATATTAAAATTGGTTGTGCCTTACGTCGTTGAATCCGGATCCGGGAAGCGACAACCTTGTCATGATGCAATGGCCTGGTAGTTTAGGCACTTAGCCTAATCTTTTGTCATGATACAATGACTCAAATCCATGATGCAATGGTGGTTTATCTTAAGGGCAAGTAGGTAGCTAATAGGGCAAACTGTATCGGTGTATTCTCTACTTAGGCTCGGGAGGAAATAATATGTTTTAGTTTATGGGATAAGTGGAGTGTATAAAGGAGTGTGAACCCTAGATGATGCTATTAATTTCTTCATCGGTTAGATATAGGAGATATAGATATCCGGTCTATTTATATCAACCCCCTGAGCAGCTGCTGTTACTCGGGACGCCCAGAATTCCTAAGCTTGAATTGGAGTTTGAATACTCCAGTGTTGTTCTACTCACTTAACTAAAGATAATGAAGTTGTGGTGATTGATTACATTGCATTTAGTTATGTGTGCATGGCATATGTATTTGTTTGCATTATTGTGTACTGGGCCATTGGTTCATGCTGCTATCTTATAAGTGACTTTGATGACGAGCTCTATGACAATATGGGCTATGGGATTGACTGGGAGGACTCTATGGATGACTAGGAGAGAGAGACCTAGTATATGCGTAGGATTCTTTTTGATGTATTTTATGAAGTTATAGGCTTATTAAGCCTTGTAATGTATTTTGATTTGAATTGCATTTGTAATGTAGCTGGGTTGTACGTAAGATTTATATGTTTATGTGATCCTTAGGAAGTTGTACTATATATATATGATGTATGTCTTGTATATAGGTGATGACCCACTACTTATGTAGTGGAAATATTTCTTAATGCAAATCATGTGAATGTTATATCTGTTTTAAACTGGCAACCATTACAAATACCTATTTTTAAGATGACCTTACATATAATATTTGAATATTGTTCCTAATATTTGGGTATTATGCATGGTCGAAGATTTGACACACTTAATATATGGTTAAGTGGGTCGTGTCTTTACATCTTGTATTTGTTATCTATAAGAAACATCATAAAAGAGAAGGAAATATTTATTATTCGAATGTTGTAAACATTTGTACCATCCTATTTGAGCTGATGTGATTGAGATTAATAAAGTATGTGAAGTCATCTGATTGGAGGTGATTTAGGTGATCATGAAGAGTAGAAATCGGGCAAAACTCCACATTCAATTTAGGCTTGCATCTTCTTTCTCTGTCTCTTTAATATTTTTTTTCAGTGATCCATTATTGCTACATCTGCTGTTATTAAAGTTTAAATTGATTTATTGCAAGAAAAATTTTTTTAGCATTTTAAGTCAAATACTCAATTCAATCCCCCACCCCCTCCTCTCCCTAATCCCGCATTCCTAAGTATTTTCTAGTGCGTTTTCAATAGGTTCATTATGTTCTCATCATGTTCAATCATGCAGTGTCATGATTCCATGTCATGTGGGTTGATTCCGATCGAGTAGTGGTATATCAGAGCGGAAGTCTCTTGAAGCCATTTTGGGTATTACCTTTGGGTCGGCAAAGAGGAATGTTTATTAATGAGGACTAGGGCCATGTCATTTGGCTCAATTCAGTAAGATGAAAAGGCTCAACTCAAACAGGCTAAAGGTTAAGAATGGACCATCAAAATATACTATATCTAAAACCGCTTTATAGGGTTTGTTTTGTAACCAAGAACCCACTTGGTCTATCCAATTATTTTTCTCTTCCCCAACTTGTTATCAAATTTGAATAATAAAATTTAGTGTGTATTGTATGATAGAGAGTGTGGTTTGCGTTATGTCACTATATGGATGAGAGAGGAGAGCCAAAGGTTAAGTTAATTTTAATAATATTTTTATTTCTTGAATTTTAATTATGAAATATATCGAGTTGGGTATCCATCAAGTATCTTATGGGATCCAAACCCAGCCCGAAAATCCCGTAAGGTTTTTATTGCATATCCAAATCCGACCTAAAAACCCCATGGGTTCAACTATGCAGGTTTTTAGCAGATTAAGTGAGTCAAAAACCTTATAACGACTCGTTTGATTGAATATTTATTTATAGTGGACCAAATTTTCAAAGTGAAACACGTGCCTACCAAATTTATACAAAAAAAAAACTACTAAAATAGAAATTGTACCAAAAAAAACAAAATATCAACGTTATATCACATATTAAAAATGCAATACACTATTTTTTAAAGGTATTGCATGTCACAAGTACGATATAACATAGGTATCGCATATAGTACATGCGATATACATAGGCGTCGCATGTATCATGTGTGATACACGTGGGTATCACAATTTGTAAATGTGATATCTATATTAATATATACACAAGTATTGCACTTTGATTTTAAATATCACATCTTCAAGGCGGTATTTTTGTAACTGATCCCATCTGATTGGTCTTTGTGTGTTTTTTTTCTACGTAGATTAGTTTATGAGAAACTATCTCAAAATTTTAATTCACCATTTAATAGCAAAATGCGAAATTCAAAACAAGGATACAAACACACTTGTAAAACTTTTAGCTCACAAAACACACACTTTTGGGGAGAAAATTACATTATTACCAACTCACCAAATAAAAATTAGATAGAAATAATTGCCTAAATAGTACCACTGTATCACATACCTAAAATAACATATTGAATTTTTTTTTAGTATCTCATGTGGACATGCAATGCTCGTGTAAATAATATATGCGTATCACATATCTAACACGTGATACATACGCGTATTACATCTTACACGGGCAATATACTCTTGTATCGCTTGTCCAAGATGCGATGCACAAATTATCTTTGATCGTTATATCGCATCTTGGTTATGCAATACTCATGTAAACCTGTATATCTCACACCCGATATGCAATATACGACATTATTTAGGTAATTATTTTTGTCTAATTTATATTTGTGTATTTTTTTCCAAATATAGTAGATAAGTGTTTCACCCTACTTTTAAGATATACAATTACTTCTTTTTTATTTCTCATTATCTTTTTTTTTACATCTTCGTAAATATGTATATATACAAGTTTATTTTCTATATAAGAGGAAGTTGCCTAGCTTGCCCTATTTGCCATTTTCGGTAATCATAACAATTAAATCGTACTTCTAAAAGGATTCCTAAACAATTAGACTGCACTTGCCTAAAATATATGTGGACACTTCCCCAGACAAGCAGTAAACAATTTGTTTATTACGAACTGATCCACTTTTTTCTGAAAAAGAAAACACAATTGACTATATAAACTCTTCTCAACCAGTTCCAAGACTAAGCTGACTCTTTCAAGTGTCCATTCTCTCATTTTTCAACTTCATCATTAGGTATTATTGCTCACTCATTGAGTTAGGATAAGATTAGTCACTTAGGCATACTCTTAACACCTACTAATTGGTTTTCATCTTACAGGCCCATAGATCTTTATCCTCAAGGCCTGTTTAGCTCAAAGTGGAGTGAATTGCAACTTTGAGAGATTTGAAGAACACCAATCAAAATTTATTTAGAACGTTTGACCTTGTTATGCGAAAATGAATTGTTTTTCTTAAAAACCATTATAAACAAACACAAAAATAAAAATCATGAGCAAGAGTGCTACATAGGAGGTCAACTTCATTGGAGGGCAAAATCCTTAAGTGCTAAGTTGAGGCAACACTCTCCAACAAGATGCCATGCTAAGAGTCCCATCTACAATAAAGCAATGATTTTCCTAAGTAGAGAATAAGTTTAAGCAAATGGCAACAACATACTAAGAGGTGCTCTAGAGCAATCGACAACCAAGAAATCAGTTCACGACGACATAAAAGGAAGTAAATTCCCTATCAGCTATAGGAAGTGATGAAGAGAAAAGCTCTACCTTCCATACCAAATTCCTAGAGAAACAATTAGCTAGCACCCCCCAGTTGCTAGCCCAACTACTCATCATGCAAATCCCGCCTACCAATAAACTGCCGACGCAAAAGGGCAGCCAAGGTCTCACAACAATTAAACGTATGGCCAACCCACTTGCTATAGAGAAGTCGTTTTGAGAGATAACTAATGCAGAGTTAAAAAGCATATGTTGATAGGGAGATCCTCAACATAAAGAACATTAGTAAAGGTAGCTAGGTCATCAAAGACCCATAGTTTGTTCATACAAGCAACACAACAAAAGCCATTCCCTTCCAAACTTAACCTTTCAACCCTAAATAACTATGGCATCATGACCGATCTAATAAACCATGTCACCCACTTTCAAAACAAGCATGATCTTGCGAGGAATTAATGGTGCCATCATGTGTAGGTCTTCCTAAGGACCTTCTACAAAGCAATGAATACCTTCTTTAACAAACTCGCTCCAAACATTATCCATTCAAAGAGTTTGCAAATATGTTCAAGACATACTTTTTTGTAAGCAAGCTGCGCGATAAGGATATTTTATGCCTTCACGAGACTAAAAAATGAAAGAACGAGCCTTTTTGAAACCATATTGTCCATTCCATAGTGTCGTCCGCAATATCCCTAACATTGGTGAGGTTGTTGCTTTTATAGACCTTTGCTAAAGGAATAGATTCATCTAGTCACTTCTTTAGGTATTTTGTAAAGAAATAAGTCCACCACACTGGAATAGTTTAAGGAAAAGGCTAAGAAGTACATCATCAAGGATAATGTCATCAATGCCCACAAAAAAGGGAAACATTGCAAACCAAAAACACATGCAACTACCCACAAAGGAGATCATCCATCCTCAATTAAGAAGAAAAAAGCAACAACATAAAGGCTTCTTAGCCTTTTTACGATAGGGAGGACTATAAGAAGGACCTGTTTTTAACATGCTTAAAATTTACTCCCTTAAGTAAATTGATAGGAAAGGTATTTCTTGAACTCTACTAGAGAAACAGCTTGCCTCCCACGCCTAAGATGAAGCCTAACCTTTGCTAATAGACAAAAAAGGAGCAATGGAAACTAATGCGCAAAACAGACAATTACACTCTCCTCAACAATATATTGTACAAACAAAGATTTACTCTACCCTTAATTTGTTGCCTTACAAAATAGTAAGGAGAAGGATTCCTTTAAAAGCCGCATGTAGGATTGTATAATAATCGTGTTAAAGGCTAAACACACTAGCTACAAACACTCGGGCTTGGGCATTTTTAGCTAACCATGAAGGGCGATGCTAACAGGATAGTCCATAAGTGTAATTGACGCCAAAAGCACTCACCATTACCACATAGCTATAGCAATCCAATGCAACCATTAACAAGTCAATGGGTCTTTGCTCAATGAGGGATAGATGTAATTGTCTTCTTCCTAAAGACCACGGGATAGAGATGGTACACCATGGTAGTTGTAGACTGTTTATGAAGTAAAAAGAAGCAGAAGCAGTGGTAAAGATCACATAAAAGCGCGATGAGAACATCTCAATAACATTACAGCACACTCCGAGGTACCATTGTCCTAATCAAGGATAATGGAATACAGTTTGACAATTAAAAGTTTTGGGACACTTACTTAGAATAGTGAATCAACATTCATTATACATTAGCTACGTACCTTAAGCCAATGGACAAGTTAAAGACATAAATAAGATTGTATTACACAATCTTAAAAGGCGAATTGACAAACCAAAAAACAATTGGGCGGATGAACTTTTAAACATCACGAGGGTTACAAGACAATTATAAAACCATAACAAGTGAAATACCATATTGCCTAGCCTTTGGAACAAAATCCATACGCGCCATCGAATTTGAATTTCTAAAAATTTAAATTCAAGTAACTAATCTCATGATAAAAGCAGATCGTCCTACATGTCAATCTCGGCATCTTGAATGAAATGTGTGAAGTTGGGTGAACTCATTTAGTAGCCACCCAACTTAAGGTCACACAATACTATAATAAGTAGTTCAGGATAAGGTATTAGAGCCAAATAACTTGGCTTGTCGAAAACTCGAGGCCATTAGATCAAGGGAATGCCAACGCAAGCTCGGCCCCAGCTGGGAATACCATGTATGCATTAAGGAAGACCTAGAAAACAAGGTCTTTAGATTTGAAAGACTAAATGGCCAACCCATATTACTCACATGAAGTAATGACAATTTGAGGGCTTATTTCTAATAATCATTGATCATCCGTATTAATAATAGTTTGTTTGGAAAACTTACCTTCCACATCTTACATTTACTCTCTTGATGCATGTTTCTCATTCAAAACCAAGTTCATCTACTCAAAGAGTAGCTCCCACAAAAAACCAAGCCTTCAAACTCAAAGGGTAACTTCTACTATTTTTTTTGTTATTTTATTTTTGTAACAAATGAAATTATACCAAGTGGTTGTGACAAATGGAAAAACTAATCGAGTTAAAGAAAGAATAATGATAACTCCTACAAAAACTGAGTTCTTTAGATCGGAGGGTAACTCCCATACATTCTAGAGGCAACTCCCATAAAAACCAAGCTATTTAGCTTGTCCCAAATGTTTTAAGGGTAACTCTCATAAAAACTAAGCTCTTCATCTCAAAGGGCAACTTAAAAAATGCTCTAAAGGTAACTCGCACAAAATGGAGCTCCTCGCTCAGAAGGTCTTGTTGCTTTAAAGATAATTCCCATAATTATCATGTTCTTCAACTCAGGAGATAACTTTGAATGCTCTAAGAGCAACTCTAATGAAAATCAAGCTCTTCAACTCAGGGGGCAATTTCCATATGATTTACGAGTGACTCTCGTATAAACTAAACTAATACAGATCAAACTTTGAATGCTCTAAGAGCAACTCTAATGAAAATCAAGCTCTTCAACTCAGGGGGCAACTTCCATATGATTTACGAGTGACTCTCGTATAAACTAAACTAATACAGATCAAACTCTTTGACTCAGAGGATAACTCTCAATTGCTTTAAGTGCAACTTGCATAAAAATCAAGTTTTTCTGTTTAGAGGGTAACTCCTACAAAAGTTGAGTTCTTCACTTCATTTGGTAACTCCTGTACGCTTTAAAGGTAATTCCCAAAAAAAATCAGTCGTTCGGTTTGGAAAAGGTGACTCTTGAATGCTCTAAGGGTAAATTCCATGATAATTGAGCTTTTCGACTTAGATGCTATCTTCCATATACTATAAAGGTAACTCCTATAAAAATCGTGTTCTTCAACTTGAAGGAAATACCCAAATGCTCTAATGGTAACTCCAATGAAAATTGAGCTCTTCAATTGGAATGCTACTTCGATACATTCTAAAGGTAACTTTCATAAAAACAAACTTTTTATCTTAAAGGTAACTCCCACATGCTCTAAGGCAACGCTCATAAAATGAGCTCTTTGAATTAAAGATTAACTCCTATATGCTTGAAGGGTAACTATTATGAAAATTGAGCTTAATAAGCACTATATGTCCTTAATTTATAAGTCATAGTTTATGATTTAATTGGGTGTTTTAATAACTAAGATTATGAAAAAAGAACTTTAAAAAAATCCCATGAGATTTCAGCCTTCCAAATCATATTTGAAGGCAAAAGGAAAATATTTGACAAAGTCTCTCTCTCTTAAGTCTTTCACAAAAGGGTGGCCTTGCCCATCATTCATACCATTTAAATTTGTAGATCTACTACTATCAATCTCAATATCTGCAAATCAACCACATTTAATATCAGATCTAGGCATTGTATCTCAATTCTGATCTATTTGTTCGACATTTCTACCATTGCAAGTCACTTTAACAAATCTTGGTATTGGAGAGTGTATAGATCAAGTGAAACTATTTTGCTAGTGTATTTAGAATCAATGGGGTTTTTTTATATATATCTTTTTTTTTTCATCCCTTTTATGGGATTTAATGTACTCTCCAAGGTTTGATTCTCTCAGGTGAGACAATTGTATTCCTTATGTGATATATTTTAACAATAGAAGAGATGTATCCATTTATATGATGGATCCTCGTATCCTAAACTATTCATCGTCAGTTTTGTATTGATTTATGTAACCCCATGCAATTTCTTTTTAATAAATGAAAATAAAAGAAGGAAGGAAAACAAAAACAAGGGCAATGACTTAACCATGTCTTGCCTAAAGAGATATTTTGCAAAAGTTAAGCAAAAGGGACATGAACAATGATACAATTGTACTCTAGCCTTACCCAATAGAAATCCTCCACAGGTCATGTTTAAATCAGGACTCAACTCGACTTGAATCACTGGGTCCATGACCTAAACCCGACCCATGGGATAGGTTAAATCCATGGCTGGACATGCTAGGGTTTACATCTTTTAGCTGGTTCAATCAACTAAACCCATGGACTTGGGCGAGTTCCCATATATAAAGAAAAACTTCAGGAAATATTTAAAATAAAATTAGATGTATAAATAAATATAAAATAAAAAGTAATGGCAAAATTAAAAAAATGTACATATTTGGTAAAAAAAATGTATATAACATTTAATGTCTATGCCATTTTTCATGTGAATTGAAATTATTAATTATCTATTTATATTATTTAATGACTTGTTGATAACAACATATAAAATAATTATAATTAAAAAACATGTCTAGTTGTTTTATATAGAACTTCATCAAAATAACAATTGTGCTTCTAAATAATGTGATACCTCCTCTTTTTTTTTTTTTTTTCTTTTTGTTATCTCTTTTAGAATGTTATTCTAGTTATAGGTGTAAATGAGTATGGCTTTTCAAAGCACGGACTTGGCTTGTTTAAGAAATCAATAGGCTCGAGCTGAGTCGGGCTTTTAATGAGCCTAAAATGTAAAGGCTCGAGTCTGAGCCAATTAAGGATTCATGAGCCGGAGCTTGACTTGTTTACATAAATATTTATATATAATTATTTTGTAATATTTATTATATTATATGTATACAAATAATTATATATTACGTAAATATATATTAATAATATCATATTGATATATTTTATTAATTTAATATTGTATTAATATATTAAACAAGCCATGAATAAGCTTGTTCATGAGTCGACTTGCGGGTCTGAAGAAAAGCTCGAACTCGTCTCGTTTAGCAAAAGGAGCTTTAATTGGAGCTTGAGCTTGGCTTGTTTAATCAAACAAGCCAAGCTGAGCCTAAAACAAACTGAGCTCGAGTAGCTTGGGCCATTTACACCCTCTAATTCTAGTCTTATATTGCTAATGTTTTAAGTCAATTGGGATGTGCTTGTATATAAATAAATGTATATTTTCGATAATTTCAAATGAAAGTGAACTAAAGACTATTATGTATATTCTCATGCTCAATTTATTTTTAAGTTTGAAAATTTATTTTAAATTAATAAGTTTTTTATTTAAATGAAAAATACATATTTAGTCCTCAAAGTTTGAATGTTTTTTCTATTTGAGTCATTGACATTTTTTTCCATTTTTGTTTTATACATACGTAAGGTTGCAAACGAGTCCTTTTGTTAACGCTATTAGTTTTTCCATTCGTTATTGCCACTTGGTATAGTTTCGTTTGTTAAAAAAATAAAATAAATTAAATATCATCAATAATTATGAACAAATTGAACAAATAACAAAAGTTCAAAAAATGAAAAAGATAACTTCCAACTTCATAAAGACTCGGATGCTAACTGCTTTGAAGTAGAGACATAGCCTTCAAATCAAAATTTTTGAAAAGCTAATTATAATTACTTGAAATAAAGAGTGACATGCATAAACAAATTTTAACAAAAATCAAACCAAGTCTCGTCCATTTCAAGAAAACTACCCATGCACTATAGATTGAAAGGACCCTTGCTTGAACCGTCTTTTTTAGGAATGCAATAGGGATGGGTATACTAAAACCCGAACCCGAACCCGATACCTAGTAGGGTTCCCGAAACCCATCCCAAACCCTATAGGGTTTTTGTCCATGAACCCAAAACCCACTAAACAAACCCTATAGGGTGCTTGTCCTAAACCTTATAGGGTTTTTTCATCTTTTTCTATTTCCAATATTTTCGTACTTCACAAGCTAAGAAGAAAACTTTTATCATTACTTATACAATCCTCTTTATAAAATACCATTTTCATGGGAAGAAAATCAAAAGTGTCTTAGGAAACCAAATTAAAGAGAATGCAATGTTCATCACAACATTTATCAAATCACAATACAAATTTTAAAGCGAAATAAAAATTGGACAAAGTAAAAGCATCTCTCATCAAATTACAATACAAATTTAAATTCCTCATAGATTTCACTACTCATTTTCATCTTCTTCTTCATTTGTCTTCATACCTACAAAAAAAAAAAAAAAGCAAAACATTTCCAATACATTAGATATATGGTGAAAACATTTAAAAAATAAATAAATAAATTTACTAGTCTCTTACCACTTGATTTATGAACTATCCAACTTTGAGTACACATCAATGCATCTATGGTATCTGCTTTAAGTCGACTTCTATGTGAACTAATTACTCGACCACTGGTGCTAAATGTAGATTCAGATGCAACTGTGGATACGGAATAGCTAGTATATATCTAGCTACCTCTACTAACGTAGGATATTTCATTACACTCACTTTCCACCATTCAAGAATATCAAACTTAGAGTTTTCCACCCAAGGCTCCACAGGTTCTTCTAAAATAATGGTCTAACTCTAACTTTATCTGGACATCAGTGGTGGTAGTTTTCAAATATTTTAAATAACATTCCATAATAGGATCAGTTTAAGTTGGAGCACTAGTGCCACTGCCACCTCCTGAAGGATTTGGAGAAGATCTACCATCTGAGCTCTTACTTTGGCGAGATTTAGATCTACCTTGATATTCTTGAATTAGTTCATAAGCAGTGTCATTGACATTTTGTATCTCTTTAGAAGCATTCACTCCAAAAATCTTACGAAACACAAAATCCACCGCCTTCATCTTAAAGGGAGGATCCAACCCAGTACATACAACCATTTTTACTTACTGCTTTCAATCTTTTTGAACAATGGTTGCAAATTGCAACTTCCTCCCCATCGATCGTTTTTTCATGATCTCAGACCATATGGAAGAAGTCAACTTACGCTTGTTGGGGTTGTCTGTGATTGGCGCTACTTGCCATAAGAGCGCCTGATGTAATTGTTGGTTTCTTGGTCTAGGTGGTAGAGATTGACTTTCCATAGGATCAAATCATTGACATTTTCTCATATTCATGTCATATTTATCCACATCCATACTCAAATTAACTGCATGAAAGGATATATTAAATATATTCAATGGAATTGAAAAAGAACAATTATATCAATGGAAATATCAAGAGTTTTATCTCATATTAAAATATTAACTAAAGCGTGTCTTTGTTTCATGAACTTTAGGTGTCTGTGTCCCCTTCATTATTTATATTGCATTATATCTTGTCATGTTTTCATTCCAACAACAGATCAAGAGTCAGATCATTTACAGTTTTTCAAAATTTTAAAAGAACAAAATTTGTCCTATTATTAGAAACTTATATTCCGAAAGACTAAGATGTTGGTGAAATTTGTAAACCCTAAGTATCTTCTTAGTAAATTCTAACTTAGCTTACGTCGGATATACATCCACTGTTAGTTAGGCAAATTCTTTTCTCAAATTAAAAGTCGTTATATTTCCCATTTGCCACCATAGGTAAATTATTTATTTTTGTTTTCCTAGTGTTTTGTTATACTCCTTAAAAAATATGAAGAAAATGCCGATGATCTATGCCAATATAAGCACGGAACTATCAAACTAAATTTATTAATTATATTTTTAAATGATAATAAATTAAATATCAATAATATATATTATACTTGTTTTACATATTTACATAATTTATTGATGATAAATTTTATAAAGTATTATTTACAAACATAGTTAAAAATTATTAAAAAATATTTGTAAAAGTAAGTTGGGATGCTCTTATAGATGGTGTTCAATGGATCCAAATTTTTTAAATTAATTTGTTATTACAAATAAATAATTTTTTAATTAATCTATTCCTTATAAAAGAATTGATTATTGTTAAAACAAATTTTAATAGTTACATCGTAAGAATTGCATTTTAAGAATTGAGAAAACCCGACAACCTTGGATTCCGTTAGTTTTCCTTAAAAAAGTTTGTCAGATTACGAAAAAGAATAATTCAATTTCCACCAAATTGGAAAGAGAGAGTCATCTTTTTAATGCATGAATAGTTCACCAAATTAAGATAAATAAATTCATAGAGTACTATAAGAAAACAACAGTTAAAGTCATGCATTACCGAGATCCGCGAGCAAACGATTGCAAGAAGGGAAATAACGACAGATCTATTTGTTGTTTAAAGCAAAGCAACGTCCAACGGTCTTGAGCTACGATTGTGATGCCAGAAGGAAAATAAAAGCTGGGTTTGGGAGGAGATGAGTGGAGGACTGAGGTCTGACTTTTGAGGAGTGCGGCGGCGAATGAGGAGAGGAGATTGGAGAGTGAGGACTAAGGATTTAAGTTTTTTAGTTTCTTTTAATAATTTAATAAAAACAAAAAGAAAAAAAAAACTGCTTTGATGTGATTAGACGAGAATAGGATTACAGGATGGCCAGAAGAATCAAAAGATTAAGTCTATATATATATATATATATATTAACGAGTTTGGGTTCCCAACGGGTTTTACATCTGTCCCAAAACCCGTCCCAAAACCCTATGGGGTTTTATTATTAATCCCAAAACCCATCCCAAACCCTATAGGGCATTACCCTATGGGGTATTTATAGGCTGGGCTGGGCGAGTCGGGTACCCTATAAAAACCCGCCACTTGCATCCCTAGTCTTTTTTTTTATTTCGTTTAGTCATTGTATTAACTATTAGAATTTTTTCCCCTTGATTTTCTACCATTAGGATTTAACATAGACAATTTATTGTGATAAAATAAGCAAAAGCGAGATTGCTGGAATATTATTAGCTTTCAAAATTTTGATTTGAGGCTAAAGTATTAATATTTGAGCCTTTCCATGGTGGAATTATTTTAAATTTTTTAAATCGTATCTATATTATTAAAACTAGAGCACTGCTTTGATGTCTTTAGACTTTTATATTTTTATTTACTAACATATGATTTAGTCATCATAATTCTAAACTTCTCTTTCAAAACAAAAACTACTTCCGCTTTATCTTACATTATAACTCCTTATAACTACTCTTCCTTATCTTTTTGCTTTTAAAAAATTGCATTAATATTTTAGGGCATTGAATCCAAGGTCTATACTGTATACATACATATATATTTTTTACGGTCAAGCATTAATATTTTATGATAAAATATTTAAAATTTTTCGCAAGTATTATTAAATTTGCACACACGATATGGATGCAATATTCACTAATTTTATTTAATTTGTTTATAATTATTTATAATAATTAGTTAATTTTATTTTTTAATAAATGAAATTGTGCAAAGTGGCAACAACAGATGGAAAAACTAATGACGCTAAAGAAATGACTTGTTTACAACATTTTGCAAACGTTGAAGACTGAAGTAGAAAAAAAATAAAGTTTTATGACTCAAATAGAAAAACCTCAAAAGGTTAAAGACTAAATATGTACTTTTGCCCTTATTTAAATAACAAATGGTGATAGTTTAGACCTAGATTTAGACCAAATCATCTTAGACCTTGTAGTTCCATAGTTAGGGACTCGCCCGCCCTTGATCGGGGCAATTCCAAGTTTGAAATGACGGAACTGGACCCAACTTTGACCATAGCAATGTATATTGCTGAGGTCTCACATTTGTAAAAATTCCATAGAAAATGGATAGGTAGTGATATATGGTTGTGTGACACCCATGTCTCGACAGATTTTCAATGCATTTCGATTTAAACTTTTAAAAGGAAAAGTCCAAATGGGGGGTTGAGTGTTTTAGAATTATTTTAGGAAATTCTCAAGATTCAATATCTCATGAAGGAGACTACTTTCCTAATTTAACCTCTTTTGTGTTTTGAAGAATTTCATTTTCCATAACATGAAGATTCACTTTCCACTTATCAAGGTAGCGACTTTCCTATTACAAACAAAGAAAAACTCCCAATTTCAGTCATGAAAGAATAATATAAAGGAAAGTATTGACTCTTTAAGATATCGCTAGTTGCAAATTTCTCTTAGGGTTCAAGCAAACCAAGATTCGAGCTTCAAACCTTTGCGGAAATCATTGTAAAAAGGGGTCACTTGTTATTTTTTATGTTTGTCTCTACTCCTTGTCTTGTTATTTGTTAGATTCATGGAGGAGTAAAACTCTTGTCTATATTATAACGAACCACATATCATTTATGTGATATGTTTTTAGATTATTGATGATTTCTCTTGAATCTAAATGTGTTGCTTTTATTGCTTATTTTGAGATAATAGTTCAGGATATCAGTTTGGTATGTGGGGATGAACCAGGAATGGAATCGTGATTCTCGATCCATTCCTACGTTTGGTTGCATTTTAAAAATCGAAATTATGATCTTAGGAATCGATGATTTTGACTTTAAGGAGGAATTTAATTTGCTATTGAGAAGGCGAAATTGCGATTCTATTCCTTTCTCATAATAATTATCATTAAATAACCTTTTTATCATCTTACTTATTTATTATTCACACTAATTTTAAGGATATTTTTGATAAATAACATGTGAATTCCATTCAATTCCAAAATATATTTAAACAAATGAATGAATCTATCATTCCATCTCCCATTCTATTCATTCCTCTCATTTCAATCCATTCCATTTCAACGATTACTACATACCAAATGTGACGTCAGATGATGAAATGCAGGCGGTGAGGGCATTGTTTTTATATAATGCACACGGTGAATGTGCCCTTCTCATCAACGAAGACAAACACACACACTAAATGCATCCTTTGTGCAACTGTGAATGGTGCATTCAATGAATGTGCCCTCTTTTAGCTAAATCATAGCCCTTGAAGCATACTCAAATGGTGCGTCCTTTTTTTTTTTTTTTAAATTTGGGTGCATTCTGTGAATGTGCTTTTGCTAAATTATGCATTAAATAAATATTCTGCATACCATATTTTTTCGAGATTATTTAAAAAAATGATATGACTATACAAACCCCAATATTCTTAGCTCCACGATCCTCCTTGTAGCATCAATCTTGGTGCCCAAAAACTTGACATGATATCCCTCATTCGCCAAATTAGCAAACTTCTTTAAACCTAATCTATAGGTATGTTTTTGTGCATTGTTGTGTTCGTCAATGGATTTTAAGTTATCCTTAACGATCTCGAACTACTTTTTCGTATCTTTCAGATGTTAGTTGTTCTGCCATGTCTAACTAACTAAAGTTTGTAAATATTCTTCATTTCCTTTAAGGTGTTTTTAGATGAATTTGATGATTTAACAGAATGAAGGTACTACTGAACTTGTAAATCATTTGAAGTGTAGTTTGGGGTCAATTGAGCCCTGTAATAACTTTTAAAAGAAAAAAAAAAGGGAAGTGTTTAGTAAAGAATTCCTCTTTTGATTCATATATTTGATCTTGCAAAAGAAGGGGGAAAAAGAGATGCTCAATAGCTATTTTCAACTTCAATTAAAGAATCTCTATTTAGAATTTTAAGTAATAGTCACTCCATGTGATATATTTTCAAGGTAGAGATATTTATGATAAATATTAAAAATAAATTATTGACACGAGTTAGTATTCATTAGTTTACGTCATTTAGTATTTCAAATGTAACGAAATATATTATTAGCAATTTTACTTAAAATGAAGAAGGAACAATCCCCATAAAGTGAACACATTTATATTGCATCTCGATATCTAAATCCCATTTCAAATATGCTATTTTACAAACACTAGTTATTAGTTTTAGGTTTATTTGTCTGATTTTCATCCATATCTTATCCGTATTTAATCTACATTTATAAACAATTAGTGTATTTTATCTATATCATATCTCAGTTTGATCTATTTTATGAATAAAAACATTTGTTTTTTTTATTTGTATCTCTATTTAAAAATAATAAAAATAAAATATCAAACCAAAAAAATATTCAAGGGAGGGGTGAGCAGGTACATGATAGATAGAGTATGAAATGCCATCCATACCCTATCCTGTATCCTATAGGGTATTAGATTTGGTGCCCGGAGCCTATCCTATGACATCTTTTACCCATCCTATACCCTGTACCCTATAAAACCCACATGGTATAAGGTATTCTATGAAACTTGTTGATTTACTTATGAAATATTTATTTATTTTTCCATATTTTCATAAATTTCAAGTTTATAATATTTGATAATATGTAATATGTATAACGGCCTTAATTTCATACATTCACTATAAATAGCATGTGGAAATGAATTTTAAAATAATTTGTTAGTATCACAAGTTTTGCAATGTGTAGATCTATTTATGCGGGAAGCTGAAACTTATAACAATAATCTACCGAATGTATTTATATGATATTAAATAAAATTGTAGAAATTGTAACAGGTTCTAAAATTAAAAACTTTGGAGCAATTTTCATATTAACCAGTCTCGGAAGATAAACAACATATCGATATAATTTGAGAGCTCAGATATATACATACAATTGGAACCATTCTAAAATAAAAATAACAAGTGTTTCCAAAATAAAATAGTAGAAATTCTTCTATAGTAAAAAATTTTGGAAGATAATTTGTAAAATAATAATTTAGAATAAAAAGTAGTCGTTAAATAAAAAAATGGAGTATTATTTTTTATTTTATCTATATTAACATTGCTTTATAATATTTAATATGATAGATAAAATATATCATAAAATATGTACTAATACAAGTTCTAGGATGGATATAGGGTATGAAAACCCATACCCGTACTATACACTATAAAAGTAAGTTCCATAAAATTTATACCTGGACCCTATCCTATAATGGGTCTGTTTGTTTTGGCTTTTTTTCGGCAGATACAGACACTTTTTCAAGCTTTCTGCTAACAAATTATTTATCAAGAAATAAATAGATAAAACAAAGTTGACAGTTTTCATCAAAAGATCAAATAGAACAAATATAGATAAAATTTAGATGCAAATCGGATATATTTACAAATATCCTTTTAAAAAGGATACAGATACAGATAAAAACAGATAATCCAAACAGACCCGAATATTTAATACCCATCAAGACCCTACATTGTTGAGCAGAGTCCAAGTAAAAACTCTATATGACAGGGTTACCCGCTTACTCTTAGCATATCCTTAATTCTAATTAAACTATTTAGATTGTTTATGGCAAAAAAAAAAAATATAATTTTTTGAAGACCCGAAACAGATAAAAAATGTTAAAAACACAACCAATAAAAACGCGGGAAAGAGAAAGACCACTGCAACAAATGCCGGTAAACCTCCATGGCCATGGAGCATTCTCAACCCCGAACTCCGGGCACACCGGCGAAGATTCTCCGTCAACCAGCCAGCACGTTATCACCGAACCTCTCAGCCTCACTCGTCTCGCTTCTCTAAGACCTCTTCTCATAAATCCTTCGACTCCCCAAACCCTAATTTCCTCTATCTCACAAACACCTAATCGGTCATCTCCAACTCTCTCTTCCAATCCCCTTCTCCCGAACACGTAACCCATCTCCTCACCGACTCTCCAATCACCACCCTCACCTCTCCCTTTCATCTTCGATTCGGTCCGCGCCCACGCTCTCAAGTCCGGATCCACTCGCCTCGTCGCTGCGTCGCTCCACGCCTTGCTTCCATTGCAGAAAACAATCCTTCGCTACTCCCTCCTCACGAACTCGTTGACGAGTTTTTCGTGTCCTTGTGCTTTAGTCCCGTAATGTCCGTAAGGTTGTGGCTTCTCAGGAACTGCGGGAAATTTCAGATAAGGCCCTTCCGTCTTGTTGACATTGTTTTTTAGGTTTTCGAAGGATCCTTATCCGTATGTGAGAGAAGCTGCATTAGATGGACTGGTTGAATTAGCAAAGGAGGGTTTTCGATGATCACAGCATTGTCAGTGGATGCTACTATCGTTCTGTTGAGCTTCTAGATGACGTGGAAGCCTGTGTGAGGTCTGCCGCAGTTCGCTCGGTGAGATAATGATGATATGTTGGGATCATGCTGGTTTTACAGTTTTAGAATTTGTTTGATTTGCTTGGGCTTTGCCCATTTGGATTAAATTTCCCATTTATTTCATGTTTAAATCCCACGCATTTAAGCTCAAGGTCATATTTGGATTACTTTTCCTTTTAATTAATCGGATAAATGCGTGTTGATTGTGTCTCCTTTGTCTTACAAAGAGGAGAGGTGAGGAAGCTTATCATAATCATTTTTGATAATATTCTATGTGCCTTTTGATGGATGTGGGATTAAACCCCTGTAATTCTTTGTTTTATGATCAAGGATTGAAAGCCTTCTTCGTGTTGGATGCTATGGAGGTGGATGTCAGGGTTGCCTATTAATTTTTTTTGGTGTTGGTGTTATATCTAATGCAATTGTTCCTTTATTATTTTTTTAATTTTTTTATAGAGGACGGATGTAGAATAGTTCCTATTTGAGTGTGTGTGTTCGCACAAAAAGAAGCTAGGAGCATGGTGTGTAACTTGTGCTTGTGCTGTTTGTGCCAATCGTGTATGTGATGGATTAGAATAAAGTGGTGTAATGTTTGAGGTAGTGCACTGTCTTGTATGTCAAGATGTATGTGATCTGTGTTCTACATGTCTGTACTGTATTAAGTCTAGTATGGAGGATATAGGTGCTATTTATTGTTACTAGAGGGGAATAGATGTAGTTGTAAAATTGCCACTTATTTTCGTACTTTAATGCAGAATTGTAGGGAGAAAAACAAGTCCTATTTCCCAAGAAAAAAAATCTACACTTTTAAATTTTAAGTGTCCTCAAGGATCTCTCTTTAATTGAGTCCTAGTGAAGAAATCGTTAATTCTCTCTTAACATACTAAAAGATAACTATTTCAATTGATCTATAAATAGCCAGACTTTATGGAGGAATTGAAACAACTATAACAACAATATTAAGTATTCATAGCTATGTACAATTGTACAAGGAAGATCCAATGCAACTCAAAATGTGCCAGCAGCACCTGTAGAATTAGAACATTGCAGTGTTATGTATGTGTGTTCTCGATAGATTAATGTTCAATTATCATAAGAAAAAACTAGAATTCTACTTTTAAGAGATTTAGGATTCTCTCCGGTTGAGTTCCAATCAGGATATCGCCAGTTTCTCTCTTGACAAACCGAAAAATTACTATTTCACTTCAATACCATAATATTTAGATGCTATGGAAGTGGATGTCAGAGCTGCCTATCCCTCCCTTCTTCTCTGTCATTTGTTTTTAGTTACTTCTTACTTTTTCTAGTAAGCTTATGTGGTACTAGAGAAATTGGGTAACCTTATCTTGTTTTAATTATGTTGCGGTGATTTTTCAGCATGCTGACCATGTCGCTGCTTCATTTTGGCTTCAGGTTAGTGAATGGGGCAGGATGCTTGTAACACTATCAAATCAGGATGCAGATAAGAGTGAGTGGTCAGATGCATTATTTATTCAGGTAACTTTGACACTTTTATTTTTCTATCCTCTACGAGAGTGGAAAAATAGTAAGGTTGATGTTTGTTTGTGAATATCATGGCTTATCCAGGTCTATTACTCATTTTTTAAAAGCAAGGTGCTGGATACACTAGCTTGGCCTTCTCACCTATAGCATATTCAAGTAAAAACAAATTAAGAAAAATCAGGTGCTATCGGTTATAGGAGAAAATTCATTTTTATTTTGAAGTTCGAATTTTTTTATTGGGTTTTGTTTGTAGTACATATTATGTAAAAACCATCTTTTGGCCGGTTTTGAAGACACAGTGGTTTTTTGTTTAATTTATTTGTTTATTGTTATTTTTTTTGGGCCTTTAAGATAATATTCATCTAGATTGTTTTGGAATTACAGTAGTCTAAGTCTTTATTAATATTAGTTATTTTAATTTATTTTATTTTCCTCTCTTTGTGAGCCTATAAATAGCCACTGGCCATGTTTTCATTAGTTTTAGGAGTTTTATCTTTCAGTATTTTTTTTTTTCTTCTGATAGTCAGTTGTTTCATTAATAAAGAGGTAATTACAAAGTGACCTATACAAAACGCACTGTAGGACTGACATGAGACCTAAAGTTTTGAGCATGTCACCAACAAAAACAAAAAGAACAAATGTGTATTAAAAATTAATGTTATTATCTGTCCTTTTTATTCCTTTGTATTTTTATCAATCATATTTTAAGATTATAGCGAACTAGTTAATCGAATCACTTGGTTCTTTTAACATTGGTGAGCAATTCACATATCATATGTAATATCGATTTATGATTCAATGACAACCTAGCTTGATCTTGTTATTCCTGTATATATTGCATTGATGATTTCCATTACATCTCTTTCTTTTTAATTTATTCCATATCACCAAAAAACGTAAAACGCCAAAATGTCCTATTTATTTTATAAACCCTAGAATTTCAAGCATCCTGAAACAGTTATCTGCTGTCACATCCATGCATACATCGTTGGGAACCCTATATAATTTTTTATCGTTCAGCCTGTAAGCTATTCGGATATTTTGCAATTCCCCACCTTGTGACGTGACATCTCACTTTCAAAAGGTCCATGACGTGTTTTTATTTGCCTTTGTGTTTCTGCCTATTAAGGGTTTATGACAGTGGGAGAAAAGAACAAATGCTTTGATTCCAAGATGAACGTGGGCTCTAATACTATATAAGATTTAAATGGAGATCTGATGATTTTATCATAAGGGAATAATCGGGTTTATATACAATAAGAAGAATATTTGATATCTATCAGAGAAATCTGGTACAAATATACTAGAATTAAATACTACTAGATCATGGGAAATTATTATTGCTTTTAATTGAGTGAATTATTTTCCAGCTATTTGCTTGAGATACATTTTTTCTATATAAACATTTTCCTAATAATGTATATCCGCTAAATGAAACTGATGTATGGTGATGAGATTTCAACTTACTTGAATTGAACAATATGATGATCAATTGTTGGAGAGTTCGGGTCAAACTGGGGTAATGATGTTTAGTATTTGTGAGAGAGTGATATATTCTACTGGTTTTCCTAAGGAGCCAAGGCTATGCAGCATCATTATTGAGTGATATATTATTATTGCTTTTAATTGAGTGAATTATTTTCCAGCTATTTGCTTGAGATACATTTTTTCTATATAAACATTTTCCTAATAATGTATATCTGCTAAATGAAACTGATGTGTGGTGATGAGATTTGAACTTACTTGAATTGAGCAAGGCTATGCAGCATCATTATTGATGAAGGTTGGCAATAGCCTTTACGTCATATGTGGGATTGTGTAAAAAGCGCACAACCAAATGATTTTAAACCGGAATTCATTTCAACAGACAGCTTGGTGTAGAAGGATAATCCAACAAAAACTTGTGAAAAAGGAATAAAATGTATATTTTTGATATATTCTTAATAAAACATTTACACAATACATAGGTATTTATATACGTACAAGAGGTATAACTCTACCAAATCTACCTACCAACTCTACCTACCAACCTTACCTACTTTACATACAACTCTACACTCCCCTCAAGCTGGAGCATACAAATCATATGCACCAAGCTTGTTACAAATATATTCAATACGAGAACCTCTTAAAGATTTAGTCAATATATCTGCAAACTGATTATTTGAATTAACATACTAGTGAAGATGCAACCAGATAAGATCTTTTCTCGGATGAAGTGACAATCAATCTCTATATGCTTAGTTCTCTCATGAAAAACTGGATTGGAAGCTATATGTAATGCAGCCTGGTTATCACAAATTAGCTCCATTTGTGAAGTTTCACAAAATTTTAACTCCTCAAGCAACTGTTTCAACCAAATCAATTCACAAGTTGCCAAAGCCATGGCACGATATTCTGCTTCTGCACTTGATCTAGCAACAACATCTTGTTTCTTACTTTTCCAAGATACCAGGTTGCCTCCAACAAGAATACAATACCCAGATGTAGATCGTCTATCAGATGGAGAACCTGCCCAATCAGCATCAGAATATCCAACCACTTTAGAGTGACCATGATCCTCATATAGTAAACCTTTACCAGGAGCATTTTTCATATATCTAAGAATTCTGATCACTGCATTCCAATGACTAGTGCAAGGAGACTGAAGAAACTGACTGACAACACTAACTGCAAAACATATATCAGGTCGAGTAATAGTAAGATAATTGAGTCTTCCAACCAAACGACGATATCTCCCTGGATCTTCAAAAGGCTCCCCTGTCCTGGTACAACTTCACATTGGGATCCATAGGAGAATCCACAGGCTTGCAATTAAGCATCCCTGTTTCTTCCAGTATATCTAAGACATATTTTCTTTGAGAGAGGACTATACCAGAACTGGATTGAGCAACTTCTATGCCAAGAAGTATCTTAACAAGCCAAGATCCTTAGTTTGAAAATGTTTGAAAAGATGTGCCTTCAATTGAGTAATACCATGCTGATCATTACCAGTTATGACAATATCATCTACATACACTATTAAGTATATGCATTTTCCTTCAGATGTGTGCTTATAGAAAACTGAGTGATCAGATGTACTACGAATCATTCCAAACTCCATTACAACAGTACTGAACCGACTAAACCAGGCACGTGGAGATTGTTTCAAACCATAAAGTGAACGGAAGTTTACATACCAGATTAGACTCCCCCTGAGCAACAAAGCCAGGCGGTTGCTCCATATAAATCTCCTCCTGGAGTTCACCATGAAGAAAAGCATTCTTAATATCCAATTGGTACAAGGGCCAATGGCGCATAGCTGCAATGGAGATAAACAAACGAACAGAGGACATCTTAGCAACCGGAGAGAATGTGTCACCATAGTCCAAACCATACACCTGAGTATAACCCTTGGCAACCAACCGAGCTTTGAGCCGATCAACTTTACCATCAGGACCGACCTTAATAGAATAAACCCATCGACATCCAACAAGAGACTTACCGGGAGGCAAAGGAACTAAATCCCAAGTACCATTGGCATGTAAAGCAGTCATCTCATCTACCATTGCCTGGGTCCACCCTGGATCTGAAAGAGCCTCACTCACATTCTTAGGAACAGAAATGGAAGATAGAGATGAAACAACGGTACAATAAGATGGAGATAACCGATGATAGCTAAGACAATTATAAAGTGGGTGAGGATTACGAGTAGTACGGTTACCTTTTCTGATGGCAAGAGGAAGATCGTTGTCCGGTAGGTCCTCAGTAGGTGGAGACGTTGGAATAGAAGATGAGTCAACAGAGCCTCTGAAACAGGTGGGATATCTGATGTAGGAAGCGTCGAGAGCGTCGATGGTAAACCTGAAATGGTGGAGGGGAAGGAATAGACTCAGAGACAACGGGAATAGACTCAGGAAGAACTAACTGAGAGGGAATAGGTAAAACCTCCGACAAAGGAGTCTCAGATGAAGAGTGGAATAAAAAGAAGATGATTCAAAAAATGTTACATCAGGGGACAAATAATAACGACGAGTAGTGGGTGAATAACACTTGTAACCTTTTTGATGTTTGGAGTAACCAAGGAAAACAGCCTTAATAGAACGCGCTGATAACTTATCCTGACCAGGAGCCATATTGTGAACAAAACATGTACAACCAAAAACACGTAGAGGAAGCACATACAAAGGTTGATCTGGAAATAAGATCGTGTGAGGAATTTTGTGCTGAAGAACAGATGAGGGCATTCTATTAATGAGATAACAAGCAGTGAGAACAGCATCAGCCCAAAAACGAATAGGCACATGGTGATGTAAAAGAAGTGTGCGAGCAGTTTCAATGAGATGCCTATTTTTACGCTCAGCAACTCCATTCTGTTGAGGTGTGTAAGCACAAGAGGACTGATGTAAAATGTAAGCACAAGAGGACTGATGTAAAATGCCATGAGAAGAAGAAACTCAGTAAATTGAGTAGAAAAGTATTCAAGAGCATTATCACTGCGCAAAATTTGTATAGAAGCATTGAATTGTGTTTTCAAGTTCACAAAATGATTCAAAAATTGAAAATATCTCGGAACGACTTTTCATTAAATATAACCAAGTACAGCGCGAATAGCCATCAATAAAAGTGACAAAGTATTGATGACCCAAAACAGACACGACTCGACTAGGACCCCAAATATCAGAATGAACTACAGCAAAAGGAGAGGCAGCTCGATTATTGACCCTCTTAGGAAACGAAGTTCTAGACTGTTTCCCAAGTTGACAAGACTCACAATCTAAAGAAGACAATTGAGAAAAATGAGGAACCATCTTTTGAAATTTTGAGAGACTGGGATGACCCAAACGATTGTGGAGAAGAGTTGGAGAGACTGTAGCAGAACATGCCAGATGAGAAGCCGAAGGGTTGGTGAGGTAGTAAAGCCCCTGTGACTCACATCCTGTGCCAATCGTCTGTCCCGTACTGAGATCCTGAAAAACAACAAAATGAGGATCAAATTTAATAGAGCAGTTTAAAGCACGGGTGACTTTACTAACAGAGATAGGATTAAACGGACAATTTGGAATGTAAAGAACATGTTTCAAAGGCACAGATGGTAAGGGTTGTGCACTTCCCACAGCTTCAGGTACTGCATGTGAACCATTTGTTACAGTAACAGAAGATAATGGTGTAGACTTTAAGAAATGAGAAAACAAATGAGGATTACCAGAAATGTGTTCAGAAGCACCAGAATCAATCACCCATGGACCTAAAGTAGAAGACTGAGTGAGACATGTAACAGAATTACCAATGTGAGCAAAGGAAGCAGGAGAAGATAAAGACTGCTGTGAAGCCTGATACTGTAAATAATTCTCAAGATCAGCTCCAGTGAGAAGTAGAGATTCAGGATGTTGTGCAGTCGAAGAGGCAGGATTGGTCTGAATGATATTAGCTCGTGGAGGACGTCCATGCAATTTGAAACATTTTTCCCTGATAAGACCCCAACGATGGCAGTAGGTACACCTAGGACGAGTTCCCTTAACACTCCCACGATCTTCACATGGTCCTTCTCTGTTAGTCATGTGATTTTGAGTAGCACTTTGAGAAACTAGAGCTGAATTATCCAGGGAAGAAAAACCAGGTACAGGTGCATTAGGAATTGATGAGGTACGAAGAAGTCGAGAGAAAACTTCATCCATAGATGGAATCGTAGGACTAGCCAATATCTGATCACGAATGGAAGTAAGATCAGGACCAAGTGTAGCAAGGATGCAAACCATGAAAAATTTGTCTCTTTGAGCTAAATCATCTTGGAGAGACTGACCGGGAGGAAGTAAAGAATTGTACTCAGCTTTTAGAGATGCCCATCTGCCAAGAAAATCAGCAATTGACATACCTGTTTGTCTCAGATTAAGAAGATTAGATATAACTGAGTACAAACGCTGAATATCATTTGTATAAGTCTCTTTGCCTGAGTCCAAACATCATAGTAAGTTGAGTAATGGCTGTAAATTGGATGAAGAGATGGATCGATGGACTGCCACAAAAGACTCAGCAAAAGAGCATCAACTCTTATCCATTGATCATTATCCTTCTTCGGATCCTTCATTACATCATCCAATGTAGTGGTCAAATGGTCTTGTAAACCTTGACCGATGCACCATAAGTTCACAGCTTTAGACCAAGATATGTAATTTGAATTTCCTAGCAATTTCTCAGTTGCAATGGCAGGAGATGGAGATAAGACACTTGAAAAGGAGTAGTTTTCAAGGGAGAAGAATTAGCAGCCATGGAGAATAACCTGGAGAAAGGAAAAACCAACAGCAGACGGCAGCGGATGGCGGTGAACAGTGACGGTGATGAACAGCGGTACGGTGAACAGTGCTCGATGAACAGTACGGCATAAACAGCGTCTCTCGGTGAACAGTACGGAGTGATGAACAGTGATGCGTGAACAGTCGCGGTGAACAGTACGGAGCGATGAACAGTAGCGTGAACAGTGCGCGTTTCCGGAGGTGAGCTTCCTGGGTTTGGTCGTCGGAGAAGAGAGGAACACGACGACGGAATCAAATGTGAAATTCAACACCGGGAAGAAAAGATCCACACGCGAACAGCCGCAAAAATTAGGGTTTTTTTTTTTTTTAATTTGTGAAAATTAGGGTTTATGTTTAGGGTTTGTGTTTAGGCTCTGATACCATGTGAAAAAGGAATAAAATGTATATTTTTGATATATTCTTAATAAAACATTTACACAATACATAGTATTTATATACGTACAAGAGGTATAACTCTACCAAATCTACCTACCAACTCTACCTACCAACCTTACCTACTTTACATACAACTCTACAAAACTCTTGCAGTTAGAGAAGCTTATAAAGCTTTGAGAGGACAAAAGGCAAGGGTTCCTTGGGTATTCTATAGTTTTGGCACAAAAAGAGTGGTTCCAAAGCATGCTTTTATTTTATGGCTTGTAGCACACATAAACTCAATACTTTGGATAAATTGATATGTTGGGGAGTTGTGGATCAAAATCGATGTTTCCTTTGTAGGAGGGTAGAAGAAACACATGACCATGTATTCCTTGAGTGCAATTTCACTATGCAAACGGAATAAGGTCAAAGAAAATATTCAATGCAGTGGTTTACTATCCTTTTGAAGCAATGACATTGTTGAGCTATTCACATCTTTGGTTTCAAGGCTAACAACACAGTAGAGAGTTCTGACTGGCATGGTTATATATTATATTTGGAGAGAGAGGAATGAGAAGAGACTGGGTATTAGTACAAGTCCTATGGATGTTTTCTGTTTCATTCTATGTTATTTTTTTATAATAGATAGATCCTCTTGTGATGTCAATGTCAAGATCTCGATCTTAGCATCTTGGTTTTGTTTTTAGGTGTTGTTTATTCGAGGTTATAGGCCTCTTGTGAAGTCTATCTTTGTATGTTCTTTTGTATCTTTTTCCTTCATATATAAATGAAAAAATATTCCGACCTTACCAAAAAAAAAAATGTTTAGTATTTGTGAGTATCTTGATGAATCGATTCTCATGTCAAGTGGATGAAAAGTTAGTCCCGTAGAGTATATGGTAAAATTCCGCCGCTTCATTATGGTAGCAAGGGCTCTTATTAGTTGGTTTGTCCCCTTTCCTTTTTTTTTTTTCCTTGGGATTGACTGTCCTCACTCATAGCGCCCAAATTCATCTCAGAAGGTTTTACCTTTGCTCTTATGAACCCTCTCTAAATCATCCACTCTCATTCTTACATCCCTCAATCTTGCCCTTGTGTCCAAAATGGCAAGAAGGGACTGAAAGGCTAAGATCAAGTGGGATGTAGTGTGTTCACGCAAAGATGAGGGTGGTCTAGGGATTCCTAATCTTCTTTCTTGAAACAAAGCTGCACAAATAAATCATATTTGGCACTTGTGCAATGGTAGCCTCCAAGGCCTTTGGACTGATTGGGTGTGCTCTAATTTTTGAAAGGGAACGGTTTCTAGTGTGTAAAAACTCCATCTGCTTGTTCATGGACATGGTGCAAGCTCCTAAATTCAATACCATTAGTTCGTCAATTCATGAAGTGGTTTGTTGGTGATGGGGTTTCTATATTACTTTGGGTTGAATTCTGGCTCTAGTCCTTGAGAGTAATTCAAGGGAAATTGCATCCTTGAGGCTGCACCTAAATGCCGGACTTTGTTGCTTGATTGAGAAAAGGATGATAGCTAGAATTTGCCAAATTTTCTTTTCTGGTCTTCCTTTCATATTCTAGCTATGCTACAGCCTAACTCTTCTAAGCAAGATAAGTTGCTATGGATCCCATTGACTTCAGGTGAGTTCTCCTTAAGAAGTACTGTTTAAGCTCTTTGTACTCCACGCCCTCAAGTCAAGTGGTCCAAGCTTGTTTGGTATAAGAGATCCATTCCTATACACAGCTTCATCCTCTGGCTTGCCATCAATCACCAGTTGTGCACCTTGGATAGGTTATTATTATGGAGCATTACAACCTGTTCTACCTGTTATCTTTGCAACTCAGCCTCTGAGGATCATCGTCACATGTTTTTCCAATGCCTTTCTCTCTATTCAAATGTGGAATGTAGCTGTTTCTGAGCTTCATCTCTCTACATCCTTCTTATCCTGGCAAGGTGCCCTAGATGGGCTATCATTGACCAACGTTAGCACATATCTAGCTCTTGGTGCTGCTTTTTCGGCTTCAGTCTATTATTTGGCGTTTGAGGAAGCATCTCACATATCTGCTTTTTCTAGTTCGCCAAGTTCTCTTCTATTCAAGGCTTAGTCCATAGCTTTTCGCTTATGGATCTTGTTTCTTTGTAATCGGGTGGTTATAGTATGTTTGTGTTTTGGATAGTTATCTCTAGTTTTGTTTGTATATTAGTGGCTCAGCTCTTTTCCAGCTTTAAGCGGTTGTATTTTCCTCTTTGGTATTAATAATTTTTTTTGATTTAATTAAAAAAAAAAAATACAGATTGGCAGTAGACTGTTAATCAGGTCATTTAAGTTGTGGTACTTAGGTGAACAGATGCAAATCTCAGGTCCTCACTTGAAATGTATAAAACTTCAGATCGTCTCTTCTGAAACTATATGGAAGAATTTACAGGTTTTGGATGGATAATCTCAGTAGATTTATAAGGGGGAAGAAAATCACTTGATGTTATGTTGTTATCAAATAACTTTACCTTGCATTTACCATAGAAGATTCTTTACTTTGCTGCTTGTTGGCATTGAATATATATTTATATACTCTGATGGAATTCAGTTAATTTGCCTGATTGTTTTTCCAATTTATTGTTGGAAGTTTGGCAATATGGAGTTTAGTTGCTGGTAAAATCTTGCTTTTATGCAGTAAATACTTTTGCTGTTATTTTTCATAGCAGATGAGACATCTCTTTGTGGAACTTTGTCATTTTGCAGCTCTGCTGTGCAGCCAGAGATATGAGCGTGGAGGTCAAGGTTCAGGCCTTCAATGAGCTTGGGAAGATAGAGATAGTATCCAGGAATGTCTTGCTGCAGAGCTTGTCAAAGAAGATATTGGGTAACGTGAAAGGGAGAAAATTGCTATTCCATGTTATAAAACTCGAAACAATCTGTTAGCATCTAGTTTTTCTGGCACCTTAATGCATGGGCTCGAGGATGAATTTCTAGAGGTGACTTATTGCACTTTCTTGAATACTTGGCTATGCATTTTCATAAAACATAAACCCCCACCCACCCAAGAGCTACTAGAGGATGAGGAAGAAAAGCCCTAACCCTAGCTTATAACCCCAACAAACCCTACCTCTAGTCATGCAAAATACATATCAACCATACTCTTTAACATTTTCTATATTGAATAACTTGTAAGAAATGGCTTCAAAGTTTTCTGTTTGCTCTTTCCTTGTCAAACTGGGCCTTTCTGTCCCTTTTGTTTTGATTTGATAGCATTTACTATTTTGTATACATCTAAAAATGCTTATTACCTGGACGAGATTATATACATCCTTTATATTTTTGTCACTATTGTTTTACATGTTGTGATGATGATGAACCTATTCTAATTTTGGGGAATCCAAAAGGTTCGGAAGAGTACGTGCTTGTCCATGCAGAGTCTTGGTACCCTCTCATCTGAATTTGCTGAGGAAACAATAAACTGGTTGATAATCATGCTCAATGATGATTCTGTCGCTGTCCGGCTACAAGCTTTGGATGCAATATGTCACATGACAACATATGGCCATCACATTTTGCAGGCGGGACACATGAACATGGTGAGCTTGATCCTTTTTTTCTCTGGCATTGTCTGATCAGCTTTACATTCTAAATCTAGATGCATGCAACGTTTTGTTGACAGCTATACTATAAGATGTGCCTAAATGCAAATTACCATGGTTTAATTTTACAAGTTTCCATGGGGTTTTTGACATAGATTTTGGTGGGAGGAAATTACCACTGTTTCCTGCTGGAAGACTGGTTGGGATTAAGCCATTCAGTCTGTGGAATATCGAAGTGCATGAATCGATAGCTTCAATGCTGTGATTTTCAATGTTGCCCATGCTTCTCTTTTAAATCCTATATTAATTTAGATTGGGTCCTCACAAATTGCCATTTATAGTGGGAGAATTTTTAGGCCTTTTCATCAGAAGATATCATCATTTTTTTTTTTTTACGTTGTTTTAATATCAATGAGCCTTGCAGTTTCTTGGAGCTCTAGTCGACATCAGTGCCATGGTAAGAGTGGCAGCAAGGAAAGTGCTAAGCTCGATGAAGCTGCCTAACCTGGAGCTGTTCAAATTATCAATATATGGGCTTACAGAAAGCTTGGAGAAATATCCTCAGGTTATTACTTGCATTCCTTATGATTTCATATGTTTGTTTGCAATTTCTTAAATGCCGATACTTAAAAAGTATCTGTGTGAGTTCTTGAGATTTTGTTGTCTAGTTTTGTTATATATTCTTTCTTTCTTGGCTGCCTATATTTTCTCTTATGGCGATTGACACATAAAGCCTGGAGAGTCCTTTTATCCATTTTAGGAAAGAGGAATTTTTGTATAGTGTGGACTAATCCAACATTTGCAATTTTTTTCAGGATGAAACTGAGGTTCTTGCAGTATTATTTCACATTGGTAAGATGCATGGAGATTTTGTGGTCTGTTGTTGATGAGATTTCTAAAGAGGCAAGCTGCATCATACCCTCTCCTCTTCTCCATCCCCATTCCTGGAGGAAGTGCTTTGTCTTCCTCCTTCTTGTCATAAAATGATTTACTCGTGTTTCCATCTTGCTTATCGAAAAGATTGTAATAAAGACTCAAAATTCATGTGTACAAGTAGAAGAGGTAAGCCTAAATCTGGTTGAATCTAGTAATCTCCCAAGTACTACTATACGTTTACATGGGTGAATGGCTATTCAACTCCTTTCTTGTTTTGTGTAAAGTTAATATTACAATATTTAGTTGCATTTAAACACCGAATAGCAATTATACATGAATTGTTATTGTGCAAAATAATGAGCAGCAATTCATATCTTCATCTCATGAATTGCTATTTAATGGTTTATTTCACTAATTTTTCATAAATACCCCTACTTTAGAAACTGTATTCTATTAGACTTGTGTCTACTTGTTATAATTGCAATAATTTTTTTTTTTTGCTTTTATGACAGTGGTATAATAGATACTTTAGTATTATTCCAACCTAGTTCCTTTTTTTTCTATGTTAACTAAACTTCATAATAGTCATATAATAGGTATTGCTCTTTTATTACAAATCTTGTTGAATTACATTTCAAATCCCCTCCTATTAACCTTTCCCAATTCTTATGCTCTAGTAAGACAAATCTTGAATTATGTTTTTGTCATAAACACTTCCTAGTGTTAACTATCTCTGCATTGTTTTGTTTGTTTGATTGTAATTACCTTAGTGGTTTATCCTAGTTTTGAGGGTTGTAAATATTGGGCTTTGCCTTATCCGCGCATTGCAGTTGTATATTCTTCCTTTGGTTAAATGAAATTTTTTGAATTAACCTCAAAAATAAAAAATTCCCCTTTTATTCTGTACAATGAGGTATGCATGCTATTAGTGTATTACCCATATAATTTGAACAACATGCTAGCAATAACCAACTAAAAGATCGCAGTAACTAACAAGATATCTAACTTTATTACACTTCTCTCAAGCTCTAGTAATAGATACTCAACATTCCTAGCTTGTTCAAGATCAGCTCAAATGGCAGCTTTGCTAGAGATTTGGTTAAGACGTTTGCCTTCTAACTCCTAGAGGGATGACACTTCAACTCCATGTTCCCTTCTTCAATCTATTGTTCAGTGGAATTCCTGTCAATCTAATGTGCTTCATGCACTCATATTGAATTAGATTCTTGACAATATTAATTGCTGACCTACCACCATTGTAGATTTGAGTTGCCTTTAGGAGAAACTTCATATTTGGATCCTCCATAGCCTTTGATGCGGACGTTTGTCGTAAACCCTGCCTTATGTCATCATGTTGCTTCTTACACTGCCATATATCATTAAGTTACCTTAGAGATCCATGCAATAGCATGATGTAGACTAACAATCTGTAGTATCTCCAACAACACCCCCATCCCCATCCACAGACACTTCAGTAGATTCTTCCTTTTTTTTCTTCAGTTGTAACTCCTTCCTTGGATTGCCATTTAAGTATCTCAAAATGTGATCAACAACATTTATATGGTGTTTTGTGGAGGTGTCCATAGCTTAGCTAATTATGCTAATTGAATATGCTCGTACAAGGATTCAAAATTTTGGGAATTGATCCTGCTACCTCTTTGGCTGAAAAATACCTTTCACCCTAGTTCAAGACGTGGTGTGGATTTAGCACCTAAATTGCTCTAGAAGCACTCTTATGCTGCTTGGATTTCAGATGTCTTGAGTTTTCAATGGAGTTTCCAACAGGTTTTACAAGTGTTGTTGGATGTATGGCAATATGCATGTCATGTTCTCTTGTGAGTTCAAGGTTTGTGTGAAGACTTCTTTTTCATGACCATTTTAAGCTTTGAGCACTGTGCCTCACAACAGGATGCATCATCATGATTAGTGCCCTAATCTTCTCTCATCTTACTTCTGCAGAAGACTATTAGACTTGAGAAAGTTTGTCCCCGATCAAACGCCCTTATACCTCATTAAGACCATCAAAGTTTCTGTTCTTATTTTTGTGTTTTATTTTTTTATTGTATATTATATAATTGCATGTGCACACACACACACACACACGTTATCTAATTGTGCTAGCTTCATTGAATCAATTTATGATATTTAAGATTTGTATTGTGTTTGACTTGATTTGGTTGCTTTCTATTTCTTTCAGGTAGAACCTGCTTCTGGTGGCAGATTAAGCTTTGATTGTTCTAGAGTTACAGCTTTCCTTGTCCTAGCTATCTCAGCTCCTCTCTCTTCCAAATGTCTTGCATACAAAATTCCACCTAGATTATTTTTTTATGCAATTTCCATGCTCGGAAGAATCTCTCGTGCTCTAGGTCAATTTGTGAACCAGAATACGCTATTGGATTATCTGTCTTATTGCAGTAAGTTAGATTCCATCTCCAATATTGGAGAGAAAGAAATCTCACCTATTGTTGTGAAAGATTACACTGCCAATTTGACTAAAACTGAAGAAAATTATAGTGGACTCCTTATGGGGCAAGAAAACACTGTGATCTTGGAAAGGACTGTTCCACAAGCAGTGGAGCAAAGTGCCTTGACCACTTTTACTGAAAAAAATCAGCAAGAGATTCATGATGAAGTAACCAGGATGGTGAATGGAATCCTTGCCAAGGTTAAAAGTAATTGGCACTTAATCAACTTGGGATATGGAAATGAAGCACTGAGGTACCTCAGGTAATTCCTGTCTCCCTTGTCTTTCTTTCTTTTGTGTTTATCAATTGGCTGTTGCCTTTGAATGTTAATTATCTCTCTTATGTGTATGTTTGTTCATCTTTGTTTTGTACTCTTTTCCCCCTGTATATGTTATCCTTGCAAAAGATTGTAGCTTGCATCGACCTTGGTTAATTTTGGCTTCTTCAATCATTTTTTTATTTGTCTATGATGCAAATTTGCATTAGACAGATATAGACAGATCAAACAACTATTTGGATGTTGCTTGAACGCCTTGAGAATGAAATCATTATATTGACATAAATATAAACCTAGCAAATTCATATCAACCAAGTCTCTTTATGCTCTACCTCCAGGCAGTTGTTCTACCTCTTTCTAGCCTAACAATGACATGCATTTACATTCTAGTCCACTATTGAAACTCTTACCTATTACTGCCTTTGAATCCCACCTTCATGTAATTGCCACCATAAAAACTACCTCTTCTAGCATTGCACGCAATGAACTACTCCAGAGTATCACCACAGAAACAGCATGTGCCATGGCAAATTGTCCATCATCTTCCAAATCCTTCTATGAGATTATAAAGATGTCCACAACAGGCTTGTTATTGTTTTCAACTCAAGTTCACTCAGCTATTCCTTACTGAAGAGAGAAGAAGGATCTCACAATGATGAAGTTAGGATTTGGGTGCCTATTCCTGGGAATTGAGAACCAGAGAGGGAGATTTCTCTTGCTGGCATGTGAAGAGCCATAATTAAATAGACTAAAAGCCATATTTAGGTGTTATTTATGATGGTTTGAAGTTCTTTACTTTTTGTCTATAGTTTGATTTATTACATGTTACAGAAATCGCTTCAGCCTTTATTATAATGAGTAGTTAGGTACCATAGTGGTTTTAAGGGATTATAATATGTTGTTGGAGGCATGTGTGTATTGTATTATGCATCATTAACCATGTTTGTTATTGTACGACTATTATATTGCTCTAGTTTATGTCTTTTCCTTGCTGAAGCTTGACAAATTTACTTCAACATCCTTTATCCTTATGGTAACCTGAGTCCATCTAGAGCACAGTACTTTTTTCTGGCAAGGGAATGGACCTACCTCTTGACTGTGGAGAGTCCTATGGCCACAAGTAGCAATCAATTTCTTTTACATGACAAAAGCATGGAAGAGTCCCAAAGTGTGGTGATGTTTCTCCAATATGCCTATGATTAACATTCTGGCCAGTTCCAATCCTATAGCTGTTGGAAATTTATGTTCATATGACCATTAAGTGTGGGAAAATTTGAGCATTATACATTTTTGTCATAAAACTTGAGTGCTACTTGTCACGATTAACTATCAAGTTCTTTTACTGAAGAGCTCAGTGCACTCTCTTCCGCATTGCAAAAAGCTGGATGTTACACCGAAGAGGTTTATTTGGATTCATAGTGAAGGGCTTTTGGCTGCAACCGAATAGTACTCCAGAAACATTAGGGTTTCTTTGAGCATTTGAAAATTTCTTTATACATCCAATTACATGTGAAATTGTTTTGGTTGTATGTTAAATATTAAAGGATATTGATAGTACAGATTGCATTCATGTAAAAAATCATATCAAGACCAGATAAATTTATAAAATTTTGGCTGCATTGGAATGTAAAGGACTAAAAATATTTTACCATTTATGTGTGTGCTCAGTTGACTAGTTTCAGGTTGCAAGTAAGTTTTCTTAAGTATTCTCTGTGCTTTGCTTTCCTTTCTACTAGTGTGATGCTTTCTTAAATTTTATTATAACCTGCCTCTTTTTTATAGGGATTGTAATGATGAGGTGGCGGACTTAATGCTTCGACTTGCTGGATCGCCTTTGATATTATTTACCAGGCAGTATCTGCAAATGTTGAAGCTACTTTGTGAGATATGGGGGCATCTCTGGGCTCCTGCAAGTTGCTCAAATCATAGAATGCGACAGGTGGACCTTCTTGTGGGAAAACTAGAGCAGGCACTGAAAAGTCTGAAGTGCAGATTCATTGGCTTGTCTAAAGAAGAGGAACTGCATCTTTTTGAACTTATACTTGTTTGTCTTGTACTCAAGTTATTAAACCTTGACTTATGTTCTCAACCCATTATTGCAAAGAAACTTTCTTCCGTGCTATTGAAAGTCGATCTCCTTGAGAAAGATGTCGCAGAACCTTCATCTTTTATTACTGAATTAAAGAAAATAACCTGTGTGATTGGCTTTGATGCGTATAATATATTGAGCGACCCTGCTTCCTTGAGAAATGTACTTGATCATTTCATCCTAAAGCAATATGAGCTGTCAGGAAGGCTCAAAAGCCTATCTGCTGAACTAGATGTTCTTGACAATAATTCAGAAAATCCTATCACCTTTGTTCCTGGATTACCTGTTTCCTTACCATTTGAGATCTCTTTGCACAACATTTCAAGGGAAAACAGGTTGTGGTTGATTATGATGATAGGAGAGGAGTCAAAACAGTTTGTCTTTCTGGATTTTAAGTTATACAGTGGATGTGATGAGCTCAGGAAATTCACGTACTTTGCACCATTTTACAAGACCCCGAAGACTATATTGTTTGCATTGAGGGCTCAAATTGCCATGGAGGGTTTATTTGAAGACAATTCTGCAAGCACAAGATATGGAGGCCCCAAGCATGAATTAATTCCTTTATCTCCAGAAATAGAAGTTTTTCTTGCAGCAGACTTAGTCATTTAACATTGCTACTTCAGCACAGCCACAGCTCGTGATAAGCTCATTATTTGTCAAAGTATATGACCTCTATAGGTAATATGATATGCTTGGTTTATCAATGACTTTAACAGCTATACCTGGTTTTTTCATTTCATGTATTTGCAGTATGCTTTTGTCAATCAATTAGTTTCTGTTTATATTAGGCAATCTACCTGGGAAATTGTCTCTTTTCATATGAAGGTGTAAAAAATTTTCCCTTTAAACAATTCAAGTTGGCAATGCATCTTGACTAAACTAATTAGTTGTCAAACCATGGTTCTTTCACTTTCTTCTTGTGGTTATATGCTTTATCATGTTATATCGAGACTAATGGTTTATTTAACTCGGCATTTAGTTGAGGATTTGGAGCGTCTGTTCATAATGACTAGGGACGTCGGAGACAAGGGGGATTGACCTAGGAGAAACTGTGTAACTCAAGGCAGGTCGGTTATAAAAGAATCAAATAAATATGCACTGTTGGACAGGAAAATTAGACCTTGTTATTTGCAAAATAAAACGATTGGTTATAAATTATTTTTAGGTCACACTGCTTTGTACCATGTGCAGACTTTCTATTGAAAATTGCTTAAAGAAATCTTAAAGTAAATCAAAATCTTTGTTAATAATCAGAATTTGTCTAGTTTTATTCGTTAATTCTCCCTGGTGATGATTGTTCCTTTTATCTGTGGCGGGTTGGATCTTTTCCCATAGATTTAACTCTGATAAGATTGGAGAAAATTTGTGATCACTAAGAATTCAGACCTCCATGCCTCTCTTTTTTTATCACATGATTCATCAGCATCCATATTCCTACAAGAGATGACATCTATTATTTTAGGCTTTTTGTGATTCTTTTAACTACGATGATAGATCAAGATATATCACTGGGTTGAATAACCTCCTATCATAGGTTATGGAACTTCGACCACCTCCCTCAATATGCAGGTCACTTTGGTTGTTCGCTTTTCCTTCAACTTCTGCTACTAATATGTCAAACTTGGCTTGCTTTTGTTGTTTGACTTGCACATATTAGCTTGCCTACTTGTACTTCCCAGTCTTAGTGATGCCTGACTTGATCTACCTTTTTATTCTTAAGCTGAATCTTAGAATCATCTTTACTATTTGCAGAATGATCATTCTGAGTAAAAAAACTCAATCTCTCAAATCTTGACTTTAGTGTTGTGATTTTGCAGCTTCCCTCATATTGAAGTCCCGAAAAATGTTTTAATTTATTCTCCAATATATCAGAAACTTCATCTATTTGTTGGGGGAACAAATGGGTGCCACGAAAACATAAGGATCCTGAAATGTATCCAATCTGACACAATCCTGCATTTTTGCCTTCACTATGAGTGACATTTGCTTGTTATCTGTGGTAATACAAGACATCCAAAATACTTATTTTTCAGGTGGTTCTTACTGTTCAGCGAGAAATACTCTGTGTTGTAGGTTTTTATGGTATGATCTCCCTAGAATATGACGTTTAACCTGCATGGCTGACATGATAAAATAAACTAATTTCAGGGATAGCTGTGGTGAAGAAATTATTGCTTAGCCGCTATTGAAATAGCTGAAGAAAGCATGCTGCTTAATCTCTTTCATGTGTATTTTGGAGCTTTATTAACTGCAGTTTCTGAGAGTCAAGAAGCGTAAAACACTTTAAAGCTGTAAGCATCTCGTTTCTAGTTTTTGATTAGATTGTTTATATGTGTGCCAATTTTTCCTCAGCATTGATTTGCTCTTTCTTTTCATTCATCATTCATTTATTTTTGAGTCAATTGATGAACACTTCTTTGAAGTGATGCGGTTTTTTAACTTAATTAGGTAAAAACCCTGATATCAGCGGGCTTCAATTTAAAGCATACATTTATATAATTGAAAAAATTTACAGTGATTATTATCATTACTAACACATTAACATCTATTTTTTATAATGGTTAGAGGAGCAACTTTTCAAAATTTATAGAACATTGAGAATTGCAAGAACTGTGTTGTTTTTTGTTCTGTCACACAAAGGTTGCAACTTCCATATATAAAGAATATATTTTTCTTTTCCCATCAAAGGTCATGTATCTGAAGTCTGAATATATAATGCGCAAATGGTTTCCAAATGTATATAAAAGACTCATAAAAACCTCGAATATGCACGAAATTTGTGGTAAAGTATAAAAAACGGAGGAAAATGCATGACTGTTTAGTAATTGTAATTAACATTATAATAATTCATGCTCATTGATTATTTAAAATGTGGTATTACTACTATATAATTATATAGTAGATAATTTAATGTCAAGGGGTAAGTGCATACTTAAAGTTGTCTCAACCGGTATGTAAAAATCCGTCACTATCTTGCATGAATCTAATAAATTCGTATCAATCAAATACCACAATGTCATGTCGTTGGTGCAGCAGCAATGATAAAAAGAAACTAATCTGAAAAACAGGAAAAAAAAAGGGAAAAAACCTGAAGAGTTATTCACTGCATACTTAAAACGCTTGCAAAAGAAAAGAATGGTATATGCAGTTATAGCGTGCATCAATCTTCATTACGCATCATAAAGATGCTGCATTTTAAGTATTTGAAAAACCAAAGGCACAGGCTCTTGATGGGTTTAGGTAACCATCAGGAAGGCGTGGCCTAGTTGCATTTAATAGAATAGAAGACCCATTTGTTATTCCTTCATGCCTAACATAAAAAACTTGTCCACCTCAAGCTAGTACGTTGAGATATTCTCTTGCTCATTTGTGTGTTTTGTTTGCCACTGAATTTAAGTGAAGGAAAGGAAAGTCCCATTCTTTTTCTCTTTTTATATTCTTTGTGAAGATTTTTGTTTAGGAATTCAATGGACATCGCTGGTGGAAATGCTTTTCATTGAAGAAAGAATTCACGGCCTCCAGAAGGGTACATTAGAAGATTGGCTCTGCAGCTGGTAATTCCTTTACTGCATGTTTGGTTTGTGGAATGGAACAAGGTAGGAATAGAATTGTAATTTATAAAATAATTATATATATATATTTATAATTTATTTGAGATCGTATAGATATATAATGGAAAAGATCAAAACATAACTATTCTTTTGATTTTGAAAACTGTCAAAGGGATGATAGATCAAACTTGATAACACATTAATGGCATAATCTCTTGATAATGTGAGAGAGATTAAGTTTTTGAGTTTCTTCAATGATTATCGATGTCTTATGTATGCTTTTTTTTAACTTGGTGGTCTTACTCCAAACACTTGAAAGCCCTTGTCCGCAGGTCCAACAGCTTTCGAGTGTCTAAAGACTCTAAACAACCTGTCTTAGTAATGACAGAGCAATGCACAGCTATTTATACAATAATGGATCAAGCAAATCATTATCTAATTATAAAGATCTTGTCTCTTAAGGGACTTTGTTTCCTCATTGGATTGTTGCGTCCAGGAAAGGAAATGAAACTCAACCAATAATGCTCTTCATGACCACTTTCTTAAGAAATTCCCTAAACTATGGTCTTAATTATTAACCTTGCAGCAGGTTGTCATGTCTCAAAAGAAGGTTTAGTAGGATTATCCTGAAGTTATTATACTACGTGTGCATTCGTAATATGAGAACTGCCTTGCAAGTCAAAAATTATAAGACTATCTTTTTATTAGCTTCTTACACATTAATTATACATATACATATAATACTATTGTTGAAACTCAACTATAGGATTCGATTTTTCACATTTTACCAAAATTACAGAGAATTGGTGTCTCCTACCAAATGATACAAGTTGGGTTCAACTTATAAAATATAAAGTCTCAATTGTTTACAATTTATCTATTTTGCATTCTAAGTTTAATATAACCTATATTTCTAATTTCAATAAAGTATGAGGTAGAAACACTTTTCACACATTCTTAGCCCATTCTTGGCAAGCACCATTTTTGTACAAAAAATGTTGGGGATGAGGGAAACAATAGCTCAAGGAGATAATTTGATCAGATTATACATCAAGCAATAACAAACAAGTATAATTAGCAAGCGTATGTAATGTAACAATCAATAATATAAATAAGTACAAGCTTGGATAATTTGGAATCTAAATAGGATGTAGATTTACACCCTCTTATCGGAGTTGAAGGAACTTAGTTGAGAAACTCCACCTTAGTGACTCACTCGCCTAAGAGAATTAGAGAATTAAGAAAGAAATATACTAAACAACTACACCAATCACTTAACTTTGATGTCTCAATATCTCAATCCTACCTTGGAACAAAAAAAACTTCATCAAGTGTCAGATATTTCTTGTCGATACCACGGGCGACGTTCCTTCATTTGCTAGTTAGAACCTTTCATCTAGAAAAATCGAGTATTATTAGATAACCAAGACATTAATATTTAGCGGGTTGTTATGTCTTTTATGCAATAAATACAAATTATGCAATGCATGACTATTTTCTTTAAAGGTTGTATAGCATTATGTTAGTTTATTAGGTGATTATATAATTCACAGACAGACTTTAACATGCTTCATGCATTAATTATTATACAAATATTATTGGCTATTAATACAATATTTTGGCAACCAAACATACACCAAACATCATGCGATATATCCAAACCCACATGCATATCGGTTTAATATATATATATATATAGATAAATGCGGCTAATTACAATCATAACAATGTGATAAGGTCAAAGTTACTCACCCGTGAAATTCTATTGGAAAGTTCAAGAACTGATCTGTTTCTCCTATGAAATGAGATAACTGATATTTTTTACTATACTGTTATTTATATAATGTTTCTGGTTATGCTTTTTGTATCCTAAATTTAAGTTTTACTACTCCTGACCCATTTTATTTATTTAGATAGGAGTTTTTGAATCTTATAAGGATAAATCTTCTCCGATATAGTCATGAAATTAATATAAACTTATTTTATGCAAGAGAAGTCTTCTTAAAGGTTGTGTATATAAGTTTTTTTACTATATAATTTTAATTTAGGCTTATCATATTCATTTTAATTTTGATTTTAGCATATAAATAGACGTTGGAAAGTTTATCGAACATAGCTTTTCTAAACAATGCTATTAATTGTTTGGATTTTAGAGATTGTGATGTGTTGCATAAGTTTTGAAATGGTTTCATAGGATATACGGTTAGAGCTTGTTAGAAGAGAGAATCATGTGGTCCTTATGTTGCCATTTAAGAGTCTACTCGGAATATGTTAATTGATGCTAAATAAAGTTTGCTAAAGAAAATATCTAAATCCTTGTCTTGATGTCTCCTTAAACTTTAAGTTTGTTGGCATGGAGGGAAAGATTTCAAGTGTGAACACATTAAATGGAAATTCTTATGTGTGTGTGAATGCATTTATGAAAGGTTATGTGTGTGTGAAGGTATTCAATGCATTAGTTTATGTGTGTGTGAACACATTAAATGCATTAGCTTATGTATGTGTGAACATGGAGATGCATTTCACGTTTCAAAACAGTTTTAGACACAAGTTGACTTGATCATAAATAATAATCTAAGGTATATTGTAGGATGTTAGGTTATATGTGTACCGGTAGTTTTATTTCTAAAAGTTTATCTAAGACCTCTACAATAATCTTCGATTATTCTTGTATTGAAACCTCAAATTTAAAGTTTACATGAGTGAGTATTTCTAGGGTTTTGTCCTACGTGATTAAAGTCTCCAGCTCCTATAGGTCAAATTAGGATTTTAGTTTCCATAGACTCAAAATTTTCTAACTAGAACATTGGCATAATCCAAATATTCCATTGAGATTTAGATTTTTACATATTGATCTATTTTTGATCTTATCGCATATTTTGTAACCCCAATGATTCTTTTTTTTTTTTTTCCTAAAAATTAATCGTCTCCTGTTGTAATTGAAATTTAGTGCCAATTATGATTATTTGTGTAGTCATTGACTCGTGTTACGGAATATTATCTTTTATTGCCTAAAATTATTTGTCTTGTTTATTGGTGATTATAACTTTTCTAAGGTTATCTTATGGTTTTAAAATATTTTGAATAATTTGAAAATCGTTGTATCATTATTTAATGAATATAGAATCTATTTTCTAATTACTAAGTTTATGATGGTAAAATCTTAGGTGTTATAGTAGTAATAAATTTATTATTGATCATTGATCGTTTCAGATTATGAAAGTTACATTTTGTGTTTTGAAAATTTATTGGTAGGGATTCTAATTTTTCTAACTATAATAAAATTTGTTCTCACTCTAACAATTTTAAATCGTGAAAAATTGGAAGTCACTTTTGTGACTTTTGTAAAAACTATTTAGGATTCTATATTATATTTTTTGTAATTATCACATTTAGGTTTACAAAAATTAGGGGGATTACATAGGTATTTTTTCCTGATTTTGGAAAGCTGTATCCATCATCTGCACTCTTTGATGACATTAGGATTGAGGCCAAGGATATGACTTTCAGCTAAGCGGTTGAGATCTATGAATGACTGTTGGTTTTCAGGACAAGGTTGCTGAAAATGAAGACCCTAAAGTATACTCCTTCCATCTACTGTTAACATGGATAACTTAAGACATTCTATGCTTGAAACACTCTTGTTGGGAATAGAATCAAGAATCTAATTATCAATAATGAATTCAGAAAGAGGAGCTGAGGATGGCGCTGGATTTGAAGTGAAAGAGCCCCACATTTATGGATCACAACGAGAAGAAGATGAAGTCATATTGAAAGATTTAAAAACAAGTACTCATCGCAGTTCAGTTATCTTTCTTGTTTTTATATTTTAGTGATGGTAAATGTTTCCATAATATGTTTTTGGTTCATGAAGCCGTACTAGCAAACAGTAACACATTCGACTTTGAGAGATAGTGAGCTGCAGCCGTCCGTACGTATGCACTTACGTATCGGTAATACTTAAACTTTTAGTTTGTAACAGTTTAGTACCAAAAAAAAATTTTATATCAAGACGGTACCTAAACTTATTAAAAGTTTTATCTACGATACTTTTAGATAGAAATAGTCCATAGTTTGTAACAATTTGGTACCTAGAAAAAAATTTTATAGCAGGATGGTATCTACACTTTTTAAAAGCTTCATCTATGATACTTCTGGATAGAAACATAAACAATCCATTTTTCCATCAAGTTGGTAACATGGCATACGAACTTGATTAAAATATTATTTTTTTGTCCTACTTGACATTTCTTTTAGTTTTATTTTTTATTTCCACTCTCTCCCCGCTCTCTTCTCTTTCCTCTCTCCCTCTCTCTCCAGACGCTGCTTCTTCATTAAAAGGAACCTAAATTAAAAAAAAAAAAAGTTCATATTGAAAATCCACAACTATGAAATCCTAAAAGAATTAATGTAATATTAAGAAACAATGGAATTATTACTATTTGTAGTACTGCATTTTTACTCGATAGATTAAAGTGTTCACTCCAAATTATTTTTTTTAATTTTTATTTTAAATCAAGTAGTTCACTATTTTTCTTATTGCAAATCGAGCGGTCCTTTCTCTTCATCTTCTTCGTTTTCTTTATCTACTAACCATAGATTCATACATTGCTTGTGTTCATCCTTGGTGACTCCATTGAGCTAATGTTTGGATCTAACTGTGTTTTAATTAGATCTTTTAGGTTTTTGGAATTTAACATTTGGGGAGTCATTTAAATGGACATCCACATCCCCATCCCCAACGATGAAACAAGACATACATTAACACTTGTCTAATGCTTATTCTTGTGGGTTGTGTTGGTTTGGGTGTGGTAGTTTTAGATGCATTGAAGGTAGATCTAGGTTGTTGCAGTAACGTGAGGGTGCGGATGGGTGGTTGGGTTGATGGTTGAGAAAGATGGAGTTGGTGGTGGTGTGGTGGTTATTTGAGTGGGTTGTTGGGATGGTGGTGTTGGCGGCGTGATGACGATGTTGATGTATGAGTTTTGTGTGAGTATGAAGGTACTGCATTGAGAGGAGAGAGAGAGAGAGAGAGAGAGAAGTGATGGTGGTGTTGATATTTCCTTTTATCTGATTTTAATGTTAAGGTTCAAGGCGACCATTAATGGTCGTTACGGGAGTTAAACAGAAGAAGAAGAAGCAGCGGGGGGGGGGGGGGGGGGGGGGGGGGGGGGGGGGGGGAGAGGGGGGAGGGAGAGAGAGAGAGAGAGAGAGAGAGAAAGAGAACAACAGAAAAGTAAAAAAGAAAAAAGAAATATCAAGTAGGATGAAAAAAATAATATTTTAATTGGATTCATATGCCATGTCATCAACTTAATGGGAAAATCAACGGTTTCCGTCTAGAGGTACCATAGATGAAACTTTTAAAAAGTTGAGGGACCATCTTGGTATAAAATTTTTTTTAGGTACTATACTGTTACAAACCAAAAAGTTTAGGTATTGTCGATGAAACTTACCCTATGTATATATGTATGTATGTATGTATGTATGTATGTATGTATGATGATGATGTTGATGATGATGATCATCATCATGACTATTATGATTTTATATTCTATGTTAAGAGAAATGGATTTGGATGATCATAGATGCAAGTTAGGTATAGCCAATATGATAGGAGCAAAAGGATCAGAAAAAGATTGTTCTTTTGAATGATTACATTTGAACTGGGAATCGTTACAAAAACAGAGTAACTACTTGGAATTTTTTATATATAAATAGAAGCAAATGAGAAGGGAGAGGCATCCCTGATCTGTTACTCATACTTGAGTCTTGGAGTCCACCGGCACTCGAAGTCTAGTTGAGTTTTTCCCTTTCTCTCACATGCAAAACAGAAAACAAACATCAATTACTAACTATCAAGCATAATGGATCTTAGGAGAAACGCAAATTAACATTGAAATTTTGTTCTTTCTTTTTAGAGTTTTTGACTATGAGATTCATCATTGTAAGGAGGACAAGGAGGATAAATCACTTATGCTGTTGTTTCCTTGGTGGAGGTCCGATCATTTGTATTAGCATATTGATCAAATTTGAAACCCTAATATTGTTCTAGAGAAAAGTATCATGTTGTTTCTAGGGTTATACTATAGAGCAATTTGGAAGTAAAAATAAAGAGGTCTAGAAGCTGCGGAGATGTTGATGCAATGTTTGCCCTAATTTGAATATCTGCTTGTTTGTTTCTCATCTAGTACTGGACCGGGATTCTCTTAATACAATTGGGCCAAGTTTTTCCTTTTTTGACTATTTACTACTAAAGGCTTATCACATTAGGCCTATTACAATATTCTGAAAATTCACTTTGATGATGATTCCAATTACTTCCCAATGGTCATTTGTTACCATCCCATGAACCAATAGAATTAACGTGGATCATATTCAAAAGCCATTTCATACTTTATATGAATTGTTCTAGACAAGTTAAATTCGTCCTTTCACTTCTAAAAATGAGTCTGCAATGGACTTCCATTCTTATTGTTTTTTGTTAAGGGTTAATTACAAAAAACTAACATGTGTTTTCGCGCTTTTAGAAATATATATTAGCCTTGTTTTTTTTTTTGTATTAAGTGAATTGTAATTTTATCCATTTTGTTCCGTCAATTGTCCCATTGAATTGACCACATGGATAACACATGTCACATATGTAAACTTAAAAAAACATACAATTAGCCCTACCTGTGTCCATCAAAAGATAAAGAAAAACCCCTATTTCGATTGAATACTTATGATTGTATTTTCAGTGAAATCGTTTTTGAGTTTATAAAATTTGTCGCTATTGTCATTAAGTGCAGCAAAGTTATATTTGTCCTAGTATTAGGTGCAAATCACCGGTAAAAATCTAATAGAGGTACATATATAGATAGATGTAGAGAAAGCATGAGGATGAAACTGCAATGATGATGTTTAGAAACGTAATACATGAGAACTCCTTCGCTTTGAAACTTTTGCCATATTTAGCAGCAGTGACTAATTTGGGTTAATTTCACTCATGGTACCTGAATTTTTTAGATTATAATAGAAATATGCCTAAACAAAAATTTCGTTACAAGAAAATACTTTAAATTTTTAAATCTTTCACCAAAGGTATTTTGGATGGTTATGTCCATTTTTTCGTTCAATTGTTGACGTGGAAAGTTGACCAATTAAAATATTATTTTTTCCATCCAAGTCAGCATTTTTTGTTATTTTTTCCTTGCTCTCTCCTCTCTTCTCTTGTGTTGGTTCTTTCTTCTCCTTCTTCCCATCAAACATTCTTCAAATCAGGAAAAAAAAAAAAAAACTAAAGTACCAGATATCATAATCAAACTTCAAACAAAAGACGAAAAATCATAGTCAATCTTCAGTTAAACAAACCAATTAATCTCAATGAACCCATTTCCTTAGATCTCAATAAACTTCAAAAAAAAAAAAAATCCAATTGTGGGTTGGATTGCTCCGTGTTTAACATTTTTTCGGAAGCATTCACATTCTTTTTGTAGTTAGCTTTTTGGAAACATATGTTTAGCATCCATGTCTCGACTTTTGAACAAAAATTGCTATGAGTTTAATTGAGCAAGAAGTCAAAAGATTTTCGGAAATCTTCGTTGAATTCTTTAGAAGGCTTTGACTCTGCATTCGAATCTGACCCTTCTTTTTTTTTTTTTTTTCTTTTAATTTTCTTCTTTCTCTCATCTCTCTCTCTCTTCTTCTTCTTCTTAAAAAAAAAAACTTATGAGCAAATGCCAAATACCTAGAAACTAATAAAGTATATTGGAAAAAAATATATTATTATTATTATTAGTAGTAGTAGTAGTAGAGTTTTGAGAGAGAGAGAGAGAGAGAGAGAGAGAGAGAGCATGAGGAAGAAGATGATGGCTCCAAGGTAGAAGATGATGAATGGAGATCCATTCTTGTGTTCTTTAAAATGATTCAAATTTAGGAGTAACAGTTTCATTCATTGTTCAATTGGTTGGAAAATGAAGAAAGTGAAGAAATTTGGTTGAAAAAGAGCTTAAGCTCTTCGAAAATGGTGTCTACGAATTTTTTTTTATTTGAAGAAGAAGGAGGAGAAGAAAAAGAAGAAGAGAGAGAGAGAGGGATAGAAAAAGTAAAAAAAAAAAATAGTAAAAATGCCAAGTAGGATAGAAAAAAATGATATTTTAATAGGATTCGCTTGCCACGTTAGCGATTTGACAGAAAAATGGACAGAATTCGTCTGAAGGTACTATTAGTAAAGAATTTTAAAAGTTAAGGTATTTTTTTATAATGAAATTTTATTCAAGTATATTTTGTTATAATTTAAAAAGTTCAAGGACTATGAGTGAAATTAATTCGACTAATTCTCATTGTCAGTACTTAAAACACCGAAAGTTTGGGATGTCTGCATTGTCATTGATATAGGTTTTAAATTGTACTAATTTTAAGATCTAGGTATTTTAACTATGGATTAAATGGTTTGCTAGTAGTAGTTCATATAATATATATTTTAGATTTTTTGAATGATTAGAAGTTATATTTTAATGGATGAGAAAAAGAACTAAGACTAGTGAAATGTGCAATTGATGTAGCTAATTTAGCGGGATAATTAATAGAACAAAAATTGAATAAATTATAGATCACTTAACTATTAAAAAGATAACATAGATGATGTATATATAAAGCGTGAAAACACTGATGGTTTTTTTTTTTTTTTTTTTTTTCCCGTAATTGACCCTTTCTGATTTACCAGCTATTGTGTCCTTCTAAACTCGTGCATGGGACTTATTTGTCCTTCCTCGTGTCCCCACGTGGCATTACGGATGAGTAGTTTTTTGTGCAGTTTTTCAACTTGCAAAGTCAAAAAGTTATAGAGGGAGGGAGTAAGAAAGAGAAAAGGATAATGTAGTGGGGTCTACTGGGGTCCACTTGAACGACAACAATTAGTTTTCAAAAATTCCAAGCAATACGACACTTTTTGAACATCCTTAAGCAACAACATCATTTATGACCAAAAAAAAAAGCACAACATCATTAATTGATGCTCGGATTTTGTTGAGAAAACCCCTAAGAATTTGATAAGTGTTTTTCTGAGATATTGGAATTTAAGGAAGAATGTAAGTTATTTAATGAAATGGCAAATATTCTGTTTTCTAAATTTTTAGATTTTCTGAAATATTATTTTAATATATCTTTTAACAGCACATATTATATTTGGTGATATATCAGTTTTAAATTAGTCAAATTTCTATGCTATTCACCACATCATTTTTTTTATAGGATTATAAGTGCTAAACTGAAAGAAAAAAAAAAATAAAAAGTCAGGAATGATCCGCCCCGGGTGATACGATTTTCACCCTGAGACTATTGATTTGGAAATGAAAAGCTGACTTTTGCGATTTTAATCAGAAAAACCAGTGAAGAAGCATAAAATGGGAAATCTTCACTTTTCCAGTACAAATTACTCGGACATATTTATAGTTTATAAAAAAAATTACCAAAGTATAGGTCATTCAAAAATAATTATCAAAATTTACTTTAAAATCGTGTCTTGTAGATAGAGATGAGATGCTGAAATTTCTTAAGAAAATCACATGAATGAATCACGATAAAATGTTTCAGTACAATAGTTATATCGCGATTTGTACATACAATATAAATTTTTACCTATATCACATGTCCTATTTAACACAAGCAATTTTAAAGTCTTATTTTATTAATTAATTCTAATTACAATAAGTAATTACTTTCAATAAGATACTAAAAAAATAATTTTCAAATTACACACTCTACCAAAAAATAAGGACATAAAAAGATTGATATCTTTGGATTTGAAAAAAATGTTTTAATAATACCCATACTATTATTTGAATAAACAAAAGACATTACAATTTATCTACTAATTATTTAAGTAGACGAGAACTTTTATGGTCCCATTAAGGGATGTAACCACCAAGGGATAGTAGAATTTTTTGGTAATGTTTTCCATTCCAAAAAGATATATCATACCATAGGACTGCAAACGAGTTGGGCCAAGCTGAGCTAAACTTTTGAAGGCTCAGACTTGGCTCCTTTAAAATTTAGTGAGCTCGAGATTCTTCTCTAGCCTAAATGTGAGGCTCGAGCTTGGCTTGTTTAGTTAATTGAGTTTAAGTTTGGCCTCGAGTTTGGCTTGTTTGTGAAATAAGTTTGAATCGAGCCGAATTTTTTATCGAGCCTAATGAATTTTTATCGAGTTTGAAATTTAAGTTCGAGAGTTGTCTTATTTAGATAACCCGTTTTTCATTTTTTTAAAATATAAATATAATATACAAGTGTTGCTATAATATTTATACACGATTATTAAATAGAAATAAATTTTTATTGTTTTTATTATATAGTTATAGAAAATATATCACGCAAAAAAATTCACAAATCTGCTGATGAGCATATTAATAAATCTACTAATGAACCTAATTGCGAGCTTGTTCAAGAGCTGGCTTGCGAGTTTAAATTAAAGCTTGAGCTCGACTAGTTTAGATAAATAAATTTTACTTTACCTTTGAGTTCGCTTATATATTAATCGAGCAAGTTGGACTGAGCTGAGCTTGAAGCAAGTTAAATATAAATAGCTTGTGAATAACTCGACTTATTTAGCATCAATAATTTTTTTTAATTTTTTTATTTTTTGCCATGCACTAGTTATTGGATAGCCTACTATCCCACGTCCAAAAGGGGGTCGAAAAAGAAATTTTTATGGAGACAATTCCTACAAGTAACAACCTTCTGACAGAACGAGAAGGCAAATAAGACTATTCAGTTGCAGATGGACTTCTAATAGTAAGATGCGACAAGAATCAGAAGACCATCAATTTTTAGTAATTTAACAACTTTCGTGAACCAGTCCATTCCTTTTGCCAGCTTTCTTGTGTAATGTCCTAAAGCCGTCTCTTATCAAAACTCTATTGACGTTGTCATTCCCAACTTTTCCCCTTCATATTTTTCCAGGAAAGTTGCGATCTTGAACTGCTTTCACTTATTGGGTATGTTCTAAATTGCCTTCTCTCTTCTGGGTATGCCTTATTTTTCATGATTTGTTGAAGTCTTCTGTAATGGTTTGACTTAGTATCATTGAAAAGTGAATGGAAGTGTGTGCTCTTGAACTAATTAGGACTGTTGGGTTTTGGATTTGACTCATCATTCATCTGTTTGGCTTGTCAAGATCTGGTTTTTTTCTCATACGGCCCCTATACTAAGTATAAAAGATGCTCTCTTTATGCCAAAGTTACCATATTTATTGTATAACTGTTCAGTCCTTGGTTTATGGTACGCTGAAACTAGGATTGTTGATAATAGCTGGTGTGTTGATCCATTCATTTTTGCTTTTCCAACTAATTTACTGTAGGAGGAATCGAACCTGTTCCATATTAGTGGCATGAAGATCTTAGCATGATTTTTCTACATACGTGAGGCTATAGATAGAATCTTGCTTAAAATTTAATCTCTGAGCTTCTTGGGTACTCCATATGACTTCAAGCATCTTATATAGAATTTAATGTTCATTCAAGTTCAAACTCTACTTGATTGATGTCTTGCTCGAAAATCAGGCTGAATTGAACTGGTCTTGGGTGGTTAGATGTATGATCTGATTAAGAAACCAACCTTTCATTTGAACTGGGTTCGAGCATTATTTACATCTCAAATACCAACCTAAAAGTTGAAACTCGAAAACTCAAACCTGGTGTTCGAGTTTCAACCTTTTATCAACTTGAGCTAAGTACCTAATGATATTGATCTGGCTTGATTAACTCTAAACTAGAAAGATATATTTATTCTCAACATTGTATCTGCTCCTTTATGACATTATCATTCCTGTGGTGACTGCAAAATCATGTATATTATGAAATCGTGCACTGGTATCTTTATGCATAGATCAAAATCATGTATATTATGAAATCGTGCACTGGTATCTTTATGCATAGATCTTTTCTTCTGTGTTAACACAAATCTACTAAGATGATTACCATTTTACCGTGTCTCATACTTGCTTATAGATTTTTTTTTTTTTTTGGTTGAATTACTTGCTTATAGATTCTTTGAAGTAAATAACAATTAAGATGGAGGGCCATTGTGCAATCAAGAAGGATGTCACTGAGGTGAACTCTCATGGATCCTGTGATTTTTCATTTTTCTTCTCTTGCTAATTATGATAACCATCTTCACAAACTTCTATTGCTGTTTGGTGCAGTTAATAGGAAACACCCCAATGGTATATCTGAACAATGTTGTGGATGGCTGTGTGGCCCGCATCGCTGCAAAGCTGGAAATAATGGAGCCTTGCTCTAGTGTTAAGGACAGGTGTGTAATTTTCATTCCTTTGGTGGATGTTTTGTAGTTACTATTCATGAAAACTTTATTGGGGGTTATAACCTTTGGGTTTTTTCCCGCTGAGATGCAGAATTGGGTTAAGTATGATCAAAGATGCTGAAGAAAAAGGGCTGATTGCTCCGGGCAAGGTGAATATGATGAAATACACAATTTTTGGCATCTATTTCATTAAATAGCTCCACCTCAAAAGCATAGTATAGTGAGAAATCAGCGTTATTCTACTTCATGAACATATGATTTGTAAGACATAGGCACATCACTAAATGCCCTTCATTATCATATGCCCTGCATAAAACTTAATAACAGTCGATAATTTAGAAGCAATTGTGGAGATTGCATGTCTTATGAATATGTAGTCAATAAGTTTCATTTGTTTTTCAATGCCTGAAGAATTTTGGTTACAGACTGTACTTGTCGAGCCAACTAGTGGTAACACTGGCATTGGATTGGCATTCATTGGGGCATCAAGGGGCTATAAAGTTGTCCTCGCAATGCCAGCTTCAATGAGTCTTGAAAGAAGAATTGTGCTTCGGGCTTTTGGAGCTGAATTACACCTTACAGATCCAGCCAAGGGATTCAAGGGAGTCCTCGACAAGGCTGATGAGCTATTGAACAGCATACCAAATAGTTTTTCGCTTCAACAATTTGACAATCCTGCCAATCCTATGGTTTTTTTTTCATTTTTCTTTCGCTTTTGGTTATGCTATTACATCTCTCTCTTACTGAATGAATTATTATTATGAATGTCACATTTTACGTAGATACACTATGAAACTACTGGCCCTGAAATATGGAAAGATTCAGGGGGGAAGGTCGATGCCTTGGTTTCAGGAATTGGAACAGGTGGAACAGTAACTGGTGCGGGCAAATTCCTCAGGGAGCAAAACCCAGAGATTAAGGTGAGTAGGCTTGTTGTGATGATTCTTGTTGAATTAATATGGAGGGCAGATGGTGAAATTAGACATTAATTCTTTGGTTTGCATCCAGTTGTACGGAGTGGAACCAGTAGAAAGTCCAGTGCTCAATGGGGGCAGTCCTGGTGAGCATCATTTGTTAGTAACTTAGCATCTTTGTGACTTTGTTATGTTTGAACTGCATTCAATTCAATAATTCCTAGATGTTAATACAAAAGAAAAACCAAAGCATGAAATGCATTACTGTATCTGTTGAGAGACAAATTGGATGTCTTGGCAATATTGTTGAGACAGCATAACAAAAGCGAAACTAAAGCATGAAATCATTACCGTATCCATTGATGGACAAGTAGGATGGTATTCGTAAATTTTTTGAAGCAGCATTGTAGTAAGAAAGTATGAGCCGTTTGATTCGAAAGTTTAAGTTTGTTAGATTAGATTTAGTGTCTTATTCATTGGTTGAGACTTTGATTGTAGCCCATCAAGATTACCCTTCTGTATCAATTATTGAATTAAGTGCTTTATAATTGTAACAAAAGCTTAGTTGCTACCAAAATCTTTGCAACTCAAATCTCTCAGTTTATAGCAATCGAGTTCCATGTTTGACTGAGGCTTGGCCAATTTGGCCTCTGGTGTGGGCATGATGCTGACACATTCTTGCCAAGAATTACACCTTATCGGGAGTCAAATCCATGAACTTGGCTGTGCTAACATGATAAATTTTGGATACACAATTTTCTAATTTTAAACCTCAATTCTGTTAGATATGTGTGGTATCCATATTTTTGGAATATTAGTTAACTATATGAAAGATAACTTTCTCTTTTCATCAATTTCCAATGGATTCTATGATTTTCCCTTATGATCTTTTCTGACATCTTTTAATTTTGCTGCATATAAGAATTAGAGAAATTTCTTGAGTAACAATGGTTAACTGAACATATATGTGCACATGTCAAAGGCAAGCATTTGATCCAAGGAATTGGTGCTGGATTCATCCCTGCTGTTCTGGATGTCAACTTGCTTGATGAAGCTATTCAAGTAAGTTTCTCACCTTTATGACCCTAAGATACTGGTATATGTCGCCATCTGAGATCATTTTGTTTATAGGTGCTCCTTTCACTGGCCAATAAATAAACATACTACTCCTTGTGAAGAAAATCAACTTCCTTTCCCCATGAAATTTGACAAACAAATTCTTGCTAAGAAATGCTGCAAAGCCTTAATGATACATTTAGAACATGTACATGTCTTGTTGGTTTATGTTGTGTAGAGGAGTTGATTTGCTACTCTACATGCAACTCAACAGACTATACTTTACAATACAGCAAATGCATAAGTATCTAGGATTTGTAGTATTATCGTACGGTGTTAATAAGGTTTGTTAGCTCCTAATGTTTCCATCTATTTCAGGTTTCAAGTCAGGAAGCCATTGAAACAGCTCAGCTTCTTGCTTTGAAAGAAGGTTTACTGGTATGTTGAAACTACACTCGATCCTCATGAAAACAGTTTATGATCACTTTATGTCAATCGTCAACATCTTGTTTTTGCTGGAGCAGCCTTTAGTATTTGCCTCTTTATGTCTTGGCAGGTTGGGATATCTTCTGGGGCAGCTGCAGCAGCTGCACTTAGATTGGCTAAGAGACCAGAAAATTCCGGAAAACTCATTGTTGTAAGTATACATATCTCTCCACTTTTGTTTCCTGAGGAACAGTGGTGGGCACAAGATTTAATCCGGACACAACTGCATGTAGGAGGTGCACAATCATAAAAGCATACATGTTTCCATATTTTTTCCTAATATTACCGATTATTATCCGAAGATTTTTTCCTGCTTAGGATTATCAATAACCTGACGGACATGATTGATAACATATTACAGCCAAAGCGATTCTCCTTATACCAGTCATCCTCTAGCAGTTGCTGTTGTTGAAGAAAAGCCTGACTACATTAAACACGAAAACAGTGGTTTTGGTTAATGATGACGTAATCTCTTGCTAATGTGAGAAAGAGACGTATAGCTCCAAGTTAATCTGAGATTTTGTGTTACTTAAAAGGATTACTGGAGTCATAGATCTTATGTATGCTTTTCAACTTGGTGATCTTTCCCCAGCCACGAAAAAGCCTTTGTCCACAGACCCAACAGCTTTCAAGAGTCAAGACCACCCACTTTAACATAGACAGAACAATGCACTGCTATTTATATCATCATAGACGAAGCAAATCATTCTAAAATTACAAAGCTCTTGTCTCTTAAGAGACTCTGGTTCATCATGGGATAGTTGTGAACAGAAAAGGAAGTGGAAGAATGAAACGGGACCTATGATGCTCTTCATAACCACTTTACAAAGAAATTATGAAAATTATGGCCTTAACCTTGCTGATGTGCAGGTAATTTTTCCGAGTTCTGGGGAGCGGTATCTGTCATCTGCACTTTTCGACAACATTAGGATCGAGGCCCAGAATATGACTTTCAGCTAAACAGTTGAGATCTATTTATGACTGCTAGCTTTCCACGACAGTGTTGCTGGAAATGTAGAACCTATAATATGCTCCTTCCAACTTCTGTTAACATGGATGATTTAAAACATTCTATACTTGCAACACCCTTGTTGGGAGTAGAATTTAGGGTTTGCTTGTCATCAAAGAATTTACAGTGTTCCAATAAATATGTTCCTCGTTTTATTCATATCCATATTTTACTAATATTAGGTCTGGTTGGATTGTTTGATTTTTATTTGTATTTAATTTATATCTGTATCTTATCTGTATAATGTGTTTAATTCATATCCATATTTTACCAATATTAGGTCTGTTTATGAGTAAAAATGTTTGATTTTTATTAGTATTTTTTTTTAACAAATACATGTTAAAACAACTAGAAAAAGATAAAACAAATAGACATATCCAATCTATATTTGTTCAAAATCCGACATTTAGGAGATCATTTGGTCTCACGCTTCTATGTGATTTCATTTTTTATTTTTGCATAAATTTTCTTATGGTTTTTGCATAAGTTTTCTTATTGTAGCAGTAAGATAGATTCCCCATTTCCCTTCTAATTCTCTTTATTTGGGAGAAAGAAATTTTGTGGGACCAAGGTAAACATGTTAATTATCATGTTCCTTCTATATTTCCTTTTGAATCGTAGAATTAAATTCAATGGAAAAAGGAAATAATTTTATAAAATTTTGAAAATGCCATTGGAACGAAAATAATATTAATTTTAAGAAAGTTAAAATCGTCTCCTAAAAAGATGGGATAGTAAGTGGTTGATCTCATATTTTCAAGAGACGAGGTTATAGTTCTATAATTACCTTGTCTTTTCGAAAGAGGAGGTCGTTTATTTTATACTAACCTCGTCTCTTGAAGAAAGGAGGTTGGACACTTATTATTTCGTCTCTTTAAAAGACAAAGTTGGTAGGCTAGTAATAGCACCTGCCTTCTTCTTCTTCTTTTTTTTCTCCTCCTTCCTCTTTTGATCCCCAAGTTTTCTCTGAAAAAAAAAAAAAGCCCTAACCCTCAAATTGATCCACAACAATTTTCGACCAAATTTGTACAATTTCTTGGTCATTTTTGTTCATTTTGCATCACTTAAGCATTGATTTGTGCTAATTAGAGCTAATTTTTCCTAAAATCAATAGCTGACTGATGCGTCAAATTTACAAGTAAGTTGCTTGAACTCTTCATTTTAGTTTCTCTAGTTCTTGATGTTGTAATCTTGATTTCTGGTGATGTTGTTGCCCGCATTGGAGGTTGATTTGGATTTATGAAGCCACATTGTATGTAATAGGTGTAGTTGATTATTTGGGCATTGCAAATATACCAAACCATACCAACTTTTTGAATCCATATACAAGGAAAAATAACTAAGAAGATGATGACTTGAGCAGCTAAATATTCAACAGCAAAATGTGAGAAACAAAACCATAGTGATGTTGAGAGTTAATTACAGTTTTCCAAGCTAATAATTATGGAAAGAACTAAAATTTCACCCCATCAACAATCAATACAAGCTATATCAGGATTTCACTTATGAAAGCTTGCAGATTATGCCTTATGATAATAGCCATATTTTTAGTACAAATTAACGATATTTGATAAACAACAAGATTGCACCTTGAAGTAATATTGAAAACCAACTAAAATTTTTTTGAAGAAAGAGAAAATTAAATCCAAATTCTAAAAGACAAAAATCTAATGTGTAAAAAATGACAAGAAATGCTCTAGTCATGTCGAAAGCCTAAACTAAAACAAATAGCTTCATCCTATACTTGTTCTTATTTTAACAAGTGTTGGGCATTAATTGATATAACTCAAATATACATTTACAAAGTATATGTTGCAAAATTAGTAATTTTTAAAGAAAATTAGTTTGATATTGTAATTAGTTGATATTTTTTATGTTTAAGTAATATAAAACTTTGATCAAATTAGAACAAATCATCATCACATTTCATGCATTCAAGCTTGTTTTTTTGAGCTAGCAAGGTAAGGGAGGAAATGGACAAGGCTAAGTTTGTGTTATATGCTCATGTCAATATTGTGGAAAAGAATGATTGTTTTGATTATGACCGGCAGCTGGTTGTTGTGGTTAGTATGTGTAGGAATTCTACCTAGAGTAAATACTGGTTATAATATGTAGTTGACTCAAGATAAATAGGATGATACATCGAGTTGAGCTATTATATCTAGTTGCTATTGGAGATGCTGCGGTATGATTTGATTCCAATAATTGATGATGTTGCTTCTCAGGAGATGTGTACTTAGAAGGTTCAATTGCAATATATGTACAGACATATGAAAAGGAGTTACCACATGCACCTTAGACCGATAACGATAGATATATTGACTTTTATGGAAATGTTGGAAGCCAAAGGTATGCACATCGGATCCCCAATCATATTTGGACAATAGCTAGTAGCTATGTTCAAATGGGTAACCTTGAAATGGATGCACCCCGGGGGAGTAATGAGATTGATAGTGATGCGATGCAAGACTCATCATTTAGTGAATCCAATGATGACGATTATAGCGAAGATGGTAATGAAGGGTAGTTGGGGTTGATCTAGCCGATCTCTGATACCCATGTACCACAAAGGAGGATTGATTGGCGCCATTTTGTGGCTCCTACAGACGTTGATGTAGTTAAGAGTTCAAAGCTAGTGCAATTTTTCACAGCAGGGGTGGGTAAAGGCTATGCTGCATACGATAATGAGCAAGAAATTAGTACATAAATTTGAAGCTTCAATAATGAATTCAAGGTGGGAATGCAATTTGAGAATAAAGATAATTCATACGGGTGGTTAAGGTGGGACACATATTAATTCACTACAACTTCAAGGTAGTGGAGTTGAATCCAAGGTCATGGGCAGCTATATGTATTGATACCCACAACAGAGGCTGTAAGTAGAGACTCAAAGCATGTTATAAGAAACACTGTGGATGGTTTTAGATTCCCAAACATGAGGGGTCACACATATGTTCAGATGAAATCATTAGATAAGACCATTCTTAGTTGGACTTCACTAGTATGTATAGGTGTCTTATAATGGGGATTCAGAAGTTCCAAATGTAAGAGCAAAGGATCTCCAAACAACCATCTTAAAGGAGTTTGGGTATACAGTTCATCTCAAGAGAATTCGTGAGGTGAAACACAAAGTTATTGAGTAGGTGTATAGTAGGTGGGGGATTCATATGCTGAGCTACTACGTCTATTTAATGCAATTCAGGAGGCAAATCTAAGAACAAAGGTGGATTGGAGAATTATAGAATTTGACACTGTAGGACATCTCTTTCTTGATAAACTTTTGTGGGCATGTGGATCATGCATTGAAGTGTTTCAACACTACAGATTTGTTATTAACAAGCAGTCAAATGTACTTAGATACATTGGTAATTTGTGCAGTAACTAATGATTGTTAATTCTCTATAGGCCCGTTATCACAATTGAGGACTTTCATATCGCTGAATAGTATGCATGGGAAATAGCTTCCCTAGCATGATTCTATAGTCAACTATCATAACATCCTACATCGACACCATCAACATTGCGTGGCCTCTTATTGTGTTGTAGGTCTAAGTGTGGGAGCACTTCCCACACATTGACCTAATACGTAGGAGGATTACATCCACTACCAAAGGGTACACTCTTGTTAGCAATTGGGGAGCTAATTTTGAAGTCACATAGTGCCTCACATACCTTTTATTCCATCGCAGGGGAGACTTCAATCGAATGGTCCCCAGACAAGTGCGATTTTCTAAATTATATGTAGTTTTTTCTTTTCACATGCACTATTATTATTATCTGTTGGTAACTTATTTCATGAATAGGTCATTTGGGAGCCACATGTTAATATTATGGATGATCTCCTATGGTACTACCGAGCAGGCAGTGATATACAGTATATACATGTGCCTCTTGTGTGCTTCATGTTATAGAGCACTGCTACCCAAACTAGGTGCTTAGATAGGTTTGGTGGGTTCTAGGAAATCCCAACACCCTTACCCTCCCTTACCACCGACCACCACAATATGATATGAGAGCCCCTCATGAGCTAGACTTATGAGGATGTACAAAGTGAAACTAGGTGGCGGAATATGCTTGGTAGATAGTAGAGTGGGATGATCGGTGTAATCGTGCTGTAAACCTACCAGATATCCCTGTTGGAACTTCTGTAGATTATTTTGCGTAGTATCTGGGAATCATCGAGCGATGGATCAGTTGTCCTGGTGCTATGATATAATATATGGTAAGTTGAATGTATAATTATGAAGCTATTATTCTATTTTTTGTGCTTTACGTTTTAATCTTACTTTTCTTGTCATTCAAGTGGATTTCAAGTGGATTTCAGATATCAATCGATGCCTCATCTAGTGCGCGGGAAGTTATTCGTGTAGTAGAGGAGTTCATGGATGTCAACCTTAATGATATAACACTACCGACATCTACCCATTATGGCCATGATGATAGCGGTGATGATGCCTTAGCCGGTACAAGCATAGAGACACGATTCTCAGAGAGAAAGGTGAGAGCTTGCTTAGGGGCGAGGGCGAAGGCAAGGATGAGGTCGAAGTCGAGACATAGCTAAAGATATTAGAGATAAGCCTTTGCTCCCACATGTTCATCTTGATGAGCTTGGACCTTTATTGTCATCGTATCTACATCCGTTGGACACTCCCATGCCTGAGAGCTCATCTGTAGCGATTCATACCCCTTTGACTCCATAAAAGAGGCATCCAACACTGCTTGATGATATGAGGTAGAGCCTTAGTCAGGTAGATCCAAACCCCATCCCATTTTATCAGCACAATCCACTAGGTGCTGATGGGGATGGTACCTTCACACATATGGATCTATCTATAGAGCATTCTTAGTAGGAGCCAGATATACAGCTTAAGCCATTTGAGCATACATTTGTTAAAAAGAAGAGTGGCATATGGAGGCAGGAATAGATGATAGCATGGACAATACGGTATATCCAACCCATAGGGGCAAGGGTGAGGGCAAGGCCGAGGCTGAAGTCGAGACAATATAACTTAGGCCATTTAAGCATACATTTGTATGATAGCATGGACAATATAGTGTAGCCAGTCCTTATATTGTGTTTCTTTAGTTTTCACTTTGTTGTTTGTGGAGAGATGTTTTGGTTGAACTGTTGGAGTTCAATGTTGTCGCTTCTTGGTGAGATTAGACGAACAATAGGGTTTGGGCATGTTTGTATATTTTACAGGTGATTGTACAAATGATTTTGATAGGTGAATCTTTGTGCAAATGACATGTGTTGTATTAAGGATATAAATGAAAAAGCAATAGGCGCTGTAGCATTATTTGTGCCAAACTTCTGTTCATAACTGGAAGGACATTGTATCTTCAAGAGACAAGGCATTATTTTTGTGTTGATCTTGTCTCTCGAAGAAACAATGTAGCTTACTTAAAATTGAGATTATTTACGTTATGATGGAATTTTTGTAATATTTTAAAAAATTAGTAATGTTAATTTCCTTTTTCCTATATCCAATACTCCTTATTTCCTTCCTTTTCTATACATCATAGTGTAAAGGAGTTAAGATTCTTCACCTTTCACCTCTTTACATTTAATTATTGTTTGATTGAATGAAGACATTGTGTCATCTTGAGTTGTCATTGGAGAATGCTTTTATGAAGTGGTGGCATAAATTTCCCTGACTTTAGGTTTTGTTGGCATTTCTTTCCTTCAATTTTCTTATGTTCCACCAGTTTTATTTTGATATCAATTGTATCAAAATTTTTTTTACATTCTTTTGACATTGGAGAATGCTTCTGTGCAGTAATTAGCAGTACATATTTCCTTCACTTCGGGTTTTGTTGACATTTCTTTTATTAATTTTCTTATGTTCCACCAATTTTATTTTGTTATCAATTGTATCAAAATATTTCAGAATTTTCTTTTGCATTATTATTACAATGGACTACTTTTGAGTTTTTTTTTTTTTTTAATTTTTACAAGTTCTCCTTTTTACAATTAATTATCACAATTAATGTATTGTTTATCTATGCTTAATTGAAGCTCTATTGAGACTTTTAAATAGAAAAATGGGGTGAAACTAATGTTTACCAACTGAAAATATATATATATATATAATATAATTTATACAAAGTAAAAAAAATTACACAAATATCATTGCTAAATCACATATATTGAATGTGATACTACAGTTTACATTGACATTTGAATGTAATATATCCAAGTGTACATGCAACATACATTAAATTGGATGTCTATGATGTATTGGTAAATTGAAAATTGTTTCAAGAAAAAAGAAATTATGTGATAGTTATTTTTATTTTAAAATTGACCTTTTTTTGCCTTTTTTTAAAGATATTTCTATTGTTTTGATAATCTTCAGTAAAATCCTCCATAACCCTTTTATATTCTAAAGTAATTTTTGACTTTTCTAGGAATAAACTAAGATAATAAATTGCTTTTTTTTTTTTTTTGGAAAACTTTGCCAAATGTCCAATTAAGCATATTTTGATACCTATGTCATTCTCAACAAACCACGGCATGACACATGTTGTTATTATTTTATTTTTCTTATGTTTAAGGTTATTGTTGATTATTAGAATTTTATTTATTGCACTCTAATTACTATTAGTTTTATTCTTAAGAAAGAAAAAATCTTGAATTAAATTCTTCACCTGCACAATATATACTACTAGTGGATAGAGCCTTAACAATGTAGGACAATTGAATTAGGACAAAATAGCAATAGCTTTATCACTTCAACATAGATGGAGTTTTTTCCCACTTACCATTAGGGGAACACTTTAATTAACTCTAAAACACAAATATCTCTCAACACTAGCCTGTTATCATTACAAATTTCCTTTACCCACTTGTTAGTTTATAACTTATCTTACTATTGTTTTAAATAAACCAAGCCTAAATATCCAAAAAAAAAAAAAAAAAAACACAACTTAAATAAGCTCCTTTGCTACCTTTATCCAAAGATACACTCCCATGACATACATAGAAGTGGGCGCACACATGTTATGTAAGAGACATAAATGGATGCACAATATCAGGGACACATACAAGCATATTATTAAAATTTCTAGTTAAGTTTACGTTTCTGCGAGTTTATGATTTTTTATATTTTTTGTTAATTAAAATGGATGAAAAATTGATCAGGTGAAGACTTTAGGTCAAATTATAAATTTTCATGTATGATTTTACGTTTACAATTTTACTGGTTTTGCAATTTTACTAGTTCTATGCATTCTAATGAATAGTAAAATCACGATTTTGACAACTATGATATAAGCACGTATTACACAGATTACACATAGCCTTTCTGACATACCAACATATAAACGCACACTGACACAAACACACAAATAATAGACATGAATGCATAACACACACCGTAAAGAGTATAAATATTTATTTTACACGTGTCATATTATTAATGGTCAGTAGTTTGTTTTTGTTCTATAGTATAAATAGCTAGTTGTAAAAACAGTTTTTGTGAGATGAATAATTTTTTTTATCATTCTTTCATTTCTCTTCTCTTTACATTTCTGTTCTTGTACTCGAGTTCTTCTTCTTCTCTACGACAACGATGGATTTAGATGGATCATCGTGATTTTGTTAAAGTCCTGTTTTCACTTGGTATTAGAGCTATGAACGTTTGATATTAATCTCTCTATTTTCTTTTGAAGAGTATGAGTATGTTAGGTGATAGGTCTATCACTTCAGTCGTTGATTCTAGTATATCGATTCCTTACTACATCTCTGGTTTAGATAATCCTAACAAGGCTATAGGAAATTTGATTTTAATGGTACAAAATATCTAGGTTGGAGTAGATCTATGACATTAGGGTGAGGCGCTAAAATGAAATTAAGGTTTGTGGACGATACAATTTCAAACCAATTGATACTTCACCTGATTTAGTTCAATGGAATAGGGCAGATTACATGGTTAGGTGTTGGATCATCGATTCGATGATTCCTGGGTTATCACAAGGGTTTCTTTATTCCCAATCGGATAAGGAACTTTGCGATGAGATAAAGGAACAATATGGAGTGTCAAATGACCCTCTGGTCTTTCAATCACAGTTTGAAATCTATAATTTGAAGCAACACAATCAGTCGATGGGAGTTTATTGTAATAAAATGAAAAGGTATTGGGATGAACTAAGTCAAATACATTCATATCCTTAATGTTCATGTGGAAGATTGGAATATTGTACATGTGACTTGAAGAATCGTATACTGGAATTTAAGTCGAGTAGCAAGTTAATTCAGTTTTTGATGGGACTCAATGAAGCTTATGAAGGAATCCAAAATCAAACGCTATCGATGGATCTGATGCCATCTGTCAGTAGAGCTTTTTACTTGGTTCAACAAATCGAGAAACAACTGCAAGTTACATCCATTGTGAATCCATATATAAATATTTCTACTTTATTGTAAAAGGAAAAGTATGGACCTTTAATGTTGATAAGAAGAGATTTCAATCAAAGATTGTGTGTCAACATTGTAAAGCAGAAGGGCATAGTATGGATAACTGCTTTCAATTAATTGGATAACCTGAATGGTTTAAAGGAATATGAGTTATGAAAGGAAAGAAAGTTGTTATAGCTAATTCTATCATTCTAGTTGTGTTGCAGGGAATTTGCTACTCCCATATATGCTACACCATTTGATCATGTTGATGATAGTTGTGACATGATGAAATCTTAAAAATCTGATGACGCTATTGATTAGCGAATGCTGCAGAGCATGTCTGTTGAGGTTATGAAAAGGATGAAATCAAAGGGAGCTCACTTGAAAGAATTGATTAGTGATGTTATAGCACTAACAAATGTTTCCAAAGTAAGATCAGTTCATATAACTGACCTATTAGTCTTACACCATGTCCTTTATGTTCCAACTTTTGCACAAAATTTATTGTCCATATAAACACTTGCCCAGCACCAAAATCTGGTTGCGATATTTGATGACTCCAAATGTCTTTTGTAGGACCTGAGAACTAATCAACCAGTGGCTTTAGCTAATGTTGTGAATGGGCCATATGTACTTTGTTGGTCCTAAAAGAATAACCAAGAGGGAGGGTTGAATTGATTATTAATAAATATTTCACTTTTTAAAAATTCAACCAAATTCACACCACTTAGTTACTTAAACTATAATGGCTTTAAAACTTACTTGAAAACAATAAACTTAATAACAAATAACTTTAATAAAAAATTCGGATCAAACAAGTTCACTCGAATTCACAAAAGATTAAACAAAAGGTTTAAAGATAAACTTTTGGTTCTACTCTCTTATTTAGTTTCTGAGCATAGAATGCAGCTAAGCAAAACAATTAAACATGCATGAAATTTAAAGAGACAAAAGAGAAAATAGTGCAAAATCGATTTATATAGGTTCTGCCTTGAGCGTTAGTCCTCTCTTCCAGCTCCATGCCAGGGACCCGGTATTCCACACTGATATGTTTCACTATATCCAACAATCAACAAGTTATAAGTTGTCTTTACCAAAGCACTTGGTTACAATGCACTCAGCTTGATTCTCCAAGCTTTCTCAAGCTAACAATCAATCAACTGAGCCTACTTCTAACTCTTAATCTCACACAAAGTGAATGAATCTAAATAAGAGGAAATAGAATAAGGATCCTTAAAATTTCAAGCAAAAGAAGACAATAAAAATGATAGTAGTTTGCTTATATAAAGTAGAAATTTGTGGCTTTTTGTTTGCTGTCATCTTTCACGTAAAAAGTACTTATATCGCTCTGTTCTTGGCGTGTAGAATTTATCTTTTTTTTGTTCCAATGGCTAAGTCTTGAAGTTGATAAGATTAAGTCCTGATATTGTGTGTGTTATTCGGATAGGATCTGCTTGTTGAGTCTTCTTCCAACTAAAAATTTTGAATAAGCTGTTATCTTGTTGTTGTTATTGTGATTTTCTCCAATAGATAAGATTGAATATCTATTAGTTGAGATAATGATCCTTATCATGTTGAGAATGAATTTTTGAATTTGATTTATGAATGTTGTTGATGTATTCTTGATGAAATTTATCCTCTGATACTGTTCATTTGAAAATAGGACCTTATCTTCTTTGTTTGTTGAATTCCTTCTATGGCTAATTATTTATTAGACAATCTTCTCATAGAAATTTGAATCGTGTCTTAAACATATATATAAAAAAAAAACTTGAATAGCCTGTGAAGATGTATTTCTTTACGTGATGTCAAAACATTAACTTTTCAAGAATGAGCTTTAATCCAATAAAACTTGAAGCCTCATGGATATTTAAACCAACTATATGGAACATAATTGAATGTATTACCCTAATACACTCAACTTTGGAGCTGGGTCTTCAAAACGATGAATCAATCAAGGAAAATCTGATCTGTAAATTTATGTTCGTGTTTGCTCCTCTTTTGTAAGTTACATGTCTAGTCTCTGATTTATCTTCTGATTGTTATAAGTATCTTGTAAACCATCGATTTACCTTCTGAGTTATCTTTTGACTATTCATTTGTTCTTGAAAAACTTTCCAAACACTTTTGGAAATACTTTCTGAATTAAATCTCTTTTGAAACATTTTCATAAACCAACTTTGATTATACTTAAGTACTTCACACTTAATAAATTTGTTATCATTATTGAGAAAAATCAACATAATTAGTTCAAAATCTATCTTGACTAGTTTTTTGTTCTCATAGTTCCGATTGTAACACAGGTTTTTCTTTCAAATCTTATGTAACTCCACAATTGGTTCACTCTTGCCTTGGTTGTAATTCTATATCCAAACTATCACTTCTTGATATGTGTAAGTCATTTGATTTTAGAAAATTTCTTTATAGTGTATGTCAAGAAGCCAAGTTTCATAGGCTTCCTTTTAGTTGTCGATCAAGTTTGTCCAGTTCACTTTTTGAATTGATACATGTTGATTTCTTTGCAATGTATGTCAAGAAGCCAAGTTTCATAGGCTTCCTTTTAGTCGTCAGTCAAGTTTGTCCAGTTCACTTTTTGAATTGATACATGTTGATGTATGGGGACCCTATCATGTTGAATCTATTACTGGTTCAAGATATTTTCTAACACTAGTTGATGATTTTTCCAAGTGTGCATGGACATATATGCTTGTTGCCAAGAGTCAAGTGTTTAGTACTCTCAAGATTTATTTGGCTTATGTCAAGAATAATTTTAATTCTTCTCCAAAATATATAAGGTCAGATAATGGAGCGGAGTGTTTGTTTAATGCATGTCAATAATTATTTCATGAAGTTGGTATTGTACATCAACGCTCTATGGTGTATACACCACAACAGAATGGGTGTGTGGAACGTAAGCATAGGCATCTCTTAGATACTTCAAGGGCTTTACATATTCGAGCCAATTTGCCAAAAGGGTTTTCGAGTGAATGTGTTTGACAACGACTTATTTAATTAATCACATGCCTATGGAAAGTTTAGGCTAGAAAACTCCTTATGAAGTTTTGTTTGGAAAGCCTCCATCATACCAACATTTAAGGGTGATGGGATGTTTATGCTATGTTACTAAAATCTGGTTTTGGACAAATTTGGTCCCAGAGGTATGAAGCACATTTTTCTTAGCTATGCTAATGGAAAGAAAGGTTATCGAGTTTGTGATCTTGTTCACAATAAAATCCTTAACTCATGAAATGTTGTCTTCTTTGAAACACATTTTCCTTTTCATACACAAACTCTTTCTGATGATGTCTACATAGTAGGTCTTTTGATGTTGCTTGTCATCCTCTTGTTTTGTTTGATTGTCCTTTGTCTACTGGTTTAGGGAATAGGTTTGTTCTTTCAAGTTGACCATCTTCAACTGAAAATTCTTCTTCTACTGATTCTCTGTTGCCATGTTCTGACAATCCTATTGACAATTCTGTCGATGTTGTTGTCTGTAAATCTACTAATGCTAGGACCACTCCTAAATGGCTAGATGACTTTGTACATATAGCACAAAGCACCATTCTTGCAACTACTACTCTAAGTACTTCTCTTGCTTCATATTCTTCCTATACTTCATAACCTTTATTTGATATTTCCATTTTTGATTCGTAACCTACAAAATTTGCAGCTGCATTGGCTAATGTCTTACAAACTCACGAACCTCGTAATTACTTAGAAGCATCTAGATCTAAAGATTGGATTGTTGCTATGCAAAAAGAGTTAGATGCACTTGAATCTAATGAAACTGGGAATTAACTGAGTTGCCTAAGGGTAAAAAAGCTATTAGTTGTAAATGGGTTTATAAGACTAAATATAAACTTGTTGTTATTGTTGAAAGGCTAAAGGTTAGACTAGTTGCAAAAGGATTTACTCAAATTGAAGGCATAGATTTTCATGACACTTTTTTCCCCGTAGCTAAGCTTAATACTGTGTGTCTTATGTTTGTTGTAGTAGCTGTTCATGGTTAGAATTGACATCAAATTGATGTAAAGAATGATTTTCTTCATGATCATTTGAATGAAGAGGTATATATGAGGCCACCCGAGGGATACAACAAAGCATTACCCAATCAAGTTTATCGTCTTAGAAAGTCTTTATATGGATTGAAACAAGCTTAAGACAATGGAACATTGAAATTTCTCAATTTCTTATCTCCCTTGGGTTTTCTCAATCTTCACATGATCATTCTTTGTTTACTTTTAATGAAGATGGTAGTAATGTGTCTATCTTGTTATATGTGGATGATATGACATTGACTGGTTCTAATTCTGATTTTATTGCTCATGTTAAACGAAGTCTTGATGAGCACTTTACTATTAAAGACTTGGGTCTTGCTCGTTTTTCTCTTGGAATTGAAATATGTTGGACTAGTCAAGGTATTGTAATCAATCAACGAAAGTATCTGCTTGATGTTTTACAAGAGGATGGGCTTACTTCATCCAAACAAGGACAATTTCCTTTTCAGCAGTGAGTAGTATTAGGTGCATCTTCAAGTGAGTTGGTTTCTGATCCTTCTATGTTTCGTCGCTTAATTAGACGATTATTGTATTTTACCTTGACAAGTCTAGACATTACTTACATAGTTCATAGACAAAGTCGGTTTTTGTCAGCTCCTCGAACACCTCATTTAGCTGTTGCTCTTCACTTGTTGCGTTATTTGAAAGGCACTTTTGCCTTATGGCTGTTTTATTCTGTTGATAATAATTTGGAGTTGATGGCATACTTAGATGCAGATTGGGGTTCAAGTAGTTTAGATGGGAAGTCCATTTTTAGCTATTGCATATTCCTTGGCAAATCTCTGATCTCTTGAAAATCGAAAAAAACAGTCAACTATCTCTACTTCAACAATAGAGGCCGAATATCACACCATGGCTTTTGCTTGCAATGAGTTGTTGTGGTTGTCATTTATTATGCATGATTTTTTCCTTCCTATTTGTCTAATTTTTATGTGCTCTTCTGATCAGGTCATGGATATTTTTACTAAATATTTAGTTGCTAGTCGTGCTTCCATGATTTGTAACAAGTTGGGCTTAAGAGAAGCTCCAACTTGAGGAGGGAATGTAAAAAGAATAGATATTAATTTTACACATGTCATATTATTAATGGTCAGTAGTTTGTTTTTGTTCTATAGTATAAATAGCCCGTTGTAAAAGCAATTTCTGTGAGGCGAATAAATTTTTTTATCATTCTTCCACTTCTGTTCTCTTTACATTTCTGTTCTTGTACTCGAGTTCTTCTTCTTCTCCACAACAGCGATGGATTCAGATGGATCAACGTGATTTTGTTAAAGTCCTGTTTTCACACACACACACACATCAGAGATACGAACATAAACACATACACAAGAACCATTAATATCCAATACAAGTGGTAAAAATTAATGATGAAGGCGTGCTTTATTTTGAAAAAGACAAACAGCGGCGGATGACTTTTCCTTGCAGACACTTTTATCGCGGCAGTTGTGGCATAAAATGGCTCAGCACCAATAAAGTAATTCATTATGGTTTGTGTTATTTTTTTAATGAAATTAATGTTGACTTCACGAGTGGCTTCATTGACATGATAATGCTCAAACTTCTTATTTGAAGGCTTACCCTGTATGTTACACAGAGGTGTCATTGGACGTGACCGAGACAGTAAACAGATAACCATTAATAATGAATTCCGGAGCCTTCTTTATATGTCATTTGCTCTATGAGCTAAGGAATCTTTCTTCCAAGCAGAGTTATTTCCATTTTTTCGAAATAAGATCCAGGATGGTTCTCAGATATATGGCTGGAGCTTTTGTTTTCCTTCCACCATTTATTTTTTCTTTCTCCTCCCAAGTTTTGTTCACATGTTTGTCACGTACTTGGATGCATTGTTTTGTACACATCTTGGAGTAGAACTACTGCTGGTTTTTTAGCCATGACGAACTCCTTTAGTATATAATCCACATTACTAAAATTATATCTATTAGCCCAGTGTTTATATTATGGGGTAGATGCGTGTGGGCCAACTTTGTGTTAATTCAGGAGTTGAATTTGACATTAGCCGATATTAGAATGATAACAATTTCTTTCTTTTTTCCTTTTTCCTTTCCCTTTCTTTATGGCAGATAGAAATGTCAAATTATTGGTTAGTTTTTTTCTTTGTGGGGTTAATCAAATACTTAAAGTTTAGTTTTGAACAATTTGATACCTAGAGTAAGTTTTTACCTACATTTTTCCTATCTGAAACAGTTCAATCAAATAGAAAAAATATAAGCAAAAATTTACTTCAAATATTAAATTGTTTAAAACCAAATTTCAAGTACGAAAAATGTATACGAAAACTTATTTCATGTACCAAATCATTCAAAACAAAACTTTAGGTATCTGATTGAACTTTTTGTAAAAGTTCAAATACCATTTTTGATATTATCCCTAATTATAATGACTTTTCTTTTTCCCCTTGAGAACAAAATAAATTTAAGCCCATACAAAACCTACATTTCTCTTACAAAACTATTCTTATCAAAGCCACTGTATATTGAATGCTAATTAATGGTTTTGTAGCAGTGTAGGACAATAGCTCCCTCGTTTTTACAAGTCCTCGTTGCTCCTCCGAATAACCCAACCTATTCCAGTATACAGTAGTCCATACTTATGTCCGTTGATATTGGTACCGTACTGGTACTCCTTCACAAGTGGAAAACGGAAATCCCACTCAAGTTCCACATACAGGAATGGTGGGATAAATTTGTCACTAGCAGCATCAATGTGGATGAGTGTCCCATCTGAAAGAACATCAACAAAAGACATTGTATCAGCAAACATCAACTAAGATTTAATGAAAATTTTGCTAGTTTGATGTGTTCCAAATTCCTTCATTTTTTCATTCAAAACATCGTCCAAGAGCTTGACATCTTCAAACTCCCCATTGAGATAGAGCCCAAAAATAAATAAATGGCCTTTCAATAATAACTTACTAAGAAAAAATAAACAATATTTGTTTGGCATTGCTTCCACCACCAACTAGAGAAAGTGAAACCTCAAAACCAAATGACACACCTGGCAGTAACATGCTAGGCTAGACAAATAGTAAAAGAAAAGTACAATTAGAAAAACACATTGAAATGCATATCCTAGACTTCACATTTCGCACAAGCTTATTGATGAATTTCATGTAAGAGAAGGTAAAGAGGAGAGAGTTATTATCTCACATTGCTAAATCGGAATCAATCAGCTTCTATATATTGAGCAATCAGAAACGCAAACGGTTAACGCGGCAAGACTTGTAGAAGGAATGTGAGAGGGGTGAACCTTTTTTAAATAATAATATATTGAAATATTTTAAAAAATGAGTTATAAATAATGGTTTAAATAAAGAAATTCATAAGTTACGTTGCCCCAGCCTACTACCTACCTACCTCATTTATAGATTTCACATGTAATAACTAACAATAATATGGAGTCCATTTCGTATTTAATTATTCTAAAAATAAGTTATATTATTAATGATAATTATAATGATATTTTTAACTATTTTAAAAATAAATTTTACATGATGATTTAATAAAAGAACACATAAGTTACCATACTCCAGCCTACTACGTATCAATCTTATTTTTGGATTTCAAACGTAATAACTAATAATAATATTAAGTCCAATTTGTATTTAATTAGTTTAAATATAAGTTATATTATTAATGATAATTATAGCAATATTTTTAACTATTTTAAAAATAAATTATACATGATCATTTAAATAAGGGTATTGCTCCAAACAGTACTTGAACTTTGAAATTAATCAATTTAATACATGAACCTTGAAATAAATCACTTTGGTACATGAAAAAATTTGAAATTGATCAATTTAGTACCTAAAAAAACTAGAAAGAGGTACTGCTGATGAACATGAAAGGTTTTTTTAAGTACTGAACTGATCAATTTTAAAGTTTAAATACTAAATTAATCAATTTCAAAATTCAAGCACATAATTGCATGTTTTGTCAAAGTTTATGTACAATTCGTGACATTAACCGATTTAATAAAAAAAAATTCATAAGTTACAATGGAGCAGCCTACAGCCTACCTTAATAATAATATAGGATGATGTCATAAATAATACCTAAACTTTGGTAAAATATGCAATTAAGTACCTCAATTTTGAAAATAATCAATTTAGTATTTTAAATTTTAAAATTGATTAATTTAGTATTTGAAAAAAAATTAAATTAACAAATTTAGTACTTGATAGAATGTAATGCCCCCAAAAAAATTCGATTCGATTAATTAAATAACTTAAGGCGCTACCGCCACATATAATACTCTAAAGTATTACACGTTCAAGCTTCCTTAAAAAGATTTTGTTTATGTTGAACATTACTACTCAATTTTAGGTTATGGAATCATTCAGTTAGATTCTAACAACAACTGGATTTAGTAGCGGAAATAAATTTTATAAAACAATTTCGAAATAAAGATATTTCAAAACTTCCACTCTCTCAAGTGGAAAATTATTCGATTAAACAAAGCTTTACAAAAGCTTAGTTATAAAACATGAGCACCACTATGTCCTTTAAAGAATATAATAAGTTTAAATCATAAATCCAGCTCTTACTAATGCAAAACAAAAAGAAATAATATAACTAAACTACATCCACACTCCTACTCACTTCACTCATCCATAAATCCTCTCCGAATCATCACAAGTGCCCAAAACCCAAGTCAAGCATCATCACATAAATCATCAACAAACAACTCCATCAACAACAACATCATCATCATCATCATCACCAACATTATTATCATCAATCATCAACAACTCTTGTAAAAAGAACAACAACAAGAATGTTCTAAAACTCAGTACACAGTAACACAAGCACATGCAGTGACACACGAGCTTAACTAAATGCAATGCACAATCAATAAGTTATTATCTTTTCTTTAAAATAAACAAATCAACATGGGAGTATTAAAACTCCGGACATCAAGGATCTAGTATCACATCTCCTCCTTGAGTGGTCCCTACTGTTCATACAGACTAGGCAGCCCTACCTTTCGGTGTAGCCCGTAATACTAGGAGATCCTAAATAACGCATCACGATGCTCAGGGTTGATATAAGCAACTCAGATACTTATATCTCGTAGATGATATATCCGATAAAGAAAAAAATAACTTCATCTAAGGTTGACAGCCGTTACACGACTTCGCTTATCTTAGTTTATAACATCACCTAGTCCAACTGTTTCCGTAAACATTTGAACTAAATCAAACATTACGCCGATACCGTCTTCTTCATCAGTTACCCTTCGTACCACTTGGGAAAGTCTTATTAAAGACAGGGGTGGCCTAAGCACCTAATCTATCGTGCTCCCAATCTGAGTAAGGTGCTACTCCCCGAGCCGGATACCGATCTGCCATACCGGGCCAGATACAGATTTAAACATCAGAATAGAAAACCAATTCAAACAATTATTAGGCCGAATTTAAATTCTGAGTCCATTTAAGATGGCTATCCTAACAATCATCACACAAGTTACTGCGTGCCTTATATATGAAATCCAAACAAAGGCAGAAGGCAGGATAGAAGCTATCTCAGAAGACAGATCAAAGGGTTGATTCAAGAGTAAACATCTGTTCAAGAAATTGAACTCATATAAGAACTTAACTATATAAGAAATTAAACTAAACTAATCATCTACTTTTTTCAAACTTTTATTAATCCTATTTGATCATATACTAACTTAGAACCCCGCTATGGCTGCGGAGATCGCCCCGCCAAAATACGGACAGTTCTCATTTGTTTGTCAAAGTATTTCTTTTCTCTTTGATTATAGTATTTTATTACAAAAACATCAACAAAGAATTTATATATCAAAAACATTCATTTTTCCAAGTAAACACACTTTTGAAACAACATATTCTCCATATTATTAAAAAATCATCCTAATTCATTCATCTAAGCTAATTATTAGCTATTAACCCATTTTAGCTTAAACTTAGCCAAATTGATTAAAATTAGTCATTTAATTCATTTACTAAATCAAGTTGATTAAACTTAAACAATCTAATTCATTTTAGCTTAGTAAATTTCATTAAGCCAAGTTGGAATTAGATTAATTACTAATTCATTATACATCTAGTATCTATGTCAATTCGAGCTTACGTTAACTTAAACTTAGCCAAATTCATCAAAGTTAAACAATCTAATCCATTTTAGTTCATACAAGTTCATTTAGTCAAGATGAACCTAGGTTTGTTAACTAAGTTCATTTTATAACTAACTTCTAGATTTAATCTAATTATTTGTTAAATCTATAAATCTACTTAACCCATGTTTAATTACATGAATTAACTTACTTAACACATCAAATATCACTTATCTATCTCATTTTAGCTTTAAAATCAATTTCCTAAGCAAAAACACATTTAACAAACAAAAACAAGTTTTTGACTTTGTTTGAAAAACACAACAGATGGCAAGAACTAAAATTTAAGCATCGATACTTTTCTAATTTGTAAAAACTCAAAGCATGAAAATTGTAGATCTTTTTTTAATCTTTCCAACGCAATTTGAATCACCTCAATCGGAGGTCTTGTGAAAAAGTTATGGCTAATTTACAAAATAGTGTCGCAATAGGGAAGAAATCCAAAACCGTAATACCCCTGGAAACGGGCCGTTTGGGAGGCCGTTTCAATTTAGGGAAAATGAGATTTTTGATCGGAGAGCGCAACACCCTTAGCAACGGGGCCGTTTGGGAGGTCGTTTCAACTTAGGGAAAATGAGATTTTTGATCCGAGAGCACAACACCCTTCCCAACGGGGTCGTTTCCAAGGCTGTTTGCTCCAAACACCCCTCCAAATGGGGCCATTTTGACAGGTATCTGACAGATTTCGTGAATTCTTTGTTTCAAACATGAATTTTAAAAAATTTTGCACTTCAAACCTTCACCAAAACACCTTACAACCATCATACTGCACCCTACATCCAATCTAACATCTTCAAGCATGCATAAACTTCACATTCACTACATCAAACATCTCAAACTTCACCAACCTCCATAACCACTATTCATTATCTTCTTCCTCATCAAAACCTAACTTCCATCAACCATGAAACCAACAAATACATATGTAAACAACAATCCCAACTCATTTCAACATCAATTCATCAATTAGATAAACAAACAACATATAAAACAAATATGAATTGAACTAGAAAACTTAGCTTTTTGGCTAAATCATGCAACTTCTTCTTCTTCTTATTGTTGAAGCTAATTCTACTTGATCTCCTCTTTCTATCTTGTTTCCTATCTTTAATTTATCTTCTAGTCTCCCTTGAATTTGAGTTTTAGAAAAAAAAAAAATAAAGAGAGAAGAAGAGATGAAGAAAAAGAAAGAAAAGGGAAACGAAAATGAAAGGGGAAAAAAAGGGTAGCAAAATGAAGAAAAGAAAATGAAAGGATAGGATAAAGTTTTAAAATTTGGATATTTTAGAAATAGGGTATAGGTTTAGAACTATCAGATCAATATCTATAGTTCCAGAAGTATTTAAATGATGATTTATGAACTAATAGGTTATAAATTGAGATCTTAAAATAAGAACTTAATTTAGGAATTTATTTTAGATAAAAATATATTTAATTTGAGTTTAGGTTTAAGAACTGATATCTTTATACAAGCAAATGAACTCAAATTTTGTAAAGATTTGGGAATTAGTGTTTAGGCTAAGAATCAAGAGTTTAAGAATCTTCTAAACATTTTAATGACTTGTTTAGAGAATTTCGATTTCAAATCTCAAATTCGACTTAGTTAATTATTAATCTAGTTATGTCAACTTGTCTAATTATATCCTATAATTAATTTAATTTATTCAAATCTATCTAAACCAATTTCTAATATATGTGAAGGTTTGAGGTATTTCAAAAAAATTGATAGATATACTTTTAGCGTACACAAAAAATTCCTTTAGGTACTAAAATTGTCAATTTTAAACTTTAAGTACTAAGTTGATCAATTTTAAAATTGAGGTCTTTAATTATATATTTTGTGAAATTTAGGCATCATTTATAATATTAACCTAATAATATAAAGTACATCTTCAACTTCTTGTTTTAACACAAGCCATACTCAGCCCTCGTGAAAACAGTTTATGATCACTTTATATCTATCTTCAACTTCTTGTTTTTGTTGGAGTGCCTTCAGTTTATCTTCCTCCTTCGTCTTGGCATGTTGGGATTTCTTCTGGGGCAGCTGCTGCCATTAAATTGGTAAAGAAACCAGAAAATGCTGGAAAACTCATTGTTGTAAGTATACTTTTTTCTCCATTTTTGTTTCCTATGATGCTCTCCATGACTACTTTCCTAACAAATTCCCTAAACCATGGTCTTTTAACCTTGCTGATGTGCAGGTAGTTTTTCCTAGTTTTGGGGAGCTGTATCTGTCATATGCGCTTTTCGACAACAGCAGGACTGAGGCCCAGAATTTATCTTTCAGTTAAGCATTTGAGATCTATGAATGGAGATTTTTTTTCCAGGATAATGTTGGTGGAAAATGAAGATCCTTCAGAGTGTACTCTTTCCATCTACTGTCAACGTGAATAAATTAAAACATTCCATTCTTGAAACACCCTTGTTGGAATAGTATTTGGGATTCGCTTGTCATCAATGAATTTACAGTGTTCCAATAAAAGTATGTTAGTCGTGTTTTTTTTTTTCCTGTCTCCGTGCTCTTTATATCCGATCTGTGACTTTTGGAAGATTACCTATATGATTTTCTTCTTAGCAACTCAGAATCTGTAAGGTTGGATTCCTGAACATGAGCTGTATAAAATTCTTTGCTGACCATTATCAAAATCCGAAATCACGACACTAGACCATTGGCATATGAAAACAATTAGAAACCTAAAACCCGATTGCATTGTTTCTTACCATATCTAGCTAGTATCTACGTAATCCAAAAGCCGCACAAGATATGCATAAGAAGATACAAGTCTTACGGATCTCTACGCACTAGATAACATTATCGAGTTCATCTTGGTTGTTCTCGTTACGCCTAGCGGCTGCAGCCACGGATGCTGAAACTCCTAAGGGATCAGTGGTTAGGAACGGATCATTCCTCATCTCTGCTCTCTTGATCACCTCTACGTCCTGTCTTGAAGGCAGCTTATCCTTCGGCAGTTTTGAAGTTGCATCCTGCACCACACTAAGTCATATTGTTGAAGATTCTAAGAAATGGCAAAGAAAAGAATCTTAACTACTACCTTGTTTTATCGTACAGTGTTTACATTAGATCTTTTTTCTTATGTTACAGCATGATTGGACGTCTATAGAAGGATTTGAAAGTGGTTACCGATAGAACATCGGCGAGCTTTATCTTCTCCTCTTTCGTAGTAACTCTAGAATTATGTGCGGCCGCAGATTGGGCCGCGGCTGCAACCCCCCAGGGGTTGTGGTGGTTTGGCCGGTTGCTTGCATTTCTGCTACTTGTATCGCGGCAGCATCACTTCGGGTCACTGGCTTCTGCCCCGCTGTTAGAGTGGTGGCTTCAAGGGCTTCACCAATAGTAGTTGTCCCACAATCTCTAGTTGTATCTCCAAATACCAGTGGAGCTCGTTGTGTGTATTGTCCCACGACCTGACAAATATTTACAGGATTAGAACATATGTTGCTTTTCTTGTAAACTATATTACATCATTATTGCATGAAAATTTTGAAAAGTGTAACTTGTTCAAATTTTTTTGGACTAGAGCTTCAACAATTCGATTCAAAGATAAAATTCATAAAGAATTCTTCTAAGAATCCTGTATTAGGGAATTGCAAGACAACTGGGTGAATATCACGGTATTTGAATTTTTTCAATTTGATTAATTAATTATTTGACATTGCTAAACTTTATCTATTTTTAGCATTAAGTACATGAAATTTTGCTAAATTTTTTAATTAGCTACTAAACTTTACTCATTTTTTTAATTAACTATCTCGCCTAGTTATTATAAGTAAATTAAGTAAGTTCAAAAAGTTCAAGCATCAAGTTTGCTCTCACAATGAAGCTACACGAGAATCGATCCTTAAAAGATAATTAAGAAAACTTGAAATATCTTAAAACAAACCTGTCCACCAATAGATTCGGTGATTATGCGTTTCCCAGGTGCTTTTTCCTCACTAGCATCAACTCCCTGTTCTACCCCAACAGTCATCTCGTCGTGCCGAACTACACCGGCCCTTTCGTTCTTCGCTGCGGCCGATTGCATGGTGGCAGCGGCACACCTTGCTGCGTCTTGCCAAGCATGACATCCTCGGCCATTTGCATCATGGCAGCATCCCTCGGCGCGACGGGTTTGTCGGCGAGTTGGCCTTGGACTGAGAATATATCACCGTACTTGACAGGTTCATGTTTTTGATGAGGAGTGCTCCTAGGTTGGTCTTCTTGGCTCATTTGTTTGTTTTTCCTCCAACGTTGTGGGGGGTTGGGATCAATTGGTGTGGGAATTTAGACGATGAAATGGTCGGTACAACGTTGTTGTGGGAAAAATATTTTATGATGATTCCTAGTACACGTTGATATGCATGCAATATGACATGTATTTTTTAAAAAATAAACGTGGCATGTTAACATATTTTCCTTTTACAACAATTCGGTGGAATGTTTTTTTTTTTTCCTGAAACAAGCTGCACAACGGACCATTGAATTTTTCATATTGAAAGAACCCATACAGCCTGTAATAAAAAATTATTAGAAGTATAGATTAATAATTAAAAATAACTGATTTATTAGTAGCCATTTATATGCTTTCATTTCTAACTTTTTAAATCAAATATCTAAAAGACGTCATTTATCTTCATAACTCGAATTCTCTGCACCTGGATATCATAATTACATATTCTTAGTTAAAAATGATTGTTTTTATTAGTAATAATTTATTTTAATCTCAGATAAGAGCATATAGTGTAATTCCTTAGTTCTACGTAACCTGATTATAAAAAAAATATAATATAGAATCATAAAGAACTATAATAAAAAGTAGTAAAAATCACTCTTAATTTTTTATGAAATTAAAATATGAATAAATAATGATCCATAATAAACAGATTGATACTGTGAAATTTAAAACCAGTTATCTTAAATTTAATATTTAGAAAAATAAGATTTTAATAGAGATATAATAAATTTCAAATTATTTATAATATTTTAAATTTATAAAATAGCACTAGAAAATTTACTATTATTAATAATTAGGATAAATAATTCCTATATAGTAAAAGATAATATTCGGTGACAAGAATCAATAATTTAACAAACAATTATAGTTGAACTTAAATTTCAATTATGATAAAAGACGATTAATTTTTAGAACTTATTGGTTATAAAAAGATAGTTTATAAATGAATCAATAGAAATATAAAAACGCAAAAAGGATAAAAAACTGAACTATACTAAAGAATCTAAACCTAAATTAAGTATTTGAATTATACCAAAATGTTAGTTAAATAATTTTGAGTCTACAAAGACAAAAATCATGATTTAACCATTGTAACCCAAGAATCTTTATAACTAGTAAAATAAACAGAGTAACAAATGTAAAATAGATATTAAACTTAGGACTAAATAAAATTCTAAAATAAACCTATGAGTAGTAATAAACTTATTTCTAGTCTAGAAACCCGGATAGAAACCTCTTTAACCTTAATAACTACCAAAGATAAGATTTCGTATCTTGAGTAAATAACTCAAGATATAATTAAAAGTACACTAAATTTCAAAACCAATAAAAGACAACTCCTTTATAGAACCTAATGATTATAAAAAAATAACTAAAAGATGGACCGATAGGATTATAAATACGCGATGAAAACAAAAACAAATCTATAAATAATAATCTATACTTCAGAAAAATATTTGAATTGCACCATTGTTCTATAGGAACTAAAATCCTAATTTGGCTTACTAAGCCCAGAAAATCTTAATCATGTAAACTTTAAGCTCAAAGTTGAACTTAAAAATAAACTAGAAAATTTGTGGAAACTCTTAATAAATTTTTGAAGACAGAACACCTAAATGACTGACTTATTTGTATCCGTTTAACTTGATAAACTACCCTAAAGCTAAGATAACTACTTAATTAAATATTATTATATTAATATATGTGTATTTAGTAAGATAGGAACATGTATGGTTGGAATTTGTCTAAATTTCCCTAACCGAAAACCATCCAACAACTTGCCCAAAATTTGCAACTCACAAGTCAATCCAACTAAGGGAAAAACCAATGAAAATTACCTAACAAAACAACTCATTTAATGTGAAGAAATCATACAACACAAGTGGCGAATTCGATGGAGATGTTAGCTGAAATTTTGAGCTACTGCATCATTCATCTATCTATATATATATATATATATATATATATCTTCTTAATGAACAACAAACAAGACCTTTCAATTGCTCCAAAATAACCACATTAAACCACACAAACAACTTCCTAAACCAGCAGCAAAAACACTTACAAACACAACTATTAAAACAAGCTTTAACAAGGCTTAACACAAGCTTAGATAAGGAGTAAACCAAGATAAGTTCAATTCGTTTTAAAATTAGTTTAAGTGTTAAACATTGTTTATATCAATCTAGGTTCATTTCAAGCTTTGAGGAAGGATTTAACACCTTCACATCTAGCCACACAAGGTAAGATTTAATCTTAAAACTCTATTTATGTATTATAGCATATATAGAAGCTAGAAACTAAGTAGTATGATGATTATAAGATGCTATATATATTGATATGTCATGAAAAATAATTGTGAATCATGGAAAAACACTTAGAAGTAGTTTAAACACAAGTATAGTACATGTATAATATAAGAAAATTGAATTTCCGAACCAGAATAAAATGAGGAAGACGATGAACAGTGCCTACACCGGCATAATGCCGGCGGCGTGTGTGGAAAGGCCTACAGCCTTCGTGTCAGCCTTCATTAGAACAGAAGCTACGTAATTTTTTGAAACACGTAAAATTATACGAATGTTGAAAGCGTAGAATTCTACATTGGTGGTGTACGTGGATAAGCTAGTCGCCTTTGGAGCCAGCGTTCCCTGAAACAAGATATGTAAATTTTAGACCAACGCCGACAATCTGGAGTTCAACCCCTGCGGTGTTGGTTCTGGTGTGCGTGCAAAATTTCTTCTGTAACGAAATATGTTTGTTTAAATAGATGATGATGATGATGATAACTGAAGATAAAATTTTATAAATACATAAATATAAATAATTTTAAGATTAATAAGCTTAAATATTTGTTAAGTGTTATACTTTAATAACCATTTATAATTAAGAGACACTTTAGCTAAATTAAATAAAATAATTTGATTATGATAATTGTTCATAATTACTTTATATAAGTAAGTATGTAAGAATGGAAAATTAGAATAAGATAAAATTAAAAATAATGCGATTCCCACAAATAACAGATAATAACATGAAACGACGTCAAGAAAAACACGATGAAACTAAATGTTAGAAAATAAATATTAGTTACTATAAAAGTGATCAGACTAACGAACAATATAAAAATATTAATGATTGTGATGATAATAAAATACTAAACTATTAAACATAAATTCTATAAATTTTCGATGAAATAAAATTTAAGTTTATTAAATACTTAATATATATTTTAAGCTCTAGAAAACTATGAATATGTTAGAAAAATGATTAAGGAATTAAATACTAAAAGCAACTATATAAAAATTTCAAGACCGATAAGATTGACAGACAAAGAAATAATAAAAATTTCACTATCAATATGAACCCTAACGAAAGAGAAACTTGAATAAATATAGGATGAAGAAAACACCCTAAATAAAAATAAAAATATTGCTTAAAATCAAGACAAGCAAAATGAAAATAAATAATAAATATTAAATGCCAACTACCTCAAGATAGACATATTAAAAAAAAAAAAAAGACTGCACAAATAACTAAAAGCTTACTAATAAAATTATTAAGCAAAATAAGACTTAAAATATTCTATTAATTGTCAATACTCATAGAATAAATAAATTTTATAGATTAATAAAATTAAATCAACTATCATGTAACACTCAAAATAAGCTTTCTTACGTCTATTCATATGCTAAAATAGAGTTAAAATAAAAAATAACTGACCTAGTCTAAACTTATATAATTAAAGTTAGTACCTATTAATTTTAGGAAGACTTTTCTTACAAAAAATGTGTTTACACAAATTTTTTGACATTGTCAAAGAAGAATAACCTTTAAAAATTTGGAACTTTTACCTAGGAAAGTATAGCGAATTAAAAAGAATGAAACTTAAATTAGATCATAAAAAGTACAACCAAATGCCTTATGGATAATTAGTATAATAATAAATATCTGCTATCTCATTTCATAGGAAAGATAGATCAATTCTTGGACTTTCAGTAGCATATTATGATAGCTTAGCGAGGATAACAGTGAGTAACTTTGATTTTATCACATTGTTTGTGCTTGTAATATAGCTGCATCTGAAATAATTTATTCAATTGATATGCATGTGGGATTGTATATAATATATGATATTTGGTGTATACTTGAATGTCAAATTATCATAATATAAGAGATAATTCTATTATATGATAAATATTGTATGAAGTATATTAATGTTTGTTTGTAAATTGTATGATCATCTTAAACTTGATTAAAAACTATTGGTACCATAAATGAAAATGGACATGCATTGCATCATACGCACATTTTGCATTTTTAAAGAAGTAATGTCCCTGCTGCGTATTAGTATTTCAGTTCTCTAATGACGTGCTTGGCTTTCCTAGATAACATTCTCCTAGTTCTTCTAAGAGCACATTATTCTGTTCTATTCCATGGGAACTAACTGACATTGAATGAACGTCGCTTGTGGTATTGACATTAAAGGACTAATACTTAATAGTGTTTATTATTCTAAAGATAATATTGAAATGTTTTAAACTAATTTGTAAGAGTTTATGGTACCCATTCTTCATTGGTTCTCTGATTTTCTTGGGCATGGTATATGGCTTATAATGGCTTCCTTCCAATCCTGATGAGAGCGTAAATCTACATCTTGTTTGGATTTCGGATATCTAAATTTATAATTGTACATATGGTTGATTGTTGCATTGCATATGCTTACTAATTAAACTTTGTTTGTTATTACTTGATGTATGGTTTGGTCAGGTTATCCCACTGAGCCCATAGTTCTCTCATCCCACAACAGTTTTTGTGCATGAATAATACTAGTTAGGATTGGATTAGAAATGTGTGAAGAGTGTTTCTCTATCATACTTTATTGAAGTATAGAGTTATAGATTATATTGAATTTAGAATGCAAAATAGATAAATTGTATAAACAATTGAGGCTTTATATGTTGTAATATTGAAACCTCATTTTTACTATTTGGTAGGAGATACCGATTCTTTACAATCTTGGTAGAATATAGAAAATCGGATTTCATAGTTGAATCTTAATAATATTATTATATGTATATATATACATCTAGTAAAGATAAAAATAAATAAAATCATATGATCTTTGATTTGTAAGACGGTTTTCATATTATGGGTGCATACATGATATGATAACTTTAAATTAATTCTACCAGGAGGCATGACATAGGTCTATAATCAAGTAAAATTAAAAACAATATTGTGCACATTTAGGTCGAGCTCAAGATAAAATCGTGTACTCGAACTTCATACTAACAGATTCCATTCGATTTTCAATTTAAGATCAATGCCCATACATTTAATATCATAACCCGGCCTAATAATTTTGTAAAAACTAATTTTAAGTCGGGACACATTCGGCATCTATTCAAAGATGGCGCGGGCCCAGGAAAAGGACAGACGTAAAAAGCCTAAGGCTAGACAAGAATATTTGGGGTTAATAATTCTAAAAAGACAAGGCCCCAAAGCCTGAAAGGTGAGAAAGATACGAAACTATAATTGGATGAGGGCCGCGCGAACGCAGGCCCCCGCTGCCACAAATTATGACGTAGGCTCTGCCACTTTGGGCAGACCTTAGGCGGGCACCCCTCCGAAGTGCAATGGAGGTCACCAACCTAGGCCATGAGCCTTCTTGATCGCCCATTGACCCCGTCCAGGTAAGTATGTTGCTCCGTTGCCGTCTCATTCTATTTAGCTTTTCCTCTCACTGGCTCGTCTTCTTATATACCAATGTGGGACTAGTTTAAAAAAAAAAAAAAAAAACACTTCCAGCGTAAAGATTGAGATGGACAAGAATGGTCTGCCGTGAGCATTAAAGAAAACCTTTGCAAATTAGGGCATATGCAATTTAAATTTTAATCATATTGAGCTAATTAGAGCACGGAAAATTTTACTCATATGCTAAGTTAAATATGTTTTGTCTTTTCCAAGTTGTTGCACTCGAGTCTAGGTTGCTTATTTTGATACATAACCAAAGCTAGAATCTATCGGCAACAATTAAATTCATTATATATAGGACTAGCAGGGTTATCTTATCTTCATCTATATTATATCGATATCTGATCTGTATCTGTATTTGTATTCTATTTATATATGAGTAAAAATATTTATTTTTCATCCGTATCTATTTTTAACAAACATTTTATATAAAAATAATAAAAAATAAGATATCAACTTGAAACGACAAACCAAACATTTTCTCTTCTTGCAATTCGATTAATCTGCTTTATCCTTTCAAATTTAGTAACTGCAAGATTTTATGTGGATTGTTGATATTATAAGCTTTGTAAGACTTAGTAGTAATCCATATTAAATGACCTTTTTTTTCCTTTTTCTTTATTTAAAAAAAAAAAATCGAATGCACAGTATAGTCTTATTATTTACGTTGCAACTGCTTAATAAAAGGGAAAAAAAAAATATAGAACCATAAAAAAGATAGGTTTAGGCAAAGCAAGAGGAGTAGTTGTAAAATTTGGCTATTGTTTCAATTCATAAAAAGCTTTAATCTAGTAAAGTGAAGTACTAAATTTTTAACCGGAAAAGAAAATAAAAAGGTGTTATGTTAGACGTTAATCAAGCAGTATAGAATATGGATAAATAAATTACGATCCAAAATTAAATATTAGAGCCTTTGTACTTATGATTAAATATTCTTGCGTTAGATATTCTTCTTTTGGTATCTCTAAGAACCCTCAATTTTATTTAGACAAAGCGACGACAAGACATATTATAAAATGGCGAACTTACTATAAAACAACAATAATAGGTGCTGTTGTGCGAGATGACACAGGAAATTGGGTGTTCGGACTGGCTATGAAAGTAAGAATGACTGACATCCTCGTAACAAAGCTCTGCGCAGTATACTGATTACTGGGGCTCCAAATTATGCCTGTGAAACAACGTCCTCAATTTGGAAATCAATTCTGACTAACAAATAGCAGTGGAGGCTTTGATTAAAATGTAAACCCAAAACTGAAATATATGGATCTTATCTTTTCTTGCAGGAACTCTATTTTGTAAGGCATAGACGGAATACATATCATGATATAGATGATAAACAGATAATTTTACTTATAAAAAAGATTAAATAGATCAGATACAGATCAAATACAAATAATAAATAGATACAGATACAAATGAAAAATAGATTATCCAATCAAACGTGTAATTGAGACTATTTTATGCTAACATAAATATTTTGGTTCACCGGAGAAAAGGAAAAAAAAAAAACAATTATCTATACTGGGGCTCCAAATTATGCCACAACTGAAATATACGAATCTTTTCTTGATTAAAATGGCAGTGAAGGCATTGATTAAAATGTAAACCCAAAACTGAAATATACGAATCTTATCTTTTCTTGCAGGGAACTCTATTTGATAAGAAAAGACCTGACACATATCAGATATAGATATAGATGATCAGTAGATGACAAATAGATAATTTTACTTATAAAAAAGATTAAATAAATTAGATATAGGTCAAATACAGATAATAAATAGATACAAATAAAGATAAAAAACAGACTATCCAATCAAACGTGTAATTGACACTGTTTTATGCTAACATAAATATTTTGGTTCACCGGAGAAAAGAAAAAAAAAAAACAATTATAGGAATGCCTACTTTTCCATTACTTTTTTTTTTTTTTACCTTTTTTCTTATTTTTCTTTTAAATTTGGAACGCACATTGGAGTAGTGTTATTGACGACGCACCTGCCTCATGCGTCTAAAAAATTTATGACAAAAATAATAAAGGTAAAATTACAAATACATCATAATAAAAGAACAAGTCTCAGAAAGAAAAGAAAACATGAATAGAAGTTAGAACCATCAAAAAGATAAAAGACTTAGGCAAAGTAGGAGGAATATTTGCAGTAGTAAAATATGGCTATATTTTCAATTTATAAAAAGCTCTAATTTAGTAAACTAAAGTACTAGATTATTAACAGGAAAAGAAAATAATATTGCATTAAACGTGAATTTAATAGTATAGATAAATAATATCCAAAGTTAAATATTGGAGCTTATCGTGTCAATAACATATGTTGCTTTTCTTATAAATTATGTACATTATTATTCCAAGAAAATTTGAAATCAATAATTTATTCAATTTTTTGTTTTTGTTTTTTTTTTTTTTTAATTTTTGACTAGAGCTTATTATTTCAATGTTTTGATCTTCGAAACGTGATTGGGGCTTCTTAAAAGAATCTTAAATCTCTCTAAATATGCTTTTAAATCATAAACTATGTAAAATGTGGATCAGCTTGTTATAATTGTTATGATTTAGTTTAAGAATCTTATCAAAGTGATTTGAGTGTTTTAAATTTAATAAAATTATTCAGGTTATTAGTAAATAGTTACAATTAACCAGAACTTTGAATTAGTGGTTAGAGGTAATAGTATAGAAAAATGTATTTATCAATTCAATTAAGAAATGAAATTCATAGCTATTTTATTTCTTCCAAGAATCTTGTATAGGAATTTGTCTTATGACTTGAACCAAAAACGAATGTATTCCCTTTCATTTGCTCTCACAATTAGGCTACACGAGAATCAATCCTTAAAAAATTATTAAAAATAAAAACATGAAATATGTAAAACGGACCTATCCACCAACTTATCATTGATTATGCGTTTTCCAGGTGGCTTTTCCTCACTAACAATAATAGGAATGCATGCTTCTTCTATAACTTAAAAAAAAAAAGAAAAGAAAATTGACTGCACAAGTTAGTACTATTATTTACGTGCACCTACTTTATGTGTCTAAAAAATTGATGAAAAGAATAATAAATGTAAAATTACAAATATATTTAAGGGTTTTTTTTTTAAACTTAATTTAAGAGTTAATTATAAGAACATCCAATGTTTTGACGTATTGACAAATACATATCTTGTGTTAATTTTGTTTACAAACACATGATTTGGGTTTAATTCAAAAGTGTTAAATATTATTTAATAAATTTATGACACTGTGTCAATATTTTTACCCATTTTAAAAATCAATTTTTACTTTTTTTTCATTTTTTTGGATTTTTAATATAATATTTATTATTTTATTTAGTAATTCTTTCATTAAATTAAAATATTTTTAGATTAATAAGACAAAAACATGTATTTCTCAATAATATTTAATAATATTTATACTTTTATATGAAGTTCAGGTCATTTATTTGTTAGAAAAATAATACATATCATGTGCTTGCAAATATACATAAAAATTGTAATGTTATTGTAATTAATCTTATATCTAATAATAGAACAAATCTCAAAAGATTAAAACAAGTTTAATTACAAAAACATGACTTGTGTTTTAATCAATTAGTAAATATGTGACGTGTTAATTTTTTTTACAAATAGATAATCCGATTTTTATACAAAAAGTCCATATCATTTAATAATTTTAAAATAACATATGTCAATATTTTATTAATCATAAATATTATCTTTACATTTATTTAATTTTCTCATTTTAAAAATAATTTAAATATTTTAATTTATTTAGTAATATTTTTTATTAAATCAATTCTTTTAATCCAATAAAACTCTATTTCTTTAGTTAACCTTAATAAACGTAGGACAAAATTACCTGCAGCTACCGTAGAAAAACAAGGAGCCCAAATAAAATCAAGCCGATGTTGGACTAAGATTGGGTAGGGGCCGCGCGAACGCAGGCCCCCACTGCCACAAATTACGACGTAGGCTCTGCCTCTTTGGGCAGACCTTAGGCGGGCGCCCTCCCAAGTGCAATGGAGATCACCAACCTAGGCCATGGGCCTTCCTGATCACCCATTGACCCCGTCCAGGTAAGTATGTTGCCCCATGTCCATCTCCTCCCATTTACTCTCTCTCTCTGTCCCTTGTCTTGCAACCAGGCGATGTGGGACTGAAAATTAACGTATTAAACAAAAGAAAACAACCGAAGGCTAGATGAGTTGGGGGATATTATTTATTCCCCCACAGACAGGACGTACACATTACGTTAAAGCTGCAAATAAGTTGAGTTGTAATGGTATGATATTAAGCTTAAGATTGAGTTCCAATTAAAATTATATTAATATCCAAAGCCGACTCAAATTCAATTCATATTTAAACTCACTCTTTTAAGCCAATTGAGCTACACCATGTAAGGCATGATTTTCAACACTATAAACTATTTGAATGACTCAAACAGTAGCTCTGGCATAAGCAAATAACAGGTTCAGATTTTTCCTGCGTAGTTTATACCATCACCAAGTAGTGCAATAAAAAATTCACGTAAGAAAACCTGTGGTGTGTCAGGTTGAAATATTGAAGATGTATCCTTTTATATTCTCTTGATGTTTATTGAAGAGTCTAGCTGAATGAGGATTACTTCGTGGGTTGGTTAGTTTGATACTTTGGAGCTAAGATATTGAGTCCCATCAAGATACGGTTTGAGTTTCTATTGCAGAAAAAAGTCCTCCAGACCAGTACAAATTGATGGAATTATATGCTAAACAACCAAAATTTGAAGGAGAGGATGCAAAGCAACAACATAAAATTTTCAATGAAATTTGAGAGGCCATGGTATTTGATTGGCATACAATCTTGGGAAGGATATGGAAGAAATGGATGATTCATCCTCATTTGCCATTTAAGAAATTTTCATGGAGGAATTGGTAGGACCAGGCCATAGTACTCGGAAGCTTTGGTATTGTATTGCAACTATTGGAGGTCAATATGGACTCAGCTTGGTACAATTGGTTATTGACATAGCACTGCAAAAAGAGAGACATCTAATATTTCCATGGAAGAAATTCTCATTTCATTTGAACCTTGATAATTCTCAATCTTCTCCACGGTGATACTTTAATATCAGAAATTTCATCAATGCTGAGGAATATGGCCTAATTGTAACTGCATGGATATAACAAAGCCCAGGAAAAACAAAATATTTAACAATTCTTGTTCAGTGCCTAAGACAAAAGACATGCTGCTAGCAGGCTATAACTCCTTTCCGGCAGACTAATCACTCGGTGTCACATGCAACTCAGCTTCATCAAAACCCCAAGGATCAGAAACGATAGGCATGAATCTGTACTTACAGGTTTCAGTCTATAAGAGACTCGTCATCTGAATCTTCCTGTGTTTCCGGAAGAGGACAGCCCTGGTATGAACAATTTTCTGAGCAATACCGCAGAAGCCTGTCCCAGTATACATCCTGGAAGGGCAAAGAAACTTATTATCTCCAGGCTTTTTGATAGCATGCAGAAAGATATTTTAAAAAGTTTTGTATACTAAAATCTTAAGAGCAACAGATTAGCATGCAAGTATGACAACTATCAATTGATTGAAACTTCGTCTCAGGAAGGGAATAATCATAGAAAAACGTAGACCTTAGAGAAGGAAATGAACAAAAAGACACATCGTTGATCTGCGACTATCTCGTTGAGGGAGGCAAGAATATGGCTACTGGCTAGTGTTTGCATCGAAGGAAGTAAGTTTATTTATACAAAGGGAACTCTCTTCAGGACTACTATCTTGCTACTGAACTCGAGTTTGACGAACAAAGACTTCACAGGGAATGGCAATGCTACAGAAAGAAATTGACAGAATGAAGCTTTGTTTTGGCCATGAGAGGGTAGATCTGATGGAAAGATAAGAAGAACAAATATTTCTGAAGTTGAGGTAACGAAAAACGAGAAATATCTCTGAATGATGATGCACTAAGAGATAAGACATAAAGCAAGATCACCTTGCAAACAATGTGTGGATTTCCAATTACAACGAGCAGAGATCTAGCCCGGGTGATAGCAACATTAAATCTCCTCGGGTTACTAAGAAATCCGAGACAGTGAGTCCTGTCAAATTCATTGTGCTTAAAAGTGGATCTGACGGTAGATACTATTATAACCTCTCTCTCTTGTCCTTGGAACTGCTCGACACTACCAACTTTAATATCCACCAGATCATAATTTTCGAGAGCTTGCTTTATCTTGGTCACCTGCTGCCTGTAAGGGGTTATAACTCCGATATCCGATTCCCTGAGATCAAAACTAGACTGCAATCTGTTGATTGTGTCAACAACTTTGCTTGCTTCAATTCGGTTGAACCATGATGGATTATTGCCTTCGCGCTCATCACATCCTTGAATGCCCACAAATAGCACAGGAAAGCTTTTTTTTGGAAGGAAACCTTCAAACGATGATATCGGTATGCATCATCCTCTTTACACGCTAATAGCTCCCCTTTATAGAAGAGCTTCGAAGGAAGATCTAAAATTGCTGGGTGACACCTGTAATTCCTTACTAGTTTTGTCACATAGTTTTCATCTTCATCCTCATAAAATTGGCATTCAAACAGCCTCTCTAAATACGATTTTCCCAAACCAAGAGTCTCAGCATTTTTTCGAATATATAACAGGACCCAGCTGCTTCGGTCTCCTGCTAGTACAACTATTGTGTCCATTTTACAAAGGTTGGCTACTGGAACCATAACCTCTGCTCCGAGGCTTGGCCAGCCTCATCTAAAAAATATGTGAGAAATGACCACTAGTTATACCTTCCTTCCGAAGCATTGATGAGCTCATGTAAGTGCAAACAATTATCCTATAGCGCACTAAGGCCTCTAGTGGAGGACATGTAAAAGAAGTGTCTTGAAAAAAGCAAAAGCGGGCATGTTCAATCTGGATGTCCTCATAAGGACGACTTGCAGCATTAAGCCTGAAGAGCTCTCTGTCTTTAACTTTGGCAACCTCATTAGATATAAGTCTTTCAAGAATGTGATCCCTGCACTATTTGAAGCAGCACAGACCAGCACATGGGAATTTGGCCTTGTCATATAAATCTGAAATATCGCTTCCACCATAGTCATTGTTTTACCTGTACCTGGAGGCCCGTAGATCACATAAGGAGGAGCACCTTTACAACCAAGAATCATTTCGATAGATCGCTTCTGCTCCTCATTGATACTTGGTGAAAAAGGAACAAAATTTCACTCGTTCAATCAATCTCCTCTTTTTTGACTCCATTGGAAATATAGTATCAGTTCCTAAATTGTCGTCTGCAGCTTCCACAGCTTGGTATAACCTTCTCATGTTCACCCGGTTATGTGCAAATTGTATATCATATAGGTTTGCATTGCAGTGACTATTATGAAACCCATAGGAAAACTTTAAATGTGCTTCATCAGCTGTGATCCGGTAAATGTAACCCTGAAAGTAGACAGCTACTCAGTCAAACCAAAAAAAAAAAAAATCTTTTTTTGATTCCATGTATAGTGGAAATACCAAGGTACTAAAAGAAGATTGAATTATCAATAAGCACATTTATTCTTAAAGAATTGTCAAATTTACTTGCTTTCCTTTCCTAGAATATATCAAATTCCTTGTGTGTGAATTCTTTTTCCTTAAAGTGATAAAACCGAAGTCCATCATACTGGAGGGATGACCATAACCACACCATTCCCTCTCACGCTACAGTCTATGGCTTTTCACTTCCTTGGTGTTATGACATGGTGGTAAATAAATAATGAAAATAGACTGAGCACTGATATAATCAATGGTATATTGATAACAAACCTGATGGGCAGTACGTGTAGATTTAAGCTTTGCAAAACAAATCACCTTGTATAAGTGACGGCCTTTTTTCAGCAAGTCCAGGGACTTCAAGACATAAAAGCTTACGTCTTTCTTTCATGGTCACACATTCCATATTATGACGCCTCATTTCTTTCTAAAAGGGGTAAGAAATAAAACTGAAACTAGTGAGTGAAGAAGTGAGATGATAAGTTATGAACTAGCCAATTTACATATGGATAAATTCACCTCCAAATGTAGCTCTTCATGACAAGTAGTGCCGTGAAGTAAGATGAGTAATTGTGCATCGTCAAACCTTCATGAAGGACTTCAGGAACTTTGTTATTGGAAATCAATTCTCTTAATGTATCTGGGATGGGATATTCGTTAAGGATAAACTCATTGTATGTTTTAGTGCCTTGGGTTTTCTCCTTCTAGGACGGGAGGAAATTGCAGTCTCATCTATAATAAACTGTCTTTGCCTAGGACTCTTGAATAAGGTTTCTGAGAAGCCAAGGACATTGAGACCTTGTCATCAGCCATTAAAAAGACAACCCTCAATTCTCTCTGCTCAAGATCAAGTGCACAATGGATGTGTGCATTCCAACTTCCTTTGGTTTGCAGGATAACCATATAGTCAGAATCTGATCAGGCTGAAGCACCCTGTCTTCCAATGAGTCGTACACACAAATTCTTCAATGTACTGCTCATCCGAGTCAGCTGACGGTGTTCCATCACAGACAATGTAAATGAATCTGAGGGATTTGAACCAAAAATCTTTATGCCCCAAAGTTGCACTTCATCACTGCTCCTGTTATGTATGGTAATTGATGCATGAGAAGTTTCCCCAACAAAATAGATTGAGGCTTCTTATTTGTCATTGGAAAGGGAACTGAGATAGCCACCAGCCCCTCTTCATTTGGGTCATAAGTATAAATAGATGGATCATTGTCAAAATCGATGAAGCTGACTTCTCCTTTATCCTCTATTACTGACAACTCATCATCTTGTCTATCCATCTCTCTTTCACTATGCAAAATCAGTGTTTCCTGATCAAATGCAGAAAAAAGTATAAAAAAGTACTTAATGTAATAAAGTATTTATTCGATACTCAATTGTTAACTAGAGGTCTTGCAGGCGTCTAACAGCAAGACCTCACAAAATAAATGCAATAACCATCAATTAGATAACGCTCAAGCGTAGATTACAATCAATGCAAATGCTGAAAGTAAAGAAGACAAAGGAAATCATGGCTTATAGTGATTTGTTTTTCCCTAACAAAAAATCAAGATTATCCCACCTATGTTAAAAAATAGTAACTGAAAGCGGTTGCTATTAATGAGGAGCAATAGGATTGAATTGCTTCCTGTTGATCACAATCTCTTCATGCTTATTTGGATCTAGCAAGATCAAGCCATAACTAATAAAACACCTGGGAGTCGAGAGAGATGTTTGATCATGATAGACTAAGTCCACAAGATTCCATACTCTTATTTTACTTTTTGAATTTCCTAGTGTTGAGAAATGGTATACTTTAACACTTCTATGCATGAAACTAAAGCAATAGGAAAATATCATACTAACACGAATCTTACACCAACTAAACCTCTCTTTCCAATTGTCCATGTCATATTTAAAAACCAAAATAGAATAAAATAAAATAATTATTGACTTTAATAAAGAGATGTAGATACATAATGCAAGATAATGATCACCAGACTGCTGGACATGCTTCACATACAAGACCTTAATAAGTCATCATACAAATTTCTTGGTTTTCCTAGAAAGATTCCTCCTTGTATAGAGAATTCAAGCTGTTGAAATGGCATTCTGAGTTTTTCAAAAGGTAATAGCTAACCATACACATTAAAACCAATCATCTGCATGATACTAACAACACTGGTAAGTTGTGATGCAAAACACTGCATATGTGGCTATATTAAAGAGAAAATCTACGTCAATTGGCTAATTTTACAATCTTAGTGCTATGGAAAATTGGGTTTCATCTTTTTATTCATAAAATTCTTATAACACGTACATTGCATTTAGTTTACTAGAATAGAGTTATCATTTTGTAATTATTACTAGAAAATAATTATTCCTTTGTTTGGTTTGCAGCAAGTTATAACATAAACAATGTCTATTTAATATGGAATTGACAAGCAAATTCTACTCCTCCTCTTAACTTGAGGAATCGCTATTCTCATAGAAGTAACATTTATTCGCAGGAAGCCTAAAATCATAAAACAAAATAACACTGGAGTAGCTGCAATTCATCTTCAAGCCTTACTCCATTCCTTTAAAAGAATAAACTTTAACCTAAGTAAATAATTCCTTTTCTTCCTCACATAATTTGCAATAAACTAGGAAAATGACAACAAAAGGTGTGTTGAAACTTAAAAGTTAAACCAAATTTGCACAAGAAATATGTACAACCGGGTTTGCCTACCATTTTTCAATAGCAAGAAGCAGCACTTCAAATTAAGACAGCCCAAAACAGAAAAATAAGGGCAAAAAGGAACATGTCATTGCAATGCAGCATCTTAACTCAATAAAAGAAGATAATGAAGCACAAGCCAACACATACCAGGAATGTCAAATCAAGTGATGGTTTCAAAATTCACTAAAAACAGAACAGAAGTTGTACTAGTAACTACAAGATCAAATTTTTATTGAGCAAGAAAGAAACTTTACATCAGACTTAAACAACCCATATCACGTAATGAGCAAAGGAATAAGAACATGTGAGTAGAAATACTAAAGATGGATCAAAGAACAAGAAAAGAGATAAAGACAGCCATTTTGAGACATACCCAGAATTCTGAAAGAAAAGGTGATAATGAATAGAGAAAGGAAGCAGAAGCCAGAAGATAGGTTATGGCCTTAAGGCAGCGAAACTTCCTCGAGAAGGAAAGTACAGTAGATTAATAGACATGAGATAAAATTTTGGTTAATAGAAACTTGATATATATTAAATAAATTTAAAAAATAAAAAAAAAATTAAAATAAATAATTATTATAACTTCATATATTATATTTATCTATATTATTTAAGTGGAGTAACAGGATTACGTATCTTTTTTTTTTTTTTGCATCATTATCCTTAAATTAAATTTTTTTTAATTACATTAAACTTAAAAAGATAATATCTATAATTTTTTAATTTTTTTGGTAATTTCCACTCTCACCACTTCTTTTTCTTCTTTATTTTTTTCTTTCACTCACAATACTTTCTATGTTCTCTCTTATTTTTTTCTACTCAATTATTTTTTAAAATAATAACTGCTACTATTTCAAAATAATAACCTCTCGTCCTTCTCTCTTCTATTAATGTCATTCTAACAAAACCACTCTCTTTCTTTTTTTCTTCTCAAAAAATTACATTTTAATTTTAAATAATTATATTTAACTATTTTATTACATTTTTATTACCGTAGGAAATTATTATTTAATCTAATACTTTATTTTATATTTTTTCCACACATGCAGCGCGGTGCTTTCATCTGCTAGTGTGTGTGTGTGTATAGTGTTATTATTATTTGAAATAAAATTGGGACATAATGATCAAAGCATACACTTTCGTAGCGGTTTTTGGGTCGATCTAGCATGCTTTTTAGAAGAAAGTATGGGAAGAGACGGGCAAAAAATCTTATGCCAGAAGTAGGGTGGGGTGAGATTTACATGAAGGTGTTGTCTCTAACGACACCTTCACATCTTTTATATCCCTCACATTTCAAAAACCCATACAAAAAAAATAGAAAAGAAAGGCGAGGAGCAACTGCTCTGGCATCCGTGTCCATCTCGGCGAAGATTTTTCCTATCTGAACTCAGGTAAGGTGTTTTGTTTGGTTTTTTTGCTATGTTTATTCCATTATTATGCAATTTTGGAGGAAAAATGATTGGAAATGGAGAAATTGAGGTAATTTGTGATTTTGAGCGAATTAATGTGTTGTAGCTGTTGATTTTGAGTTGTGAAGTATTGTAGAAGTAGTGTATGAGTGTTGATGAGTGTTAGATTACTACATTGTCGATCTATGACGTTGCATTGATCGTTTCCATGTGCACAAGGTGTTCGGTGAAATGCCTAAATGGTTAAAGTTGTAGATATTTATATTTAATGTAATATGAGGCATTGAAAGTGTGATTTTGTCCGATTTAATATGTCATAGATGTTGGTTTTGAGTTAAAGGTGTTAGGAATATACCTTGGCCTGCATGTTTATGAATGGAGTATGTAATAAAACGATATTAATGATTAAAAGGTATTTGGTGAAATACCACAATTGGTTAAAAGTCGTGTGTTTGTCGATAGGATGTTTAATGGATTTTGATGAACGATGTTTTACATGTTAAGAAGTTGAAGATGTTGTTATAATTGAAATTGTAAGAAAAGAGATGTAACATTTTAATTTGCTGTCGATAGGTTTGGAATGTCTAGCTACGTAAGGTTCATTATTTATGCACATGGAAACATAGTGGATGGATTGTATGGGCCACAATATGATAAGCTTCCCATTAGGAAAGTGAAGGTTAGGATGGATGTCGGTTTTGAAAAGTTCAAAAATTATTTGTGGCAAGATTGGTGTGGATCATGGTAACAGCGAAGTGGAGATAATACATAGGCATGCACATTATATGAGTCATGGAGTTGTTTACATGTTAATGCCAATTGTGGATAATAATGACAGTCTTAAAGATTTGATTTCACTTGCTGCTGAGTTGGATGCTAGGTTAATTCAAGAAATATTTGTGAAAGTCAGTGATTGGGCGGTCACTCCAAATAGTGCTGATGGTGGAGATTACATGAATGAAAACATGCTACCATGTTAGGCATGCATCAATTTCAGCCTAGTTCATGTTCAAATGTTCCTTTCCAAAATGAAGCTGTTATGTCAGTTTCACCCATGCATTGTGAACAATATGATCCAATGCCAGTGGATGAGATAATGTTAGAATTCGAGAATAGAGTTGTAGAGGAAGTGGCACCTGTGTTTGCCACCGGGTTAGAAGATGAATATTTCGATGGTTACTATCACGTGGATGAAAATGGTGATACAATAGAAGATGAGGTGGATGAAGAGAATGATAATGCTGTGGAAGATGAAGTTCAAAGAGGCAATATTGGAAGTTTGGATGTCTCACCTAGCTCAAGGCCATGTGATGTAATGTCAAGTCAGGCATCGGTGAGAGATACAATTCCTTATTTTAATCTAGGTGGAGGCGATGATGGGCATGACATTTGAAGATGAAAATTGATGCTATGTCTGCTAATATCTGTGATAGTTAAGAATTTTGTGAAGGAAATGATGTTCAAGACAAAGGATGACTTAATTGAGGCTATAAATCTTTTCACATAAGAAGATATTGCAACTTCCGTGTTTACGAATCGAAGAAAACTCTATGGACTGCTCATTGCACCAAAAGTGATCAAGGTTGTTCATGGCGGATACGGGCTTGTTTGAAAAAACTAGAAGGATTGTTTGTAATCACCAAGCTTAATGGTCCCAATTCTTGCACTAATCCTTTACTCGGGCGGGACTATTTACAAATAGACTCTAATTCCTAACTCGAGAATTTATCAGCTTTGTTCGAAAAAATCCAGATTGTAAGGCAAAGGAGCTTGAGTCTCATTACTTGGCTGTATACAGGTATATGGTTTCCCGTAGAAGAATTTGGCAAGGTAAGAAAAAAGCAATTGCAATGGTTTATGGTGATTGGGTTAAATCTTACAATGAACTCCCAAAGCTATTATACGCTATCAAGTCAACTAATTCCAGGTCGATAGTGGAATGGGGCTGGACAAGATCATCACAACGATGAAGCGTATTTTGAAGTGGGTCTTTTGGAGCTTTGGCCTTGTTATTGCTTTCCGTGCCCGTTTTAGACCACTTATGACTGATCAAACTGTTGTCTTACTGCAGGTATGGACTTGGGATCGATTCCCTGTTATGCTCTTCGTGCCCGTTTTGGACCACCTTTGGACGATGGAGCGCCACTTGTTGCGCGCTGGCGGATAGTTCGGGATACTACCCGACACCCATCTCATGTCATTTCAGCATACAGAGAGGCATTTGACATGATCGGAGCTAAATAGATACATTAGCTATCCATTTTTCTATTAGTTCCATAAATATTTCAAATTTTCTCAGTATTGAGCTTTTTGTTGTGGTACAGGTTATTTGGATGCCATATACCGACCAGATCATCACTAGGCTACCTCTATATTATCGACATGGTGTAGATGTGTGGATTGCCCATGTCCCCCTTATTTGCTTTTGTTATTTGAGTGTGGTCCTAATCGTGTCATTCGCAGTTTAAGGGTTATCAAAGGGTTCCGATAAGAGTTAACACTGTGCCCAGATTTGTATCGGATCAATCTTAGGGGGTGGATCAACACTAATTGGGTCGTCCATCATGCTATCTACCATGAAATATGGAATGAGAGGCATGGTGTCGACCCAGACTACATACATTGGTTCAAACGTGTCACTAGGCGATATCTTAGCCACACTGGTGCCAGGGTCGGTGCATTAGTGAGTTCTATATCTTGTATTTCGCTTTTCCTATAGTGATAGACACCTACAGATATAATCTCCAATGTTTGCAGTTGCTTTGCAGGTAGATCAATTCAGACATGGCATTGTAGAAATTCACTCCATCACAGATGACGCCATAAATACAGTCGATGAGCATGGGGTTGTTGACTATCTTTACCCTGACCATTGATACACAATGCATAAGGGTGACGCTGAAGATGACTAGACCAAGTATGAGCAGCTGCAGCAGTATAACTTTGTCCACCATACTCCATCATCATTTGTTGGCACATCTACAGTTGTGAGGGGATTGCATAGCACTTCCTCGTTGTCATCCTACCACACTCCGTTCACCAAGGTAGGCTCTTCATCACATCATCCTCCTCCACCACCAGATAAGAGGCATCCAGTACCTTCGGATCAGGACATGGGTGATGGATTGACACAACTATCACAGGTTAGGAGACCCACCTAGGCTACACTAGTCCCTCAACCAGATTTCATTGCCTCTCAAGTTCAGGAGGATGATCCAGAGGCAGCATCGGCACAGCATGGTCGGTGATCCATAGCCTCCAGGCTTGCTAGAGGTCTACGTCGCAGCACTAGGAGACGATAAGATTGTACCTTTTATTTTTTTGCTTATCCTAAACACAATTGTATTTTTCAATTCACTTTATGTAATCAACTTTTATTCTTCTTGGTGGTGATTTTTTCTCATCTAATTACTGGATTGGTTCAAGGAGTTTGTCTAGTTAATTAATGTTATTTATGCAGCTTTGGGATGTTGGACTAGTTGGGCATGCTGCTACTAACTAGTGGATTAGATTCAAGAGTTTCAATTGTTAGTAAATGTTTTTTTTTTTTTTGCAGGTTTGATATGTTGGATTGGTCGGGTTTGCCTCTAATAAGTAGTTGAATGGTATGTAGAGTAATAAAGGTGGTGGTGGTGGTCTAGTTTGTTTTCTTTTGCTAAATTTTATTTGTGTATCTTTTATGGTTTGATTTTGTTGTATTTAGGCATTATTTGTAGTTATGGGGGAAGGGGAGAAGGCCTGAGGCGCCGTGCGAATGTTAAAGGCGCCGTCTCCGACGGCCCCTTCAATACAAATCAAAATAAAAAGGCGTTGTCCTAAACAGCGCTTATAGAGGAATTTCAAAGGCGTTGTCCCAAACAACGCCTTCACTCGCCTAGATATGGAATAAGTTTCCAGACCAACCTTTTCCCACAATTTTTTTAAAAGTACGCTAAAAGGACCCAAAAACCCTTTCATAGCGGTCCTAGAATTCGTAATTCTCTTCAATCTTTCCCCCTTTTGACCCATGTTTGAGTAAGCTAGTTCGTCCATCCCTTATTTATTATTATTTTTTCCCCTTAAGTTTTGGGTTTGATAATTAGTATTAAAATAAATATTAGAATCTAAGTATTTTTTCATATATATCTTCATACTATTTTTTTTTCATATATGTTCTAAAAACCTATTAAAACTCTGGATATTGAATATTTATATACAACATAAAATATAGGTTTTAGAAAAAATATTACAACTATAATTTCTAAGATAAACAAATATGCAAAACACAAGCTTTATACCTTTTTAGCTTTTTTTTTTTTTTAAGACCAGTGTGTTTATTCTCATTTTAGGATTTAATTTTAATAGTTTTATAACCAACAATAACTAAAACCTATATTTTATAGTTTTAAAAATTCCATTCATGAAATATCAAATTTTAAAAACATAAGTCCATAATTATAAAAATAAATAAGTCAACTTAGTTAGAGCAGTAAAGGCACTAAGCCACGAACTATGCTCCATTTGAGTTTATTTGGTAAATGGATCAAGTTGAATCCAAAGTAAAACTCATCTGTCTAAGTGATATATGCTTGAGTTCTAATTTAGCTTCAAGAACAAACTTATAAATAAACTAATAAGCGGACTTATTAACAAACTCATTAACAAAAAAAATTAATTTCTATTTAAAATATATATGTTGAAATTATTGTAAGTTTGCATTGTAATCACCCAAATTTATAAAACTCGAATATAATAATCATTAGGTAAATAATATAAATTTTTTGAAAAGGTTTTAAGGAAAGTCACAATAATCACTCCTGATTTTTCGCGGTCTAATAATATTAAAATACGAACAAGTTTATTATCATTTAGAAATTTGAATTGTTATAAACAAAATGTCAAGATAAAAATTTTCCATAACTTTTTTATAAGACTCCACAAATATAAAAAGGGTAAAATTCGAAACATATACATAAATGAACAAAAATGAGACTTTAACTAGATGATGATATTAATAAAAATTATAAAATATAACATTCCTGATAATTAAATAAATAAATAATTATAAAGGAATGATATTAAACATAAATAGCTTAAATCTCCAGATGTTTTATGAAAATAAAAATGATAAAAAACATCAAATCAATACAATAAAAACAAAACAATATAATCATATAATGCATTAGGTGGGTGCGTTTTTAAAAAGATAGGCTTATGGTATGACTCACTATTCATGGTATGAAAGAGTTTGGTCTTTGGGAACATCTCTAGCCAATGGTTATTAACCAGCTCGTTTGATTAGTTTAGCTAGCTATTTATTATTATTCAACCAAGTATAAGGATCCCTTACATAGCCAACATCAATCATACTTCATATATCATATAGTTCTAGCACATTTGTGCTCTATGTTGATTAATAGGAGCCTTACCCCACTTCTCCACATTCACTAAAACCTCATTAAAATCTCTAATAATAGTCCAAGGGTTTTCTAATATGCACAGCCATATTTGCAAAGAATATCCCACAATATCTTCTTTTGTTTAAATGAATACTTGCATAAATTGTAGAAACAATTAAAGGTTTAGGATGTTTACTTGGACATGTAGGTGGAGTTCCTATCTATTCTCAAAAAAATGTGTTGATAATTGCATCATCTTTGTTCAATAGCTTCAAGTTACCTCCACTCAACCCCACAACTTCCACACCTACCATATTACTGAACCTTCGAATGTGCCTAAAGCCATCAGCAACTACTCTACCAAATCTTGTTTCAAGGAGGATAAGGATTTGAGGGTTCTGATTTCTTCTTAGCTCTTTAAGAGCTCGCCTCCGATGTTAACCATTATATTCTGATCAACACCTGTCATCATATTATCTAACGTGGAAATGATAACTGGACACACGATTCCTTCATATCTAAATGATGTTGGAACCTCAAGATACCAATTCTGAACCATCGTAGCTTATGTGTGGCCACTATCATCACCGGGGCCCTCTCTTGTGGATGAAGACCCATGGTGAGATTTCCCTCACTTCTAACATCCATACCGTTAGGACAATAGGTAGGTCCAGTAGAGGGTTCTTTGATGCAAATAGGATCTGTGTTAAAATTACATAATGGAATAATCAAGATTTAATATATATTTTTGGGTTTTTGATTTTTGAAAAATCGAAATTGAAAGAGTATGAATGGTTTATCCTTAGATATGACTCATCAATAAAAGACTCGAACTAATTGCTTCACTCAATCAATATGACGCACAATCACAAGAAACAGAAAAGAATAATCTTGAGGAAAAACTCAATATTATTCAATAAGTTTTGAAAACAATTCCAACAAAAGCCAACAAGGCAATTGATCTCAATCAATGACAAAGAAAGGTTTAAGCTACTAATAACATAACCTTGAGGACACTTACGTATTCCTATAAGTCCAATAAGGGCAAATACGAAAAAATAAAAGACTAACAATTAAAATAGAAAACTAGCATTTTAAAAACGCATAAAATAGGACAGGTGATCCCCCTCTTGATCATGGCCATGATACGGGCTATGGTCTTCTTGGATCATACTTTTTTTCTCTTCATCATCAAAGTCATGTAGGCGTTATATGGGCCATCATGGGTAACGTAATGGGCATGACGAGGCTTATGATCTCACTGTACTTATAAATCTCTAATAACAATGTGCGAACGACCTTCATCACCAGCGACATGGCAAGCATTATCTCCATTACGGTTGGTATCATGGGTAGGACAAGGACGTGATATCCTCTAGAGCTTGATTCCTATCATTTTCCTAAGGCTCTTGAAGATTTGCCCTCAATTCTTGATTCTTATCTTAATCCCTGGGCTCAAGAAGATTTGTTCTCAAATCTTTGAAAGTACATATGCTTGGATCAAAGACAAACTTGTAAAACTCAAAAGTAGTTAAATAAAAATTCTCTCCAATACTTGTTCCACAAATCCTCTTTGAAACAATAACTCCTAAAGCATCTCAACATCTACACCAATCACTCTTAATCATTCACTACCAATGTCCATGTCTATAATCAAAGACTCCTGCAATAACTCATACCGCTCATTATGAACTCGATCAATCTAAGACTCATGAACACTATGACAAGTATTTGATAAACACATCTCATGTGACCCTAATAGTAGTCGCTTCAAATACTTGTCATCTTGAAAGTAAACAACATCACCACATGCTAACATAATACATAACCACAATAGTTCATAAAAATCTAACCTCTCAAAATTTTCATATTATCTCAACTTTCTAAATATCTTCACCTTGCTTACACAAGCAACAATTGTAAGCAAAACATCATACCAATGCAAATAACCTTTAATATAGCCCCAATAATTACTAACAAACATCATATAAGGTTTCATAGGTACAACAGAACAACAATTTCCTTCACCTCATAATCCCATTGAGGGATCTTGATAAGACAATATGAAAGATGGAATAAAGATATGATAATACCTGTGATTATTAATGGCTCTTGATGAGAGTGGAAGTGGGTTTAACTCAGGCATACAATCATCAAAAGGCTCCACCTCACTTAGACTTTTTCCATGACACTAGTTTCCTTTACATAAGATTCTTTTGTAATCTTATCATCAACTTCACAAACTACACCACCATCTTCCTAAACCAAACGATCATGCTCGACACAATTATCTAGCAAGTCAATTGCCTTTGAAGGTTTCAACAATTTTGTCTTCTCCATTATATTAGACATTAAAATCAAGAATTCTTGTAACATGGCAATTGGATTGCATCCTTTAATAACACAAAACTTTGATAACCAACACCTTTAATGATGTCATAGTTTAACCATTCACAAATCTACTAATTGTGTGCTCAAGAGGCTTAAGTAACTCATTATGCCTCATGAGAGTCTTAAACAATTGGGCATATTCTCTAACTTTCATAAACTTTTGTTCTAGCATTAACAAAGACTCGTATTGTTTATCTTGATAATTGGGTGGAATAAATCTTTTCCTCATCAACCTCTTCACAAGGCTCCGTATAATGACATCACGAAACCCATTCAAATTTTGCTTCAATATACTATTTTGCCACTGCAACCATGTATTCCAGTTGATTTCTTAACGATAATCTAACCCAATTGACAACTAGAGCATGGAAAGTCTCCAATAATTTGATCTACTTAGAACTCTTAATCTAAATAATCTCCCGGGGACCCATGACCATCAAACTCAGGCAAATTTATCCCAATTTTACTTAGTAATTCAGTTATTGTGTCAATCCTATAATGAAATCTGCTAGTCATGGCTTTTATCCAAATTTAACCATGCTTTACTCAATAACAGTAACTTTAACATTCAATCACAATAATAGGCAATAACAATAATTCACAACTCAAGATCCTTTTCTTCTTTCCCAAGCAATTCAAAATAGACAATAACTTGTCTATCAAGAAACAAACCCTAAATTGCTTTCTTCTCTAAGCAATCTTTATTAACTACACACCTACAATAATTCACAAGATATAAGAACTAGATCTTACTGATTTATTGTGTGGCAAACCAAAGGTTTTGATACCAAGATGATATAGAAAGGATCCATGTAAGAATTACACAACAGAATAATCAAGATTTAATACGTGTTTTTAGGTTTTTGATTTATGAAAAAATGAAGTAAAAGAGGTATGAACAATTTATCATTGGATATGACGCACTAACAATATAATCGAATTAGTTACTTGACTCAATTGATATGACTCGCAATCAAAAGAAACACAGAGAATAATGTTGAGGAAAAACTCAATATTACCTAACAAGTTTAGAAACAATTGCAAAAAGCCAATAAGGTAATTGATCTCAATCAATGACAAAGAAATGTTTAAGCTACTAATAACATAATCCTAAGGATCCTAATATACTCCCACAAGTCAGGCAATGGCAAATATGGAAAAATAAAAGACTAACAATTACAATAAGAAAATAATTTTTTAAATCGCGTAAAGCAAGACAAGTGGTCCCTCTGTTGATCACGACCATGACATGGGCCATAATCCTCTCAGATCATGCTTATTCCTTTCATCATCCAAGTCATCATAGGCATCATATAGGCCATACAAGCAACGTAATGGGTAACAAGGCCTGTGATCTTCACTGTGCTTACAAATCTCCAATAAAAATGTGCAAACGGCCTTCATCATGGTGACATAGCATTATCTCCATCAAGGTCGATATCACGGGGCGGGACAAGGATTGTGATGTCCTATGGAATTCATATCGTTCTCTCTCAGTAAAATGTTCTTCACAAATTCCTTGCACGTAAGCTTCCACTTCTGTAATGTAGTTGTAGGGCGTAGTACTGCTGGTGTTGCCACTTGTATTATCTATAGTAAACCTTGTCGAGTAGTCCCTATTGAGGTATTGTTAAACAACATTTTCTCCCTTCCTATAGGAAACATGTCCTTGTACAATATCATTGGCATGTAATGAATATTCAAGATCGAATTTAGTAGCAATATTGCTTGTTGTACTTCCACTAACATATTGAGTAAATGTTTTCCTAAGGTTCATGCCATGTCACCGAGTATTGTTGAATCCCGGTGGAGGATTTTTATCGATATCACTATTCTAGCATTGTGTACCACATTTCTTTTCTTGCTGTTTCACTGTTAGAACTCGTCTATTTTTTGCTTTGAGTTTAAGGTGGTTTCTCTAGGCAAGGAAAACTCAATAGTAATGATAGGGTTTGAGTTTTCAGCCATCATATCTTTGGTTTTATTGTGCATGAGTTTTGGTTTATCATCAACTTGGTAGTCATGTTATTCAAGTTGATGTTGTGTGGTGTGACTGTATGCAACCTTGGAATCCGTTCGTTTGTATAGTGAAGTGATTCCATTTTTAGATGTTCCATTCTTCTTATTTGGTTATGTATCTGATTGCCCAATCTAGTTGCTTTTCTAATATTTGAATTTTCCTCTCGATACATTATGCCCACATTGCTATTAATGCATGTGTATTCAACTATTACTTCTTTTCTTTCTTTCCACCCTAATCCACTCTTCGTATCCTTCATTGGGTTTTATCTCCCTTGATTTGTTTCACTTATAAGTTTTGGTAGCTCGATTCATGATTGTTATCTCCTTTCATCCGTCTATCATCTCAGTCAATCACATCTTTGTCATGTTATTTTTCTCCACAAATGGACACCTAAGTGCATTTATATGACCTAACATACCATAAGCACAAAACTTCTTATTTTGCAATATAGTGTTGTCATCTATAGCTATATGTGAACAAGAGGATTAGCGAAACTTGCTTGTATACAAGTGCCTATTGATTTGAAACCAGTCATTAATGGATAAAAATTTGGGATCCATCGATGCTATTGATAAACCAATGGCCTTCTCGGATTATGAATTGCACATCCTCCTCACTCTTAAATGATAAAAAATAAAATCCCTTTCCACAATAATCATAGTAAAACCATTTATCCGCTTCCACATCAGCCTTAATTTTGATAGAAGATACTTACCAGCATTGGATTGATTAAGGTCTATTTCCATAGCATTCGTATTTCATCCTTTTCCTCCCTGTTGAAAAGATCCCTGGGTTATGATTTAACATTTCAATCACTACACGTACTGTATCCTCCATATCATTATCCATTCATGAATCTAGATCATTGAGTTTTTGGAGAAAAGCTGACTTATAAGCCTTTAGTGTACTTGTAGTCGCGCTGTCCCTATATGATTGTTGACGTTGACCCTGATCTTTCTCCATCGTGTCCTCATAAAAAATCAAATAGCTAGACAACGTATCATCATGGTTGATGTCAACTATTCGCTTTTCCCTTCTTTTAAATAGGTCACTACATTGATCTTTGGACGTTCCATTCGTAAGGGTGCTAGATTACTGCATATTTCTCTTCTTCTTTTTTCCCTATGGTTTGGCATCACGAACAAAAAAATCTTATTGGACTTGATTTTAAAAATTATATTATGTTTGGTAGGAGGATGCAAAATTATATAATTGGACGTGAAAGCCACCTTACATAAATTCTTAATAAATCATAACTTAAAAAGGAAGGGGAAAAAAAAGCACACCCACTTTATATTACAATTACATTACATTTGCACATAAAAGAAATTTTATTTAATGTTAATAAGGAATAAGAGGGAACTTTAACCTTTTGCACAAAATGTTTAAAATTACAAATGCTTAAAGTACTTTATAAAAGACTAGAAAGAATAAACTTTTTGCTTTTTCTTTGGTTCATATATATATTTAATTGAAAGTTAACTCTCGGTTATTTTAAAATAGAATCAATCCATAAAATTCATATAAGTTTTGAATTTATTTATTAAAAAATGTTACAACTAAAAAAAATGATATAAAATTTATATTTATTTCATGTGCACTTAAGACTTCTTATGAACACTTAGACCCTTAAGTATTTGAAAATGTGTTTGTAAGTTGTATTTAACTATGTTAGCCATGGATATAACAATTATAATTATTTTCTTACAGGAAGAAATGGTCCTATAAGGAGTTAAAAGGCACTTGATCTTGGGTCTGAGCGCTATTTCAAATATAAGAGAACTAATTACACCTACAAAAACTATGAAGAAGTGTATTAGCAATTTACCTTTTCACTTATAATATTAATATGTCAAGTGGATTAATTATGATTATTTACTAATACTTTATTCAATAAGATTGCGTTGATCCAGAATGCAAAATCAAGAGGGGATGAATTGATTGTTAATAAAAATTAAATCTTTTTCAATTAAAATAATTTTAAGTTTCCTCTTAATTTTGCAATCATAATGGTGTGAAACATTAATATAACAATATAGTAAAAATGCAAAAATTAAAAGTAAGGGATAAGAAGATCATGCAGTGATGTATATAGGGATGGGCATGGATCGATTTGATTCAAGTTTTACTAAAATCAAACCAAACCATAATTTACAGTTTGTTTTTTTTTTATCCCAAACCAAACCATTAAGTAACAGTTTTGTTTGATTTAGAAATTTTTCGCTTTGGATTACAGATTAAATTAAAATTATATAAAAAATTTTCTTTATTCTATTTTTTTTTACATTTGTGTAAATACTTAAATATTTATATTAGTGTACAAAGTTATATTACAATTCATAATAAATACTCTATGAATTCATCATTCTTTTAATCTATAGTCCTGTATAAAATCAGTTATCTATCAATAAAATACATTCACTAACTAATACATAATAAGTCATAATTTATAATCTTAATAAAGCTGTCAAGTTAATCATCTACCAATAAATTTAGCCAAAATATAAAAAAAGAATCATCTATAAAAAAAAAGATGATCTGCTGACAAAATACCTTAAACAGTTAATATATAATAAAAGTAAAGTTAAAAAAATATTATAAAAAAACAGTAGTTTATCATTAACAAAAGAATATATTATGAACCTAAAAAAAATTAAAAATAAAAAAAATTGGTTTTAATCATTATTAACTAAATAATAAATATCAAATAAAATCAAAATGAACATATATGATATTTAATCAATCATCATAAAAAAGTTTATAGCTATATCTTACAAATAAAATACTATTACATTTTTCTAAAACGATTTAGTTCAGTTTTATATATTGATTTGGTTTACCCCTCTAAACCAACCATAAATTTATGGATTGGTTTGGTTTGATTGGTTTTTTTGTCTACCCCTAGATGTATAGAGGTTCCTCCTTGTGAGTCAGTCATCTCTTCTAGCTCCACATTGGGGATCTGGTTGTCTTTACCTGTTGCAATCCACTATATTAAAAATAATTGAGAGTACAAGTCAAGCCACTTTATGGTAAAGTCTTACTGTTGAGTCTCCTTAGCTATCCTCTACTTAATCACTTAACTTCAGTGATTAAACACTCTCAACTATCTCACACTAGCTCAAAGGAATGAAAGAACAAATTGAAATTTCATAACACTAAAGGTTCTGTAAAAACCTCTAGAACAGTGAAAAATGAGAGTAAAATTTTTCGCAATAGCTCAATATGATTCCTTTTCCTCTGTTATTTTTTCTTCCATTCAAAACTCTTCTCTTTATATCTTCAAAAACAAAACAGTCATATAGGAAAAAATCTTCTAGAATATATCTTCAATGTTATCTTCTTGTTGCCTTTTTGAATTTGAAAACTTGCAAAAATATCTCCAGTAATCCTATGATAATAGCATTTGAAATATGCATAAAATATGTTGAAGATATCTATTCCGTTATGATAAAGATGCTGCAATTTAAATTTGAAATTCCATCAGAAAAAAAAATCTAGAAAATTCATCCAACAATGTGTTAATTTTTGCTTGATATTTTCAATAATATATCCTACAAAATCTTCCTGAACTTTATCCCTTGTTTATATGGATAACTTCGAGAATATTACATGTATAGTATAGTTTTAAAAAAATTACACAATACCAAATTGGGAAAAAAAATTACATGAATAGTATCGTTGTATTGCATCTTGGAAGTGCGATACAATTTTTTTTTTTAAATTACACTAGTGTCACATAACCAACATGTAATATACAGTTAGACTTATATCTCATGTTAATCATGCGATACACCTATTTTCATAAGTTTACTCGAGTAGATCGCTATATCGCATGTTAGAAATACGATATTGGAGTAAATTCTTGTGTCTCGTCTTCAACATGTGATATAGCAATAGTAGTTTTGTAATTTTTTTTCTCCAATTTGTATTTGTGTAATTTTTTTCCCAAAAACATAAGACATGTGGTTCACCTGATAACTTCTATATAATTTGAATTTGAAATATTCAAATAAAACTAATAATATCTTGTAATACCTTTCAACAATATGTTCTCAAACAAAAAGCACAGAGATAAGTCTTTCATGGATAAAGTTGTTGAGATATCCCATGATTTGTGAAAGTGTGATCTTTATCTATAACCATAAAATCTTTGTCTATCCTTATCTGATATTCTTCGAGTAAATCTTTAACAAAATATCTTGAAATCATCCTTGCAAAATTAGAAGAAATAAATCTACTGAAATCTTGAAGAACAAAATAATGAACATTGATGAACATGATTTAATATTTATAAAATAATCCCCAAGATATTTAATCTGACTTTTATGGATTGCATCAAGCATATTACCCAAATATGTCAAATATCCAACTTATATAGAGTTTTTTACAAATCTGGAAAAGTTCGTGATCGACCAAGTTGAAAGTTATAGATAAACTTTTGACTATGTTAAGCATTTTTGTTTTCAAACACAACTTCTGGAGTAACTTCTAACAGAGCATCAATTCACTATTTTCCTTCTGATAAACTTCGACAATAACTTTGTCGAATCCTTTCACCATGAAACTTCTTTAAATCATCTTTAAACTTGTTCAAAACAATCTTTCTCATATATCATAACTTGTGTTTGATGAAATAGGATCTTATAGCTTATACTCGCTAAAGAAACATGTTAGATATGATTAACTCTTTTTATTATCATTCATTTAGAGAACTCAACGGATCGAAATACTTGTAGTCTTGATAATGTAATTTTTACATATGATAACAAATAATGGATAATAATGAAGTTTATTTAGTTAACTTTTTTTTAACAAATATTATTTAATTTTATTTGTTATTATGTATGAATGAAAACCTTTAATGTCAAGTTTGATGTGAAGAAATGAATTTGGATGCATTTTTAAAGGATGAAATCATGATTCTCAAGAATTGACAATTTTGGTTTTAAGGGAAATTTTGATTTCTCTCTTGATAGGATGGAATCGTAATTCCATTCCATCCTCATTAGTTTTTATTACAATTACCTTTTTTATCCTATTACACGTTATCATACACATTTATTATTAAGGATATTTTTAACAAATACTATGACACTTCCATGATTCATCAAATAAAGGATGAATTCATCATATCGCCACTCATTTCATTTCATTCCTCACATTCTAATTCATTATATTCCGAACATTTCATTATATCAAATGTGACATGGCATATGTGAGAGATAAGTAACTGTGGGCATGGACCAGAATCACAACCAAATCAAACTATGATTTATGGAGTTTTTTTTTATTTTAATTCCAAATCAAACCACATGATACATATGGAAAATGTAATTTGAAAAATGTTGGAATTCAGTAGACCAATTCCAATGGGCCCTGCTCCAAGCCTACCGTGCCAAATCTCATGAGTTAAGCCTAACTCTTTAAGCTTTGTCACATTAGTTTAAAGAGTTAAACCCTAAATAAAAATTAAGCTTAAAGAATTTGTAATTAAATTTATACATCTACATATACAGGATACATAACAATCATATTCCAATGTGTACTCCTAAATATCTCCAACATATAGAACGTACAATCCTTTAACATTTTAGCAAGCATTCAATAATGAATTCATCAAATCTAATAACCAAATAATGGCTTTTATGTGTCTATTTTGTAATTAAGTGTTTACATGTCCATGATATAATTAAATGTCAATATATTACCACTTAAGAACATTTAACATGTCACCCATTAAATTAATTTCCTTTTGTCACCAATTTTATATTTATTAGTAGCTACCCAAGTTCTTTTATCCTATAACTCATCAACTAGTTCTCAATCCTATAGTGATCACAATTGTCCGTGTATTTCATATTCTTATCAAGCATGTTTTGTTTCAATTTAATTGTTCCTATAACCATTTTATCTTAGAAATATTACTTCCCCACTTGAAATAAACCATAACAGCTTATATATAATTCATCAAATTTTAAGCTCCCAGTTTTCCAAACAAGTCATTTATAGCAAAAAATTCGATGTGTTTCATTCCTTTCCTAATGGGCTATTTCTTCCAATACTTTACGTTATTATCTATTATTTCCAACTTCAATTTAGACCTCAATCCACTCCAATTGAATCAAGTTTTTTCATCAAAAGTACCAATTCTATACTATTTGAACATTTATGTTACCTACATGAACTCATTCATCAACATACCCTATTAATTAGCTTATAACTTCATTATTTATCACCTAAACATCAAATCTCATATTCAATAAAAGGAAAAAAAATTTAAAAAGATTCCACTTCATGCATTAATCATTTATGTCACACCTAAACATCGTCACAATTCGGTTCCGGTCTGAAACCGAACCCGAACCGTCGGTTTTCGATTCTAAAAATTGTGGAACTGAAACTAGATCCTTGAGAGCTAATCCGATTCCTGGTTCTTAGGAATCGCCGAGTCCTATGGTTTGATTCCGGTTGTAATCCCCTTAATTTTACGTAACCTAATTTTAACAAATACTAAAAATGTAATAGAAAATTATATAGAACATTTGGAAAAAGTAGTAAAATTCACTCCAATTTTTTCACAATTTAAAAATGTTAAAGTGTGAACGAATTTGAGTATAATTAGAAAGACTAAAATCTTTACTAACAAAAATTTCGAAATACAAACTATGATCTCAAATAATTTATAAACAACGATAAACCAATCGTTAATGTAAATTCCTGCGTTCTTTTTCCTTAAGTTCAATACTTAGAAAATAAATCCTATACTTGTTAAATGATGAAATAATGGTGTTCAAACTATTTTTAATATATTAACACTATTAAATAACACTAGACAAAAATATGTTGTTATTAACAAATTAGTATAAATAACTCCTATACAGTAAAACATAATATTTGTTAAAATGATCAATAGGTCAACAAGAAATCATAGCTAACCTTAAATTTAAATTACAATAAAAGACGATTAATTTTTAGAACCGACTAGTTATAAAAATATAGAATAAAATAAATAAATCACTAGAATTACAAAATACACGACAAGATAAAAATAGATCAATATCTAAGAATTTAGATCTTAAATAAATATTTAAATTACACTAATTAAAAGATTTTGAGATTTTAGAAATTAAAATCCTAAATTGCTAATGTAACCTTCAATAATTTTCATAACTAGAAAATGAACAAAGTAGCAAATGTGAAACTAATATCAAATATATGATTCAACAAATATCTTAGGATAAACCTATGAGTCGTAGTAAGCTAATTCATAATTTAAAAATCGAATAAAAAATTCCACTGACCTTAATTGATACCAAAAACAAGATTTCACATCTTGAGCTGATAACTCAAGATATAATTAGAAGTAGCGTAAAATGTCAAACCCGATAAATTACAAACTCTTAATAGAACCTATTAGTTATAAAACGATAATTAAGAGATGAACTACTAGGGTTATAAATACACAATAGATACTAATACAATCAATATTTACGAGTCTAGACCTCGAATAAAAATCCCGAAACCTATTGTTATACTTGTTAAGGAATTTTAAGTCCATTGAGACTTAGATCATAATTTGATATATTGGACTCGAAAATTTTAACTGCGTAAGCTGAAATACTAAAAATGATTAATCTTGTAAAGTTTAAACTTAAAATTTGAATATATAAATACCCTAGAAAAATTGTAGAAACATAGATAAACTTTTAGAAATGAAACTCTTACATAATTGTTAAATATATACACATATGGATTAATATTTGTTAAAATAATTTAACTAAATTAATTAAGCAAATATTAGACAAAATAAAAATTAAATCAACACATAAAACAATCCAAATTTGGTAGAAGAATTAAGAATTTCGACTGCAATTTAAGGAATTGCGGCTGCTGCATATTTTTCGAGAAGACAACCCACAATTCGCATAAATTTGAGCAAGAAAAGCAACATGAAAAAGACAATCAAACCAACCACAAAATACCAACTAGGATCTTCATTAAATGAAGAAGAAATCCAGCTCAAATCAAAGTCAAACATAGCTCCAAAACCTTGTCCAAATCCATGTTGAAGTAGTTGCAACGGGTGGAAAAAAAATAGACACGGAAACAGCAACACATACACACACACACACATCCAATCTCTGTTTTTGCAAGGAAATTGTAGGCCTTGTTGAGTTGAATTTTTGACTAAATAAGCACCAATCAAAAGCCTCTAAATGGACACTCAAACACTAACAATTGGTTAGAAATTAGAGAAAAAATTTGATACAAAACCTATGCAAAAACTGACACAAAAACACATACAAAACTGCAATAAACACTTGGATTTTTGGCTTATTTTTTCACACGATTTTCAACCTAATTTTTGTGCAACTTGAGCCCCAAATTACACCCATAAATGGACTTAATTAACTAGCAAAAAAAAAAAAAAAAAAACACAATCAATTCCCCTAAAAAATAACCACAAATTTGTATAAATTCATCCAAAAATCGTCCTTAAATTCACATAAAAATTTCCACTCGAGAAACAATAGCTGAAAAGTTGTATTTATCAAGTCCAAAATGCCCTTTCTTGTACCTTAATATTAGCTCAACATTAGTGTGTGTGTATATATATATATATATGCTTAAGTTGGCTATATAACCAACTCAAAATCTCCCCAAACACAATAAAAAAAGTTGCCCCAAATAACTACCACGAATTGCATACATTCTTCTTCCTTGCTCACTTGTTCAACTTGGTTTAAACACTTCAAAATAAAAGTGTATTCCCTGTTTTTACCCTATAGAATTATCTAAGCATCAATCCTTATCAACCACAATCAAAACCCCACTTTAACTACTCCAAATAACAACAAGAAACCAATCCAAACAGCCCCTGAATCCATCAATATACCAGCTGTAAACTCAAGTAAAATAACAAGTCCTTAAGGTAGGTATAATGTTAGTTAGCTAGATTAATTTTTTTTTTTTTCCTTAGCTACTGATCCACTTATCTTCCTCTTAGATCCTTGTTTCATCAAGAATGAGGAGCTAAATTCACTCTAGCATCTAACCAAGGTAAGGATTATATTAAGTTCAAATGTTCATTATGTTTGATTTATAAAAATTTATCTTATAAATTTATCAAAATTGATCTAACAATATACTGATGTTATTTAGATAATTTATTTTGAAGATTTTTAAGTATAGAAATTTAAATCCAAGAAAGGAAAAAACCAAAACCATACCTAAACTATAACCAAACTAAGTTGAACTTTAGATAACTCATATAAATCACTGGAAAGATTGAACAAACTATATTAATGGGTTCGTCCTAAGTAAAAATGGATCCCATCAATGGAAATTACATGAAAATCCTATGAAATTGATTGTTTATTTGCTAAAATGGATAAGAAATGAATTAGATATCGCAAAAACAAAAATTGAATCATTGCTGTAAGATTTATACGAAAATAACATACTGTTCTTGCATTTTTCGGCCCCTTAATGACCTTATTTAGTGAAAACAACCTCATCAATGGATTGTACTCGGAAAATAATATGAAAATTACTATTTATTCATAAAAAAGCGAACTAAAAATGAGTTAGATATCATCAAAACAAGTTTTGACTACAATTATCATGATTCACTTGAAACCTGTGCATGTGTTGCATAAATTAAAAAATTGTACAAGTCTCTTTTCTTGAAAATAATCCCACTACTAGAAAGAACTCGAAGAGTACTATCAAATCGACTATTTATACAGTGAAATCGGATTTAAAATAAATGAGAAATCACAAAATAGAAATTCACTTAGTTTTCACAGTTAATAAACCAATATCAATGTTACTATTGTTATAGAGCAGATCTGGCTGCAGTGATCACGTGCGTGCAGCGTTTGGCTCACGCTACACGTGTCTTCAGAGAAGTGATTTGACAATGACCCGTAAGGATGACTTATGGAGAGATAGCAGGGAGGAGGAGTAAGTAATCTTAGATAGCTCGAACGCATACGTGATAGGTGGAGGAGCTGTATAGCATCAACCCTACAGTTCTTGGAGAGAGGTAGTACGTTCTTTGTTTTGATTCTTGTTGGATCTCTGTGATTATACTCTGACAGCATGACGACGTTTCTCTAGATGTCTCTGGTCTTGTTAAATGATGAGAACTCCTGAAGTATTTATAGAGTTTGCTGTTGACAGCATCCGTTAGATCGTAAGGTGTGTCAATAGCTTAGATGAGTCCTTCTGCTAATGGATCCTTCCATGGGCTTATATTGAGTTTAAGCCCATGAGAGCTTCTTTTAAGTACATGAGCTTTTCTGAGAAAGGTTGAGAGCAGACCGACTGGTCCAACGATCCTTACTGAAGTCCACCATGCTAGATCTTCGATAAGTCATCCCATAATATGGATTGGACTCTTCAGCACTGTCACTTAGCCCAAGAGTCAAATCCAAATAACCCTCTACAACTGTTATTCCTATTAATATGATTATGATTATTACTATTATTATTACTACTGATTATAGTATTCAGTATTATTGATATTTTCATCAAGAGTCATAGGATTATTAATATTGTTATTATTTACGTTAATGTCACTATATTTATATTATCATCAATACTATTATTATTTTTGTCACTAATATTGTTATTTACTAATGTATGAAAATTGTTGTATTATTATACTTTTATTTATTACTAATATTGATATTAACATTTCAAAATTAATATTACTGATAATATCATATTATTAAACTTAGCTTGCTTTGCAATAAAAATAAAATTGAAGTATAATAAAAATTTGATATATCTAAACTCCATAAACATATAATTTTATTAAAATAATTTTTGAAAGGTATAGATACTAGAACATACCCTTAAATAAATAAAAATATTAATTTAAGAGATAGATAAGGTTGACAGACAAAGAATTAATAAATAAAAATCTTCTATATAAAAGCAATATGACTTAAGGAAAAGATAAACCCATTAAATAAAAATATAGATAGCAATTAAGATTAAAAGAAGCAAAATGAAAACAAATAACATATAAATATTCTTACTATGGGGGTTAAAATTTTAAAAAGCTTTATACAAATAATCAAAACCATATCAAATACTGATACAGAATAATTAGACACCTATAAGGATTCAATTAAATTATTGAACGACGCAATAATTAATATAACAGGTTTAGTCTAATATCATGTGATTGAGATCAGCGCCTTTAATTCTAGGAAGACTTCCCTTACAGGGAAAAAAAAAAAAAAACAGTCCAATAATGAATCTCTGTTTTTTGCTTTCATAGGAAAATAGATCAATTCCCACTTTCGGTAGCTTATACAACAATTTAGCGAGGACTACAGGTGAGTTACTTTGATTTATCACATTGTTTGTGCTTGTAGTATAGCTGCATTTGGAATAATATATATTCAACTTATATGCTTGTGGGATTGGGGATAATGCATGATGCATGGTGTATGATTGAAAGCCAAATTATTAATATTAGTGATAATTCTATTGTATGATAAATATTGTATGAAGCATGTTAATGTTTGTTTGTAAATAGTATAATCACCTTAAACTTGATTAACAACTACTGGTACTATAAAAGAAATGGACATACATCGCATGATTTACATAAACTGCATTTGAGTACGTGACAGCCTACTACGTGTTAGTATTTGGTTCTCTGGTAATGTTTGATTTTTCTAGGCAAAAGACTATTAGTTTTACACAAGATTACCTTTGTTCCGGGGTTCCATAGGAACTAATAGTAATGAAGGACGCTACCCATGGTATCGCTATGAAATGACTAACACTTAGTGAGTTTCTAAGGCTTAAAATAAGAATTGAGTGCCTAAAATATAAATAACATAAAGAGATAACTACAGTGAGGATTGTGGCTTTCCTGTATGCTTAGTCTCTCCTAGGTAGGTGGGCCATAGTATTGTGTTCCTTCCCAACCCCGATGAGAGGGTGTAAATCTTCATCCTATTTGGATTATGGATCTCCAAATTTGTACTTGTACTTGTACTTGTACATATGATTTGATTGTTTCATGGCATACGATTGATAATTAAACTTATTTGTTATGGTTTGATGTGTGGTCTAGTCAGGTTATCTCAATGAGCGCGTAGTTCACTCACCCTTAATAGTTTTTATGCAGGTATAATATTAACTGGGATCGGGTTAAGAATGTATGAAGAGTACTTCTCCAACAGACTTTATTGAAGTTAAAAATGTAGGTTATGATAAACTTAGAATACAAAATTTGATAACTTGTATAAACAAGTAAAATCTTGTATTTAGTTGGTTGTTACCCAATTTCACTATCTAGTAGGGATACCGATTCTCTACAATCGTGGTGGAATGTAGAAAATCGGATCCCATAATTAAATTTTCCATAATACCATTATATGTATATGTATAATCTAAGTAGGAGATAATAATAAATAAATAGAGTCTTGGAAACTCTGACTTGTAAGACGGTTCTCATATTACGGGTGCACACGTGGTATGATAACTTTAGATTAATCCTACTAGACCCATTTTGAGGGGTGACACTGGTTCCATGAAATAAAAAAATTAATTAAATAATTTACTTAATTCAAGTAAGAGAAAATGCAAAATAATTTTTTTACTTGAAATAACATTGAGCCTAACAATAATTATTTATAGCACATTAATTACAAGAAATTCTATAGTTATGTATTTATTTATATATAATCACTTGTGCTTTTTTAATTGTCATACTAGCAATGTAAGACAATAAAATATTCAAGATACAAATAAATTACAACAAAACAAAAACAAGTCAAACATTGCTAAGAAAGAATGTCTACTTTGGTTAGAAGTCTACATAAACTTAACAACATATGATTTCAAATATATTTATTACTTGTATTCTTAATAACATCATAATAAATGTTGTGAATAAAAAATAATTTTTTATTATTCATGCAAAAATAAATTTAAATATTTGTTTTTTAATTATATATTTTTTATAATTTCTCTTATTTTTTGCAATTTTTATGAAGTAGAATTGCGAGAACCACTGGTTCTTGAATTGACGTTCCAAAATAGCTGGGTTAGGCCATTTTTAGGGGTGGAACCATGTGGGTCCTTTATTAGTTTTGACCCACAATCCCTAGGTTGGTTCCTGATTCAGGAACTGCCAATGACGATTCAAGTTGGTTCTCGATTTAGAACCGACTCATGATGATGTCTAGTCATACCACCATAGCAACATACACAACAAATTTCTTCAATTCCCATCTCAAACCTTCAATCAACCTTTAATTCATCTAACACTCATAATTTCCTCAATAATTAATACATTCTCATAATCAACTTATAAATTCCATTAGCCTTTTTTTTTTAATTTTCAACAAACTATTTTAAAATTCCAAGCCACATATACCACTTACAATACCTGTAATCTACGTAACATCCCCACATTTATTTTTCCTTAAGCATTCATATGTATAATAACCAAATCATCAATTTCAATAGAAAAACTCAAATTTACGGTAATGATATTTCCTAAAAAATCCTTTGCATGCCACTTTAGGTGTATTTAGCAAAGATACCACAAATTCATAATCTAAGCATGGTTTAGTAACTAAATTTAATAGTTTTTGACCTTTAATAACTTGTTTCAACTAGAACTTTACTTTAATATACCCAAATGTCTTCTAAGCTTGATTTTTAGCTTTTTAACTATGCACCAAGATCCCGTGTTAGTTTCTAAGGTTAAATACATAAAAAACTCTTAATAGAGCCTTAAAATTTCAAGATCTTACCTTGTTTTGAATTTTGTTGAGCTTGAGCACCTTCTTCTCCTTCTAATCTTTCCCCAATCCCATCATTTCCTAGTATAGAACAATTAATATAAATGACTAGTAAAAGCCTTTAGGTAATTAGGCTTAATTATCACTAATTGTAGTTTTAAGGTTTGGGGTTTTACCTATCTTTGGCTGAGGCTAGAGAGCATTTTGGAAGATTGGATAATTTAGTGTAAAAGAAAAGAAAGGGAGAGGCAAGAGAAGAGAAAGCAGGCCTTTTTTGGGGGAAACGAGGTCACAGGGTTTCAAATATTCATAGTATGGTTCCACATGGCACCATCTTGACCCTTATAATTTTTTGTATTAGAAAATTAATAATTGGCTGGTTTAGGTATTGTAATTCAACTTAGCTATAAATTATGAGCTTAATCACTCGTCTAAGTTTATTTTATCTATTTTAATTAAATTTCAAATTTTAACTCACCTTAATTTCTAATTAAAGATAAAATTTAATTTTGTGAAAAATTGGCCCCTAATTGTACTAGTTTTATTTTTTTCATAAAAATTCATCCAAAAACATTTTTAAACTCTATTTCACCTTATTTTGATCTGTTAAATTGTTTTTTAATGATATTTTTCTTGGGCTCTCGATTAAAGGCAAAATTACTTTTTGAAAATTATGGAGATTTGAAATATTCATTGACTTGAATTTACTTGAATGATTTTAATTGCTTAAGATTGGTGTTTGAAACATTTCATACTACTAATAACATCTATTTAACCTTAGGTAATGACAAAAATAGTACCTGAACTTTCGTAAAATATTCAATCAGGTACTTGAACAATTTTTTGTGGACTTTTTTCATCATGAAGTTCAGTTCTAACAATTTTGATACCTGAACAAAGTTTTCGCAAACTTTTTTTGTGCAAAAGTTTAGGTATCATTTTTATTGTTATCCCATTGAACCTCTATAAAAAGTATGTAATTAGTAGGCTTTCATAATAATCAATCATACTATAATCAAGATATATGCTCATATACTAAATAACACACTAACATGTATGCATAACATTTATACTATATAATTGAAATTAATCATATTGTGGTAATTTTGATGTCTTATTGTTGTCATTTTCAAATGTATGTTTGTCAAGAAACAAATATCGACGAAAAACTGACAGTGTTACTCATAAATAGACCAAACAGATACAATACATATATCATACAAATATGATTCAAATAAGTGACATATGCAGATATGGTATAGATACGATACAAATAAAAATTATACAATATAAACAAACTCGTAACTTATTTTTAATGAGATTGTTGCATGACATTGTATGCATTTACCTCTTTCTGATTGTTTTAACTAATAATAAATTATTACTATTATTATACATAAGTTTCTTAAAAAATTAATTAACTAATAAAAATTTTTCTCATCAACAATACTACCATGTAATATGCCTACATGTTCAATGGTAACATTTCACTGCTTTATACTTATTAATAGAACTTATAATGATTAGCCCATTTGGGTCAAACAGGGTTTGTTTGTTTAGCTTTTTTTTGGTAGATACAAACACTTTTTTCAAAGTTTTTTCTAACAAATTGTATATAAAAAAATAGATACAGATAAGAAAAAAGTTGACAATTATCATGAAAAGATCGAAAAGATCAAATATAGATAAAATATAGATACAAATTGGATATATTTACACATATCGTTTCAATACAGATACATATATAGATGAAAAACATGCCATCCAAATAGACCCTTAGATGTAAACTAAATCTGTAAAAAACTTTGTTGGTTAAACACATAAACAATGAACTTGAATTGGTTAATTTCAAGTATTTTGTGGTGAGCAATACAGTGTTAGAGGTAGAGATGGGAAAAAGAAAAACCAACCAAACCAAACCAATCATAACTAAATTGAACTGAACCAAACCGAAAATATGGTTTTTTTAACAATTTGTTTTAAAAATTTTCCAATCTGTAAATTTATTATTTGGTTTGGAAAGTAAACCAAACTAATTCATAAAACTAAACCAAACCATTTTAGAAAAATATAATATTATTCTACTTGTAAGTTATAACTATAGATTTTTTTTTTTTTATGATGATTGATTAAAGCATATATATGTTCATGATTTCATTTGATATTTATTATTTGGTGAATATCATTAAAATCAACTTTTTATTTTTAAATTTGTTTTTTAGGCTTATGATATATATATTTTTGTTGATGATAAACTATACTTTTTTTAATAATTTTTAACTTTAAAAGTATAAAATTTATTTATCTAGTTATAAACTCTTATTATGTATTAACTGTTTAATATATTTTGTTAATATATCATTTTATTCGGTGATGAATTTTGTTGATAAACGATTTTTTATTTTAGCTAAATTTATTGGTAGATGATTGACTTGATGGTTATATTAAAAATTATAATTATGACTTACATGTATTGGTTAGTTAATGTGTTTGATAGAGAACTATATATTAAAATATTTGTTGTGGTTTATAATATAAACTTTGTAAAGTAATATATATTTAAATATCACACAAACGTAAAAAAACCATAATAAAGAAAATTTTTAGTAAATTTTGATTTAATCCATAATCAAAACCAAATCAAACCGTTATTTAATAGTTTAGAAAATTTCTAATCCGAACTAAATCGTTACTTAATGGTTCGGTTTAGAATGAAAAAAAAAGCCAAACAAACTGTAAATTATGGTTTGGTTTGGTTTGGTTTAATTTAGAAAACTCAAACTGAACCAAACTGATTCGTGCCTACCCCTAGTTAGAGGTCATTCGAACAAGTGACTTATCATTTTTAACCACACCCTTAATACTTAGATAAATGTTAAATTGTAGTAAATGGTATTTGTATGGTAATAAAATAAAGTTACAAAAAGTTTAATCGAGTATTAAAGTTACAACTTTAAAATTCAAGTACCAAATTGAATTTTTAAGTTAAGTTTAGCTACTAAATTTGACATTATCTCTTTAGTACTTTAGCATTAGAATTTCACGATATTAATTATAAGCCACATCCATTTGAATAGGTATTAAAAAAAAAAACTTTTAGTACATTTATCATTTATCATTATTGTGTGTATTTATTTCAATATAATATAAACATGATAGAACAAATATAAACCACATTAACAACATCATCTAGATATTTAAGATTGTTTTAATTGTTCAATTGATTTTAAACTCAAAATAATGGTAGCAAGCTAGGCCAACATGAGCCTAAATTTTTATAATAGTTGTCAAATTGAATTATAAATATTACTGATTGTTGATAGGCATAAATTGGTTAGGGCCTAACATATCCACTAGTGAGGCAGACTACCAGTGGTACCTTCAAGGCTTATTAAGCGCCCTCAACCATCTTGACCTATGGGCCAATATTGCTTAGCCTGTCAACCTTGGTGCTTTTAGAGACCTAAACCAGGTTGTTCCTGTAATCCCCTTAATTTTACATAACCCAATTATAATAAATATTATAAATAAAATGTAGAATCATAAAAGAACTATAATAAAAATATAAAAAATCACTCCAAATTTTTCGTGATTTGAATTTTAAGAACAAACAAATTAGAATAAAGAATCATTATCAATAAGACTTTAAAAATATAGAATGTTCGACATGAATTAAATGAAAGAAAAAAGAAAACTTTTTAATATTTAAGAACATAAGTTTTAATATTCGAAACATGTCAATACCTTTAAGTTAAATAACTCTGAGTCTATAGAAACTAAAATTATGATCTAACCTAATAACTTATAATTAGTAAAAAGAACCAAGTAACAAATATAAAATAAATATTAATTATTTAATCTAATAAAAATTTTAGAATAAATCTATAAATAGTAATGAATCCATATGCAATTTTAAACCATATAAATTTATAATAAAGTCAAATTAAAGGCAATATAATACTTAATTTATCAAAAGACCACGAAACAGAACTTTTAAACAGATAAAAAATAATTTACGATAGCAATATAAAAGCTGAAAAGTAAAAGCCTTAAACTAAAGATTCTATGTATATTATAGTATTCAGAATATTTAATATCGATAATATGTAAATTTTTATCCAAAAATATTATTGAATTAGTATTTATCGTACGTGTTATTTAGACCCGCAAAATTGCCTTTTTACATAAGTTCATATTTTTGCCCACTCCTTACATAATTATTGGTTATAAATTTATCATATTCTTTTTATTTTTGTATTTTCATTCATCCTAACTCCCTTACATTTTTTTTAATTTCTTTTCACATTTCTCATTTTCTTCAATTTTGATCTCCCTGTACGTAACAACGCATGAACAATAATACACATACACATACACATATATTTAATAGAAATTCTTGTATACCATATCATTCAGAATATTTAATACCAATAATATGTAAATTTTCATCTAAAAATATTATCGAATAAATATTTATCATACATGTCACTTGAACCCGTAAAACTGACTTTTTGCATAAGTTTATATTTTTCCTCACTCCTTACATATTTTTTATAAATTCATCATCTTCTCTTTGTTCTTGTATTTCTATTCATCCTATCTCCGTTACGTATTTTTTTTTTATTACTTTTCAAGCTCTCTCTTCCTCCTTCTCTTTGAATTTGAGCACCGTAACTTGATTCTTGCAAATGGGGACAAGTTGTAAATTTGGTGAAATTGAAAATGACATTGAACAAATCATGAGCTTCCAAGTAGCTAAGACATTAAATGAACTAAGATGACTCCATTCTTATAAGTTGGAGCCAGCACTTATTTCCTAGAATTGATTAGTGTAACTTGTTTCTTGCAATTGGGACAAGTTGCAATATTTTAGTCAAATGGGAGTGACACTACCCAATGAAAGTCCTCCAAATATAACATGAAATTAATGAAGCTAGCTAACTCAAATAATTATTATGAAACCGGTGCAATTTTTTTTTTCTTTTCACATTCGTAAAACTATACATGGAATTTAGACAACAATTTGACTTGTAAAAAAAAATAAAATACTTAATCACGTAAATTTTAAAACTTAAGATTCAACCTAAGAATAATCTAGGAATATTCCAAAAGCCTGAGGTGAACTTTTATAATAGAAACTCAAGAATAACTGGTAAAATTCTACGCATGTGACTTAATATTTGACAAAATATCGTAAATATTTAATTATATAATTATTTTACTAGCTAATACACAATGTACGGTGCAAAGCGAAACAAGGAATCAGCCTTATATTCTTGAAAGAATATCTACGCCACCTGCTTCAAGAATTAGATCAAGATGTGGTCAACTTGAAAATAATAACCTGACAAACAATAAACATTCATTTTTGCTCTTCATTAAATGATACAAAGGAGATTCACTTTACTTGTAGTAGCAGGCACATCTTTTTCCAACTCACCGTAACTTTTAAAAAAATAAAATAAAATAAATAAATAAAATAAAAAATATGAAATGGCACAATATTGTACAGTTACTCACTTCTCATAACCGTGAAAATCAAAGGAAAAATTGGATATTAAAAAAAAAATATTTTGTTTGCTTCATCTTGTACTATAGAAATTCCAACACACATCAACACCAAACTACAACTTGACAATTAGAGTTCTTAATAAATAAACAAACAAAACAATAATCCTCATCTAAGTCTAAAACCGTAACACACATGCCCCTCCATATATAAGTCAAGTTCAACAAGACAAATATCACTTTCTCCCAATCCTAAAACCATAAGCTCCACTTTTCATAAGATAAATTGTATCAAAACTAAACACTACTTTTCTTCACAATTCAATCGAAACCCATATCACAAAGCAAAACAAAATAACACCTTTCCTTCATATGTTCAACCTTGAATGTCACAACTTTTCAAGACAAAAATATATAAAAACAAAGTTCCCACACACAACCTATCTCAACCGTAAGTCCCATGATAAAAACTCTACCTTGTTGAAGTAAATTAAAAATTGAAGAACAAAGGTCAAAGGTAAGGTAAGGTCTTAAACAAATTAATTATTTATAGAAAATTATAAGACTTATTCTATTGTTCTTATTCATAGGTTCGATTCTAACAAAGGAAGTGCTTATCACTTCGAACTCCATATCTAAACAAGGTAAGCTCCAACTATCTTGAAATCTACTTCATATATTCTATCTATGCATGGAAAAACTAGGAAAAAACACTAAGTTGGATTATGCATGAAGCTTACCAAGTGTGGTTAGACTATGTATGTATAAACAGATATTTGATGATTGCCAAAACTTGAATCATTTATGTTATATGCTAGAAATATGTTAAGTTTAGAATTAAATATCATAGAGAATCAATTAGTGCAATAGAAACAATGAATTTTAAGTTTCAATCCATATATAAATTAGGGTCTTCCATGAATGTATTAGCCTAAAACTAGTTTAATACGTAGTAAAATGCACTTGTTATATAGTACATGGAGTAAAAACTAACAAAAAGAAACTTTAGAAACCTAACAAGGAAGTGTAACTCTAAGACTATAACAAGAATCGGCTCACAAAATTTGGAAAAATTGCAAATTAGCTCATCCCTCTCTTCATAACTGGCAGTGCAGAAGGTGGGGCAGAGAGCAAATAGGCTTTCCCTCCCTCCAGCATGGTCAGGGCAAAAGCCAAGGGAGAAAGCGGAGCATCACCGCTCCTTTTAGCACCACCCTTGCAACCTCTAGTGCAGAAATTGAAACTCTAATTTGCGTTATTTTCCAACATGAAACCAAATCAAACTTTTGGATTATAACTTACATATCTCGGCTCTATTTTTATAAATATATATAATATTAAATATTAAATTTAATATACGTTTGATTCCGACCCTGTAAATATTAGAAATTACAACCTACAAAGATAGATAAGATAGACGGACGAAGAAGTAATAATTAAAAATTCACTATCAATTCAGACACTAATGGAATGGAAACTTAAATAAATATAGGATAAAAAAAACACCTTAAAAAATATGATTGTCAATTAAGAACAAGATAAGCAAAATGAAAATAAATAATAAATATCGACTACCTTAAGATAGTAATCTATTAAAAGGATGGCACAAATGAAAAAAAGCTTGATAATAATTTTTTTTAAGTATTAAAAAACTTAAAATATTCTATGACAATTATCAGTACTCATAGAATAAATAAAATTTATAGATTAATAAAATTAATTCAATTATCATGCAACACTTAAAATAAGTTTTCTAAATGCCTAATCATAGGCTAAAATAGAGTTAAAATAAAAATAATAGACCTAGTCTGAAATTATATAATTAAAATTAGTACCTATAAATTTTAGGAAGACTTCTCTTATAGAAAATGTGTTTACATGGATTTCTGACAATGTCAAATAAGGACAAACCTTTATAACGTTTGAAACTCCTATCTAGGGAAAACAAAGTGAATTAAAAAGAGTGAAACTTAAATTTAAGTCACAAAAAGTACAACCAAAAGCATTATGAATAATAGTGAAATATTAAATAGCTGATATTTTATTTTATAGGAAAAATAGAACAAGTTCTTGGAATTCCAGTGGCTTACTACGACAAATTAGTAAGGACAACAGGTGAGTTATTTTGACCTTATCACATTGTTTGTGCTTGTAGTATAGCTGCATTTATAATAATAAATATTAAACTAATATGCATGTGGGGATTGGGTATACTGCATGATGTTTGGTGTATGCTTGATTGCCAAAATTATCTTATTATAAGTGATAAGTATATTGTATGATAATTATTGTATGAAACATACTGATATTATCTATGAATTGTATGATCACCTTAAACCTGACTAAAAACTATTGACGCCATAAAAGGAAATGACATGCATTACATGATTTGCATAAACAACATTTGAGCAAGTGGCAGCCTACTACGTGTTAATATTTCGGCTCTCTGATAATGCTTAGTTGACCTAGGCTAAAAGCTATTAGATCAACACAAGATTACCTTTTAGCTGTCGATACTATAAGAACTAAATGGTAAATGAAGGACGCCGCTTATGGTATCGCTTTGAAATGACTAACACTCAATGGAGTTTCTAAGGCTAAAAACAGGAAATGAGAGATTTAAGATATGGTAAATTTAAAGAAATAATTAAAGTGAGTATTGCTGTATTCCTATATGCTTAGTCTCTTCTGGATAGGAGGACCATAGCACTGTGATCCTTCAACCTCGATGAGAGGGTATAAATCTCCATCTTACTTTGGATCCTAGATCATTCAAGCTTGTAATGTGCATATGATTTATTGTTACATTGCATATGATTGGTAATTATACTTGTTTGTTATTGTTTGATGTGTGGTTTGATCAGTTACCTCACTGAGCTCGTGGTTTGCTCACCCCCTGATAGTTTTTGTGCAGGATTAATACTAGCTGGGACTGGATAGGAATACGTGAAGAAAGCTTATCCAACAAACTCTGTTGAAGACAGAAATATAGGATATGGTAAACTTAGAATGTAAATTAGATAATTTTTATAATAATTTGAAATTTGTAAGTCGTAAGTTTGAAATCCATTTTCACTATTTGATAGGGGATACCGATTCTCTGCGATCTTGGTAGCAAGTGGACAATCGGATTCCATAGTTGAAATCCAGTAATATAATATATCATTTGTATGAAAGGCATTGATAAATAAATAGAGTCTTGTACACTTTGACTTACAAGACGGCTCTCATATTACGGGTGCACACGTGGTATGATAGTTTTAGTTAATCTTACTAGACCCCCTTTTGAAGCGTGACACTTCCACCATCGAGCTCTCCCTCTCTTGTGCTACTCCTACTTAAATGGTGCCTCCTCGATTCTACGTATCAAATAAGGGATACACCACATCTCATCAGTACACTATACATTCTTGGCACGCCACGTCTCCACGGATGCGTTTAGATCCTCTCTAGGGGACATCAAAGGTATTTATCTCCATTCTTGTCCAATCACACTATGTAGACAACTGCAACCAACCAACCACCACATTATGTACAGGTCAACTACCAGTTGAGAGACCACACCACGTGAGCAGTGAATATCCCTTGGGCCCCCATTTTAGTATGATCATTATCTATACATAGCATCCGAGGGCTCAAGGTAAAGGGATCAAATCCAAGCTGATTTACTCTTGAATAATTACTCTCTCATGATCTTACACCAACTTATTGAGGTAGTCATGCTCAACAATCACTTAATGTACCATTAATAAGTTCTCTTTGGTTGTAGGCCTAACATATCTCTGTTGGCAAATTATCACCTACAACACCGATTTTTATAAGTTAGATTCCATTAACCTACGTATGCTAAAAACTTAAATGATACTTGCAAATTGAAACCTATAAATTACACGAGTACAGGTTCAAACAAATTCTAAATGAGTATACCCGAATACCTTAAACGTATCGTGTGGTTACAGTTTTTGAAAATTCAAATGTTTTACTTAAATAAGATATGTAACAAATCGTCATTCTTTTTAAGGTTTCAAGTCATAATACGAGGAGTACATGTACAGACAAGAGACGAACCGAAGAGATATGCTAATCAAATTATGTTTTGCTCGTGGGTTAAGGTATGGAGCATCGATCCCACCTTCGCGACGATGGTCATGCGAGGTTGACATCCCTCAAGGCCTAATAATAAAGAGTCATTATAGTAGGATGTAGATAGAACTACAATGGTTGATGGTAAAGATACAGAAGATGCGTCATACTTTATGCACTCACGTAGCGTTGTCCATTGCTACTGGCCTTCCAAGGAAATGTATCCTTGCTGCTCTATCCATGATTGCTTTCCATCTCTTTTGTGGGTGGCTAGTTAAAATAATAACCTGGCTTGGGATCATATCACCACCTTAGTATTCCAAGTCGCTAGCCTCTTGTCCAGGTGGCTAGTCGTAAGATCTTCATATCAACTTACCCTAGAGGCATATCGATGGCTTCCCCATCCGGGAGTTCTTACTTGGCCAGTAATCTTAATAGCTAAATTAACCTTCATAATTACCCTCACCTTAAGGTCCATGTTACTACTTGGTAATGTATTTTGTAACATCTTTGGGGCACTTGCTTCGTAACAATCTGCCGTGTATCATTCAAAAATTAAGCAATAAATATTGTTATTATTCAAAAAATTCCATACAGTACATTAAGCATTGTTACTATGGGAGGATTACTCAGTGGAAAATGTAGTTTTGAGCAATAAAATGTAAATAGAATGTACCAAAACATAATAAAGGCTTTTCATAAAACATACTAATTTAATGACATATTTTAGCTACGTTATTGTCTAACAATATTAATGTCTAAATATAAATGCATAATCTCTTTTAAAAGAAAAACCATTGAATTTATTAAAAAAGCTGCAGTTCTTTTCTAAATTAGCCTCTTTAGACAAGTCCCGAATAGATCTGCGATCATCGCCATGGGCTCTATTTTGCTGGATAGGTTCAAAAGAATCTTGCTTAACTGGAAGACTAAAGGTGTAAGCTATACCTAACTTAATAAAATATCAATCCATGTCATCTTTCAAGCAACACAAATAAGTTTTCATACGTACGCAATTCAACAATTATATTATATATGCAAAAATGCAACATTACACATGATCTTTTGGTAACCAGAAGTTGAAGGTATAGTTTTTCTCTTCTAAAACCATGGGCCTGGATGTTATAATTCTATTAAAGTTCACACCTCCAATTCAATAAATTCTTTTAGAATGACATCCTTAGTTAGTAAATTAATAATAATACATCATAGATGTATTTATTTTTTCCGGGTACTAATTATAACACCCAGGATAATTAGATGTATTCTCCCCAGCTACATCACCTCCAAGTTTTTTTTTTTTGCTCCAAGTTTACACGGCCTAAATGATAAAAGAATTTCAACACTATTATATATAAGATGATCCCCAAAATAAATAGTTTGCATATAATAAAGTGGGGCCGTTGCCAAACAATATGCTATTCGGGATACTCCTTAAATATAGACGGTGAAACTCTAATCACATAGGCACCTTTTGGTGTAGTAGCTTGGAGTTCATCGAAATTCCAAAGTTAAGCGTGCTCGGTGCAAAGCAATCCCATGATGAGTGACTTCCTTGGAAAGCGCTGGCATCAAAAGGATAAAACTGTGCAGCAGTGGGCAAAACGGACAATACCTTGGTGGGTGGAGTTCCAAGGCATTACAGGTGGTATTAGAGCAGTGAGCAGTTCACTAGCCGGAAGTGAAGGAGTGTGTCCTCACTGCTTGATGTGGTTCTGGACCTGTGTAGCGAAATTGACGAGGACGTTAGTTCTATAAGTGGAGGAGTATGTGATACCCCTCAAATATAGATGGTAGAACTTCAATCATAGAAGTGCCTTTTAGTGTAGTGACTTAGAGTTCATCGGAACTCCGAAGTTAAGCGTGTTCTGTGCAAAGCAATCTCATAATGGGTGAACCTCTTGAGAAGCGCTGACATCAAAAAGGTAAAATCGCGTAGCAAGTGACCAAAGTAGACAATATCTCGGTAGGTGGAGTTTCGGGCCGTTACACCATTAAATTATTTTATAACAATAATGGCAAATAAATGTAACCATGCTATTCATGAGCATTTTAAAATTTAATTACAATATATTATTAGTGTCAATTGCATGTGATCAACGTATATGATAGACACTCGACAAATATAAAATTATTCCACATGGATCATTCCACTTCTTATTTTCCTTATTATGAAAGTTTTCCATGCAATTTAAATAAAGCAATCACATGCAAAACCCAAATTCCCATGTATGAAATCAGTTGAGATTAATCTCTAAAGTGCTATTAATTATAAATACAAGTCAAGGGATAATTATTGAAGATACCTTGATATTATTGCTACAAGTGGTAGAAATCCTCATACTCGTCAAGGTTGCCTATAAATAATAAAGTGATATAAAAGTTATTTGAGTAGCATAAGTAAATTGATTCATTTTCTCTATGAGTTTTTAATGTTCAATCATATCTTATTTATTTTGAATTAAATTATTTTCGTTTTAATATCCTTATAAAAGTGGAAATACTACCTTCACATGAATCAAAACATCTGGTCATGTGGAGCTTATAAAATAAAACGATCCTCAAAGTTCCAATCTAGAAGAAGTCCTAAGTTTCATTCTCTTATGTTACGATTGATACATCGGAATGATTTAGAATGAAATGAGTTGAAATGGAATGAAATGAATTAGAATGGAATGAGTTCTCGAATGACAAATCAATTTCTATGTTTGATAGTGTATATTGAATGAAATGGCTATAGGGTGTATTTGTTGAAAATGTCTTTAGCAATAAATGCAAGGTACGAATATATAGAATACGATAAAAGTAATTATATAGCATGCAATTAATAAAGATGGATGGAATTATGAAGGCAGAATCAAATTCCCTTTCAAAGATGGTAAAGTCAGTTTTGGCTTTGAGAGTTGTGTCTAAACATAGAAAATGGAATGAAACCTGTAATCGCAGTTTCGTTTTGGATCCATTCCAAACATAACATTAGGAGTATTTCCATCTCTTATATGGGATATTTTGACTGTTGAAGGATGTTCCCATTTATACAGTTGAAAAATTATACTCCAAACCTTTTATTTGTCAAATGTATTAATGACCGTAATCAATATAATTTGTTTCCATTGAATGAAATTTATGTTCTAGTAAAAAAAATGGGTCGCCAGTAGAGGTTGACATGGGGTAGTTATGAACCGCGAATCGCCCCGAACCGTCCTCGGCTGTTCCTTATCCGAGAGCGCCTCGTCAGGGACGGTTATGAACCAACGGGTCCTAGCGATTCATCTGCAATGAACCGGCGGTTCTGTCGGGTCGGGAACTACTATTCCAGACCCGAAATCGGTAGTTCCGTTCCGACTCGTAAGAAATTAAAAAACAAAAAACAAAACACATATAACACGAAATCTGGAAGGAGGCTTGGGCACGTGGTTTGGGGGGGGAGGGCTCTGCACTCTAATAGCAAATGCTATTATAGAAAAAAAAAAAAAAAACCAAAATTTCAAGATTGTCGGCTAGATTGAATTTGCAAATTGAGGAGGGGGGCCCTGCACCGTGCAGGAAATGGTGGGAAAAAAGAAGGAAAACAACAAAACCACTGAACAAATAATTGTGGTTGGGGTGCCTGCATGCATAGGGAAATGGGAAATTGGGGGTTGAAAAATCATGAACGGCTGGGGAATGTTTATGCGCTGTTTTGCAAATTGGAAAAGTATCAAATCGGACAACTTCATTGCACTGTTTTTGCAAATTGTTGGACTTTGAGGAATCGGACAACTTGTTTTGCGATTTTTTTCACACGTAATGAGCTCTATAAATATACGAGTTTGATTAAAAAAACTATCAAACTTTCAAAAGCTTGTAACCACCTTCATAGATTGAGTTTTGCTAAAATATCAACATTCCCGTGTTTGAAAAATATAAGACATTCTTGTATTTGATATTGCTTGTTATTTTGTAAACTGTCTTGTAAGAGAGGGTTACCTAGTAATACTTATTTATCGTGTTTAATCTTAAATTTTCAATTCTTCTAATACCATCCCTTACATTATTACCTACTCGTTGTTGAAAAAAATCAATGGCTTCCTTTTTCTTTAGTGGTTCATCAAAAAAATCCGCAAAGAAAGATAAATTAAAAGCAAAGCTACCCGAGTGCCAGCAAGAGCCTACTATCAATATAGACGAGGATGCTGACTGCTATGACTTTAATGAGCCTCGGGTGTTCGACTTTGATTTCACATTTAACCAATTCCCACCGGTTCCACCAGGTTTCGAGACAGTCAATTTGGTTTACCATCAACAAGGGCATGATGATAATGACTCCCAAGATCTAGAAATGGAACAACTACCATAACATGAAGTCGAGGATTATGGCGGTTTGGGTAAATAAATACACCCCTCCATCGAGGCAAACGCATCCATAAAACCACATCGACCATATAAGTCTAATATGTTCATTAAACATTTTAAGAAGGTCGAAGGGCCAGATGGGAAGACTAGGGCGCATTGCAATTATTGCAATGCAAACTATGTCTTTTCCAAGGAAGATGGATATGGTAGTCTTTCCAAACATCTCAAGTTGAAGCATCCTAGTGAGTATGGTTTGGATCCATCACAATAGTAAATATCACGATCGGGTTCCAAGAAAGAAGCAAGGCTGTGGCATTTCAATGAAGAACAGTATCATGATGCTATGGTGAAAATGATAAGTGGGTTGTATCTGGGTTTTAATGCAAGCGAAAATGCAGATCTTGTCTATTGCCACCAAGAAACTCTACAGCCACAAGTACATAAATGGAGTGCTACGATAATGAATCGACATTGTCTAAAAATGTACCGTAAGGTTAAGGGACAACTCCAAGCAATTTTTGCTGATCTCGATACATGTGTGTCCATCTATTTTGACATTTGGACTGATAGATGGGGTGAAAGTTCGTATATAGGGATTACATCTCATTGGATTGATAGACATTAGGTAATGCAAAAGAGATTGATCGCATTATGAAAAACGGATGGATCCCATACATCACAAAACATATATGCGACAATACGACAAATTCTTGATGAGTACGGGTTGACACAAAATTTTTTTTTTCAGTAGGATTCGATAATGCTGCAGCAAATACAACAAGTATTTTTGACCTTGAGTCATTATGCCAACCAACGCTTGAGGGAACCTTTTTTCACATAAGATGTGCATGTCACATCTTAAATTTATGTGTGAAGGATGGAATAGATTCTTTAAAAATCCGTGCTTCTTCCATAAAAGTTGTGGTTGACTACATTATTGACCATCCATCTATTAACATAGAATGGCAGAAATGGTGTGGTGTGCATTGCTAAAAGCCGAGAAAATTCAAAAAGGATGTGTAACACCGATGGAATTCGATGTACGAGTTTCTAGCTAGCACGGTACCATATAAGGAATTGCTATGTAGCTTCGCCATTGCACATGTACCAAACATACCATTGCATCCCAATAAATGGAACATCTATAGCAACTTGTTGCAGCTGTTGAAGGTCTTCTATGACTGCACAAATGTTTTCTCCCGTGTGTACAATCCCAGTATCCATCTGTTTTTATTGGAAGCTTGCAACATCATCGGGATACTCTAATAGGTAAGATCTGATCCAATTTTGCAAATGTGTATTAATGATATGACTCGCAAGTGGTTGAAGTATTGTAAGAAAATTCCTATGATATACAATTAGCATGGTTGTTGGACCTACGCGACAAAGTTGAGGGACTTCGTGAAGTCCTGGATTACTATTACGAATATATGGACAAGTTGTCAGACAATAAAGATATTTATGCAATTTCTGCTAAATAATGTCGTGAAAGAGACAAGTAATGTGCTGTCGAACTTATATTCTCAATTTAGTAGCACATATGGTAGACAAATACCCACCAGTCCAGCAACCCCAAGTAATGCCCCCATATCAACCATCGTGGAGAAGCCCGAAGTGGTGCTTCAGCACTTGTGGTTCAAAAAGTACCGTGGCATAGGTGGTAGTGGATTAGACTCAGAGATTGACAAGTACTTGAACACGGCATTTGAGTTTGGTGACATGGTGAATGGATACAACTTTGACATCCTATATTGGTGGAAACGTCACCAGGAGACGTTTCCAATACTATCTCGAATCGCTACACAAGTATTGGCTGTACCTGCTTCAACTGTGGTAGCTGAGCAAGCATTCAGCATTGCTGGGAGCAGTGGGATGAGCATAGGTCCCGGTATGGTCCCGCGACGGTTGAGGCACTAACTTGTAATCATGATTGGACTCGTGCAGAACGACGACAACAAGACTTGAAGGATTACTCAAGTGAGGAAGACGAGTATTTTAGTGACTTCAACTCATCTGCGGGAAGCACAACGACCTTTCCGGAGACTAGTCCAGGCCAATGAGCATTGAGTTTACATTTAATCGATTGATATTATTCTACCATGGGTGTTGGTGTTGTAGTCAGGGTCAATGAACTGTGTGATTCCAGTTAGTGATTTGTTGTTGTAGTAGTTAGTGTGGTCATGTTATTGTGGAGGTAATATGTAATGTCTGGTGCAATGAAATTTACTCGTCATCGTTTGCCTGTATGTTAATCAACTACCATGGGAAAAATTTTAAATGTTTATTTTGGGTATAAAATAAGTTGTAATTGCTTAGATTGATTTTAGAGTTTTTTTTTTATTTTTGGATTAATTAAAAAAAAAACTGGTTCACGGTCGTGTGGAGCTGGAATCGGAACCGCCAGAACCGGTGGTTCCATGGAACCATGAACCGCCCCTTTTCTGGCGATTCCGGTTCGGGTCCGGAACCGACCCGAACTGTGCCGACCTCTAATCGCCAGAGTAAAAAATATGACGTATGTCCTTGGAGTCAAGCTCGCTGAATTGTCAAAGAAGTCCATAAAGTCCCTTTAGCAATATATGGAAATCATTTCCCTCCTTGAGATAATTTAATTTTATCTCATAATCATACATAAGTGAAGTTGCATCACTTTTGTCTATCTTCTTATTGAATATTTACTAGTCTCTTTTATTTTCCTCTTTTATTGTGATAATAAAGGAAATGTTACTTATAAATTATTTGTTTCACTGTAAGAAAAAAAAAATTCTAAAGTTTAGTGTCATTCTTTTCTTCTAAGAAAAAATATTTTTTATCAAGTCATGAAAGAGAAGAAACTACTAATACAAATTTTATAGTTATTTTAAGCAAACTATGACTAAATAATAAGATCTTTTAGTTATTCCTTTTTTGAGTAATTAATTAGTCAACATATTCTAAATGATATTTTATATCAAAGAACTAAATGGTTAATAACATATGTATTAATTTTGAAAGTAAATTTATTATAATGATATGAATTTTTATTGTTTACTTTAAACTATTTCCTCCCCTTTTTTAATAATTTATTTAGGAACTAATTCCCAAATTATTTTAGATATGAATTAAATATTGTCATAAAATAACTTAAAAAAATATAGTATATTCTTCCTCGCCTTTCCAAATTACAGAATTACTTGCACCTAATATTTTTTTGTGATGCCTGTGGACATCTTGTAGGAATGAAGGGTTAAAAACTGAAAGTTAAGGAGATAGTGACTGGCTTGTGTTGAACTAGTCCTTACATGAATTACAAACTTAGAAGTTGGTGTTCAACATAGGCCGACACAAATGGGTTTGATTTGTAAGGGAATAGGGATATAATTGGACAGATCATTATAGAGTATCAAACTTGCTAAAAATATTATAGGGTCTCATCCTATAGGGTTTCAAGGTGGGTTTTAGGCATCATATTAAAACCCTATAGGGTTTAGGGTTGGGTTTTAAGTTACATATGTTACTTGATGCGAAAACCCAACCCAGCATAAATATAAAATAAATGTCAAAAAACTAATTGTAATATGTACGGTAATAATAAGCCAATGGAAAACAAGATGCTAACAATTTTTGCTAGCTTGCAGAATGAAGATGCAAACCCCTGAGGAACACATGCAGGTTTAATAGATGAAGTTATTGTCTGAAAGTATGCCAAACTCACATGCTTTTATATTATATATATGTGTAAGTAAGTGGAAATGAAGTGTTTGTATCGATCATCCGTACTTATATGTATTGAAAATTCATTCTTTTTGAATGCTAAATAAAAGGTTGATGCATTATAACTTTAGATAAAATTCATCCATTTCGTTTTTTTTTTTTGAAGGGAGAATCATCACTTATTAAGGCGGGTCGGTTGGAAATTAGGTTCTCCTAAACCCTGTAGAGGTGGGTTGTGGAAATGATGAGAAAAACCCTATAGGGTTTTTGTTGGGTTTTGGGACATCTATGTACAATCAAGTCGTGTTCGGGTTTTAAATGACATATTCCAAACTTGTCCTGGTTGCATCCCTAACAAGGATAGACCTAGAAGAGGGCTGATAGGGGCATCGTCCCCCTTCCCCTGCTCGAAAAAAAACTTTATCATTATAATATATTTTAATATAAAAAAATGTGTCATATTTATATTTATAATAAAGTAAGTTTGCTCCCTCCAATCATATGGTTTCACGTCCGTCTCTACTAAATTATAATTAACAATTTGATTTTTTTTTCATCTCATACCAAGCTATTAGGAGCCTGCTTGAATAGTCATTCTAGTATCGTTTTGGCATCATTTTGGTTCCAAACAAATATTAAACCGACATTGAACCGATACGGGTATAATACCAATGAAAAACCGATAATTTTACTCATAAACTTACCAAACCAATATTGATACTGAATCGATACAGATCTGATACCTGACTATCTAAACATGCCCTAAATAACGATTTAGTTCAAATTAGAAATTATCCAAACCTTAAATAATAGTTTGATTCGGTTTGAATCACAGATCAATCAAAATTTTAATTTAAAATAGAGTTTTTTTTCCTAATCTTTTGTAGTTTATACAAATATTCAAAATTTTAAATTATTCTACAAAGTTCAAATTACAAATTACAATAAAATACTTTAAAAATCCATCATATTCATAATCCAATCGTTTAATCACCAATCAATCATGCAACAACAAAGTATATTCGCTAACTAATATATAATAAGCCATAATATATAATCTTCCACAAAATTATCCAACTAATTATCTACCAATAAATTTGGCCTAAATAAAAATCAACTATCAACAAAAGTCATTTATAAATAAAAATGACATGCTAATAAAATAAATTAAATAATTTATACATAATAAGAGTCATAACTAAATAAACAAATCTCATACTCTACAAAATTAAAATGATTAGCAGGACAAACAACATTAAGTCACTTATCTTGAACCTTAAAGAAATTAAAAAAAGGCTAATATTAACCAATATTTATCAAATAATAAACATTATAATTATACCATGAAAACGTATACAATTTTTAATTAATAATTATAAGAAAATTTACAGCTACATGCAATATATTATGTTTTTCTAAAATGGTTTTATGTGGTTTTACAGATTGATTCGATTTATCCTTCTAAACCAATCATAAATTTACGGATTTATTCAGATTGGAAAAATTCTAAACCAATTATATAAAAAACATATTTTGGGTTTAGTTTGGTCTCGTTTATGGATTGATTCGATTTGGTTGGTTTTTTTTGTCTCTCCTTAGTGGACCATGAGCTAGTTTTATGCACTAAGTTTGGACTTAAAGGGGATAGTGCGTTGGATTAATTTGTTGGACTCTTTAACAAGTGAAAGATACTCATTCCCATGGGATCGTTGGTGTACTTATAGTTTGGGTTAATAACATATTTAATATCTAAACTTGATAAATGTTGTATTGATATCTAAACTTTTTCTTAACGTATGATTAAACACCTAACTTTCAATCAGAATATTTGATAACTAAGTGCTATTTGCTATTTGTACACTGCTGTATGTATTAGCTCTCTAACGACGTCAAGTCCAGTTGCAAAGAAAACTAACAGATGTGAACATCAACTGCCAGATGCTGTTAAATACAAGCATGCCTATATACAAAATGAATACATATATCAACAAAAATCAGGGTATAAGCAAATGATATAAGACTTAGTTAAGAATTAAAGACATAAGATGAAGATTTTTGATCTGCTGATTACAAACAATCCCAAAGAACATAAGGTATACATACATGGAAGACCTCGATTCATTGGTCATATTGAGTCAGAAAACCTGATATAGAAAAAAACCTTAACCCATTGATCATAAAAAGTTGGAAATCTAGGTATAAATTTAAACCCCATAAGAACATAGTTCTTGAGTCCCTAGACAGGCAAAAATAGATAAAATTTAATAGTCATTGTAATTGTTTATTAGAACCAAAGTATATATGCATAAAATAAATCTTAAGATTATGAAGCAATCACATAAAAAAAAAAAAAGGTTAGGCCAGCGAACTAAGAAATAATAATAATAAAAGTGCAATAAAATCCTAATAAACTAATAAAACATGAGATCAGAAACTTAGTAAGGCTCTATTTGGTTCTTCTTGGTGTGGTGATGATATATATCGTTTTTAATTTGGATTAGATAATAATATTTTTATTCAAAAATTGATCAAACAGACTACTTAGATTAGATAATGATACAAATTCAAATAAAAATTAAATAATTAAACTGAGGCTATTGCAATCTTAATAACTATATAATAAATAACAAAATCTTCTTAACAAAATCTTCATTGGTACTTTTCAAAATCGTTTTGGGCTCACAAGTCGCATCAATCCAATAAATTCTAAGGCCTACTGGAGGAGGAAATTTCGACACCCACTAGAGTCAACAGTTTGAACAACAATGTGAACCTTTGGCGAGGTTTCCCGGTTCCTACTTGGAAGATAACATAAGATATTAATCAATGGTCATTATTTCAGTTAAGTTAGTGTGAAATGATCGCAATGTGGATGACCTGGACCAAGACCCTTTCTAACAAATAAAATATTGGTTAGCAGAAGACCAGGTCTGCTTATTTATTTATTTATTATGTGTCCTTTACTTTAGACTATGGCATCACAAAGAATCGTTATCCGTGCACTCTCTTCGTCAACTAATCAGGACAAAAATTGGTTTGGTTTGGTTCGATTCTATGATATTCAAGTCACCATTTAAACCTTTGGATTCCTCATGGTGGATTTAGTAAATATTATATATGATATCTAACAACTTCGGCTTCTAGGTATAAAAATATAAAAGAATTATATGATATCTAAATAGTAATTTTAATACTACCCTAATTTTTTTTCTCAATAATTCATTTATGGCACCTTGGGCACAAAAATTAACCAATAAAATCATAAATTAAAACACGATAGTTCTCGAGGTTTCCCCACGATAAGTATAATAATCAATTATCGACGGTTTTATTGGATAGATTTATTTGGTACTATATGTTATGTAATTGAAAGTTAAATACTAATAAGTTTTTAATATATAACATTGCTCTATAAATATGGATAGCCACTTATTATTATGGATTAAAATATGATTAACATCTATGTTATTAAAGCAAAAAAAAAAAAAAAAGTCTTTAATGTTTATCTTTATATTTTATTTTATTTACCAATTATAACCACAAAAACTATAATTGCTTTATTGAAATAATAACTACTCATAACTCTTTTTTTAAAATAATAAAAAATAACTACCCCTCAATAAACCCATAACATTTGCTTGGATGAATATTCGTGTCGGATTTGTATGTCCATCTAATCGCTATAGGTGTTGTCTGCATGGATGAATATTCATTGTCCAATATTTGCTATCATGTTGTTGTTTAAGCAAATGTTATTGTATTATGTGTTTTTTATTATCACTTAAAGGAAAAGTATAAAATGATTAAAATCAAATTAATAACACGCGACGCATTTTGACTCGACATGACAACAATGTGACAGTAAATTGAATGCAGCAAATTTTAATCTTGCATGGGGAAATATTCATAATATAATGTTTACTGTCACCTTATTGTTTCAGTAAATATCTACATGACATGTGTTGTTTACTATCACTCATAGAAAAAAATATAAAATAACTAATATCAAATTAGTAACACATGGCACATTTTTACTTGATGCAAGACTTAAGGATGTAATTGGGGCGAGCTTGGGATGGGTCATATAGAATCCGAACCCGATCCGCTTCCCTATAGGGACTCTTAACCCTGACCCAAAACTATATAGGGTGTTCATTGTCATACCTAAATCCAACCCTATAAGGTCTTGACCCAACACCACCCTATAAAGCCTCTCTCTCTCTCTCTCTATATATATATATATATTTTAAATTTTTTTTAAGGTTATATTCATATGCTATTATTTATTTTTAAAGGATTTATGTAAAGGTGGTAGAACCTTATAAATCGCTCATTTAACCTTCTTTCTTATTTTAATTGGAAAAATGATGAAAGTGTGCTAGATAACATTTGTAGTGTGCATCACAAAATCTAGACTAGTATGCTTTATAAAGGTAACATTAACTTAGAAAATATGCACACATGAATTGTTTAAACATCTAATCAAACTATAAAAATATCATCTTGATAAGTAATCTATACAAATATATTATACTAAAATTTTCTCAAGAGATTTTGCTTCTTAGTACTTCTTTTTTCAATTTGAATTAATTTTTTTACAATTATAATTTAGTGGGTTGGGTTTCCCATTATGTCATAATTATGACTTGCAACCTAATCTTATATTCTAGAGGGTCACAGGTTTTTTTTTTTTTTTTGTTTTAAACCTGTCTCAAAACCCTATAGGATTTTTAGTAGATTAGGTACCCTATAATGACTCATCCAATTGCATCTATATGGATAGTAAAATGACAACAGATCATGTTGAAAAATAGAAGAAAAGGGTTGATAAATTAATTTTATTGTAATATCGTGCTCTTGCTAAAATTCTCTCGGGAGTAAAAGTTTTATGAAATGATTTTATTGCTTAAAATTGAAAGAAGAAAAAAGGAGTAAAGTCCTTGAAAATTTTATTTCAAACTCCTGAAATTGTTAAATGTTATTTATTATTAGGTATTATATGTTATGTGGTCATAGTTGTCAAACTTGCAAGTCAAATCATACGATTCTACGAATTTATGAGTTGGTGAGGCAATTTTGAATTAACTTGCGTACCCAATCGTTCTTTGAACAAACTCATTGTAGAATCAAGATTCTACATAGTAGTTGTGTTTTTAGTGTAGTGATCTATGTTTAAATATTTGTACTATGAGTTCATAAATTTTATCGAGTTATGAGTTGTAACTAAAATTGGTGTTGAATTTCATTATTTCATTATTATTTAAAGTTTTATTAGTACAGTAAGTAAATATACAATTGCAAGTAAATTTACATCAGTTGTAGAATCTTCTGATTCTAAGTTTTGACTATATAGATCCTAGGTGATTCTAGGTAGAATATTGAGTTTGACAGTATAAATATGGTATGTATATGTGATGTATAAATATATAATAAAATTTCATCATATATAGAGTATATAACCTATGGATGATATGTACATTATGGATAATAAAAAATTACCTTTTCCATTACTATACATATTAAAGTTTTATTAGTATATGTTCTGTATCAATACATGTGGCATATAATATTAAATCAAATTTTTTCCCCATACATAACAGCATAATTGTAAGTGTGATAACACATGTACAATCTATAAAAGACTGATCCTTGAAATTAAAACTATAAATTAAAATGGCAAAATGCTTGGATTGGCCAGTGGTCAACATAAAATTCCAGCCAACCACATATGAATACGATGACAAATCACATATGTTGACCGTATGGAAACGAAAACAAGACAAATAGGTCTATTCTACTCACAAAATTCTCGTGGCAGTCATGTTTTCTATGGACCCATCCATTATTTAATGGATTATTTAATAGCTTAATTTCATATAAATGATTATCATATTATTTATTAAAATTATTTTAATAATCAGATAATCACCCTTACACTTCTGCTTAATTAGCTTATACGACGTTTTGGGTGGAGCCCAACCATGTGAAGCACGAATCCTCGTGCTGCTGTCTCATATCTGTTATGTTACACGCTGACTTGAGAATAGAGGATGTATACAAGAACGAATTTTTACCTAATTTGATCAATTATTTAATTATCAAAATAAATACAAAAACTATAAAATCTGGATTAGAAAATTATCTATAATCAATGAATGATAATAAATTAATTTTCTTTTCTCCTTCAATCTTTTGATTACTTGTTAAATAGGATTATAGTATCATTATAATTTTATTTTTTCTATGTAGTAAATTCTTAATGGAAGGTATTACGAAAAATAAATAAACGATGTAAGGATGAATCAATCTTTTACTCACATAGACGAGGGTCAGAAGAGGATAAGATGACAAAACCCATTCTAATTTAAAAAATCTTTAACTAATCCTTCCCTTTATAATATTCAAACCTAAAGACTTTCGCATGCTATATTAAAACTCTAATTATAACACAATGGCGTGCCCTTAATAATAAATTACTGAATATCTAATTGACTATACTATATATTTCAATCAATATGTAAATTAATTATATGTCGTGGCAGGTACAACGTCGCAAGGACTAAGAAACTTCGTTGTAACTTTCTATTTCCCTACTCTGATAGTTCGTACTTCCTACCATTCCAATAATCTTTAAAAAAAAAGAAAAGAAAAATAAAAATGTATGTGTAGGTCCCAAGATTCTCACTATATAAAGCAAGTGAAGAAACCAAACCAAACCGCACAGGAGAAAGTTCAAGTAATAACTACAACACTGCTCGTTTTATTATAGTACATTGCTATATCTGTTTGATAGTTAGTATCAAACAAGCTATTCCTAAACATGGCAATGGCAAATTCTCTAGTATTCACGGTCCATAGGCGAAAACCGGAATTGATCCGTCCGGCTAAGCCAACCCCTTATGAATTCAAAAAAATGTCCGACGTCGATGACCAAGAAGGCCTTCGGTTCCAAATCCCTGTAATACAATTTTACCGAGGCGATTCGGGCGTGCATAGGATGGGTAGGGATCCTGTGCCAGTCATTAAAGATGCACTTGCACAGGCACTGGTTTTTTACTACCCTTTTGCTGGCAGGCTTAGGGAATGGAGCGGTCGAAAGCTAGTGGTGGAGTGTAATGGTGAAGGAGTGATGTTTATAGAGGCTGATGCTGATGTTTCTCTTGAGCAATTTGGTGATGCACTTCAGCCACCATTTCCATGCTTGGAGGAACTTCTTTACGATGTTCCGGGATCTGGTGGTGTACTGGGTTGTCCTCTGCTGCTTATCCAGGTAATAACAATATATATACATATACGTATGTGTGTGTGTGTATATGAATCGATTATTATTCTTGTTATAAGTGGGAATACGAATTATTTATGATATGATTAACGCCTACAAAAGGTGAATTTTGGAAGCTTAAGAGCCAGAAACTAATGTTTTAAAAATATATCAAGATTTTTAAATTCTAAAATTACAACCTAGCTTATTTTTTTTAAATTCTTTTATCTTATGGATATATGACAATTTCAAAGAGGTTTAGGATTTATTCGAGTTGCTTGAAATTTATTATTTGGAAATTCTTCTTTTGTTTTAAGTTTGAAGATTATGATTGATTTGTTCAGAGTTGAGTAAGAAAATTTCTTTTCTAGACCTGCCATATGACGTACTTAAAAATAATACGGTATAGTTATACTAAGCAGGACGAAAGATATTTTATAGGCCACTATATTTGTCTTGTCTCGTTAATATTAAATTTGGAGTGGCATTTTGAAGTTGATCTAAATTTGAAATTGAGTAAGGAAAAATTTATTATGAAGAGGGACAAAGAGGGCATCTATGACTTCTCTGGGAACTATAGGCAGTGGATCTCTAGATTTTTTTTTTTTTTTGGATGGTTAATTTTTACTTGTATTTTTTCTATATCTGATTTGAATCTATATTTTATTTTTATTTAATTTATATAGTTTGTTTATGCTGTTTTTGACAAATAATATAGCTGAATATCATCAAATAAGTGGAACCTTGAATCTCCATCAATTTATACTCTAATATCATGTATAGGTCATGGCTAATATATAATAATATATTTCAACATATTTCAATTGTTTAGGTAATTTTAATCATTAATTTATGAATTAATTTAAAAAAAAAAAAAAACTAAAAGATTGGAATCCTTTCTGAAACTATGCGTGATGGTTGAGCTACCATCTGGAGGCTCCCACTTTTATGAAGAGTGGGTCATAGAGGTCTGACCAGAACATATCCAATAATTAGATTTAGTAGTTTTGTTATATATACTAATTATATTTATAGAAAACAGATCTTTGAATTATATGTGATTAGACCTTTATACATCCTACCTGCTAAAGCATTTTTCCAGTGGGTTTCGCTTATGTAAAAAAGTGTTAAAGGACTGAACCCATCTATATTCTGATCCCTTATGAATTATTTTTAGACATAGGTAAATTCTATTCATACAAAAAAAAAAAGTATCAAATAAATAATTACTTATTCCATAATATTGAATTGTTTATTTTTAAAAGTGTCTATTCAAATGGTCTAGACATAGCAAGATCACATTCATTCATAAAATTAATGGAATGAGTGTTTATCTCCTCTCAAATAATTTGTAGTATTGGAAGACCCAATAGCTTGAACTAATCCTCAAATTTCTCAAACAGATCTCTTGTTGAAAAGATTTACCTAAAAACAATAAATAAAGCATAGCCGATTTATTATAATGGTTGTTTTCATTATTATATAATTTCACAAATAATAAATAAGACTCTAGGAAAAGACTTTCATAAGTTTGATGGGTAATCTACACACATATAGATATCTCTAACTATATTTTCTTAACTTTTAAAAATTTAATGTCTTAATTAAATGTTCATTATAAGAAAATCAAGCTTTAAAAATAAAAATTTTTATTTTTAAACATAAACTTTTATGATAATAATTATTATTACTAATTCTACCTATATATAAAAATAGAATTTTTTTTATTACTTATCTATTATAAAAGTTTTATGATATATATCATTAATAGTCAAAGTTATAAAATAAAATAATAATATTGTGATGTTACATAACGTTTAGATAATTTGTTTTGACAGCCAATAAGGTGACACCAAGAAAAGTGATATGACTGGAGGATAATCTGACCATGTTGGGAACCCTTCTTTTTATGGTCCCACTATGATCAATAATTCCTTCTCTGCCACACTTTCATACAACACATCACTATAATTCATCAAAAGTTAGTACCTTACCAACCCCAAAAAACAATGCCTTTCCAAAAGCTACAATGCTTCCATAATTTAAATCTGAGTTGTTTTTGTTTGTACTTCTTTAAAACGTATCGGAATGTCTTCTAGTTACGTTTGTAATTATTAATATGATAAGATAATGCAAATAATACTGCAATATAGGGTCTGTTTGTTTTGGCTTTTTTCTGACAGATACAGACACTTTTTCAAACTTTTTTCTAACAATTTATTTATCAAGAAATAGATATAAATAAAAAAAAGTTGACAGTTCTCATCAAAAAATCAAATAGAACAAATATAGATAAAATTTAGATACAAATCGGATATATTTACACATATCATTTTAAAAAAGATACAGATACAGTATAATCATAGACACAAAATGAAAGATACTCGCGTATATAATCACGATAAATATTTATTATTTATGATCATATACCGCCAATATGATTTTGATATAATTATTTATTTATTTCATGTTATACTATAAAGTTTTAAATTGTATAATATCAATTCAAAGAAAATATAAAAAGTTGAACTCTAATTTGTTTTTATTTCATCAAGTTGTTCTCACCTTGTCAAATGTTAAATCAACTAACTATTGTTTGTTTTATCCAACAAAACAAACACATTTACACAACTTTTCTTTTCAGCTTATTAACGAGTGGAAATGGTGATATTAGGGGAATTTATCGGAATAAGTCAGTTATAGATTTATTTGAAGTTTTGGTATCAACTTGCGTTAATATGCGGTATTTTCGCTCATATATGGTATTTTGATCTAATTGTCTTATCTAACTATAGATTCTACAATGATATGTGATAGGTGACCCGACTTAAATGTGGAGGTTTCATCTTTGCATTGCGTCTCAATCACACCATGAGCGATGCGTCAGGCTTAGTTCAATTCATGGAAGCAGTGGGAGAGATAGCTAAAGGAGCCAAAGCTCCTTCCATTCTTCCCGTTTGGCGAAGGGAGTTGTTGGATGCTAGGAACCCCCCTAAAGTCACATGCATACATCGTGAGTACGATGAAGTCCCCGACACAAAAGGCACAATCATCCCTCTAGATGATATGGCACATCGCTCTTTCTTTTTTGGCCCGAAGGAAATCTCCTCACTCCGTAGATTCGTCCCACAGCATCTAGTGGGATGTTCAACGTTTGAAGTACTTACTGCTTGCCTTTGGCGATGTCGAACCATAGCCTTGAAGCTCGATCCTGAGGAGGTGGTGCGTGTTTTATGCATTGTGAATGCAAGGCCTAAATTTGACCCTCCATTGCCACATGGATTCATGGCAATGCATTTGCGTTTCCCATAGCCTTAACAACCGTGGAAAAACTCTGCGGAAACCCTCTAGGGTATGCCTTAGAATTAGTTAAGAAGGCTAAGGCTGATGTGACTGAGGAGTACATGAAATCTTTGGCTGATCTTATGGTGATTAGGGGAAGACCACATTTTACGGTAGTGAGATCCTATTTGGTATCGGATCTCACTCGAGCTGGGTTTGGTGAGGTGGACTTTGGATGGGGTAAGCCAGTATATGGTGGGGCCGCAAAGGTGGGGTTGGTGCTATACCTGGTGTTGCTAGTTTTTACATACCTTTTAAAAACCATGAAGTGAAGAGGGAGTTTTGGTGCCTATTTGTTTGCCAAATGCGGCTATGGAAGTTTTTGTTAAGGAGTTAAGTGGCATGATCGAAGGCCAACTTGGTCTAAAACAGAAGCCCCCATTTGTTTTGTCTGCACTTTGATTTGTATCATGTAGTTTTGTGTTAGAACATCGACCCATCACTATTTGATCAGACATCTAGTTAGTCGAATGATTGATGTACCGATGGTATTCTCGAATTTAGATATGCTACCATTTTGGAAACTTATATACATGTAAGATCAATTTGATTATCTTATTGTAGTTTATGACTATGTACTATGTTAAGGATTTTGGAATTCTCATATTCCTTCTGTAAGCATCCATATATAAAAGGATATTACTTCATTTCCTTTTTTCTAGAGTTTTGCTAGGAATGATGTATTATTGCACATATCAGAATGATGTGACAAGTGATGTAGCATGATAACAAAGGACAAGAAAATAATAAATTTGAGGTCGCAGTTCATGTAAGCATGTCATGTCTATATTTTCATTTCATGTGTAATAGCCATGTTTTTATTCCCAGTATTATATTATATATATAAGTGATTATAGTTGCTTATTAAAATAAATAAATAACATATATATATTTGAATAGTGTAGAATAATTATGTTTGCATTAGTATAATAAATACTTAATATTAATTTACATATTGATGTTGTATATGGAATGAGTAATATTAGATATATATATATATTTCAAATATAATGTAGCAGATTTTTTTTTAGGATACCAAAAGCTAAATAAATGCTTTTATTTTACTTAAATTAATAACATTAATTAATTCTAATTAAAAGCTACTCTTTGAATTTATGTTGGCTGCCTTAAAAGTCAATCTTTGGATAAATACTAAGCCAAAAATACCCAATTTTCGTCCAAAATCAGACCACCCTCAAAACAACCTCCCAAACAAGCACAAAACCCATTATTTTCTCTCTCAAAGCCACCCCAACTTCAAGACCAAGATCTACATCCAAATTCTTGTAAGTTAGCCACCAAAAGATCATTCTAAAGCCTTGAAAACTAAGCCCAAAGATTTGAGGTAAGCTTGAGTTACATTTGATGCAAGTTTCATAGTGTAGAGTTTGTTAAATGTGAATTTGATATGTATATATGTGTTGGTGATGTGTTGATGAAGGTTTAGTCTACCAAATGAAGTATAATATATGCATGTTTAGTAGTTGAAGTGTGAGAATGAAAATGGAATGATGTATGAGTGGTGTAGTAAGGGTTAAGTGAAGTTGAGCTTGTTGAAAGTTATATTGATTGGAGGGTGGAGATTAAAGTGAAATGATGTTGTTTAATGAGTTGAAAATGTATAATAGATGATGTGGAGTTCATATATTAAGTTATAGGGAGCTAAGAAAGTGTTTTGGTTGAAGTTAAAAGTGTTAAAGTTTGATAAAATGAAGTTTGAAAACAAGAAAACTTGGTAGGCTCGGGTTGGACAAAAACCATGAATCCACTGATTCAGCCTTGGTAGGCTGGGTTGACAATCATGAATCAAGCCTTGGTAGGCTCGGTTGGACAAAAACATGAATCACGGCGTGATTCAAGCCTTGGTAGGCTCGGGTTGGATCAACTTCATGATCATGGTCATGATCCATCCCTGGGTAGCCTCGGGTTGGTCAAAAACTTTGAAACTCAAGAATCACGGCCGTGACTCACATTTTCTCTAACACAATACTATTTTGTATTTTTATCATAACTTTTTCATCCGACCTCCGATTGAGGTGATTCAAATTGTGTTGGAAAGCTCAAAAAGAGATCTACAACTTTTATGTTTTAAGTTTTCACAAATTTTAAGAGTAACAATGTTTAAATTTTAGTTCTTTTCAACTAATACACTTTTCAAACAAAGTTTAAAACTTATTATTGGTTGTTAAAAGTTCTCCTAAGCTTGATAAATGATCATTTAAGTATTTGTTGAGTATTGTATGATAATATATGATATCTAAATGCTATGTGATGATGTTGTAATGATTTATTTGAATTTCTTTGGATGATTATACTTGAGAATTGATGAATATATATACTAGAATTAAGTGTGAGTTTGTAATTACTTCTTTTTACAGTGAGTGATCCCCTTTCGGTTATTCCCATTGATTCTCGAGCTAGTACAGGTACGCAATAACGTGTTTGTTCTTTGCTTAGGATAGGCATATCTTTAATAAATTTTAATATAGAAAAACTTGAACATTGTTTGAATTGGATGTCTTTTACGCTATTTAAATCCGTATCTGGTCTAGATGGCAGATCGGTATCCGGTTCGGAGAGTAGCACCTTGCTCAGATTGGGGGCACGGTAGATTAGGTGCTTAGGCCACCCCTGTCTTTTGATAAGACTTTCCTAAGTGGTACGGCGGGTAACTAATGGGGAAAACGGTATCGGCGTAACGTTTGCTTAAGCTTAAAATGAAATAATAAGATTTAGTTCAAATGTTTATGGGAACAGTTGGACTAAGTGATGTTATGGACTAAAATAAGTGAAGTTGTGTAACGGCTGTTAACCTTGAATGAAGTTATTTTTCTCTTTTATGGATATATCATCTAGGAGATATAAGTGTTCGAACTGCTTATATCAACCCCCAAGCGTCGTGATCGTTACTCAGGACCCCAAATATCCTTATTGTTCGGAGTTTGAATACTCCAGTGATATTTGACTAATTAAAGATTATCTAATAAATGAATGATTGTCACATTGCATTATAGTTTAAGATCATGTGAGCCATTACGCATTTGTTTTTGTTACTTGTATACTGGGCCCCTGGCTCATATTTTATCCTTTTCAGGTATGGATGACAAATTCTATACAAGTATGGGATATGGATCGGATTTGGAGGAGTTCTTAGATGATTGGAAGGATAGAGACGACCTTGACGTTGATGGAACCCTTATCTAATAGAATAGCTATATGTACATATATGCTTTGAAAACTTATGTATTAGTTAATAGGATTTTTGTTATCTTTTGATATATTTTGTAAATGGCTTGTTTACAGCCTTGTTTGTATTGTATGTATGTATGTATGTATATATATATGGTTGTATTATATACTATTAGTAATAAAGTTTATTCTTATAAGACATTTAGGCAAATAACTATACAAATTGATCATGGATTACAACCTTACATATAATACTGCAGATTATATGTGGTTGGGGAACTGGGTTTGCTTATTTTAAATATAAGGGTAAATCCGGGGCCTAACATCATGTTAGTTTCAAAATACATAAAATTAAGTTTAAGATTACAAATAACCAGTTTATATTATAATCATGTTTATTCACGTCATGATCATGACACTTTCATGTCATTTTTGTGTTTTTCTCTAATTGCGTTTTTATTCATATCATGTTTTTATTTGTATATGCAATATTGTGTCATGATAGAAATTGCCAATCCTAGTATAAATAATTTTCTTACATTATTTGATTGATTTTAGTGTAAATATTGACAACATCTAATACAATGTTTTTGTTTATGCCGTGTTTAGATAGGTGAAATCCTCATGAAATGGAAGGAAGGCAGTAGAAGTGGAAGGAAGCCTAGTGTTTGGAGAAAGTGGAAATCTAATGAATGCGATGGAAATGGTGGTAGTATTAGTTCGAAATCAATGTCAAGAGATTTTTTTTTTCCTATCCTAGGATTTTTTTAACGTTAAATGGAATGAATAAATGTTTGAATTTTCTTTTCTAGTACCGTAAGAAGTTTTTGTTTGATGACAAATTTATTTTCTAAATTAAATGGTCATTCACCTTGCTTTAAAAGTAATTCTATTGTAAGATTAGTTGTTACGGCGTTTAGTTCATTATAATAGCAATTTCATTAGAATCACTATAAAAAAATATTGAATAATTATTCATTACTTAAACATATGAATATAAATTCAATGCTGAAATATCAGTATAATAATCAATTATCGACGGTTTTATAGGATAGATTTGTTTGGTACTATATGTTATGTATATGTATAATTGAAAGTTAAATATTAATAAGTTTTTAATATATAACATTGCTCTATAAATATGGATAGCCACTTATTATTATGGATTTTAATATGATTAACATCTATGTTATTAAAGAAAAAAAAATATGTCTTTAATGTTTATCTTTATATTTTATTTTATTTACCAATTATAACCACAAAAACTATAATTGCTTTATTGAAATAATAACTACTCATAACTCTTTTTTTAAAATAATAAAAATAATAACTACCCCTCAATAAAACCCATAACATTTGCTTGGATGAATATTCGTGTTGGATTTGTGTGTCCATCTAATCGCTATAGGTGTTGTCTGCATGGATGAATATTCATTGTCCAATATTTGCTATCATGTTGTTGTTTAAGCAAATGTTATTGTATTATGTGTTTTTTATTACCACTTAAAGGAAAAGTATAAAATGATTAAAATCAAATTAATAACACGTGACGCATTTTGACTCGACATGACAACAATGTGATAGCAAATTGAGTGCAGCAAATTTTAATCTTGCATGGAGAAATATTCATAATATAATGTTTACTGTCACCTTATTGTTTCGGTAAATATCTACATGACATGTGTTGTTTACTATCACTCATAGGAAAAAAAATATAAAATAACTAATATCAAACTAGTAACACATGATACATTTTTACTTGATGTAAGATTTAAGGATGCAATTGGGGCGGGTTTAGGATGGGTCATATAGAACTCGAACCCGATCCGCTTCCCTATAGGGACCCTTAACCCTGACCCAAAACTATATAGGGTGTTCATTGTCATACCTAAATCCAACCCTATAAGGTCTTGACCCAACACTACCCTATAAAGCCTCTCTCTCTCTCTCTATATATATATATATATATATATATTAATTTTTTTAAGGTTATATTCATATGCTATTATTTATTTTTAAAGGATTTATGTAAAGGTGGTAGAACCTTATAAATCACTCATTTAACCTTCTTTCTTATTTTAATTGGAAAAATGATGGGAAAGTATGCTAGATAACATTTGTAGTGTGCATCACAAAATCTAAACTAGTATGCTTTATAAAGGTAACATTAACTTAGAAAATATGCACACATGAATTGTTTAAACATCTAATCAAACTATAAAAATATCATCTTGACAAGTAATCTATACAAATATCTTATACTAAAATTTTCTCAAGAGATTTTGCTTCTTAGTACTTCTTTTTTTAATTTGAATTAATTTTTTTACAATTATAATTTAGTGGGTTGGGTTTCCCATTATGTCATAATTATGACTTGCAACCTATTCTTATATTCTAGAGGGTCACAAGTTTTTTTTTTTTTTTTTTTGTTTTAAACCTGTCTCAAAATCCTATAGGATTTTTAGTAGATCAGGTACACTATAATAACTCGTCCAATTGCATCTATATGGATAGTAAAATGACAACAAATCAGCTGTTGAAAAATAGAAGAAAAGGGTTGATAAATTAATTTTATTGTAATATCGTGCTCTTGCTAAAATTCTCTTGGGAATAAAAGTTTTATGAAATGATTTTGTTGCTTAAAATTTAAAGAAGAAAAAAGGGGTAAAGTCCTTGAAAATTTTATTTCAAACTCCTGAAATTGTTAAATGTTATTTATTATTAGGTATTATATGTTATGTGGTCATGGTTGTCAAACTCGCAAGTCAACTCGTACGATTCTACGAATTTATGAGTGGGTGAGGCAATTTTGAATTAACTTGCGCACCCAATCGTTCTTTGAACAAACTCATTGTAGAATCAAGATTCTACATGGTAGATGTGTTTTTAGTGTAGTGACCTATGTTTAAATATTTGTACCATGAGTTCATAAATTTTATTGAGTTATGAGTTGTAACTAAAATTGGTGTTGAATTTCATTATTTTCATTATATATTTAAAGTTTTATTAGTACAGTAAGTAAATATATGATTACAAATAAATTTACATCAGTTGTAGAATCTTATGATTCTAAGTTTTGACTATATAGATCCTAGGTGATTCTAGGTAGAATATTGAGTTTGACAGTATAAATATGGCATGTATATGTGATGTATAAATATATAATAAAATTTCATCATATATAGAGTATATAACCTATGGATAATATGTACATTATGGATAATAAAAAATTACCTTTTCTATTACTATACATATTAAAGTTTTATTAGTATATGTTCTGTACCAATACATGTGGCATATAATATTAAATGAAAATTTTCCCCATACATAACAACATAATTGTAAGTGTGATAACACATATACAATCTATAAAAGACTGATCCTTGAAATTAAAACTATAAATTAAAATGGCAAAATGCTTGGATTAAATCTATTCTAAATAAATATGAACAACTTGCTAGTGATGTGCCCTAGGCCATATGGATTCTTTATCATTTGTATGTTTGTTATCAAGTCATTTTAATTATCAAAGTTATTTTTTGGCCTATTTACTTTGGTAATGTTATTCCTTGAATATTTAGTTATACCTTATGTCGTTAAAGTATGTGACTTTAATAGTAGAACCATAAGCTGAATTATAACTTTATTCTAAATTATCCCTAGTCACTCATTATGTGGAATGATAATGAATTAAGACTAGTATGATTGCTGTATGATGATCAAGTTTTACTATCATGGATATGAGATATCAATTCAGCACATAGATACAAACAGGAGTATATTGTATTGGATTGACCAACTATAAGAATACTGTATGGATCAATGTAATAAGTATTCTTATTTACAATGTTGTTTTAGTCCTTTGACCTAATGGCACCATGGATTCTTATATAGCAGTTTCCATGTTTTGATTCATCTCTTCATCATCTTTAATCGGATGATTGTAAGAATAAACTTGGGCATGCAATATGTTATATAGAGGAATGTGAGTGTTAGTGAAGGGATTTGTTCATCTCATTAATTTGAGAGAGATATCTATCAGGCCTCTTGATGAGTAAGACTGAGAAATGCATGGCCATGCTCGAATGAATTGATAAAGAGTTATCAATATCATTTGTTTAAGTCAGTCAAACTCTAGATTTAAGAAATAAGTAATTAGACAATATAAGAGTGTTTTGATCCACACCTTATGTTTGATTATAAGATCGTGTAACAAAAGGACTGAATGACTAACTGTTAGTAGATAAAGTCGGATCATCGATCTTCACTAAAATTGGGTAGACATAATGTCTTGCTAGAGACCAATTATGTCTTGTAGTCCTAAAAGAATGTTTAAGAGCTACTACCAATTTTAAGTGAACCTACAGGGTCACACAAAGAATGAATAAAATGGATCTTCGATTATCGTATTGGGAATTGATTAATTATTTATTTGTCGATTTTAATTAGATTAAAATTAACAAATAAATAAATTCGGATAATAAGGGTATATATGTCTTTCTACATAAACCCTAATTTGTTTAGGGTAATTTAAAGAGACATAACCCTTATATATATGGGTAATTTAAAGAGACATAACCTTATATATATCACTATATATATTCTCCACCAGGTTAAATTTTTTATTATCTGACGCTGGCCGTCATTTAGAAAGAAATTTTGTAACCTAGAAAGAGAGTGTGAGGGATTCCCAAAGGTCGAAACTTTTTCGACGTGCTAGCACACACGAAGATCCAATTCATTCACGTGGATACCGGTAGAGGGAGTGGTGTAATCTGCATCTCCTTTGATCCCATCATCGAAACAAAAAAAGGTACACGATTCCCTTTTCTTTCTGATTTAATTGGAGCGCTTGGATCCGATTGGGAATTTAAAAAAAAAAAAACGATTTTCCGCTGCACGATTCAGATTTGGATCGTAAATTCCCAACACAACTTTCCTCTCTACCAATATCTTTCTACATCACATTAGCTCGAGTCTTTTCTTGGTGGTACGTCGCCTAACTTGCGTGTCATTACTTTAACAATACATATCATTTGTAATAAACCCATTATGGAACTCTTTCAAACTTTAAGTATTTTTCTTTTAATTAAATTATTTTTTATATTTAAATTCAATCAATTAGTGCTAAGGTTTTAGCATGACTCGAATCAATTTAAGTATATGGTGGTGATTGAATCTGTTCTGAATAAATATGAACAACGTGCTACTTCACGCTCAGTTTTTCATTTTTCCCTTTTTTATTTTTTTTAATGAAATTTCCTGTCGAATGAGATGGATATCCAACGAAGTGTATGGACTCCTCATCGTAGTTTATGCCAATACTATGCTAGTCGGCTTCTGAAATTGGGATGAAAACATGGGAACATTCATCATTTTTCTTACAGTATTTGTCCGTGTGTGTGATTAAACTTTCTTTTCAATAATTGTACTAAATAGTTGGTTGCTTGTAGTTTTGTCGGACAAAGGAAAAAGACGACCTATGATGCCGGATTGCTTAGTTTTATTGGAGAAGATGATGAATGTGACGAAGTAAGTGCTGAGTAATTCTCCAACTCAATTAAAAGCCAAAAATAATAAATTTCCGTTTCTTGAATGGGTGACAGTGGAGGGTTTTTATAGGATCGGGCATACCCATCTTCAGTTCTATAATCGAGAGTATTTTTGGAATGTGTACAGCAAAAGGTTTAATAATTATAGATAGAAGTCTAAAAGTAAATAGTAAAAGCATACCACATATGAATACGATGACATATCACATATGTTGACCGTATGGAAAGGAAAACAAGACAAACAGGTCTATTAAACAAGCTATTCCTAAACATGGCAATGGCAAATTCTCTAGTATTCACGGTCCATAGGCGAAAACCGGAATTGATCCGTCCGGCTAAGCCAATCCCTTATGAATTCAAAAAATTGTCCGACGTCGATGACCAAGAAGGCCTACGGTTCCAAATCCCTGTAATACAATTTTACCGAGGCGATTCGGGCGTGCATAGGATGGGTAGGGATCCTGTGCCAGTCATTAAAGATGCACTTGCACAGGCATTGGTTTTTTACTACCCTTTTGCTGGCAGGCTTAGGGAATGGAGCGGTCGAAAGCTAGTGGTGGAGTGTAATGGTGAAGGAGTGATGTTTATAGAGGCTGATGCTGATGTTTCTCTTGAGCAATTTGGTGATGCACTTCAGCCACCATTTCCATGCTTGGAGGAACTTCTTTACGATGTTCCGGATCTGGTGGTGTACTGGTTGTCCTCTGCTGCTTATCCAGGTAATAACAATATATATACAGATACGTATGTGTGTGTGTATATATGAATCGATTATTATTCTTGTTATAAGTGGGAATACGAATTATTTATGATATGATTAACGCCTACAAAAGGTGAATTTTGGAAGCTTAAGAGCCAGAAACTAATGTTTTAAAAATATATCTAGATTTTTAATACTAAAATTACAACCTAGCTTTTTTTTTTTTTTCAAATTCTTTTATCTTATGGATATATGACAATTTCAAAGAGGTTTAGGATTTATTCGAGTTGCTTGAAATTTATTATTTGGAAATTCTTCTTTTGTTTTAAGTTTGAAGGTTATGATTGATTTGTTCAGAGTTGAGTAAGAAAATTTATTTTCTACCATATATATTGTGATGTTATAGTAAGCACACTAAGAAAAAATTCATCTATCCAAGGGACTTTAGTCCCTACGAAAAGAGAAAAAATCCCTACGATAGCCTATCGTAGGGATGGAAGTCCCTGCGAAGCGTTGTTGCTAAAATTTTGCAATATTAGCCTATGGTCCCTGTGAAAAAGTGACTATAGGGATGTCATCCCTACGAAAAATAACCTTATCGCAGGGATCTACATCCCTTCTACAACAATATGATAGTTGTATTAAAACAAACCTACATAAATAGGCAGGAATGTATATCCCTGCCATAGATCAACTATTGAAGGGAGGAGATCCTTCCCATAGCCTTGAATGCCAACTAAAAAATGATGTATAGTAGGGACACTATCCCTTCTATAGCTATGTGATGTAATAATTATGTAAAAGATTTTTTTTAGTTATTTATTTAAATAGAAAAAATGAACTTTATTTTTCTTTTGTCCTTTCCCATGATTTTCTTGCATAATATATATTTTTTAAAAAACTCATCCAAATTAATAAATAAATGGACTAATAAAAAATTAAAAAACAAAAACAAAATATAAATACAAAATTTAATAATTTTATAACAATAATAAATACACATACAAAACTTTCTCCATAACAAATTAAAACTAATGTCTTTACAAAGTTCTCGACAATACATCTAAAATACACAAGTATTCTATTTCTTATGCCATTGTTAATATTTCTCCTCCTCATCTGTATAACGTAAATACAAGTGCTTATGGTTGCATCAAATGGCCTGCAAAAATTAAAAAATTAAAATAAGCAACAAGAATTTTGTTCTCAATTATATAAGCATGTAGAAACATATCATAAATATAAAGTTTACCAACATTAAAATAAATAATCATGCAATGCTTACCATAAATTGTCATATCTATTTGACGTCTTATAGTCAATGAATTTTAGAGAAAAAATTGGTGCTCCTCACTAAAATATCATAAATAGCTTCTATAGGATTTCTTTAGTCTTGATTGATTGCTTTTTCTACCAAAAAAAAATTAATGAAATAAAACATTACAAAAAAAACAACTTTTAATATATATATACTAATTAAAAAAGGTAATGATAAACATGAAACAACCTCATACAAAAAGTGGAATTTCCTTTCTCTTTCTCAACTATTTAAACCCGTGTTGGAGTGGTTGCATTCTGCCTGCAAGAAAAAATAAAATAAGAAGTATAAACCTGCACAATATGAAACATTCAAAAATACAAAATAAAATAAAAATAACAAACCGGAGTTGAGAAGTAGATCCAATATCAACAGTAGCCTGTTAGACATTCGTTTGGAGTGAAATGCCTGTGCGAACATAAAGTAACACAAATTGAAATAAAAACTGAAAATTTGTAAAGATAAAATAGGGAAAAAAAACGAAATAAAATAAATGACAAACCGGAGTTGGGAGCCCATGCAATTTCAACAGTGATGGAAGAGATAATTCATTTGTTGATGGTAATAGGTTTGTACTCTCTGCCAAAATACATATATATATATATGTATATAATAAATAAAAAATCTCGATATATATAAAGCTGTAAAAAGAACGAAATGAAAAAAAAAAAACTAGTAAACCCGATTTTGTAAGTGAATGCATAAATAGTTAATAGTAATGGAAGACATGTATGTTCTATATATATTGATGGTGAATGTGTAGTGGAGCACTTAGGAATAGTGATAACTACAATTGGGTGGAAAACTTAATAGTTATTGGGAAGTTATTGTAAATGTGTGTAGGTATGGCATAGTTATTGCCAATGAACTGAGAACTTGTAGACCATGTATAGAAGGATAAAAAAAAAAAAAAATTGTAGACCATAGGAAACTATAAATCTATATACAGTTTTAGCTTGTTCTATAGGATCATACCTAAATGTTCAATTTTTTTCTTTTTTTTGCCATCACTAAATGTTTAAATTTATTAAATACTTAAAATGACATTAAACTAACAACTTGATATTTTGACCCGAATTTTTGACAGGAAATTAGGGATTTGGTTAATTAATAATGTTGTGATAATATAGATAATAAATTAAAATAACTATAAAACTTATAATAATATTTATAGGTATACAATAAATACTAGCAAAATGCATACTTGTGATGCCTCTATTGAGAATAACAAAACCTTTATATTTATTTTGATTTAAAGTCAAATTTTAAAACTTTACATTTCAATAAGTAATTTTATAAACGTTTTCAATTTTTTCAACAATATAAAATTAATTAATTTTAGCCAATAATTTGTAAAATTATTCTTAATCGTATATTTAAATTCTAAAATATTATAGCAGATTAAATATTAATATGTAATTGTTATCTATTTTCTTTTGTGATACATGTACACGATATATCAAATGAGATTGTAAACTATCAACTTTAATATTACATATAATTTAATGATATTTCTAATAAAAACTAAATACACAAAACATATACCTTTTGTTATAATATTATTGATATGATAACTAATAAATACTTTGAAATAAAAAAGAAACCTCCCAAATCGTTGACATCTTTTATAGTAGACCCATACTTATAAATAGAGATGATGTGTATAATCAATATTGATAATTATTTAGAAACAATTAACATAATTATATATTTTGAATGGCTCAGTCTAAACAAATTTAAAAGGAAAATAGTTTTATGAAATTATTTATAAATTCAAGTCTATAAAATGAATGTCTCTTTACATGTTTATAAATTTCAAAGTAGTAGTATAAACAATATTCTTGATAAAACAGCAAGTAAAACATTTAAGTGTGAGGGGCTATAAAAAATGGCAATTCATTTTTACTTTTAAGATTTAGGTTTGTCTTTTTGAAAGTGAAATAAATAGCATTAAAAGAATATTACTAGCATGTTACCTTCAATGCATGAGATAAAAAAGGTAGAAGTATAATAAAATTTTAAATATGTTGTTTAATCTTATATATTTATGCTAGTGTTTTAGATATCATTCTTGATTATTGTGAGGAACAAAATATTTGTGAGGCAAATACTTATAAAAAAATGGAAAGGTTAAAAAAAAAATCTTACTATCAATATTTGTGTAAATCTTCGTTCTAGTAAATACAAATTGTAAACAAAATAAATAAAAATACAAAATATAAAATTAATAATAAATAAAAAACTATATATTCTATTAGAAAATGAAAAATGATAAAAATCAACCAACTATGAGAAACCTTCTAAACATTTTTAGTAAATTCAATCTTCTTAATAAGAAACATGAATTATCTAATATTTGGTAATGAAGAAAAATAATAAGCTATTTTAGAAATTATTTTTAAATAAAACTTTAACCAATTAACATTAAATAAAAATATAGCCTATTAAGAAGACAAAAAATGCATTTTATGAAAAACAATAACCTCTTTTATGAGTGAGGATAATTATATATTTCGTATTGTTTGTGTATTGACTTTTATGTTCGAAATTATTAGTAAGTTTTTTACCTAATAAATTTTACATATTTAGTAACCAAGTTTAGTTTTAATTTGACTCATTTCCCCTTTTTCTTCTCAATTTTACTCTCTCTTTCTCTTAATGTGTGTGTATGTGTATCTTTTTCTCATCTCATATCAGTTTATGTATATCTAGTTTTATGACAATAAAAAGATATATCTATTAAATAAAAGTATATATATATATATATATGATGTCACCGTTTTAGTATTAAAACATTAAAAAATTCTTAGTATTTATTAGATTTTTCATGTTAAAATATAAATTAAATAACATTTTTTCCTAATGAGTTAATTACTTAATAGCTACAATAATTTTTTTTACCTTCAAAGAACTGGATGAGTAAATCAATGAAAATGAAAAACAGAACTAACGACAAGTGGGGATAGAGAGAAAAATTAAAAAAAAAAAAGTTTAAAATTTGGTTTTAAGTTACTGAATATTGTGACTATAGGTTTGTTGTTTTAAAGTTTTTTTTAAAGAAAAAAATATGCATAAATTATAAAAATTGTTATGTCATTGATATTAATGAAATAAATAATGTTTAGCTAGAATCTTATTCATCTAATATAATAACTTAGTCACTAAATTAATTTTTTTTAATCCTATCAACATAAGTGAAATTTTCATTAAGATCTTAATGAAATATGACAAGAAAAATATTAATAAATAAATAGCATTTCTTAATTGCATAGAAGCTAGAAGATCTTATTTTTCAAGGGATATTTGTTTTTATATTTAGTTCTTTGTTGAGATTTGATTGTTTGTTATGATATTATTTGTTTGTTTAGTTATTATTAAGATTTTCTCCATCATCAATTTGATGTTAGTTAAGATAATTTGGTTATTATAAAATCTATAGATAGTTATCAAATTGATTGTTTTCAAGTGAAAAACTAATAGCATAATTGTGAGTGGAAAAAAGAAAAAAGAAACTGTGGAAAGTGGAAGATAAACAAAGAAGAAAAGAAAAAGACGATTCAAATTAAAATTTAGTTTAAAGGTACTAAATATTGTGGTTAAAGGTTTTGCACTTTTAATTTATTTTCATTTGAATACAATAGAGATAATATTTTCTTACTAATATAATATGGTTTTCTTATGAAAAAAATAAAGTAATAATAGTACCACAAAAACTATAAACTTTAAATTAGATAAGCAATTGTGTATCCTAATATAGATAAAATTTATTTATAATTGTTTATTAATATAACCACCTATAAAAGAATATTTAATGTCCACTTTCTTGCTATTTGTTTATGACTTAGTTAGATTATTGATATTTTTTCAAATGGGACAACATTATGATTTCTATTTTGTGTTTGCAAGCAATGCTACAAGTTATCTATTTCAACTTTTATGAATTTCTAAAAAAAAATTGAGGCTTTTCATGCAATTTGTGAATGCTAGAGTGGTTTGCATAAAATGTTTATTTTTTTTTCTATTTATTTTTTTATCTTTTTAAATAGAAACCTATTGCAGGACCATGTCACTTCACCAAATGATAAAGCAATATGGTCCCCACAATAAGTAGTTATTTGTAAAAATAAAAATAACAATAACAATAACAACTCACTCTATTATTTTGAATAAAGTATTTTATATAAAAATATGTTATAGTGCTATTGTACGGACAAAGTCCTTGCGAAAAAAGAAATTAAATAAAATAAAATAAACTTGTTGCTAAAAGTTATGTCCCTGCAATAACCTTGCTACCAAAAACAAATTTTTAGTAGTGGTAGGACGAAAGATATTTTATAGGCCACTATATTGTCTTGTCTCGTTAATATTAAATTTGGAGTGGCATTTTGAAGTTGATCTAAATTGAAATTGGGTAAGGAAAAATTTATTATGAAGAGGGAAAAGGGCATCTATGACTTCCCTGGGAACTATAGGTAGTGGATCTCTAGATTTTATTTTATTTTTTTTAGGATGGTTAATTTTTTATTTGTATTTTTTCTATATCTGATTTGTATCTATATTTTATTATTATTTAATTTATATAGTTTGTTTATGCTGTTTTTGACAAATAATATAACTGAATATCATCAAATAAGTGGAACCTTGAATCTCCATCAATTTATACTCTAATCTCATGTATAGGTAGTGGCTAATATATAATAATATATTTCAACATATTTCAATTGTTTAGGTAATTTTAATCATTAATTTATGAATTAATATTTTTTTTTTTTTTAAAACTGAAAGATCGGAATCCTTTCTGAAACTATGCGTGATGGTTGAGGTACCATCTAGAGGCTCCCACTTTTATGAAAAGTGGGTCATAGAGGTCTGACCAGAACATATCCAATAATTAGATTTAGTAGTTTAGAAAACAGATCTTTGAATTATATGTGATTAGACCTTTATACATCCTACCTGCTAAAGCTTTTCCAGTGGGTTTCGCTTATGTAAAAAAGTGTTAACAGACTGAACCCATCTATATTCTGATCCCTTATGAATTATTTTTAGACATAGGTAAATTCTATTCACACAAAAAAAAATAAAAAGTATCAAATAAATAATTACTTATTCCATAATATTGAATTGTTTATTTTTAAAAGTGTCTATTCAAATGGTCTAGACATAGCAAGATCACATTCATTCATAAAATTAATGGAATGAGTGTTTATCTCCTCTCAAATAATTTGTAGTATTGGAAGACCCAATAGCTTGAACTAATCCTCAAATTTCTCAAACAGATCTCTTGTTGAAAGGATTTACCTAAAAACAATAAATAAAGCATAGCCGATTTATTATAATGGTTGTTTTCATTATTATATAATTTCACAAATAATAAATAAGACTCTAAAAGACTTTCATAAGTTTGATGGGCAATCTACACACATATAGATATCTCTAACTATATTTTCTTAACTTTTAAAAATTTAATGTCTTAATTAAATGTTCATTATAGGAAAATCAAGTTTTAAAAATAAAATTAAACATAAATTTTTATGATAATAATTATTATTACTAATTTTATCTATAAAAATAGATTTTTTTTATTACTTTTCTATTATGAAAGTTTTATGTTTATATCATTAATAGTCAAAGTTATAAAATAAAATAATAATATTGTGATGTTACATAACGTTTAGATAATTTGTTTTGACAGCCAATAGGGTGACACCAAGAAAAGTGATATGACTGGAGGATAATCTGACCATGTTGGGAATCCTTTCTTTTTATGGTCCCACTATGATCAATAATTCCTCTAGCATGAGGCATCATCATTGATATGGTTTATCGAAATTTCCTTCTCTGCCACACTTTCATACAACACATCACGATAATTCACCAAAAGTTGGTACCTTACAACCCCCAAAAACAATGCCTTTCCAAAAGCTACAATGCTTACATAATTTAAATCTGAATTGTTTTTGTTTGTACTTCTTTAAAAAGTATCGGAATGTCTTCTAGTTACGTTTGTAATTATTAATATGATAAGATAATGCAAATAATAGTTAGAAATATAATAGACACAAAATGAAAGATACTCGCATATTAATCACGATAAATATTTATTATTTATGATCATATACCGCCAATATGATTTTGATATATTTATTTATTATTTCATGTTATACTATAAAGTTTTAAATTTATAATATCAATTCAAAGAAAATATAAAAAGTTGGACTCTAATTTGTTTTTATTTCATCAAGGTGTTCTCACCTTGTCAAATGTTAAATCAACTAACTATTATTTGTTTTATCCAACAAAACAAACACATTTACACAACTTTTGTTTTCAGCTTATTAACGAGTGGAAATGGTGATATTAAGGGAATTTATCGGAATAAGTCAGCTATAGATTTATTTGAAGTTTTGGTATCAACTTGCGTTAATATGCGGTATTTTCGCTCATATATGGTATTTTGATCTAATTGTCTTATCTAACTATAGATTCTACAATGATATGTGATAGGTGACCCGACTTAAATGTGGAGGTTTCATCTTTGCATTGCGTCTCAATCACACCATGAGCGATGCGTCAGGCTTAGTTCAATTCATGGAAGCAGTGGGAGAGATAGCTAAAGGAGCCAAAGCTCCTTCCATTCTTCCCGTTTGGCGAAGGGAGGTGTTAGATGCCAGGAACCCCCCTAAAGTCACATGCATACACCGTGAGTACGATGAAGTCCCCGACACAAAAGGCACAATCATCCCTCTAGATGATATGGCACATCGCTCTTTCTTTTTTGGCCCGAAGGAAATCTCCTCACTCCGTAGATTCGTCCCACAGCATCTAGTGGGATGTTCAATGTTTGAAGTACTTATTGCTTGCCTTTGGCGATGTCAAACCATAGCCCTGAAGCTCGATCCTGAGGAGGTGGTGCGTGTTTTATGCATTGTGAATGCAAGGCCTAAATTTGACCCTCCATTGCCACATGGATTCTATGGCAATGCATTTGCATTTCCCATAGCCTTAACAACCGTGGAAAAACTCTGCGGAAACCCTCTAGGGTATGCCTTAGAATTAGTTAAGAAGGCTAAGGCTGATGTGACTGAGGAGTACATGAAATCTTTGGCTGATCTTATGGTGATTAGGGAAGACCACATTTTACGGTAGTGAGATCCTATTTGGTATCGGATCTCACTCGTTGGGTTTGGTGAGGTGGACTTTGGATGGGGTAAGCCGTATATGGTGGGGTCGCAAAAGGTGAGGTTGGTGCTATACCTGGTGTTGCTAGTTTTTACATACCTTTTAAAAACCATGAAGGCAAAGAGGGAATTTTGGTGCCTATTTGTTTGCCAAATGCACCTATGGAAGTTTTTGTTAAGGAGATAGGTGGCATGATCGAAGGCCAACTTGGTCTAAAACAGAAGCCCCCATTTGTTTTGTCTGCACTTTGATTTGTATCATGTAGTTTTGTGTTAGAACATCGACCCATCACTATTTGATCAGACATCTAGTTAGTCGAATGATTGGTGTACCGATGGTATTCTCGAATTTAGATATGCTACCATTTTGGAAACTTATATACATGTAAGATCAATTTGATTATCTTATTGTAGTTTATGACTATGTACTATGTTAAGGATTTTGGAATTCTCATATTCCTTCTGTAAGCATCCATATATAAAAGGATATTACTTCATTTTCCTTTTTTCTAGAGTTTTGCTAGGAATGATGTATTATTGCACATATCAGAATGATGTGACAAGTGATGTGGCATGATAACAAAGGACAAGAAAATAATAAATTTGAGGTCGCAGTTCATGTAAGCATGTCATGTCTATATTTCATTTCATGTTAGTTTCAAAATACATAAAATTGAGTTTAAGATTACAAATAACCAGTTTATATTATAATCGTGTTTATTCATGTAATGATCGTGACACTTTCATGTCATTTACATGTCATTTTTGTGTTTTTTTCTAATTGCGTTTTTATTCATATCATGTTTTTATTTGTATATGCAATATTGTGTCATGATAGAAATTGCCAATCCTAGTATAAATAATTTTCTTACATTATTTGATTGATTTTAGTGTAAATATTGACAACATCTAATACAATGTTTTTCTTTATGCCATGTTTAGATAGGTGAAATCCTCATGAGAAATGGAAGGAAGGTAGTAGAGAAGTGGAAGGAAGCCTAGTGTTTGGAGAAAGTGGAAATCTAATGAATGCGATGGAAATGAAGAGAATCACTTTCTCTGTTGGGTTGTCCTTTTCTCTCCAAAATGGGGGGAGAAAGAAAAGGAAAGCAGTAGGAAAAAAAAAAGTAAATGATAGAAGAAATTATCTAAATGCCCTCCAAAAGAAGAGGGAAAAAAATGTTAGTTAAAAATTAAAATTATATAAGATAGTATATTAGCTCATCTCTTATTTTTAGCTTTCTTTTAATTTTAAATATATTCACCAAACATAAAAAATAGAAATATTTCCACCTTTTATATCCAAACAATGATAAAAATTCTTTTCATATAATATTCTTTCTTTTTATTTCTTCCCTACAACTTTTTATTACTTTTCACTTTTTAAAAGTTTGCCAAACACAGTGTTAGCGTACCTATCCATATTAATTCATCTAGGTGGAAGATAAATGAAAAGGATCATGGAACAAATTGATATAGTGTTTTGACTGTTTGTTGAGGAAAAGCGGCAACACGGTGAAGAAATCGTGGTCTTACTATATTTTTGTATCATCTCCCACAGAAAAGCAATGAAAGTTACAAACATGTTTGCCGGCACAATGCCTAACTGCCTATCTAACACCATCGTGTGAAGCTTTTTGTTTGTTTATCGTGTATTGATAATTTTTTTTTTTAAATTTCAACTTTAGAATTTAGAAATCTGACTTATATTATTAAGAAACATTGATTTCCATGTTTTTTTTTATAATTATTAACACACGATTCAACTAATAGCATAAGAAAAAAATAATAATTGTACACACCACTACAATAACCTGAGGATAAAAGCAAAAGAGAACGGCTTGTTGCACACTGACTTGAGAATATGGCATGTGAATGAGTATTTTCCACAACCAATCATGGAATAATTGAATTCATCATTTAATCATTAAATTAGATATAAAAGTTAATATAATAAACTTTTTTAAAACTCAATCACAGATATTGTGGGTTTTTTTATTAATCGAGCTATAAAATAATCTAGACACATGATGCACCATGTTTTTTTTCTCCCTTTTTCTTCTTCTTCTTTTGGAGAGGGAATCGATAATGATCTATAGCGTTTTAAAAATTCAAAAAAAAAGTATAATGGTTTAAGTTAAGGAATTTACATGCATAGAATTTTACCATCCCACCCTTATTATAAGGTTTCAACCTAAGAATTCTAAGATCCTAAATTAAAACTTTAAACCTAAAGCACATCCCCCAAGGCCTTGGCTAGAAATTAATCAATAACTAATTAACTCCACCATATATTTCAGTCATTAAGTAAATTAATTATATCGGGGCACGTACGACAGGGTCACAACTAAGAAATATGGAGTAATTTCCACTTTCCCACTGATAGTTATACTTCACCATTCAGAGGATATCGTTATAATTCATCAAAAGTTTGTACATAACCAACCCAAAAAACCAACACCAATGTTTACATAATACAGATGTACTATGTTTGTTTGGACCACCTTTACATGGATCAGCATACTTCCTTGTTAGGGTTGTGATTTGATTTCTGATAAGATATCAGATATGAGTATTATACGATAAATTTCTTGTGCATATCGTAATTTTATTTCATATCATACTTCTGTTAGCATCATATTTCATAAAAACTTAAAATTGAATGGAGATGACAAGTAATTAGTTTACTAAGTAATCATGTTTATTTGTGTTATGATTGTGTTACTTTTGTATCATGTACGTGTCATTTTCATGTTTTTTTTTTTAATAATTATGTTTTTAATGATACCATCTTTATATTTATGTTATTATATTGTATTAGAAATTGTTGGCCCCTAATATAAATAATTCTCTAACACTATTTGATTGAGTTTAATATAAAAATTTGCATCTAATACAGTTTTTTTTTTTTTTTCCCCCCTAGGTCCTTAGTGGTCACCTACGCATATCGATTAGCTAAGTGGAAGATAAAACCAATGTTTTTTCTGCTTGTTGTGGAACAGTGGCAACACGAGAAATTGCGTGGTCTCAGCACATTTTTGTCTAAATTCTTATCCATATTACAGAAAAGCAATGAAAGTTACTAACGTTATAGCTGGCAAAGTGCCGATTCCATGCCCCAAAAAAAAAAAACGTCTCTATCTACATTTTTTTTTTCTGAAAATGTCTTAAATATAAATAAAATGATTTTAATTACAAAATAATCAATGCTAAATTGTATGTTCGTTGTACCACTTATAACTATACTAAATAGTCACATTTTAAATATGGGATTTAGCAAAAGTTGTACTGTCGCGCCCCAAACTTGGTTTAAGATGTGCTAACCGCCACGTATAACACTTATGCATTATACGTTAAGGCTAATCTAATCTACAATTTATCGTGATAGTTGCTAAACAAAATTTAGATTCTGAAATAATTGAATTGGATTTTGAAAACAACTGGAGTTGCAACGGAAAAGAAATACATTTCTTTAAAATGATTTCCGAATAGGCTACTTTCTTGAGTAGACCATTACATATAATAAAGTAAATTTCTCAAAATGATTTTCAAATAGGCTACTTTTGTGAGTAGACAAACGTTTATAAATAAATATCATATCATCAGGTATCTTAAAATACACAATGTCTGGTATCTCAAGATACAACCATAGGCTCATAGATATGCTTCATCAATTTATAAGTTTGAAAAGATGATCAATAACTTTTGTTATAAACAGTTCAACGTTCCTAGGCACTTAACTCGTCAACAAGCTCCGTTAGAGTCGTCCCATACCCGATAATCACAAGCATCCGGATTATCATCTGAAAAAGAATGAATGAGTCGAAGCTCAGTACGACAACAACACAAGCACACATGAGATGGGCACACACGCTTATTCTATATGCAATGCAACAACCAATAGTTTATATCTTTAAATTAAAGTGCGACAAACAACAGTGGAGTACTCACACTCCGGCAACACACTGGGAACTTGGGGGTCCTGAGTAGCAGCAACTGCTCAGGGGGTTGATATAGGCAGCCTGAATACCTATATCTCCTACCTCTATAAGTAATAGTCTCGTCTGAGGGTCATAATCATTACGCATCTCTACCCATCATAGTCCATAATATAGTGTAGCTCAACCGGTCCCATAAACGTGAACCACACTACATTGCTTCTCCGATCCAGGTAGACGTTATCCACTCCACTCCCCCATCAGCTACCCACCGTACACCATGCCCATGGTGGCCCAAGCGCTTAACTACCATGCTGGCACCGCCTAGCAAGGTTGCCGCCCCTTGGGCTAGGTCTCATAAACGGCTATGCACAAGCAACAAGCAATTATTAAGGCCATCTTTAAATATTAATTGATTTATGATGCCTATCCTAGCAAGCAACACACAAGTCACTGTGTACCTGGTATAAAATCTGTGCTCTGAACAATCAGAAGATAGACCAAAATATAAAGCAGAATGCAGACTCTTAACAAATATCTGTTTCCAAGATTAATTCATATAAGCATTTGAATCACTTATCAATTTATATCAAACTCGTATTAACTACTCAATTTTCTAGCAAATATACATTTGAAACAACATACTCCTCTTATTATTCGTGGTTTATCATATTTTAGAAATTACGTACTCCTTATCATTTAAGATTTAACCTAATATATTAATCGAAGCCAATTTCTAGTTAATATGATCATATAGGTATTCATCAATTAATGGCTAAGTATAAATTTTTGGTTTCTGAAGAATTTACTAAGTTAATATTAGTTAATAAATCTATATTAATTTTATCTAATCAAGTTGAATATAATTAACTAGTCAAGTTTACTAAATGGTAATTAGGTCATTTAAAAAGATAAATTCTATAGTATGTCCTACAATCAATCTATTAAACTTTTATTAAGTAAAATAACTTATTAAAATATAATTATTCTATTTATGTTATTTATAATTTATTTTTACATCCACATGGACTAAGGAATCTAAACTAGTTTCATATTATGTTTGTATTATCTTGTGATGTTATATTTATACTTAATTTATTAAATAAATTCATAAAATAAAAATAAAAACAATTAATTATTCATCTTAAAATTCATAATTTAACATGAAAACACATTATTTACATTTATTTCATATTCATTTGATTAGAATTAATTTACCTTAAATTTCCTCATTTCATTTCCTATAGAAAACTAGTGTTCATCTTAATTTTAATAAATCAGTTTATTATCTAAAACACGAGTTCTTAAGTTCAAATTTTTATGTAAACTTCCTAACACATATATTTATATGTTTATAAGGTCATTCGGCCTAAATTAATTAGTTAATTATGGTTTTAATTTTAATTAATTCAAAACTGTCCAGAATAGGGCATAGGCAGCGATGACCGATTGGTTCGATCGAATTTGACCATCAACCCGACCGGTTCTTGGCCGGTTCTTTGCACCAAATTAAAGTAAACTTCTTAAGCTTTCAAACTGCTATAGTTTTACCCAAAAAAATAGAAAAAAAAAAGTCACGGTTCGGCCATATGCATTCACGCCACCACTGCTGGTCGAAACACTGTTTTGCCCTGTTTTGCTATTTTGAAATTTAATTTTTAAAATAGTAAATGTATTTCAGAAATCACGAAAATTTACAGTTTGTATAGAGGCATGTTAAGCTGTCTTTTTTATAAATTTTATTCAAAAATAATTTCATTTGATATTTTAATTAAATTTCACAAAATTATATGCAATAATTAATTCCAACAACTTATATTATCATAAATCAATTCATCAACATATTTAACCTATCAAACGCACATTCCATAAGATGATATATCATGTTTACATGCTTATATGGATATATTGATCATAATTTCAGTAACTTAACTACATGACATGCCTTTATATATAATATTAAACTTATATGTCCATTTGATTCATTTTCCAACATTATAACTTATTAAAAACTAAACCAAATACACACATATAATCAACATATTAGATCAATTATATATCATACATTAGACACATCATACTTATATATTTATATATATGATAATTTTATCAAAACAACATTATACATATATTTATGGTATTCGATTTGTAAGAAAACATATATCTATATTTACCAAAACCTTATTATTATTAAATCTATGTCAATATCACCATCTAACCATAATTTCAACAACAAAAATACAACAATCATACAAATTCACTCATTAAACTAACATTACTTACTTGAATTATGAAATAATTAGCTAAAGCTTCACTACCCTACTCCTTAAGTTGATGTAGCTTCTTCAAGCTAATTTCCCTAGCTTCAACCTTTCTTTTAGCCTTCAAAATCATCTAGAAATTGGTTGAAATAGAGATTGGATTTGAGAAGAAATTGAGTAATTGGATGGTAGAGAAATCATGAATTTAATTACCTATTGGATGCTAGATTTAAAGAGGAATTGTTGTAGAATTCTTGCAGGATTTTTGTGGGTTTTTAGGGTGATTTCTTGAGAGATTTTAGGGGTTGGGGGTTGCTAGAAGAAGTAGGGGATTAGGGTTTTCTAAATGGGTATATTTATAGTATTTTAGGTCTTGTAATTTCCATTAGGTTTAGGGGCTTTTGGTCATTTTGCTTGATTAATTGAGGGCATTTTGGTCTTTTTATGTGCATTAGAACTCTCTAGGATTGGAAGATATTTTCTCATATAGATATTTAAGGGGTATTTTGGTCTTTTCTTAAGTGAAGAAACTTCAAGAATTGGCTAAGGTCAATTTAGTCCTTTTACTTGTTAGATTTTTCTAGGCTCTATGGTTTTTATTGAATGTGTGGGTGTGCATGGTAAGAGTATGGTCTAATGGGCTTGATTTATGCTAATGGGCTTTGAATTTAATATTATTGGGCTTAAGGTTTTAGATGATGGATTAGGGTTTTAGGTTATGGGCTTTAGGCATTTAGAATTGGAAATTAAGAAGTAAGAAATAAAATTAACTAATTGGCATTCGAAATTAATTTTAGGAAATCTAATTAAAGGAAAATTAATAGCTTACTTGAATTTAGGGTTTTAGGGGTTTAGATTTGAATGAAAATATTTAGTTTTAAATTTCTAAGATTTAAGGAGTTGGAATTTAGGCTAAAATGTCTAAATTGGATATTTAGGGTTTTAGATGATTAAACTTGACCAATAAAGTTCAATTGATAATTGAAAAGGATTAATTAATTCGAATTTGTTGAAATAGGTAATCAATGTTGCTTAATGGGTTAAATTAGATATTTATGACATTAGAGTCTTTATTTTCAATTAAATTCCTTTATTATTCCTAATTATGTTAAATTATCAAAATTTTCACTTATGCGATTAGGGTTTCTAGTCCAAATAGGTCAAATTAGAGTATTGTGCTCAAAAGGGTCAGAAAATTCTAAATTTTATGATTACGTATTTAGAATTTTTATTCGAGTTCTAGTTTGGTAGATATTGATTAGTTTCTATTTCTATCACGTGGTTTTCAACCCTAGCAATTCATCTTTAAACTATTGTTTACTATCTAATAGACCCTAAAAATTAATCGAGTCATAGTACACTTGATATTTATAACCTTATGTATATAGTTAGTCGGTTATCGACTTGAGTTTAATCTAATTGAATTAGGAATTTAGATAATTCAACTTGAGAAATTGATTTCAAAGAATTAAATAGCTTGGTATGTTGGAGATAGGAAATTGTAGTAATTTTATAAGTTGAAAAGAGTATTTGTGGTATAGGAATTCCTAATTTCAATTAAGTCTATTTACAAATTAAATTATCTAATTATATTCTATAGTTTATGAAAATCAATTGACTAAACCATCTAAATTCAATTAATAAGTTAAATTTAAAATAAGATCCAAAATTACCTATATTTTCAGAGTATTTAATTATCACATTTCTAATTTAGGTTGGTAAAATTCGGGGTATTTTATGTACAGTGCTAAATCGCATTAGATAAATACGATTCACATATTTCCTTAATAAATCGCATCTTGAAAATACGTTTCACTAATATACTCATTATAATTGTATTGCATTAGTGAATCACATTTCTAAAATGCTATTCATATATTAAAACGTGAATTGCATCTTATGTATGCAACTTATATGTTAATAATAGAATCACGTCCACGTCGGTATTTTGTAATTATTTTTACATAATTTATATTTGTGTAATTTTTATTTTGTGCGGATAGATAATCATACAATTTTCTATTTGATGTTATTACATGAACCATGATTGTTTGTCTATTGTGTGTTTATAATATTTTTTTTAAATTCAACTTTTGAGTTTAGAAATTGATTTATATGTTTAACGAATAGGGATTTCCAAATTATTTATAATTATTATCACACGATTTAATTAATAAAATAAGGAAAATGGAAAGGAATATAATTACACGACTACCATAACGGAAGGATAAAAGCAAAGTTATTTTAAAATAGACATTATTGCGCCGATGTATCTCGTTCTTTTGTATCTGAGACATGTGAATACTTGATGCATGAGGAATCCTAAATAACAAATAAAATTTTTTTTTTGAATAGTTTATTATTATTGACATTTATGGCAATTCAATCACGCCCCCCACCCTATAAATTATATTCATTGCTTAACCATAATTATAGTTTTACCAATAATGCCAGTCTCTTTTATTTTCTTCCTTTATCATAGAGGAAATAAGGTACCAGAAAGGTGGATTTCGTCGACTTTCATAGAAGAAATAAGGCACCGAAAAGACGATTGAACTGAGGCTCTCAAAGTATCATGCCACCATGGATTCCTATAACTAAGCTATGTGTTTTAGTATCGTTTATTAATAGATAATTTTGGTTATAAACTCCGTAGGCCAATCTGACCTCATTAGGCCATGAGCTAGTCTATTGACCCACTAACCAATTTGTTCAGATCATAGGCTAACTTATTCAAATCCATAATGACTCGAGCAATCCTGAAGGAGGATCATAATACTAGATCAAGTTGCTTTGCTTAACAGTAGCTCAGTGACCTCTCATAGATCTCATCTTAGCACACTAGGAACACCTGAATTCATCAAGAAAGTAAGCCACCTGATGGAAGGTTTCTAAATTTGAAGATGGCACTTGTTAAGTCCTCTTAGATGCACTTTCCTAAATAATTAGAAGGATCTTTGCTTATATAAGTTGATATGCCCAACAATAGTGAAGCTACCATTATAAATACCCAAAGCAAGTTTAAGTAAGGCTAATTTACTCTCATAATTATTCATCCATCTTGTTGTTGCTTTATCCACTTACACTTACTAATTTAAGCATCAAATACCCTTGACATTAGCATCCACTAATCATGTTTTGTCTTGTAGGTCTAGAACTAGTAAATCAATGAGTTCTGAGGCCTCGTATGTATATATAGTTATTCTAATGAATCAACATCTTTCTTAGTGATAATCAACGTGGAACAAATATTCAAGGATGATAAGTAAAAAATACCACTTTAAAATAATGGTGTATTTTATGGTAGCGAGTGCATTAACTCATGTACTTAGTAATTAAGCCTATAAGATCAATTCAAACTTATAGTATCACATCCCAAATAGGGACCTAGAAAGATTATTTTAAAGTTATCATGCCACATGTGCACTCGCAATATGAAAACTATCTTATAAGTAAGAGATTTTAATACTCTACTTATTTATTATCTTTTCATACATTAATTATACAAGTACATATAATACTATTATTAAAGCTTAAGTTTGAAATATGATTTTTCACATCTCACAAAGATCACAAAGAATCGATATCCCCTACCAAATAGTAAAATTGAGTTCTAACCTACAAGATACAAAGTCTCAAATATCTTACAATTTATCTAATTTGTATCCTATGTTCACTATAACCTATTTTTTTAACTTCAAGAAAGTTTGATGGAGAAGCACTATTTCACACATTTCTAGCCTAATCCTAGTAAGTACTATTCTTGCACAAAATTTGTTGGTGGGTGAGCGAAATTACAGCTCAGTGAGATAATTTAAACCAGACCACACAAACAATAACAAGCAAGTATATTAGCAAGCGTATGCAATGTCACAATCAACCATATGTACAAGTATAAGCTTTGATAACCCAAAATCCAAACAAGATGTCGATTTACGCCTTCCATCGGGTTGAAGGAACCTAGTTAGAACTATGCCTTAATGACCCAGCCGCCAGGAGAATTAGAGAACCAAGGGAGATTGGTGATGGGAATCATTTCACGGCCTCATCTATCCATCTACCTGGAAGATTGAATAAAGATCAAGTGAGGAAGGAAACAAGACGCGAGTTCAAGCCGAGAAGAAATCAAGAAGTTGTAGCAACTGAAGGCTGGCTATGCAGCAATTCAACTCCAGCGACCTTCTTTTAAAAGTCGGTGGCGTACCCCAAAAGCTAGTGGCATTGCATAAAGGTCGGTGACGTATCTATATGGACAATAACAATAACGCCCGTGGAAGATGGTGTGGTAGCTTTAAATTACATCAATTTTATTTACACCGACTCAAGGCCGGTGGTGCATATCTTCAATGCCGGCGGCATACCTGGCTGATCTTCGATCAAAAACGAAGTTTTTCATTTATCTCATGTTTCTTTTATTTTGCTTGTTAGGTAATGTTATATATACCTTATTGTAGTCAAACCTAATTAGCTTTTGGATATTTTGAAACCCTAGTTTGAGAATTTTCTCTCAATTTTACTCTTATCAATCAATTTGATTGTGGTGAGTGTTTTAGGATCTTATCAATTTGTTTATAGAGTGGCAAACTAACCACTATTATGAGATTATGAGTCATATCAATTTAGGAATAACGTAGTTCAAATGGTAGACGGTACGTCATATCTATCCATTGGTGCCGTTTATATCCTTTTATTTCATTGTCAAACCTATAAATCTAAAACAACAAAAACATAAATTCATTTGAGTTTGAGATCCGTTGCTTTCCATTGATCTAGGCATATCATCTTTTGGTATTAGAGCTCAGTTACGACTACATGATATCTAGTAAGAACAAGTTTTGATTTTTTTTTTTTTTGGTGATATTGCGTATCTTGCAAAGGATTTAATTAGGGTTTGTAGGTGATATTTGTTGTATTGGTGGTATTTTTACTAGTTACTATTGGAATAAAGAATTAGGGTTTTTGTGTATTATCTATGATTTGGAGAAATTTGGAGATCGAAAATCATGTCGAATGATAGTATGAATATGAATCTCGAGAATGATGGAAATAGCCAGGTTGAAGGGGGGTGTTAGGATCATTGTGTTGCAGGTGGTAGAAGATCTTTGGAGGAACAATTATAGGATTTTACCACCATTGTCATTAATATGGCAACTTGCATCGATCCATGGCTTTAGCTTATCAGCCAATGGTCAATCCCTAAGCACTACCACTAGTGGTCAACCCCCAAGCACCACCGCCATTGATTAACCGACAGGCGACACCTCTAGGTGTGGTTAATGAAGCCAAAAGAGAAGGAGTAGGAGGAGGTAATAGGGGAAGACGATTTGGTATAATGATTATGCATACCGTGAAGGAAGATGAGATAACTTTGAATATGAGTATGATTATCATCGTAAGTATAAACCACTAAAGGGTTTAGAGAATGTGAAGTTACAAATGCCCTCGTTTGCAGGTGGTACTTTGGCTAATAAGTATCTTGATTGGGAAGACCAGGTGGAAGGCTTATTTGAGTGTTATGACATTGAAGACCATGTGAGAGTTTGACTTGTTGCTGTCGAATTCACAAGTTATGCTGCCTTGTGGTGGAAGAATGTCTTTACCACATGAAGAAGGGATGGAGAGGGTGAGATTAGAACATGGCAGGATATGAAGCAAATCTTGAGGCGGAGATTTGTTCCCGAGCATCATAAACATGAGTTGTTCATACGTATGCAGACATTAAGGCAGGGAGGAAAGACTGTGGACAAGTATGCCCAAGAGTTTGAGACATTGATGATCAGATGTAGGGCTACTGAGCCTCCTAAGAAAACTATGGCAAGGTTTGTTTTTGGCCTGAAGTATGGGATTGCCTGTATTGTTGAGTTGCAGCGATACAATACACTTGAAGAATCCATCCAGTTGGCTCTAAAGGTTGAGAGGCAAAGGCATTCAAATCCTTATAGAACATCTAACAGGTATTCTTCTAAAACATCTAAAGCTTATTCTAAATCTCTAGTATCTGATAGTAGAGAAGTAGGTTAGAATATTGATGGTGATTATAATTCTAGGAAGGAAGTGCCAATTGATAAGCGAGTAGAGAAATCTACTTATGATTCTGGAGAACCTGTAGTGACTACTAAGTTTAAGAAAGATGTTACGATGTTGCTGGTAGTTCTGGAAAGAAAAGTAGAAAGGTGAAGTGCTTTAAATGTCAAGGTTATGGGCATATTGCTTCTTAGTGCCTTAACAAACAAGTGATGACTATTTGTAAACCCCAGTTTTTCCTCGTAACCGAGTAAACTTCGGAAACCGGAAATCAAAACCCTAAAACGGATTAGTTTAAACTTGAGAGGAAAACCTAAGAACCCTAGATCCGGCTTTTCTTCGATTTCAACTAAAAGAGCTTTTGTAAAATAAATTAATGTGGAATATTGTTCTAAAGTATAATTCAAACCATAAAAAGATTTGTTTTTGAAAAATTTTCTATTCCGAGCCTTCCAGAGACCTATTACCGAAAAGCGAGCCTTGGAACTCGGAATTCAAAAAATATTCCAGAATATTCGTTAGAACCAAAATTTAATGAGGGTTTCAAAAATTAATTTTTATAATTTTTTGATTTATAAAAATTACAGATATAGTTTTTTTCTCGTATTTTCTTTACTACCGGTAAAGTAATTGTCTTGTTTACTATTCATTACTATTCACAAGTACAACCTACTACACTCACAAGCCACTCCCTACTCTTACATTCTTACAAACACTCCATTACATTTTCTTTTCCAAGAAAAGTTTGTTTCTTAAGAATTATTACAATTTAAGATATATTATTACATAAATTATAAAACAAAATAAATCAAACTCTCTTCCTCTTTTCCTCACTCTTGAACTGACACATACCTCCCCCCTTTATTGCCTTAAATTGTTTTATTTTACTTCCTTTTATAATAAAAACAAACCTAATTAAACCTAATATATATACTCTTTTACATTTCTCTCTCTTCATTCACTTTCATTTGTTTCAAAAAAAGCACAAACCCTCTCTATTTTTCCTCCTCTTGCCGTGAGCCTCCACACCCCACATACGCACTCACACAAGCTTGTTTTCTTCTTTATTTTCTTCTTGATTTAAGCCTTAGGTGATGAATCCTAACCCTTTCTACATTAAATCTTGTAATGGCAAGATTATTCATGAGTGTTTTCATGTTAAAGTCCCCATAAGCACTTGCTAGGGATAAGAAAATGCTACTACATGAATATCAAGCCATTAAAAGAGTAGATCTTGTGTTTAAATGAGTTTTTGTTGGATGATCTTCATGTTCATGCATATAATGGTAGAGAAAAAGTAGAGATCTTGCATAAAAATTCATGTTCATATTTTCAACTCCATTTTATGCATCATAAGTAGTAGATCTAGTTTTTAGATGCTTATACCATACTTGACATTCATGATCTTGTGAATATTTGGTGTATTAATGCATGAATGATCATAAAGATTTTATCTTATGCATATAAATGTTGTAGTTAGTAGATCTTTAGTTAGATGAGATAAGGAACTTAAAAAGGGAAAAATTTTTGTTGGAATGTTCAAATGAAAATTCGGATGATTTCAAAACCATGTATTAAAAACCCTTTTATCAACTCCAAAACTTGTGTTTTATATGAAAAATGGAGAGCATAGGTAATAGATATCATTAAGTAATGATTTTTATGAGTTGAAATGAGATTTGCTAAGTGGAACATGCAAAACAAAGAGTAAAAATAAGATAGGAAATTTTGAGTTGCTAATTAACTTAGGAAATTCATATTTTTGGAGTAATGCCATGAAAACACCTATTTTTCAACTCAAAATGAAAAATTTTTATTTAAGAAATGAAGTCTTTAAGGAATAGGTATAATAGAGCCTTAAATTTTAATATATTAAACAAGTTTTTCTCAAGAAATCATTCAAAAACTAATTTTTCAAAAATTCAGATTTTGGAATAACCCCTATTTGAAAACATGTTTCCAAAGCATAAAATGGAAATTTTTATGTAGAAATGAAGGCCCTAAGTAATAGATGTAATGAAGACTCAATTTGAATAAGGATAATTAGATTTTCTTAAGTAATAAATCCAAAACAAATAGAAATGATCAAAGTTAGGAAACTAGTTTTCTTGAAAGTAGATAGTCATGGAGTTTTACCAATAAAAAGTTTCTTAAATTTCCTTTTAGTAAATATTGTCAAGAGCATGCATACATCAAGTTCATAATATGCCATTCATGATAGGAAATCATCAATATTGCATGTATGGTTGATCTATATTCTAGAAACAATACAAACATTCACAAAACTATTTTTCAGAATTGGAAATTTCTACGGATCAAACTGATCAGAATATTTCGTGACCCAAAATTTTTGAAACTTGAAAAAAATATTGAGAATAGATAGATCTTTCAAAGTAGATAAAAATCGATATATAATAAGCTCAATTCAGAGTTAAAATGAGTTAGATATGACCATTTTAACTTAGGACTTTAACTTAGGCGAAAATTGACGAACTTAGTAAATAGAATTGTTAAGTTTATTAAAACTTTATAAGAAATACTTATTTCAGGTCTTCCTTGTACTAAGGTGATTTGGAGGATGGATTTCTACTTTCCGAGGACTACTACAACTAGTGGATTTCTCTCCATGGCCGAGTGAGTTCATTTCTTAAATAGTTGTGCTCATATATGTGCTTGTAATCGTAGTGGCATTAGAATTAGGAAAAAAATAAAATTATGATGAGTTGTGATCTAATCTTGGTTGAATGGATGATAAGTATATCGAGACGAGACTTGTTGAAAAATCATTGTATGAGCTAGTATAGACTTGGATTGTCTGAAATTCTCCATGATCACACTTAGCCTACATAATTAACATGCCACGATTATATGAATAAACTATACATGCATCACGTAGTGAGTCATATTGCATCTAATATACCTTTGGTGGGACAAAAGTATATTGGCGGAGGCGAGGGGGCCTGTGTTAAAATTAAGAATGCGAGATCGCTTAAGTTAACGGAAGTGGTGTAGGCACTTGAATCAACTACATAAAACAACAGATGTTGTAAAACTAAGAGAAAGAGATCGGGATTATGGTTGCATGACTTATGGGCTACCCCAACCTCGAATGGAGGGCGTAAATCTATTCACATATGGCTTTCGGAAAGCCATATGCTTGTATGCTTATTTGCTTGTGCATTTCATATGGTTGCTAATAACTTGTCTGTTATATATTGTTGTCGAGTATTAAATATTTGGAAATGAATCTCACTAAGTCCGTTAGCTTATACCCCTATAGTTTTTGTTATAGTGTTCCCATTCTTGGATTGTTCCGAGAGAACATTTTTCACAGGTCTATCTTTTTTATTAAAGAGCTTTTAAAGAAGTCGGGACCTAGCTATAGGCGTGGACTTCTAGGAAAATCTCTTTAACATAAACTTAATGTTTGTAAGATGGATTTAGCTGATAGACTTCATTATTTTGGCAGGGGTATGCCCCCTTGACTTTTATAAGGACTTAACTTATTTATTTGTTGTGATTTATATTCTTAATGCTATTGTATGCCTTCTTAAGACTATTCGATTCAAAGTGTGATCCTAAAAATTGTGCAAGTACACCTTACACCCGTATGGAAACTTATGGGATGACTACGTTGTCATACTTAGGTTTAAATATCGAATGTGGTGGACTGTCGCGTTTTGGATACCTTTGGGGCATGACACTATTACTGATAGGAGACTGGTTGAAAAGGAAGAGGATGAAAGTGAGCTGGGTCCTGATAAGTTACAAGCTATTATAAATTCTTACTATAAGGATAAAGTGGCCCATACCTTTGAAACCAGGGAAGGAAAAGTTTATGAGTATGGTGCTGAGATAGAATTTGTCTTCTCTATCTTCAGTTGGTGAAAAGTAGAGGGAAAATCTATTCCACATTGGTTGCTGGATTACAGGCAATCTTTATGTTCTCCTCATCGATAGTGGGAGACACAAACATGGCATTGCTTTTATGGTAGAAAAGTTGCAATTTCTTACAGTTCAACATCCCGTATTATAAACTTTAGTGGCTAAATAATCAGGGTTGCCTACTGTATTGATTCTCAGATTAAGGTACAATCTCTATTGGGGATAGGTATCAAGATGAAGTCATTTGTGATGTTTTACCTATGACTGCTTCTCACATCATCTTTAGGAGACCTTTGGTTTTTGATAATCAGTTCTTCATGATGGATATCTAAATAACTATGCTTTTTTGAGAAATGGTAAGAGTATTATTTCATATCCTATGAAGCTTAGAGAGATTCGATCAGCTTAGGATCAAATGCATGACCAACAGAGAAGAGGACTATGTTGATGAATAAGGAGATTATAACATTAGTTTTATTTGAAGAAAATCTTCAACAAGCTCGGGAAAAATGGGAATCATTTCATGACATCATCTATCCTCTACCTAAAAGAGTGAATAAGATTAAGTGAGGAAGGATACAAGATGCGAGTTCAGCGGGGAAGAAATCAAGAAGTTGCAGCAACTAAATCTAGTTGTGCAGCAGTCCAACATAGGCAACCTTCTTTTCAAAGCCGGTAGCGTTCCCTAAAAGCTGGTTGCATTGCATAAAGGCTGGACGGCCATTATTTCAAAGCCGGTAATGTATCTATATGGACAGCAACAATAACGCCCGTGGAAGATAGCATGGCAGCTTCGGATTACATCAATTTTATTTACATTGACTCAAGGCTGGCGGTGCATATCTTTAACGTCAGCGATGTTGAACTTTAGGCTAATGGTGTACCTAGCCGACTTTTGTTCAAAAACGCAGTTTTTCATTTATTTTGTCTTTCTTTTATTTTGCTTGTTGGGTTATGATATATATATATATATATAATTGTAATCAGACCTAATTAGCTTTTGGATATTTTGAAACCCTAGTTTGAGAATTTTCTCTCAATTTCACTCGTATAAATTAATTTGATTGTGGCGAGATTCCTTTCCGTTCTTATCAATCTATACGATCATGGCAAGTGAAACCACTTTAGTTAATTTGTGAGTCATATCAAATTAATGAGAGTGTAGTTTGGGTTATTCCCGGTCTATAATATCCTTGAATAATGTCGTCCATTTTTTTTTTAATTTTGATTGCATTTAAATTAGAAAATCCAGTTCGTTACGAATCACCAATTACTTCCATATTAGATTTTTGGCACATCATAATTTGGTATCAAAGCGTACTTGTCTTATAGGCACATCATTGGGTGCTGTCGAGCATGGATTTTGATTTTCGGTTCAATTTTCTTTAATCCGATTTACATCAAATCCTAACCATTTGACATAAATCCTCGACTAAGAATTAAAGGAAATATCAGTTTTGAAATTTATTTTGGAGTCGCCACTTGACTAGAGTAAAAAAAAAAAAAAAACCAAGATCAATGGGTAGGTTGATCTCGATTATGCTATTGAACCACAAAAAAATCATTTTTTAGAAAAAAACAACGAAAACCAGAAATTAACTTGAGTCCGGGGGCTAACCTATTAAAACCTAAACAGTTACCACTTATAGCTTTCCATTTAAAATTGCTTTCATTCATGTCCTAAATCCAAATTATAAAATATTTACGAGATCTAACTAACTAATCCTATAGTTAATATTTACCAATATGTACAAATTTACTAATTTAATTAACTAATCAATTTCCATCAACAATCATATTTAATATAAGAACTCAATATAGTCAAATTAATCAAATCCTATCAAATTCTATCAATGTTCACATATCTTAAATTAAACTAAGAGAATCAATAAAATCAAATTAATCAAATTCACAAAATAGTTTTTTACATATTTCGAATCGCCCATTTAGGTACCTATGTATCCGCTAATTGGGATCAGACCACACGTAGTTCTTTAATAAAAACTTTAATTTGTTGATCAATTTTAGAGTTTTAAATTCTTTTCGCTTTAAATTTGTTAAATTTTGATAGTTTTGACAAAATTAGCTTTTTTATGATATGGATCCTAAGATTTATCAATTTAAGTTCTTGCCATTTCATAAAAATCAATTTTTTTTCTAAGTAACAAAACTCTTTAAGGAAACATAGCATATCAATCCACATGTTATCATTAATTAAATTATCACAATAAATCAAATTTCACACACAGAGAAAAAAATGTTATTACAAACATATAAAAAATGAAGTATTTATAACATCAAATAGTATATCGTGGACATCATGGTTATCATATAATAACTTATTATTTGAATACATCATGGCAAAGGTCCAATCTATGTCATTAAAGTATTTAAAAAAAAAAAACTGAATTTATTAGTCAAGGGATTATAGTGAAAGTTAAAATCAAAGTGCTATGATAATATTAATAAATCAAATTTATGAAAATCAATTGGCAAAGCCATAATAAATCTTGTCAAGATAAAAATTAATTTAGGAATTCTAATAGCAATTTTATGCAATATAAACCAAAGAATTTAATCTATAAACAACATTACAAAGCAATCACTCAAAAAGACATATTAATTAACCTCATGTTTTGAATGCATATACAACTAATAATAATATGTAATATTTATTATGTCATAATCTTATTATTGTTTATTATTTTTCATTGTTGCAATGCTACGATTATTCATTAACTTATAATATTATATTACTAGTATAATTTATTAAGTAAAAAGAAAAAAAGCCTTACTTGAGGATTGAACGAGTGCGAGGGAATTGATGGTCGAAGCTTCGACTGGTCGACTTGAGATAGACGAATGTAGAATTGGGTTGGGGTGATCACAGGGCAATGCGATGGCCGAATAGGGGGGTTTTGAAGCCCTCGATCTACCAAACACTTCGGTAGCTTTCAATTGCTTCGATTTTCCTTTTTTTTTTTTTACGAAGGATTTAAAATTAGAATGTTGAGACCTAAATTTGAGAACACCAAGATGAAATAAAAAATTGAGAATAAAATTAAAAGTATTGGAAGAGAGCAGACCTTTTTTTTTTTTAAATAGAAGATGGGGAGACTATTTATATGCTTTAATTCGGCTCAAAATTTTCCTAAACGATCGATTGAGAATCTAGGATTCTAAGATATGGTTTTCACAAATTCGAAAAAATTGGAGCTAAAACGGTTGTAACTTTCTAATTAAATGTCCTGTCAGATATGTCTTTCCCATATTATAACGATCCAAATCTTCAATCTTGCCTAAAAAACGAATTTCATGTTTTTGAGTTTTTGAGGAAACTAACAAAAACACATTTTTCCCAATTTTCAAGCCCAAATTTGAAACGGTTATTGTTGATGAAAACGCATAATCTACATACCAAATTAAACTACTCCATACCTAGTTTTCATATGTGCATTTGGTTTGTGGAAATCGAGTCTGGAAATGGGCTTAAAATGGGGCTAAAATGAGTGCAAGGTTTAAGATAAACAGTATTTTTGTATATTATACTATAATATATATATATATAGATTACATCCATTATATTTATTTCCTTAATTTGATTTATTTTCCTAATTCATTTCTAATCCTAAAGCTTATAATTGCAAATATTCCTTTAATTTAGTCATATATATACTAACATTAACATCTAATTATCAATAATTTGACAAAAATAAATTGTCAAAATGAGGTGTCATAGGTACCATACACCTTCACAAATTTATTTGAAACATTTTACTCCTATCCTTGGAACAAAGAAACTTCACCAAGTGTTAGTTCTTTCAAATCAATACCATAGGCGATGTCCTTCATTTGCTAATAGTTCTTATGGAACCGAAGGAATAAAAGCAATATGGTGTAGAACTAGGAAAATATCATCTAGGAAAAAACCAAACATTACTAAAGAACCGAAATACAACATGTAGCGAGATATCACACCTTTTATACAATAGATAAAAATTATGCTGAAATAACCTAATTTATTTAATAATTTAATTTTTATGTAAATATAATATTAGTTCTAAATATTAAGTTTAAAAGTGCATTTGGTGTATGAAATGAGTGTATGAAAATGGAGATTGAATTATGTGTATATTCTTGTTAGCATGAAATTAGTATTAGTAGTAAATATGAATTAATATTACGTTATTAAGGCTATTGTTCTATATATACTAATGTGTGTATAGTAATTAATGTTGGTGTCTTTTATATATTAATATGTATGTGATAAGTTTATTTGTATCAAAATAAGTTTGGGAAATTCCTAAAGCATGGCAGAATTTTATCAATTTTGGCTCATGTTTTAATCAATTTTTTAGCCTCAAAATGAGCCCAAATTAAGCCAAATTGCAGCCCAATCCATTAAGTACCCATAAAGTCAAGTTTATGATAAGTTTGAACCCATATCTTGATAAAAAAAAAAGACTCCATTTTGGGTCGCTCCTCTTCTCATCTGAAAATTCATTTTCTTTCTTTCTTTGTTTCTTTTGTTCTTCATTTTCTCTCCATCTAGGCTAGCCCAAAACCCTTAGTGAAATATACATCTAAGGACCAAGAGCCTCTATAAGCCAAGCCTTGTTCATGTAAGTCCTTGTTAACTCTTTCTTTATGCTTTAAATGTATTCGGCATGTTTTGTAAGTTTGAAGTTGTATATGAATTTGAATGGTCTTATATGTTAATGAATATTGGGATGAGTTTTGATGATATTTAACTTGTTACATATGCTATAGAAGTAGTAATATTTGATGGCAAAGCTTGATGTTGAAGTTGGGTAGTTAAGTTTAAGGTGAAGAGTAGGAGAAGGTTTGAAATGGATGAAGTAGTTTGAAGTGTACCAAGATGTAACAATGTGCTTAGGATGATGCTTTAGTGGTTTTGAAGTGTAGAGGTAGTGTTAGAAATGTTTGAGTTGTGTTGTAGTTGAATTATGGTTTGTGTATAAGTATTAATGTTAGAGCATAATGAGTTCATGTGATGAAGTGAACTAAAGTTATGTTTGATGTGTCAAAATGATGTTCAATATTGCTAGGAGTAGTTAATGTGGATAGAAGATAGTATATGAAGCTAGATATGTGTTTAAAGAATGATTAAAAGTACTTTATGTTACAAATTTGCAAAGTGCAAAATAGAGGAAACAAAAACTTTTCGAACGGGTCTGTTTTTGCATTATCGCCGGCATCTGTTACTCCAACGCCGCTGACGTAGAGACGGTATTGAATGTGATCAAAATCGACTTTTCTAACGCTGCTTGTAACGCCGCCAGCATTTGTAAAGAAATTGGCCAGCGTTCATTTTTCAAATCTTACGCTAGTAACTAGGGCTTCAACGCTGTTAGCCTTTAACTGGTGTTGAAATGCGAATATAACTGATTTTCTTAACGTTGGCCTTAACGCTGCCAGCGTTCATCTCAATTTGCTGATGTAAATTGCCCGCATATCCCTTGAGTTTTTACAATTTGAAACTTCTTCAATTGTCCTTCTTTGGTTCATATATGGTCTTCTAATGAATCTATAAGTTATTTAAACATGTTTTATGTATGAATCAAGTGTTAGAGCTCTATGTTAAGTTCATTGAATCTCTTTGTATAGTTAATTTAGAATTGTATGTTATATGTATGTTATATGTTCGATTATTGATTTGTTTTCATATTTCTTATTTCAGTTAAAGATTCTTCAGTTGACTTCCCTCTGAGTGGATATAGTGATACCCTACTGGGCACAGATACGCAGTAGCTTGGTTGTTGTATGCTAGGAATAGGCATTACTAAATTTGACTTAATTCAAATCGACTTAATACTTTGATGAACTAGATGTCTATTACGCTGTTTAATCTAGTTCAAGGAGTAGCAAACCTGTCATGATGCAATGACATGTTAATTAGGTGCTTTAACCTAAGTCGTGATGCAATGACTTTACCATGATGCAATGGTACGCTATGATGCAATAAGCAATTCATTAATGGTTAAGCGGGTAGCTGATGGAGAGAATAGTATCTGAGTAACGTTTGCTTAAACTTAGGGGAAATATCATGGTTTAGTTCAAAATTTATGGGACTTGTGAACTAGATTCATATGTGGAACTGAGTTTAAGTAGAGTCGGGCAACGACTTTGAATCCTAGATGAAGCTATTTTTTTATGAAATAGATATAGGAGATATAAGTATTCAAACTACTTATGTCAACTCCTGAGCAGTTGTTGTCACTCAAGACCCCTAAATTCCAAGAGCATGATCCTGGGTTTGAATACTCCACTGTTGTTTTGTTTAAAAAAAAAAATAGTAAGATAATGACTTAATCGTTGATGTATTGCATTAGAACTAAGTTCGCTTGACATTTCATTTTTGTATTTGTTACTGCGTACTAGGCCTTTGGCTCACTTCTGCTGCGTTGTAGGTATTGAAGATGATTTGTATGATGATCTGGGATACGGGTCAGAATTTGAGAGGTTCATGGACGAGTGGGATGCGTAGGACTCGAGTGCCCTTGGTTTTTGGAAGAAGCTTTTATTTAAAACATATTTCTCTGTATATGAGGCTTGTTAAATAAGCTTAAGTTGTAAAAGACTTTAAAGTCTCTTTAGTTTATTTATTTTTTAATCAAGAACAACTACAAGTGTCTTATATTGACACTAATCTTTGTAATTATGATGTGTATATGTATGGATTGCTTTTGTTAGCAATCTTCTTTTATTTAAAATTGTTTATAAATTTTTGGTAGATTTAATCAAACATTCTCATAAGCTGTTAGTTTAAGGACAACCTTACATATAATGTGAAAATGTTATATGTGGTTGGGGACTCGGTCCACTAATCTTGAGATTTAGCGGGGCAGGTCTTTACATGTGCAATGCATGACCATTTAAGTATATAGTCGAATAGTATTAAGTCAGGTTCTCGAGTAATCATATAATTTACAAACAAACATCTACATGCTTCATACATTAATTATCATACCATCTAATTGCAACTTTAATATGATGTTTTGACAACCAAACATACACCAAGTCAAGTGATATACCCAGCCCCTCATGCATAATAGTATTAATATATTGTTACATATGTAACTGTACTACAAGCACAAATAATATGATAAGATCAAAGTTACTCACTGTCATCCTCACTTAATAATCATAATCGTCTATTAACAAGTCCAAGAATTGATCTTTTCTCCTATAAAATGAGATAACAGATACTCATTACTATACTTGTATTTGTATGATAAATCTTCTTATGCCTTGTGTCTTAAATTTTAGTTTTGGTATTCTCAAAACTATTTTCTCATGTTTAACTCAATTTTATTGTTTAATTAGTCATTTCAAAGCTGTGAAGTCTATTTTCTATAAATTCCCTTATAAAGTTTGGGTAACTAAATTTTCTTAAGAAAAGTACCATAAATGATTCGAATAGGTGTTGGAAAGCTTATTAAATGTAGTTTTTAATTATTTATTTTGTATATTTTACCTATGTCATACTAAGGATATGAAAGGTGTCTTTATGAGGCCTATTATTCTTGTTCTATATTTTTAATCTCGATTTCAAGTCTGCTACTTTATTTTAGGTATCTATCCTTAAGTTTAGTGATTAAATTCATTTCAAGTATCTTGATCAACACTTGGACGAAACCCATGTTATAATTTACTTTCATTTTGCTTCTCTTGATCTTATTTTAAATAAGTAACTTTAAGTTACTTGATCTTATTAATCAATATGCCTATGATTTTTATTAGCTTCAACTTTGAAATCCTAATATTTTATATGTGCTAAAATCTATGTTTATGTTTTAAGGGTATTCCTCAGGTTTAACTTCTCAAGCACAACCTATATCATAATATTAGCTAGTTTGTACTTGAATTGTCTAAATTTAATCTTGTAGACTCGAACTTATATATATGCCAAGATACCTATGGGTTTTTAGAAATATGTTCTTGAGTAGATTTTAAAACTAAATTTTTCATTTAATATTTTGATGGTGTTAAATTATAGGTGTTAAAACTTATATGTATATAGTCAACTTTTCTTGAGTCTAACTACTAGATTCAAATCTAAATCATTCTTTAATCATTTTTGAATTATATCAAGTCATATTAAAACCCTAATTCTATTTATGAACCAAAACATACATATTCGTATGTGACCATATTCCTAAGTTTAATCACAATTAACCTTCTTAAATCCTTATTAGATTATATATGTATTATTTGTCCAATTCAAGCAAGAATTCCCTTAAGTTCTCCTCTAAATGTACTATGGTCGAGAGATGCATGTTTATATATATGTGCTAATTTATGTTATTTCTTAAATTTGAACTTAATGATCCATTGCCTTAGGCTTAATTAACATCAAATTTATACCGTTTAAAATTTAACATGATGTTCTCCTATCATCCTATATCTAACCAAATATGTTTATATATATATATATATATATAGACATGCATACATTTATCTACTTTAATCTCTCTTTTAATAATTTAATAATTCTACTTATGCAAATAATGTAATTTCTCTTAAAATTTTAATAAAGCCAAAACATATAGATTTATACATTATTATTTAACTTAATTCTACCATTATCTACATTCATGAACCGAATACATAATCATGTGTCCTAGTTAATTACTCAAGTTACATCTATTAATATACAAATTGAATTTAACTAGCGTAATAATTTTTTTTCATCTAAAGCTCTATAGGCTGAGAGATATACCTATATGTATATTATTATGTTTCAACTTTAATTAGCTAATTTAATCACACAGTATCTCTTTCTAATCTAAGCGTCCCAGATCTTTAATTTTTTTTTTTTTTTTTATCGAAGTTAACTATGATTTTCATACGCACTTATATATGCCGGGCACAACATATATATGCACCTCTAAATTGTTTCTTTTATTAATTTTCACCTTATAAACCCAATTAACAACCTAAACAATGTTAAATTACATGCAATTTAACTTGGAAATCGCTATGATTTCTATAATACTTCATAGGGTTGAAATTCCTATGTATATTTGTTTCATAATTTAATCTTTTATTTTCTTAATTTATTAACACTGTCATCTAGTTTTAATAACTAGTTTAGAGGTTGTAATTATACTTAAGTTACTTATTTTATTGTTTTAACTGTAGAATTTTAATTAGTTACTTGGTTAGTTTATATTGATTTAAATTTAATCTAACATAGTATTTTCCTAATTTCTATAAGGCTGAATATGATATGATAATTACATCTTTACTTATTGATTTTATTTTCATTAGTTAAGTTTTCAACTTAGATATTGCTATTATGTGTGTGTGTGTGTGTGTGTGTGTGTGTGTTATGGAATTTATGACGAACTCCATATATTTACCCTATAAAACCGATCCTACATATATGTGTTATATACATAATCTTAAATAATTTACCTTACTTTATTTGAAGAGTTGATGAATTTTCACTTTTCTAAGGATGTTGAACCTTGATTGATAATTCTGCCAACTTCTCTTGAGAAACTAAAGTTATATTGTGGAATTTATTTATTTGAAAGTGTTTAAGGAAGATGGTTGTTGTTATTGTTTGTGGTCATGTAAGAGGGTTTATGGCTTTAGCCGGGGGAATTCTTGGAAGGAAAAAGGCAAAGCAAAATTCCCTTTAGTATTTTTCTAGCCTTGGTCAAATTAAGAGTAATTATCTAAAGGACATTCATGTGGACATGGGAAAAGAAATATATCTCATATATCGCTTGCTGCAGAAGGGATCAATTGGGTAGAATTAAATTGCAATGACATTATCGAGTCATTAAATGCCTAGGTAAGTAATTGGATTTGATTCTTATCTCAAGGATATGCTTGACTTGTAACGATCACCTTTTTTTTTTTTTTTAAGACTTATCATTGACACAAACATTGTGGTGTAGATTGAAAATTGAATCTTCTACCAGAACATTCACAAGCCTCATTATGAATCTACTTTACTTGGTGTTAATCTAATTTCCTATTGACATAAGTATGTACATTTATTGATATACGTTTAGGGTATTTAATAATTATTATTTTTTGAATTAAAATTTTGGAATATTTCATCTAAAAGTTTAGGTCATGTATCCTTATTAGCATGAGCAATTAGGTCATACGATGCATTAACATTGTTACTAATGATATATCAACCCTTGCAATTAACATTTTCAATCTTTCTATGCTGCTATGAATGAAAATTAATTTATCACATTATAATTACAATAATATTAGCGATATACATTTTGTGTCCGCATGCTTGTTAAATATTACTAACACATATTTTAAATATTCATTTATAATCTTTTTGTGCTAATTGATATTATTCATAATTTGAATATGAGATTATTCATGATTTAAATATCTCTTGTGCTAATGATTTCCTAGTTTATTATATCACTTATTATTGTTGCGTAAAGTAATGTCGCAATTATATATAAACACATGCTCGTGTCCTATGTTATGTTTCAGTTGAAATCTAATAGGTTGCCATGATATTTTAGAAATTCCCAAATGCCATATACTATTATTTTAGTGCTTTTTTATTATACTTTTTATGTGAACAAATCGACAATTTCTCTGTCTTCTTATATATATTTTTGTCACTGGAAAGATGTACTCCTTGTCTTTTCAATATGGGTGAATAAATCATTGTGCGAGCTATCAAGTATAGAAAACTAAAATAAAATAAAATGGAGAAGGGAAAGATGGTTTCTGCTGTGATAGGAATGGAAGCCAATGGTTTCGTAGTTTAGACGAGTCCACTTAATAGATAAGCAGATGAGCATTGGTTGGTCCATGATTGACTCTTCTTAATATCTTTCTTTTCCTACTAAGAAAGTTAAAGGACAAGGGGTGGTGATATTTGTTATTAATACTTCTTTCAAGCCGTTTACTAAATATTGTTTATAAAGTTATACCAAGGCATGCCCTTTGCTCATATTGACATGGAAAGGTAACAAGCACTCTCTTTACTTCTATTTCATACATTTAATTAGTAGTGGATTTATGGGGTAATCGAAATTTAGAGTCTAGTTTTCATTTTTTTTCCTGAAGATTTTAATAAATTTAGAATTATGATAATGTTTTAGATATCTTAGTTGAGGTTTAATTACATTTTGTTATATTTGAGTTACTTTTGGTTTCTATATATATATACATATATATTTCAATTACATTACTTCTTAAATTGTTTGATATTAATTATTTATTTATTTTTCTTGTTCTCATAAATCGATTGCACGAATTTGCCTTTAAAGGTTTCTATAGCAATTATGCAATTGGTATTTCTACTTGATATTATGACAACTTTTACCATTTCAAAATTCTATTAACAACATGAGCAATCTCCTACCCAATAATTAAATTATTTGTATTTTGATATTTTTGAATCTTGAAAAATTGGAATTGATTTTTCTTACTTTTCATAAATATTTTTAGAATTCTATGTCATATTCTTGGTAACTATTATATTCAGGTTGTGCAGAATTTTTGAGGGTTTACATATAGTGATTTAACCAACTCCCATATGGTTTAATTCTACTCTTACTTACAATTTGGTAAAACAAAATTCACTAAATTATAAAATCTAAAACTATTCTTGAAATTATATGAATATTAACACTTAAAGGATTAAATCAATGAAATAGCAAATTAAAATATTAGGATATAATCTTAATAATCATGATTAAAATACCATTAATTTTTTTCCTAAAAATATACCATAATTGAGAATTGGATTATTGAATAGATTTGATTATTTCTCTTGACTTTTTGCAACAACCCATATTTCAAGGCGCTACAACCTGCCACGTGTCGTAATGAGTATAGATATGGTATGATTCAAAACTTTCTAATAATTATAGATGGTACTTATATCATTAACATTTATTTACTATATCTAAAATTATTTCATAGAACTGATATTTAACAAGGATAAATGATCTTTTGATATAAGAGAATCATAAATCCTACTAATATTACTAACAAGCCATGTATCATAGTTAAGATCTGTAAATTAGAAAAAAAAAAAAATGAAACAAACTCCATAGCTAACAAACTTAAGCACTAAGGTTTCCTATAATCCACGAACTAGTTGTGCCTAGTGACATCATCACCCATATATCATCACCTATACTAAAAAAACAATAAAGGGATGAACTGGAACCTAGTACGTTTATACCGCAATCACAAGTAGGGATGAGCAGGTCTGGATAGGTATTAGTGCCACAGAGTAGGGTATAGGTGTCAATTTTTTTAGAACCTGTTTTCACAAAGTAGGGTATGGGAAGACTCCGTATCACGTATCTATCATATTAAATATTATATAATAATATTAATATATCATAAATAATTAACGATATTCCATATTTTATTTGCAACCATTTATATTCAAATTATTATTTGTACATTACATTTCAAAAAGTTTTATTATAGAAGGATTTGTATTATTCTATTTTAGAATCACTTGTTATTTTTAATTTAAAAGAACTATGGTTGTATATACGTACTTGAACTCCCAAATTATAGAGAGATATTGTTTATTATAATACTAATTAATAGATAGAAGTAGTTCCAAAGTTTTTAATTTGAAATTTTGTGTAAGTTTTATAATTTTGTTTTATATCACATAAATATATTCCATAAGTATTTATTTTAGGTTTCAACTTTCACACATAAATAGATTCTATATATTATAGAGTTTGTGATATTAACAAATTACTTTTTAAATTTCTTTCTGTAGGTTATTTATATTGAATATATGCAAATAATATATTGTTACATATTATATTAAAAACATATAAAAAACTATATACTTGTTGTTTTAAAAAGAAAGAAAAAATATAGAGATTTTTTTGTAAAAATAAAAAGGTTCCATATGGTATCCTATACTCTGTAGATTTTACAGGGTACAAGGAGCCACATGGAGGTTTCGGGTATGAAATTCAATACCCTATGCCTTACGGGGTAGAGTATCGGTGATACTTCATACCTTACCATCATGTACCCACTCACACTTAATCACAAGAGCATGCTCAAGCAACACATATCACAACACATATTCACATGCAAACAGACAACTAAATGCAACAACCAACATTCTATTATATTTAAGGATAACTTTGTATCTCAAACACACTTTTATATAGTATATTTATACGATGTTGGGTACTCCATAACATCCACAAATCCAATAGTCACCTAAATCTACCAAGATTATTTTCAAGTACGACTTTACTTAGGGATAACATCACATAAGGATTATTGGGTTACCATTTTAGTAGCTTTATTAATCCTAGCCTACTAATCCTAACCCTATACATGCAAGAAATATTTAAGTTGTTAGGTTCATTTACCTAGAACCAACATCCAAACTCTAACAGAATTTTACAACTCCTAACATTTTGAACTGGTATCTCAATTTGCAACGGAAAGGTTAAGCTCCTAGAACTTGATATTAAGAAGCATGTAACATAGTTAGAACTATACTACAACTCCTAGTAATACGTATTTGCTCTTCTCATATTGTAACATGTATGTTAAATTTTAGTAAAAGCTTTGATTTGAAAACATGGTATAATTGTAGTTGTTAAGTAGTTTATTTGAAATAAAATTAGATATATTCAAGAAGATTAATTCCTGTTAGCCTATCAATTTTAAAAAAACAATTTACAAATACAATTTAGAGAAAATTAATTACATAAATACTATCATTGTATCGCTTGTCTAATATGTGATATCGAAATTTTCTTTGTATCACATGTTGGACACGCGATACATACTTGTATCGCTTGTGTAAAATGCGATATGCAATTGAACACTTCTTGGGTATATTGCTGTATTGTATTTTGGAAATGTGATGCAAATATAAAACAGTGTATCGCATTTCCATTATGCAATACAATAGTGATATTTATGTAATTAATTTTGTTTAAATTGTTTTTATATAATTTTTTTCTAAGGTTGGTAGACACGTGCTTCACCCTATATTCAAGTGTCAAGTTTAATTAAGAAACCATTTAAAAACACTTTAATATATATTACCAAAATAAAATTCCTAAACAAAATAAGGAAAGTTGGCTTGAAGACTAACTAACCATCAGCTTCAAGTTGCCGAGATTAAGTGGATTGGCTCCATGAGCCAATTAGCCAGCTCCTTAAGTTAGTGGAAGGCAAAGCACACCGGTTTGTCAGATCAAGATGACTCAGCTAGCTTACCTTGATTTCTTCTTCAAGATTAGCAATGATAATTGATGGAATCCGTTGTAAGGGATAGGGTAGAAGAAATTTTTCATTGTTTCTTTATAAAGAGATGGAAGATAAGAAAATAGGTAAAAGAACATAAGTTATAAATGAAGAAATCATGCATTTAGCAAGCAAAAAAATCTTAACTAAGCTAAGGAAAGAAAATAGAGAAAAGTGTTTGAGTTTGTTATGTGAATGATGAATATGAATTTTAGTAAATAAAGCTTATAACAAAGATACTATTTATACAAGACTGAAAAACACGTGTTAATAACTAACTGAAAACTAAGCACACGTGTGTAATAAATTAAATACTATTGTTGCCTCCCTTCCCTTCAAGGTAGATGTTGTTGAGAATCTAGCTTGTGCAAAAAAAAGATTGAAGTTGAACCTCAGTGACCACCTTTGTCATAGCATCTGCAAGCTGCCAAGAAGATGGAGTATGATGGAGTTACAAAAACTAAAAGAAATATGATTTCATGTAAAATATACATCAAGATTTATATGCTTAGTTCTCCTGTAAAAACATGGGTTGTCAGCTAAAAGACAAGCTGATTTACTATCAAATAAACAAAGGTTAGGTAGTGAAATTGTAATGTAAAGATCATGGAATAAGTAAAACAACCATAGTAATTCCTTTGTAGTGAAAGCAATGCTATGATACTTTGATTTGGCGAAAGATGTGGCAACTATCAACTTTTTTTTTTCGTTTTCTAGAAGATCAAAGAGAACCTTAGAAAGATACAAAATTGAGATAATGATTCTCGATCAACTTGACTAGAGCTTCAATCTACACTAGTAAATCCAAGCAAATGTAAAGAAGAGAATGAGGAATAAAAGATGCCTTGATCAGCCATTCCCTTCAAGTATCTCACTAGATGGAATGCTACATGCATATGAATACTACATGATAAGCTCACAAATCGACTAAGTTACTGCACAACAAAAGTAATATTAAGGTGTGTCATATTCATGTAGAGCAAACGCCCAATAAGTCACCTAAATAAAGAAGGATCATTCAATACAGCTTTAGATTCATTATCAACCTAAACATGGGAAGGAAATGGAAGCTTGGTCGGTTTTGTAGCTGCCAAACCAACATCTTATAAATTGTCTGATAAGAAGGTGCTTTGATTAATAAAAAAACCATCATTCACACGACAAATCTTCAAACCTAAAAAGAAACAAACCTCTCCTAAATCTTTAATTGTAAAAGCTTGATGTGGAGTGGCTTTAATTGAAGAAATTTGTGAAAGATCATTACCCAGTAACAACATATCATCAACATACACTAAAGTAATAGAAATATAGAAACATTAGCTTTAATGAATAAGAAGTTATCGGCCTTGGACTACTGAAATCTAAGAGAACAAAGCAGCTTTGTAAGTTCTTTATTCTATTCGTGCAAAAATTGTTTCAAGATTGAACCAATTTACAAACTTTTGTAGAATCATTAGTAATATAACCATCATAACATAACATATAAATTTCTTCATCTATAAAGCTATGTAAAAAAGCATTATTCACATCAAGTTAGTGAACAAACCACTTGTTAACAGTCGCTATAGTAAGCAATAAATGAACAATGGTTAAATTTGCTACCGGAGAAAAAGAACGTGTGAAATGTATGCCTTTAACTTGATTATAGTCCTTAGCAACCAATTTAGCCTTAAATCTTTCAATAGTGCCATAAGCCTTATATTTGATTTTTGCACCCATTTAGAACCAATAGCTTTTTTTACTAGAGGTAAGGAAACTAAATCTCAATTATGATTAGATTATAAAGCCAATAATTCATTTTGCATTGCTTCTACCCATCTAGGATCTTGTGTAGCTTCAAAATAATTTAGTAGTTCTGATCATTATAGAACCAAGATCATTTAAACAAGATTGTGGAGTAGGAGCATTTATACTGGTGTGAGTTAATTATAATGAAGTATCAAGCACATAATGAATAGGAACATTAACTATAGAGTGATATGAGGAAGTGGGATTAGAATAATATAGTGTATGTGGAAACATTTTAGATGATGGAATGGAATGAAAAGGTGTATCAAGTATATTAGAAGGAACCAAAGTGACTTGATATGGAAGAATATGTTCATAAAAAATTACATCTCAGCCAACAAAACATTGTTGTGTGTCTAGATCAAAAGGTAAATATCCTTTTTAACCTTGAGGATATCCTAAAAATATGCATTTCCTTGCCCTTGAGTCAAATTTATCTTTAAAATGAGCATTCGTACTAGCATAGTAAAGATAACCAATGGCTCTTAATTAATCATAGGATGGTGACTTTTTATAAAGAATTTATAAGGTGACTTTTGTCCTAGATACTTAGATGGCATTAGATTTATAAGCGTAGTAATAGCTAAAATACATTCACCCCAAAATTTTTTTGGTAGATTCACATGAACATAAATTGCTCTAGCCGTATCAAGTAAATATCTATGCTTATTCTCAACAATATGATTTTGTGTAGATTATAACGAATAGTTTATTGATGAACAATGCCAAATTTTTTAAATAGAGATTCACATTCATCGGACACAAATTCTCCTCCATTGTTTGTTCGTACAACTTTAAGACAAGTCTGAAATTGATTTTGAATCAGAAAAATAAAGTCTCTTAAGAGACCAGCTACATGATATTTATGAGGAACCATATATGTCCAAGTATATTTACTCATATCATCAACTATAGTTAAAAAAAAAATTGCTACCAAACAAGGAAAGCATATGCAAAGGTCCCCACAAATCAACATCTGAAAAATCAAAAGGATATAAAGTTTTTCATTGCCTTAATTTAAAACAAAGTTTATGAAATTTTGCCCAAGAGGCAAGTGTTACAAAGGAAGTTAACCTCATCAGGCTTATTACCAACAAAAACATGTTCCATCTTTGCCAAAGATGCATGACCAAGTCTATAATGCAAAAGTCCAAATACATATTGACTTATTATTCTGAACAACATGACCAGAAGACAAACTACTAACACTTGAATGTAAACCACCATCAGTTAGCTCATAAGTCATCACATAAAGTCTATATTGATTCCTTACTTGAGCAACACAGTGTTTAGATGTTTGGTCTTGGAAGATACAAAGGTTAGATATAAAGGTAACTATCAAAGGTGAATCTTTAAGTACTTGATGAATAGAAAGAAGACTATGTTGGAATTTTGGTATGAACAAGACTTTGGTAAGAAGAATATGATTGTTAATTTCAACATCTCTAATGACATTGACTAGTTTAGTATGTCCATATAGTAATTTTACTTTAATTGGAGTGTCCAAATGCTGTTTATGTAGTCGTATATGTGAGTAAGAAGTAACATGATTAGTTGCACTAGAATCTACAATCCAGGACTTCACTTTACTATCATGTTGCAAACATGAATCAAGAATGGAAGAATAAGAGAATGCTAAGTACCTATCCTCGTTTATCACTAGAAGTAGATTTCAGAACTTTTAATGAAGTTGCTTATAATAACCTAGAGATAGGGATGATGAAACTTTACGTCACTTGATTTTAATTTCATTAAAATGTGTTTTAATAAAAGGATTCTTAGGCTTTATGTGGATCTAGATTTCTAATAGCTTGTGAAGAGATTCTAGTGGTTTGACCTAGATTTAGAGTTTCCAACATTGAGAGAGGCTTCAACTTATCTTAGTGAATCTAATCTTATAAGTATACCCAACAAACAACTCGTTGAGTTTATTAAGACATCACGTGATATGGACTTGGTGAAGTAAAATCCTAAACTCTTTCTTGCATCAACAGACTTATATCATAAATTTGCCTTGAAAACGTGTATATTTAGCATTAACCATAGCTTAGTTGTTTTCTTGCTCATTATGTTTTGCTATTTTTTTTTCAGCTAAATAATAAATTAAAAGTGAGTATGATAGATGCTAACGATTTCCAAGGAATAAGACCTAATACTTTTTATGCTACTTCGGTAGGAGTGCTTGCCTATGTTGGTGATTGTGACCAAAGTTGAGTAGAAGTTATTAAAACTTGTATAAATTTTTGAAAACTTTAGCTTTGGAGAAGATCGATCAATTAGAGAAACGAAAATCAGAGAACATTGCAACAAACTCTACACCTCTGGAGACTAAGGGTATGATGGAGTGTGCATAACTTGCACACCTGGGTCAACGATAGGAGCCTCCTTACCATGCTGATCACACATATGGGGACTTGACAAAGACACAACTTGAACCTCTACCACAATAGGAATAGGACGATCTTGCTTGCCATCACCAATGGCTCTCCTTTTTGAAGCCGCCTTCATCTTTGCTTAAGTCTTCTTCCTCTTCTTGATCGAAGATTTAGGAACAAGCTTTTTAATATTTATCATCTCCATTGCCATTGGTACATTCGCAAGGAAAAAAAAAAGAAAGAAAAAACTAGTAACAAATAAACATGCTAAGTCAAGCTCACTTGTTCTATAGAAAATGAAACAGCTATTAGCCAGCAAAAAACACTTCTCCCGTCAAAGCTCGACTTGACAACCATTGTTTTGGGGGGTGGTGTGGTACATTTAGAAAAACCAATCCATACCTTAAGGAAACATGCTCCCCTCGCCCTCATTTAATAGTAACCTCTTCAAAAAGTTCCTTACTGAGCTCAGCATCGAGAGACCTCCCGCCTTGCTCCTCTGTAAACTCATCTATCACCTTTTGTGCCTAACATCATACGACCTCAACTTTAGGGGCTTATCTGTTTGGATAGATTCGTACTTAGAATTCAAACTAATATTAGGCACTGACTACCCAGAACTTACTCTTCCAATCTTACCCATTCAAGCTTATGAGCCCATCAAGAAGCTTGTATGACCTCTTTAGTTGCTTGGTGAGGTACTACCATCCAAATTCAGATCTCTTGTGCAAATAGTATCATTAAAACAAAATGGGGGTAGGCCGAACACAAATGCCTAAACAGATGGCCTCGAAGGCTACTAGGATGTGCTAGGTATTGGGAAATAGCTGAGTAGGACATACCTTGTGCTACTTGAAGAACTCCTTCTGGGACGAGGAGAAGGGCACCCTCAAACCAAACTTGAATGCCATCTTATAGAAGGTAAACCTTTGCCTACCAAGAAGGTAAAAACGGTCAGAAAGCAAAGGCATTGTGACCTCCAACTCTTCAGGCGCCCCTACATCTCCCCTTGCTGAATTGCCTAGAGGGCCTCTTTCGTAATTTTGCTGCTAATCCCATTGAAACCGAGGCCATCTATCGCCCGAGTATGCAAGGGGACAAAGGCTTTCTTCTATAGATCATCCAAAGGGTACTTGTTTACCATGAATCCATAGAGTTTATGAGCCAGCTTGGCATACAACTTGGAGTTCTTAATGGCTTACTCTCTACTGGTATCATAGTAAATTCGCCACCCCTTTCTTTGTGGTGACTCATGGAGGCCAAACCTCCATTCGCTAACTTGCCCCCTTCGCCGGAGCTCGAACCCCCTGAACTTATGATTGCTCTTTGCTTGCCTCTCCTTACCTCATCCGTGACCCACTGCACTCTTCCTTCAAATTCGTGAGAAAAAGATTGAGCATCAAAATTACCTGAGCTCAACATTTTCCTAAATCAACGAATGACACAAAGAAAGAAACATAGAGAAGATATGATTTTAGAGACTGGAGAGAGAATTTTTTGTGAAGAAATCCCACCAGGACACATCTACATATTTAAGGAATGAAGAGGGAAATGAACTGATCCTCCACTACCTAGAACTTAGGAACAATATAGCTCAAACGTCATGGGCCCACTAACATTGCAACATGTTAGGAATAATCATCACGACTGCCACAACTCCCATCATGTCCTTTGAAAACCTAACAAGGTTTCCACAGCAAGCCTTGCAAGGTCAAGCCTTAAGACAATGGGTTAACTCAAAAAATGATAAGCCTAGAAGATACAAGCTCTAACAACACCAGCTCTCTTAGGGATGTAACTCAAATGAAAGAGCAATGACCATTCGAGTCCACCTCGTGGGTCGAGCATAGGTCACTTACTTTCCTTTTCCTCACACAATTAGTGGGGATGCAAATATTGACAATGAAATATAGGCTACAGCCTACTTGGTCTGCGACCGCCACACATGGGCCCAAGGGCTAAGGAAATCACCAGTCTTACCAACCTAAGAAGAGCCCACACCAGATGATACCTTGGTCTTCTACCTAGTGAGGAAACCCAAGGTATTCTTTACAATGTTAATAAGAGACCGATAGACGAACTTTCAATGAGCTCAACCTTAAGAATAATTCATTGGCTTCACAAGACTAAGCTCACTAAAGAGTAATCTCCATGAACTTGCTCAGGCCCAATAGCTACGAAATCTCTGCATCCCACCTCAGGATTGGGGGGAACATCATTAGCTCAACCACACTCTATGCTATGATCACTCTTTCACCTCAGGCACCGAGCAGGACTTCATCTTGAGTGATGGGTTAGCTACCAAACAGAGATTTACTCAAACGAAAAAGATTCGGTGGACACCATTATGATATGACCATAAACTATAAATAACCCTCCCTATGAGAGAGATTTTTACTTAAGTGAATACCCTTTTGATTGATCTTTAGAGAAGGACCCACCGACTGATTTAGGCATAGAGTGGCTGCACTAGGCAACCCTCCGGTGCATCTTTGACTGCTTTTTTGTGTTTGTAGGGAGCTAATCTCTATCGATGGAATCAGCTCATGTAACAATAACTAATTGAAAACTAAACACACCTATGTAATAAATTAAACACTATTGTAATAGTAAAAGGTTGGAAGTTTAACGTATTTAAAAAGAATAAACCACCATTGTCTTTTTGTAAAAACTTTATCCAACTTTTCTAATAACTATATCCGTCAAAATTAACTATATAACCATAAAATTTCCTTTTTTTTTCCCTTCAAAATTATCAAATTGCTAAAGTATAACAATCACCTTCTTCCCAAATATCAATTACCCTAATTAATTGACTAAAGTCTTTCTAAACCAAACATGATTACTCATTTAATTAATTGTCTTATATTCTAAACAATAACCAACTCGATTACAATGCATATCTTTCTGTCTTGTAACCCAATATTAGTTTGGTACAAAATCCAACAAATAAAATTTATTCTTTTTAAATTTTAACCTGGGCTAATATTTATTACATATTAAATAATATATACATGTTCAATGAATAGAAATCAAGACCACATAAATATTTAAAAATCATAAATCCACTAATCTAATATCACAAACAGTTAGATTAATCTATGATCATAACAAGGCACACGATTTATAAGATGAAAATACAATCCATTAAAAAGAATAATAATAACTGAAGGAAAAAATAAAACTTGAGTTTTTTCATTTAGAATTTCCAATTATTTAATTTTTGTATAAATTACGTTTCCGCTTACAACTAATATGAAGTGGCTGCAAACAAAGACTTCAAGGAAGCTACGATAAAGTTAATATAATGTTCAGTCACGAAAGGTAGAAGTTATAACCAAGTTCAGCCGAGAAACACTCGTTTTAATAAAGCTTAATAATAGTAACTGAATTTTGATAAAATATATAATTAAATATCTAAATTTTAAAATTAATTATTTTGGTACGTAAAAACTTTTTGTATACACCATTAATACATTTATCATATCAGTTAAAAATACCACGTCGGATGACAATATTATTCAATTTGATAGAGATTTGTTGTTGTGCATGAAAATTTTTTTCAAGTACTAAATTGATCAATTTTAAAATTTAAATTACTAATTATATATTTTACAGGAACCATCCGCCTTCTTAACCATAAATGAAAACGAACGAAAAAGATATTAGTCATGACGTTATCTTGACGAGGCTGGGCTGGGCTGGGCTGGGCTGTGGCTGGGCTTTAAGTTGCAGGCACGTGGACTGGTGTGTGTGGGCTGCTGGCGCATGGGATGATCCATTGTTGGCGTTTAGCTACATGTCTTGTCACAATTGGCTGCTGGACTTGTTACTTTTGCTTCATGATGCCTCGCTTTTGCGTTCAATATGTCATGGCACGAGGTTAACCACGTTATGCCAACCCTGTAAATTTCATCAGGGTGTCCATTGTGACACGATTCAAAATCGAGGTAACAAATATTACATTATCCTGTTTAACGGAAGGGGGAAAAAAAGGGTATTACCTTATCCTTATATTAATTACCTTCAACTTTAGATGCATTATCTAAATCCTTTTATATATACATATATAGTATGGGGAAATTTTATGGTCTCATCATTAATTTTGACGAGATCAGTCCCGTTACTTTTAAACATCTCACATCATATCTAATCGTGATCAAATTACTAAAATAGTTAATATTTTAATTACTATACTTATTTTAATGGTTAGATGGTTGACTGGATGATCCCATCGACGGAACAGTAGAAGCTCTCATATAGTATAAGATACATATGATGATGATAAACCATTTTTTTTATCCTCTTTCGTTTACTAAAAGTTCTATATAGGTTGCATTAATATAGACGTGACTTGAAAATAACAGATTTGAATATAAGATGTATGTGTCAATGACATTATAATCTAGTGGTATCTCCCTTGATATATGAAGTGAGAGGTACCTTATTCAAATTCACTCTCCCTGTTGAAATGGCCAAAAAAAAAAAAAAAAAGAAAAGATCATAAGATGTGTGTAAAGATATTTATAAATCACATTGAATATTTAAGTATCTAAAAATTTTTTCTTTGCAATTCTTGCATATTTTACTCATTCTTTTCTACATTACTCTACAAATATGTATCTCAAATTCTCTACTATATTTTGTAATGGTGAGAGCAATGTAAATTCCAATAAAATAGCAAAACATTTATAGTATTCTTAATTTTTTTTAAATATTAACAGATTCGAACCATACTCAATCACGACTCATTTTCTAATAGCCTAATTGAAGTTCAAACCAAACCATTTTGAAAAGGAATTAAATTTTCATTTGGTCCGGTCCAGTTTCGGTGCGGTTTATGGAATTTTTCTTTTTTTCCTGCCCAGCCCACACTCAAGGATAAATAGAATTCGATGCTCTAGTTGTCTCGCTTACGATATAGCAGTTTCTCAGGTTAACTTACAAGATGGCACTAACAAATTTAATTGAACCAAATGAAAAACTACAAGATTTGTAAGATTAGGAGTGAATACTTGCTAAGTCAGTGATCGTCGGAATGTGGTTTATGTACTGAGTCTAAAAGGATGGCACTAAGGCTGAACAAATTAGAGCAAAACACAAACATGTATTAATTATTGACTTGTTACATAAAACCTTAACGCCTTAACCTTATATTCAAACTCATTATTGATCACATCAATGTATGCCCTTTCTCTTTTTTATTTTTATTTTTACTACTAAGGTCAAACTTTACTTAGACTAAATTAAAAGTAACAAAAATTAAATAGGTGGAGACCTTACAATAATTTCTATCAGAGTTAAAGTTCTTTATGAAAATTATCCTTAATTAAATCATTGTCTATTACATATTTGAGCAAAAACATCAATTGCTTGTTTAAACATACTCTGAGATATCTCCTCTAGTAGATTTTTAAATCAGTATATACTATATATCTTAAGATTGATGTAATGTAGTCTTTTAACGGCCAGTATAGCAAAAGCTAAATTGGTGATGATAAAACATTGAAGTAAATTTACTATTAATTGAAGCTTGACTCTATAAACTAAATAATAGAATCTAGATAAATCAATATATACCTTGAGATGATTTAGAAAGGTCTGATTTGGTGGATTCAAAACAAAGATCATTAAAGCAATTCATCTACTACAACCTCTCTCATATAGGCTCATATACTCAATAAGGATGGCTATTGATCTTGAACTCATTTCGAGCTCATTAGGATAATTTTGAAATGAGTATACTCAATTTCAATTATCAATCACCAAAATACTTTGATAGATGTCATTAACCCAAGAGGATACAAATACTCAATTATACTTGATCCTCATTTGACACTTTAAAAAGATGAGAAAAATGGTTTTATATGTAAGGTCTCTTTTTGAAAGATTGAATAAGTAACTCAGGTTACGAATGATCTTCGTGCCTCAAAAACTATTACAACAAAATCTTAGCTCTCTTATTTGTTATTTATATATTTCAGATATTATGATTTTTGTTTCTCCTTATTTGTCTCCAAGTCATCCTCTCTGTATCATTTCTATATCATCTTTCTAAGACCATGTGAAGTGTAAGGTACATATGGTACATACATGACTACTTCAATGGGATTCCCAAATCTGTAAAGTATAATTTATAATTCGCAATAAAAATTGCACTAAGTCATCACTCATTAACAAAATCAAATGTCTCCATAGAACTTACTTTGCACGTGATGTGTGCATGATTCTTTACAAGTGAGAGGTTTTTTAACTTGAGATAAAGTCAAAATGCAAAGAATTTAAACGAACGCAATCAAAGAAATGAAAACTGACCAAAGCTAAAGGTTAGAGCATATTTAGAGCAAAAAAACAACAGTTGAAGACTAGATTTAACCGTGCCTTTACAAAATGAATCAAGGGCAAGAAACTATGCAAAATGCCAAGTTGCAATTAGAGTTGTGCCTGTGGTTTTTACTGTGATATAAACTAAACACATATCATGCCCTTGAAGAGAAGATACAACTTCTACTACGGCCAACCTTTGAGCCCATGATCTAAGCTGTGATAAGTGATTCTATCCTTGCTGTCACAATACAAATTTCATTAAAAGAATCTGCTACATCAGTGAATAAAATCTTCATGATTTCTATGCCTAAACACCTATAAATAAACATGCACAAATGTTGTAACAATATTATACCATATGTGACAAATTCCTAACATAGAATTGAGTAGTGAAAGAAACTCTTCTTTCACAAGAAATTCAAGTTTCCTTGGTAAATTCATATTTAACCCGACGTTTGTTCTAAGATTTTGTGCTTAATCTGTAATATTCATCTCTAATTTCATATTATTCTTTTGCATCTATGTTTAATGTTCATATCTATGGATAAATAATCATTTTAACTTAGGTTTTGTGAATCCAAGACCCGATTCATGTGATTTCAACACGTTTTAATTGAACATTAACTAGGTACTTATAATTAGTAGCTCGAACCTTAACTCATGAGTTTATGTGAGTGCACCATGTAGATTCATGTCTTATTTCATTTAAACAAGTTGAGAAATCATTCTTTATAATAGATCCAGGCTGCTAATGAAGTTGCTTATAATCACCTAGAAATAGGGATGGTAAAACTTTTTGTCACTTGATTTTAATTTTATTAAAGTGGGTTTTAATAAAATGATTCTTAGGCTTTATGTGGATCTAGACTGCTAATAGCTTGTGAAGAGATTCCAGTGGTATGATATTTTTAAATTAAAGTGTGGCTTACAACAATGGAGCATTTACACTTCGGTAACATGATGGGAACCTTATGGTCCTGAGTAGCAACACTACTCAATGGGTTGATATAAGCAGCTCAAATACCTATATTTCCTATCTCTACCATAATAGCCTTATCTAAGGGTCGTGGTCATTACTCATCTTTATCCATATTAATCCATTGTAATTAAACGAAGTAACATAACACAAATATTAAACCACTTAATATAACTTCTTTCTGATATGAATAAATATTGTTTTGCTACTGTTTCCCCATCAGTTACTTCTGGGCTACCAATGATGGCCTACCGCCTAACTACCATGCTGGCACCGCTTACAAGGTTGCCGCCTCTTTAATCGGATCTCAAAAATGGCCACGCATAAGCAATAAGCAATTATTAACCCTATCTTTCAGTATTAATTCCTTTAGGATATCTATCCTAATAAGCAATACACAAGTCACTATGTACCTAGTACAAAATCTATATTCTGAATAGGGATGCAACCGGGGCGGGTCGTTATAGGGTACCGCCCGCCCGCCCCGCTAAAAACCCTATAGGGTCAGACCCTATAGGGTTTAGGGTCGGGTTTTTGGGTTGTACTCATAACCCGTTGGGAAAACCCGACCCGGTTTAATTAAAAAAAATTAAAAATTTTAGTTTAAGGAATTTACTTATTCATTAGTTGAATGATGCTTTTCATATAATCATTTTGTTATTCATGTATTGAGTCACATGATAGGATATAAATTATATTTACAATTAATAATCACTGACCAATTATCCAGAGAAAATCGATTTCCATGTGCAACCTTCCCCACTTTTCAAAATTCATTTCTTTCCCATGCAACACAACAAAGTATAAAAATTAATTTTCTAAAAAAAAAATAGATAGTATATATATATATATGTAATGACAAATAAATCAAGAATATATAGATCGTTGTGCAGTTTCATCATTATTTTATTATTATTATTATTATTATTATTATTATTATTATTATTATTATTATTTTGAGTTGATGTATTATATATATATATATATGTAAGTCTTCTAATAATTTTAGGCAATGACATGTCTTAAGTTACTGACTTTACCTTATATATTCAGTTTTCACGTTTAATAATTTTTTACTTGTCTTTAACGTTTTCTAATTTTTTTTAAATAAAAATTAGGATCTTTATCAACTCCATTGAAATTTTTGCCCTCCTAAACATGCCTCACTACGATAATAATTTAATCAAATAATAAAATGATGCATTTAATTATGTAATAGATTAAACGGGTCGGGTCGGGTTTCTAAGAAGACGGGTTGGGTCGGGTTATGGGACACCCATTTTTTAATCGGGTCGGGTTTGGGACAGAATGACCCGACCCGAACCCGACCCGTTTACATCCCTAATTCTGAACAAACAGAAGATATATACCAGAAGATAAAACATGAGATAGACTCCTTACAAATATTTATTTCAAAGATTAATTCATATAACCATTTAAATAATTTATCAACTTATATCAAGCTTGTTGCATGAGCTAAATCTAGGGCGGTAAAGAGTGCTCCTATAAACACCAAAAGATAGATCAAAGGGATGCCAGGGGTTGCCCGGCGTGGCCACTCCAATGCTTAAGTCAGTCTATGGGTAGAAGTAGGGCTTATACAAAAAGATTGTCAAACAACTGATTTTCTCGTTTGTACTCTATGTTTTTTCTATTCCTTTCCTTGTCCCCCTTGCGAGGAAGGCAATGAGGTATTTATAGGGTTTTAGGATCGTACCAGGATAGCTAGTACAAGGCTTGGTACTAAGCGCGGAAATGGTACCCGAGTTGGTGAGCCTGAATTTGTGTAATGCAGCCAAACTGTTGATGTTCCCCCGGTCACGAGATATGACAAGGACATGTATTACAAGTGAAGAGGATGAAGACCCCATGTCGGGTTAGGTCTCGGTCGAGCTGGTAGACCCAGCGATCTAATAAGCTCGTAGAGCCATCCCAATGTGAGGACTTGATAGTGAGTCCTACATCACCACATACAGCTAAGGTGTTGTGCTCTTAGATGACTTGAGGTTAGGAATACCGAGCTTCCATGTTCATGGTCTTTCGAGAGCTATAAGGGTTCCTAGGCCCAAGAGACGAATGAGCCTATGGTTGTACTTTATTTTCAACAAAGCTCATATCAAATACTCATTTTTCTAAAAAATATACATTTAAAATAACGTACTCCTCTTATTATTCATGGTTTATCATATTATAATTATATTATATCTAAGCCAATTTTAAGCTAATATAGTCTTATAAGAGTTCACTAATTAGATTAATTGCTAAATATAAATTGTTGGTCTTTGAAGAACTTATTAAACCAATATTAATTAATAAATCTATATTAACTTAATTTTGCCAAGTTTGATAGAATTAATAAATCAAGTTCATTTTATATTTAACTTAGTCTACTAAACTCATTTTATGGCAATTAGGTCCTCAAAATACTAATTTCAATCACATATCCTATAATCAATCTAATAAACTTCTATTAAGAGAAACAACTCATTTAAGATATAATTATTCTATTTATATTTTTCAGAATCCATTTTTACCTCTAAATCAGTTAAGGAATTTAAACAAATTTCCTATTATGTTTATATTATCTTATAATACCGTATTTATAACTATTTTATTACATAGATTTCTAAAATCATAATAATTAATTATTCATCTTAAAATTAATATTTCAATATGAAAACACTTTATTTACTTTAATTTATATTTATTTGATTAGAATTAATTTATCTTAAATTCCAATATTTCATTTTCTATAGAAAACTAACACGCAGCCTAGTTTTAATAAATTAGTTCACTATTTTAAACATGAGTTTTTAAACTCAAATTTTTATGTAAACTACTTAAAACATTGATTTAAATTTTCATACATTAATTTGGCCTAAAATAATTATTTAATTAGGGTTTTAAATTTAATTATATCTAATCTAGTAGGAACAGGGGACAACATTGACAACCAATACGTTTGATTGAAATTGAGGATGATCCCAACCTATTCTTGGCCATTCCTTTATACCATAATAAAATATCTTCTTAAGCTTTTAAACCATTATACTTTCACCCAAAAAGGAGAAGAAAAAGTCAACGTTTCAGCCCCATACATTCACTCTACCATTGTTGGCCAAAACACTGTTTTGCCATGTTTTGGTATTTTGTAATTTAATTTTTTAAATAAATAAAATAGTAAATTTATTTAAAAAATTACTAAAATTTACAGTTTATATATAGACATATCAAACTATCACTTTTACAAATCTCATCCAAAAAATAAATTCATTCAATATTTTATTTAAATTTGATAACTCAAACTGTCCAGATTACCTATATATGCATATAAATTGATTTTCTAGCATATTTAAATCGTCTAAAACTTGTTTATTTTAGGTTTTTTTTTATCTAGTTTATACTTAGATTTATATTTTACAACTCAAACCATAAATCATAGCTCAAATTAATATTATTAACACAATTTTTCCAAAATTCTAGGATATTAACATAAACACACATATTTATATATTTACAGTATAATTTATATTTAATATATACTATATTTATTTGATGATTTTATTTCAATAAAACACATCAATTCAACATATAACACATACATAGATTTTGGCGCACACACACATACACACACAAAAAATAAATTTCACATGCTTTAATTTCTAACATATTTACATTTACATATACATATTTTGGTTTATATATATATACATATTTTGATCAAAATTTAAATCTATGTTTAGTTTTAGTAATTTACGTGAATTTAAATTTCATTAACACAATTAAACAAATTAATTATAATTACTTGAATTAGCAAAATCAACCAAATAATCTTTTTTGCTACTACTACCACCACTCAAGAGTTAATGAAGCTTCTTCAAACTTATTTTCTTAACTTCAACCTTGTCTTAAATCTTCAATTTCACCTAGGATTTAATTGAAATAAATATTAGATTATTGGGAATAAATGAGGAGATTAAGAAGATAAACTTAGGTAATAATTTACCTTATGTGTGCTTAGTTTATGGAGGCATTTTTGCACATTTCTTGAGAGATTTTTTATGGTGTTCTGAAAGAGAATTTTAAGAGATGGGGCTATTGAAAATGGAGGAAGGAATTAGGGTTTTCTAAGGCTTGTATTTATATTACTTCATATCTTGTAATTATCTTTAAGGTTAAGGACATTTTGATCATTTTACTTGAATAGTGTAGGGGCATTTTTGTCATTTCATATGCATTAGAATTCTCTAGAATTAGGGAAGGTTATTTTGGTTTTTTCACAAATTGGAATTCTCTAGAGTTTAGGGAATTATGTGGTGTGTGTTAGAGCATGTTAATGCATGGTCTTCTGGACTTAAATTGATAGGCTTATGGGCTCTTATTCATGATAATGAGCTTGGACTTAGATGTCATGGATTAAGCTTTTAGGTTATGAGCTTTGGCATTTGGCAATTAGATTTAAGAAGAAAGAATAGAGAATTTACTAATTGGCATTAGGAAATAAATCTAGAAATTCTAATTGAAGAGAATTTTATCTCATTTGAATTAAAGATTTTAGGGGCTTAAGAATTGATTTTGAAAGTAAATAATTGGTTTTAAATTTCTAGAAATTAAGAAGTTGGAATTTAGGCTAAAATTGCTAAATTGGATATTTATGGGTTTAGGTAGTTGAACTTGATGAATAGAGTTCAATTTATAATAGGAAAGGATTGATTAATTTGAATTTATTAAAATAGGTAGTTGAAGTAATTTAATACATTGAAGTGGTATTTATGGCATATTAGATAGGGGCTAGAGATAGTTTAGTAATTAGGTTTGATTAGTAGAAACAATTTAGATGGATTAATATGCCCTTAGATATTTTGTAGAAGTGAGGACAATTTAGTCATTTAGTATAGATAAGGATGAGGGGGTAATTTAGGGATTATATAAGAGAAATTCAATTGAACAAGTAATGTTGAAAATGACACATGAGGAGGAAGAATTAAATTTGTATAAGAAATCTTGAAAATGACTTGGATTAATCAAGGTTTGTTGGTGATTTTTGCTAGATTCTTCTAGGAGATAATAGTTGCTAATTCACTTCTTAAATAAGAAAAGTTTAATTAGGTTTAATTTTTGTGAATTAGGAATTTAGGTAATTCAACTTGATAAATTTGTTTCAAATTATAATTGGAAAGGATTTAGTAGCTTGGTATACTAAGGATAGGAAATTGAAATAATTTGATAGGTTAAAATGGTATTTGCTATATTAGAATCTTTATTTTCAATTAAATCCATCTACTAATTTAATTATATTAAATTATCTAATTATATTCTATAGTTTATAAAATTCAATTAACTAAACCATCTAGATTCAATTATTAAGTTAAATTTAAAAATAATATTCAAAACTGCCCACATTTTTATAATATTTAATTACTACATTCCTAATTTAGGTTGGTAAAATTCGAGGTATTTAGAATCATTTTGTCTTTTGAGAAATAAATATAGTAAAGGAAAATTAAATCAAAGACATCAATTTGTGAGTCGATTTAAATGAGGTAGTGATTGAGTGATTAAAAAGAGGACTAATGTTTCACAAAACGGGTCAAATAAGAAATCAACATTTTAAATAATTGAAAAAAGGATCGATGTTTTGAATAATTTTAGAAAAATTGTAAATTACCCCCTATACTTTTACCTAGGCGTGGATTCACCCTGAATTTTAAAATTAAACTTTTTCACTCTTTAAGCTTTCAAAAATTGGTACAGTTGAGGATATTTAACATTTTCTGTTAAAATAAAATGAGGAGAGTTGCAAAATACCCTCTCAAACATTTACCTATATTCTTCAAAAAAAAAAAAAAAAAAAAAAACAAACATTCACTTATATTCATATTTACCCTCCAAAAAGGTAGAGAAATTCATGGAAAACTTTGAAAGTTAAGAAGGTAAATCTACACTATGGTAAAAGTTCAAGGGGTAATTTGCAAATTCTCCAAATAATTTTTAAAATAATGAATCAACTATTTAAGTGGGTGACAAATGGACATGATTACTTATTTGAACTACTTTAAATGACATTGATCCAATTTTTTTAATCATCGAAATCATTGATTTCTTACATGACCTACTTTATGAAATGCTAATTCCTTATTTGAATTTACGCCTAAACATGGATACATTTTGATGTGATTTACCTATTTTAGCAACACAATAGTGTTTTTACTAAATTTTGAATCATCCTCACGTGGAGGGATTTGAGTTATTTATAGAGTTCGACTGTTAATGTCGCTCGCCAAATCACATTAACAATTGACATCTCTCTTAATGCATGAGCTATATTGAGAAAGGATGGAATTATATATGTTAATTCCAATGAACCTTGCTCAAGTTTATTATGTCAATTTTCCTTTAATCATTCTATTATCGTATCATTTAGCTTACAAGTTAAGTCTAATACTTAAAATATATAATTGTATGTCATATTTGATATTTATTGGAGCATAAATTTCTAAATATCAATATTTTTGGTTAATTTGTGCCTTTGACTTATAATAAAATTGTACTTAAAAAAATTTCCATAAAAATACTCAAACTATTAAAAATTTGCATCCATCGTATCCAAGCCTGAATCCGACCAATTCTTATCAAACAATTATGATAGTTTGTGGATGTATCTTTGTAATTTACTAATTTACCCAAAACCTCAACACAAACCTTGAATCTTTTTTCTTTTCTGAATTCTAATTGTGTAGTTTTAAAGTTATGAAATGACATATCCAATTACAATTCCACCCGTCCAATATTATAGCTGAATTCTAAAGATTTTAAATGTCATAGTTAATCAAATTTTTTCGTATTATATTCATTTACTTGATCAGATGCTCGAATTTTAATTTAAAAAAAAAAAGAAAAGAAAAGAAAAGAGTTGGTAAAATTGGCGATGTGAGAAGATCAAAACGATTAAAGAAATGTAAATTCGGTTGAGAAAAAGTAATATGAATGGAGTGAAATTAGCAGCTTGATTTTTTTTATTTACCGAAAAAAAAATTGAGATTTTTTAAATAATATCAAATAGAAAGAGAATCCAAGATGAAAACGCAACCCAACCACTCCGATAAAAAACAAAACAACTTTCTTAGAAACACAACCTAGATTTATCTAGTACTTATTCTAAGCTTCATGCCACCGGCAAACCCCCCAGCATTCAAGGTTCATAGACGAGAACCGGAGCTAATTCGTCCGGCTAAGCAAACCCCTCATGAATTCAAAAAACTATCCGATATAGATGATCAAGAAGGCCTTCGATCTCAGATCCCGATTATAAATTTTTATCGGGCGGATGAATCGGATATACATGTAAAGGGGAGGGATCCTGTGCAAGTGATACGAGAGGCGCTTGCACGGGCGCTGGTTTTTTATTATCCCTTTGCGGGGAGGTTAAGGGAATGGAGTGGCAGGAAACTAGTGGTGGAGTGCAATGAAGATGGGGTTATGTTTATAGAGGCTGATGCTGATGTTTGTGTCGAGGATTTTGGAGATCCAATTCAACCTCCTTTCCCATGCATAGAGGAGCTCCTTTATGATGTTCCAGGATCAAGTGGGATCCTAGATTGTCCTCTGCTTATACAGGTAAATTGAACTGATTGTTTTCTTTGACTGCTTGATTCTTTCAGTATATGGAAAAAAGAACAAAAAAAGTGTAAGAATATAAATTTTTTTTTTTAATCTAAAACTTTTGTGATTGTGAAGATTTTGAGATAAGGAAAAACATACATAGGAGGATTTTAACTGGACAATGATGAAATTTCTTAAAGAGGAGTGAGTTAATAAACATTTAGACATATTTGTGTGGTGGCGGGGGAGGGAAAGAGAGAGAGTAAAGAAGAAAGATAAAGAGTGTTAGGATATGTTTTATAGTAAATGGGAATATTTTGTTATATTTTTATACATGTGCAAAAACCGAACCCATATGTAACACTACTTTTTTATTAATATATCGATTTATATGTTAAATGGTGGATGGAAGATACATGTAAAAATAGTTACAATCTAAGATAGTTATAATTTATTAATTTATTATATCTTACCTTTTATGAATTAGATCCATATATAATTACCTTAATAATATTATATTTCAACATGGATCATAGAGTAATTACATCATGAAAATTGATTGATATTTACCTTGCATGTCGATATTACACATTACTTCCCAAACCTTTTTTTTAATTATTTTTCTCTTCATGGTTCCCTTTTTTTTTTTAAATTATTTTGTGCATTACATATGAACAACCCTGCCGTGATTGAATGAGAATGGATAAGAGGCTCGTGGATTGACGCGAGGAAGTAGGTATGGCTATATTTCTGGGACAGATCACATTACGAAATGCTTTATAATAACATTACGAGGACATTGATGATGAAAACACTAAAGCCACACGTGTGGTCTTCTTTTGAAGTTTAATAATATAATCATGATACAGTATTTTGAAATGCTTTATGATAAACAAATGCATCACCTTTATCTTAACTAACTTTGTACTGGGCAATGACATGGCAGGTTACACGCCTCAAGTGTGGAGGTTTCACTTTTGCCCTACGCCTTAACCACACCATGTGTGGTGCAGCAGGATCAGCTCAATTCATGAAAGCAGTTGGCGAGATTGCCAGAGGAGCTAATTCTCCATCCATCCTTCCCGTTTGGCAAAGAGAATTATTAGATGCAAGGAACCCGCCTCGTGTCACGTGCGTGCACCGTGAGTATGATGGAGTATCAGATTCAAGAGGCACATCAATCTCTTTAGATGATATAATGTGCCGCTCCTTCTTCTTTGGTCCCATGGAAATGGCATCTCTTCGCAGATTAGCTCCTCAACATCCTAGGAATTATTCCACCTTTGAATTGCTCACTGCTTGTCTTTGGCGCTGTCGGACCATCGCCCTCCAAACCAATTCCGAGGAGGAGGTGCGTGTAATGTTTGTTGTGAGTGCAAATTCTAAATTTAATCCACCACTTCCAGAAGGATATTATGGCAATGTAGTTGCATATCCTGTAGCCATAACAACTGCAGGAAAACTCTGCCAAAACCCTCTAGGATATGCCATGGAATTAATAAGGAAAGTTAAAGCCGAAATAACAGAAGAATACATCAGGTCTGTAGCGGATCTTATGGTAATTAAAGGAAGACCCCCTTTTAGGTTGGAGACATCCTACCTAGTATCTGATTTAACTCGATCTGGGTTGCGTGATTGATTTTGGATGGGGAAAAGCTGTTTATGGAGGGGTAGCGAAACCTAAGGTTTCTAGTTTCTATGTAGCTTATAAAAATCAAAAGGGAGAAGAAGGCATCGTGGTGCCAGTTTGTTTACCTTCTGCAGCCATGGAAAGATTTGTGCAAGAGCTTGACAGAATGATTAAAGGTCAAGTCGATACGAATAAGAAACCGAGTATTTCATCTGCATTGTAATTTGTTTTGATGATTTGAGCATATGGAATTAAGTATCAACACTTGTTGACTTTGGAGTAGTAATTTTTGGTTGGATAGGTTGTAGCATGGGCGTTAAGTGTTTCCAATTTTTAAAGGTATTTTCATTTGCCATGACAAATTTCATAACCACACATTAGGAATTATACCAGTATACCATAAGTTTATAGATCTGGTTGGTTAATTGGAAAATTGTAGTGATTATGTTAATATTAGATATTATCTTAGTTTGTCTGTAGCTTTTAAAATAAGTGTATTTTGGTATTAGATATTAATTTCAACATCTTATTGTTTTCCTAGCGAACGTGAGATTATGTTATTCTTTGTGTAGAATATGATATACTTACTAGTTAAGAGAGTTTCGTTCTCCTTTAAAAAAAAAAAAAAAAAAGAATGGTATAAGCTATCGGACATCTTTTATGATTAAAGAGACGTATAGTGTATATTTATTAGTTTTGTATCCTCTAATTTTTTGGATGTCATTTTTTTTTATATCAATCCATTTGATTGATATAATTTCTCACCTTTGAAAGTCATTAATCTTTTTAAATTAATACATACATAGATATATATATATATATATATTATGTTATTAGAAGCTTTGCTGGTATATGATATGTCTAGTGCCTAGTTAAATAATGTACTGCACAAATATAATTTAAATTTCACATATAGTATAAAATTTATAGCAAAAAAACAATAATAGCGTTGGTTTACCATAAGGCCAAACTCAAGGAAAGAGTATTTTATTTTAGCATTTTTTTTTTATTCAGCAATCAGCCAGAGTCAAACATCAAAATAAACCTATAATGTCTTTTTTTTAATGAAAAATCTTTTAAAATGGAATAAGGTTAAGAATAATAAAAGTATCTTTATATTCGAAACATTCACAAAATTGAATGGAATGAAATGATGACTAAAATATATATCTCTAAAAAATTTCCCTAATAATAAATATAGCCCAATATATATATATATATATATATATTGTATAGGATTAAAAAATAATAATAAAACTATAATATACTTAAATTTAATGAGGGTGGAATTGGCAAAATCAAATTTCTTTTCAATGCCAAGGAAGTACGAATAGACTATTTGCGTTTCCAATACATTAATATGGTAAAAAAGAAATGAAACTGGGAATTGCTATTCCAGCCCCATCCAATCTCCTGTATCAAATGTATCATTAATCCAAACTTCTTAACTTATTACAACAAATCCACCGATGATGTGTTTACCTATTTCACAAACATTAAATTTATAAAATATTCATTGTGAAACATTCACCTAATCAAACGAAACAATATGATTTTCCCTCCAAAAGATGCTTTATTTCATAAATCAAAAAGACTTAGCGGATGGAAGTTCCAATGGACAAGCAACTTTACTAACTGGCTTGGGGTTCTATAATACCTACCAGCTTTGCCGTAAATTGTAACCCAATAAGCACACGTATTATATCATAATTTATTTTTCTCTATTTCACTAAGCCAATCCTACGTCTACACAAGTACGAAGAAAAGATTAAAGTGAATTGTCCCTTGCTTTATTCTCCTGTTACTCATTTATGAATTTAAGCATTTACATCTTAAATCTTAAATATAAAAAAAAAAAGTAAAAAACCTTAAAACCCTCAACTATCACTTTATCCTTTGTTCAATATATATATTATATATATATTTTTTTTTTTTTAATTTTTTTTAATATTTGTTTATTATTTTATTTAATTGAACATAGTAAAAAAATGGATTTAAAATCATGTGTTTCAAACATTCAATTTGTTTTTAGTCATTTTAGTGAGAAACTAATATTTATGCCACTCTACACGGTTTTAAAATTTCAACTTGTTAATTTGAAAAATAAAAGGGTTGAGCGTATATGAAGCAAAGACATTAGTATTCAAGGTTTTTTTTTTCTTTTAAACAATTTGAAATGTCAACTTCCTCTCAAAATTACAAGATATTAATGCAACTAAGTTCAACCCTTGAACCAGCCTCGGCTATACGGGTCAAGGCCTAGCCATTGACTCGATAAGTAGACAAGTCATGATCGAGTAAATGGTCACGACATGTCAACTCATTGGTCAACTCTTAAAAAGAAAAAGAAAAAATGGAATAAAAATAAAGGTAAATAGGAAACAAAAGTTCAATTTCTAGCTAATTCCAATTTTGGGCCACTCGTAGCTGGATCCATGAATTAATGGGTCCACGCAAGATCCAAGTCAGGTTTGCCTATCTCCGGTGCAACATGGATTGTTCACAAAAATAATATTAAAAAAAGTGCTAATATTGATGCTGATAAAATTTAAGAACAATGAGTGTTGTCATTAGACTAAGTAGGCCAATGTTCCCATCCAGTGCGTATTGTAATAGTATGTCCGCTCAAATATCAATTAAAGTCGGTTCGGCAATGGGTGCTATTAAGGTACGATAGTATAGACGTCTTAAGGGTCTAATTCCCTTTCTAAGTGGTGAGGTGGGTTCTTTGAATCCCGAGCCGCGTCTAACGGTTCGGACCAATTAATTTTTTTTTAACAAATTCACTAGCTGAAAAAAAAAAAAATCGAAGAAATTTACTACCCTGGTGATCAATTAAACCATTTTGTGTGTTGTTCGCTTCTCCATGGCAAACATAGAATTAGGTCCACATGATTTCGAGGCCAGATTTGTTTAGATTATGTAAGACGAAAAGAAGACACCCACTTATAGTGGAAAATTATAACAAACTCATACAAATTTATGAAAATCCAACATACATATGAGAGTGTTGTGAGACTTTATCTCAATTATATGTGGTGAAAAAAGGACATAAATACATGTCAATCTAATAATTTGGCCCCGAAGGCAAGGGAAATGATTTTTGCATTTTATTATGGTCATATCAAAGGGGTCTACGTATCTAAATTTCAGAATTAGACTATCGTAGTTTACGTATTTCTTTTTTGTTTTAAAATCTTTAGTATGTTAGTTAATTTTAATTATGAAATGTAACATAGACTTTAAGTGACCCAATTATTATTTTCTTTGGAAACATAATTTTGAGTCGATATATTTTTGAAAAAAAATCTAAATGAGTCTATGTAATTTTTAAAACACCAATTAATTTTTTTTTAAATATGTGCTACTTTTCCATGTTGTACTTTATGAGGAGTGTTAGGAAAAAAGAGATCCCACCTTTTTCCTCTTGCCAAAAGGCAAAAACATGCAATAAACAAAATTGCATAAAGTAAATAACAAACACCAGGATATAACATGAAAAACCCAAAGTGGGAAAAACCACAGACCAGCAGCGCACAAATTCATCCACTATAACCAATACAATAGGATTACAAATTATTGTTCATCACTAGATTTCTCTAGTGGATTACCGATTCATCACCTTGAGCGGGTAGAATTACAAACAGAAACAAGATCTATTCATCTAGAGTTTCTCTCTCTAGGATTCCCTCTCTTTCTCTCTCTAGATCCATCCTATCTAGGCTTGAGAAGAGACACTCATCTTGTTCTCAAGTTTCTTCTCTTCATCACTGCTTCAGGCAGAACACCTTTCATCACCGTTGACCGGTGGAACATCGGAATAAGGATCAACATCTTGTCCCTCCACACACCCTACGGTGTGTCTCTACACCTTTCGGTGTATATAATCCACACGCCTCACGGTGTATCTCTATACCTCCTTGGTGTATATCAATCTACATGTCTCACGGCGTGTCTCTATACCTCTATCGGTGTATATCTCCACTGAAAGATAAGATAAGAAGAATTTATAAGAAAAACTAGGAAGGCTCACATTAATTGCTAGTCGTATTTATTCCATTTGACCAGCATTAATTTCTATGTTGACCAACTTTGACTTTTATAAATACTCCTTATCTTCAAGTCTTTTTCTAAATATATCCAAGGTATATTTAGAATATCCTTGGTTATAGACCCATATGAGTTAGATCTATAACCTTAACAAGGGGCTAAGAGTTACTTACTCCGGTTAGGTAGGGGTGATTCTTTATTTATTTTTATTTTTTTTTTGCTAGAACGTTAAGCAATTTTGCCAATATTGCTAGTTGTTAGGGTATAAGTGTGAAAATCTCACATGAAAAATAGGGGTCTTATATGAAGAGCTTATAAAAAGGAAAGACACATTAACCCATTGTTTTAAGGTTTTTTGTTATAGATTGTGTCAAAAGCTCATATGTGTAATCCTTCACAAATCCCGTTGAATTTTTCCTCATTGAAGGCATACTCTAAATTCTAAAAATTGGTATCAGAGCCTGGTTCGGCTGGAAAACTCCTATGGTTAACCCACCATGTGGAAAGAAGAGCTTTATGATGTGACTCGTTTGTGAAGCCTCTGGTATGTAGGTCACTTACAAAGCGAGCTTAATGGAGTCAATTTGATAAGCTTTTAAGGGGGAGTATGACCTATCCCGTTGTGGAGACTCATAATTGAGGAGGAAATTGTTAGGGTGTGAGTGTGAGAATCCTATATAGAAAATATGGGTCTTATGTGAAGAGTTTATAAGATTTTACAAGAAGAAAAGACCCATTAACCCATTGTCTTAAAGTTTTATATAGATGGTGTTAAAAGCCCATTTGTGTAATCCTTCATAAATCTCATTAGATTTCTCTTCATTAAAAGCATACTCTAGATCTTAACACTATGTGATTCCTTTTGTTTTTTTTTTTTTTTTTACGTCACATGTCCATTGTATTTTCCATTTCATGAGATCTTCCTTTTTTTTTTTTTAAAGTTTAATCACCACTCCAGCAACATTTCCAAATTAAAGCTGTCAAAGACAGCATATCCATGTCTTGTTATATTTTGCAAAATAATGTCCTGTGTTGAATTAAGTATTGTCTTTGGCCAGCTTTGTTTAGTGCTACCATTTCATAGAGGAGAGGCATTCAACAGCTGGGCATTTGCCTTTTAAAAAAAAATAGAGAAGGACCCAATTAGTATCCTATTTCATATCAAATTCATGCAATGTGAATAGTCAAAACATAAAATCGAATAGAAATTATAAATAATATTTAGTTTATGTCATGATCATATTTATCATTAGTTATTATATAATAGTATTTTTCATATCACGTATCGTTTTTTTTTTTTTGGCCAAAATATCATGTATTATGTCAACTTTACATTTTATCCATGATGTTGACGTGTTCATATTCATTTATGTGATATTGTTTGCACATATTAAGTGACAAATTTACCTCATGATGAGGACATCATGAATTTAAGTGGGGAAGAGTGCCACAATCCTGCATATATTTAGGAGGTTCAACTATATCAACTGGTTTCGGCCTGCCTTGGCCTCGTCAGGAAAGCGGCATAAACTCTCAACCAGTTTGTCCATGAGAGGCTAAACCTGCCTTCGAATGTAACTTATACCTCGAACAAACCCTTTATTGATGACACTCATAACTCTATATGCCCGAGTTAAACACCCCTGTAAAGCCCTCAACTCTCGGACCGCGTGACCTACGTTGTCAGCTTTGAATTTGCACGAGCCAGCCTATGTGTCTCTATTGGTTTTCCCTTTGTGTTGCTTACATATTCTTCTTATTTGTTCTAGGGTTTGTAGGAAATGAGTGTGTGCCTCTTCTCAAGCCTAGAAGGAAGAGAGATAGAGAGAGAAGGGAGGAAATCCTAAAGAGAAACTCTAGAGGAAGAAACTTGTTCCTGTTTTATAATCCACCATTTGTAGTGAAGTTTTGTGAGATCTACTGGTTTGGCGGAGAAACAGAACTCCACCGTCGTAGTGATGAAATAATGATCCACCGTTTGTGGTGATGATTGAGTGGTTCACTAGATAGATCTAGTAAAGAACAAACTTATAATCCCATTATTTTTAACAGTAGAAGAAATTGTGTGTTCCTGATCTCGTGGTTTTTTCTGCATTGGGTTTTTCACATTATATCCTAGTGTTTTCTATTTTATATATTTGCATTGTTTATTGTTTATCACATTTAGCAAGAGGAGATTTAACCCATGATCACAGGTTGATTAATTTTTTGATTAATCGGTTTTGTTTTTATCGTGATTAGGGTTAGGCTTTCTTCTAACAAGTGGTATCAGAGCCCAGGGTTTCAAAAAGAAAATTAGGTTTTATTGCTGCACAAATATGGCAGAATCATTAGGTACGATGATCAAACTAAATTTAAGCAATTACTCATATGGAAATCTATGATGGAGGATTGTTGTATTGCAAAGATCTATATTTTCCTTTAGGTGGTAATGCTGCAAAGCTATAGGACAAATCTGATGCTAATTGGACAATTATGTATAGAAAAACTATCGATTATATCCGACAATGGGTGGATCATAACATTTATCACCATGTTGCCCAAGAAACAAGAGCAGATGTCCCATGGAGGAAGTTAGAATCCATGTTGAGAGGTAGACGACCTTGAATAAAGCCTCCTTGATCAGGAGAGTTGTAAATCTAAAATACAAGAATGGATCCAACATGGTGGAGCACTTGAATGATTTTCAAGGCCTTGTGAATCAATTGTCTACTATGAAGCTGGTGCTTGATGATGAGATTGAGGTACTGTTGTTTCTGAGTTCCTTGCTTAATAGTTGGGAGACACTGGTTGTGTCTATTAGTAACTGTGCCCTAGAGGGAAAGCTCACCATAGCGGTGGTGAAGGATAGCCTGATGAGTGAAGAGGCGAGGAGGAAAGATCTTGATGCAAGATCCGATTCTAGGGAACTTGTTACTAGTAAGCCAGGAAAGAATGGAAGAAGCAGGTATAGAAGATCATCTGATGAGGATGATGAAATAGAGAAATCTAAGGGAAGGTCCAAGTCAAGAGGAAGGAGCAACCTTAGATGCTACTATTATGGCAAGCCAAGTCATATGAAGAGAGAGTGCAGACTCTAAAAGAGAGAGAAAGGTAAAGGTGATGAAAAGGATGAAGATACTACAGTTGCAGCAGTAGCAGCAAATGATGATGAGATTGTCATTGGCTGAGATGAGGATTGTGTTAGCCTTGTAAGTCATGATGATGACTGGGTTGTTGATTCTGGTGCCTCCTTCCATGTGACTTCACATGGTGAGTTCTTCTCAATTTACACTGCTAGTAATTTTGGTAATGTCGAAATGGGAAATACAGTAAATCCAGAATCGTAGGCATTGGAAATGTTATTTTAAAGACTAACACAAGTTGCAGGCTCATTCTCAGAAATGTCAAACATGTTCCAGATATCCACCTTAACCTTTTTTCTATAGGAAAGATTGACGTTGAAGGCTCTAGTAGCCATTTTGGTGAAGGAAAATGGAAGCTTGCCAAAGGTTCTCTCATTATGGCGAAATGAAGAAGATGAATACCCTTTACTTAATGTCAACAAAGCTAAGTAAAGAAGATGTGAATCCTGTACTCTCACATGGAGGTTCTAATGATGGCAGAAATGAGGGGGATTTAGTTAAAAAAGCCCAAGAGCCTCATCAACTGTTCAAGATGAGAAGATTTGTAAAAGATAGAAGACCATCAGTTAAATTTAGTCCATATGAGTATGTGATACTCATTGATAAGGGAGAATCAGATGGTTATAAGAAAGCCAGGGAAAATGAGAAGAAGAAAGGAAAGGTTAGAGCCATGTGGTTAGAGCCACTAAAATCCTTGCATGAAAATAGGAAAATTGACTTGGTGAAACTACCTAAAGGCAAGAGTCCTTTGAAGAATAGATGGGTGATCAGAGTGAAGACTGATGAAGACAGGTTACTACCAAGGAACAAGGCAAAAGCTGATTGTGAAAGGTTTCAATTTGATAAAAGGTGCTGCAGGAAGATAATAAGAATGGTGATACCTCCTATATGAGTTGGTGAGGGAGATTGTTGGGTTATAGATCCAACTCATATGGTTCTATAACAAGGAGATCCTAAATATATATAGTATATATTTAGAAGACTTTGAAATCATGATATCTTAAGTATAGAGCATATACTAGGAAGAGGACTTGGAGATAAGGAGAATTTTGCAACAATGGAAGATGTTTTTTGATGTATACAGGTTGAAGAGGAACGTACACTACCAGCATTGATCAATTATTTTGCTACCCTTCAAATTCAAATTGTTTACTGAGAGCAACAGAAGCTTAATGCCGGCCCTATGGGCTACACCGCCGGTGTAAGGGGCTACACTGCTAGTGTACAAGTCGGCATACAAGTCTCTAAAACACCGAAGTTTTCTGCACTACCCTTACACTGCTAGCTTTGAATTTGCACAAGCCAGCCTATGTGTATCTATTGGTTTTCCTTTTGTGTTGCTTATATATTCTTCTTATTTGTCCTAGGGTTTGCAGGAAATGAGTGTGTGCCTCTTCTCAAGCCTAGAAGGAGTATTCTAGAGAGAGATAGAAAGATAGAGAGAAAAGAGAGGAAATCCTAAAAAGAGAAACTCTAGAAGAAGAAACTTGTTCCTGTTTTTTCATCCACCATTTGTGGTGAAGTTTTGTGAGATTCATTAGTTTGGTGAAGAAACAGAAATCCACTGTCGTGGTGATGAAATAGCGATCAACCATTTATGGTGATGATTAAGTGATCCACTAGACAGATTTAGTGAAGAATAAACTTGTAATCCCATTATTTTTAATAGTGGAAGAAATTGTGTACTGCTGGTCCCGTGGTTTTTCCTGCATTAGATTTTTCACGTCATATCCAGGTGTTGTCTATTTTATATATTCATATTGTTTATTGTTTATCGCATTGGGCAAGAGAAGATTTTACCTCTGATCATAGGTTAATTAATTGTTTGATTAATCGGTTTTGTTGTTATCTTGATTAAGGTTAGGCTCCTAACACAAACCAGTATTACTCATATTTATGATTGCTCCCCTTTTTTATATAGTACATGATGGACAAGCATCATTTTAATTGTATTAGGTAAAAAAAAATAAGAATATAGTATATAAACCTTAATGGTGAATCACATTTGTTTGCATAGACATAATCATTTGTAATACTTGCAGAAAAAAAAAATAGATTTTCATTTTCTTTTCTTTATTCCTTTATCCATAGGTTGACTCCAAACAAATAATAGGAATGAATACAATTCTAGTATTACTTAAACAAATTCTAGAAATAATACAATTTTTGGTATTACTATACATATGTTATTTCATTAGGTTACTTTACTTCATTATAGATTAAATTTATCAAATTACTATATTAATGTTGTAATGCATCATTCTTATCTTGCCCAACCTTAAATTTGTCAAATGCAAATGGCATGTTACATGCCTCAAATGTGGAGGTTTCATCTTTGGCATACCCTTTAACCATGCCATGAGCGATGCGGCAGGATTAGCTCAACTCATGAAAGCAATTGGAGAAATAACTCGAAGAGCCAATTCTCCATCCATTCTCCCCATTTGGCAAAGAGTGCTCTTAAGTGCTCGGAACCCGTCCCATATCATGATCAAATTCTTAAAATTAATGATGCAATGAACTCTATTGACATAACTCGTCACTCGTTCTTCTTTAGCCCTAGAGAGATATCCTCTCTTTGCACATTTGTTCCAAAACATCTAACCCATTGTTCCACACTCAAATTGCTCAATGCCTACCTTTGGCATTATCGGACCATAGCCCTCTAACCTAACCCTGAAGAGGAGGTGTGTGTGCTATGCATTGTGAATGCAAGGACTAGATTCAATCTCCTAGTCCCAAGGATACTATGGTAATGTGATTGCATACCCTATTGCAATATCAACTGTAGGAAAGCTCTTGCCAAAATCCTTTAGGATATGTAATACAATTGGTAAAGAAAGCTAAGGCCCAAGTAACAGAGGAACACATGAACTTTGTAGTAGATCTTATGGTAATTAGGGGAACACTTCGTTTTACATTGGAAACATCCTATTGATGTTAGATCTAACTAAGGCTAAACTCTGGGATACGGATTTTGTACAAATTTTGAAGGGCTAGAAGGAATTTTAGTGCCAATTTAGTTGCCCTTTATAGCCATGGAAAGGTTTGTTCAAGAACTAGGTATCATGATCAAGGGCAATCATGATGGAAACCAAAAATCCAGCATTGAATCTAAACTTTAATTGCATTAGATATATGAATGGATTGGATTAAGTATCACCAATTCGCCTCAATTCTTTTTCAATTTCACATCAGTGATTTGCATAAAGGTTTAGAGTCCAAAGAGCTAGTAAACCTTTCTATTGAATACCGTTATTTTGTAATTGTAGTTAAATATCTCATAGGCTTAGATACAAATTAGGACAGTTATAGAAGTATTATATATTCAAGAAGGCATTCATAATGAAAAATGATGACTAAAATACCTGGATGAGTATGACACATACAATTAAAATTATTTAAAATGTTTACTTACTCATTTCTTTTACTCTCAGATATCCCATCTCTCCTTTTATTCCTTTGATCCTATATTTATTCAAAAAATTAACAAATCTTAAGTTCATTTACTCAAATCGTAACCCATACGCCTAATTAGAATTTTATCTTTCTTAAAAAGTTTCTCATATTCTAGAAACCTCCCTCCTTCTATTGATATGATCTTTATTCAATTCTTCCATGACCTTTTTTTTTAAGGGTTAATGTCAAAAACGGTACCTCAACTTTGACTAAAAATATGCAATTAGATACCTAAACTTTGAAATTGATCAATTTAATACCTAAACTTTAAAATTGATCAATTTAATACCTAAACTTTGAAACTAACCAATTTAGTAGTTGATAGAACTTTTCATGGGCCAATAGTACCTTCGTCAAGTTCTTTCAGGTACCAAGTCGATCAATTTTAAAGTTTTTTAGGCAATAAATTGATTAAATTCAAAGTTCAGGTAACTAATTATATATTTTACTAAAGTTCATGTATTATTTGTGAAATTATCCTTTTTTCTTAATTATTAATTTTGGAAACCATAGGTCTATTGTATCACCAATTCCCTTCAATTCCTTTTCAATTTCACATTGGTGATTTCCATGAAAAACTGTCTCCACAAGTAAGTTGCACCAAACTTTTGAGGGTTTTTATGATTGTCATCAATATTGAGTTGATTTTCTATGGGTTTTTTGTACAGATATGGGGTCGTTTTCAAAACTTTATCCGAAAATGGGTTCCAACTCAAACTTATTACATGCATAGGCAAAGCATGTGCCTTTATTATAGCTTTATTCTAGATAACAAGGCATAGATTGTGCTTGGGCCTTTTATTGTCAATAGAGAAGGTACAGGCTTAGCTCGCACCTTCATTTATTAGATGAAAGGCACAGGTTGTTACACCTTCTACTGACATAAAATTAAAAATCACGCATGCAAACATTCATTCCCATATCTATGCTTGAAAAATTAACCACGCCTTCTTCATTCTCTCTCAATCCCCATTTTCACCACACACTAAATCCTCTTCAAACCATCTATCAGCATTTTACTTCATCCAAAGGCGTTATTTGGATAACGAAAGGCCTGGAAAGGTAAAAACCCTAACTTTTTCATCTCATTGTGCTCATTATATGTTGTTGGTTAAATTTTGAAACCCTAGTTAGTTAGTGAGCATGTGCTGGTTGATGATGTATTGTTGTAGTGTGTGAAAGTCAGTGTAGTTGTTATTTTGTAGCAATGTGTCACCATGCATCACCATGCATGTTTATTTGTACACATAGGACGTTTACCATTGTTTTGCATTAATTCTTCGAGCTACTTTCCAAAAATAGGTGTGAGGAAAAACTATATAATCTCTATACATTGATAGCTTTATAACATTGTCCGTACACAATGTGTGGAATATGTAATGTGATGCGGGTTATGTGGATAGGTTCAAAATGGGAGACTTTGTTAGATTTATTGTATACGCCCATGGAAATATTCTGAATGGAGAATCTGGACTAGATTATGAAAGGCCTTTAATTAAGAAGGTGAAGGTACGGGTCGACGCAAATTATTTTGCATCTGTAGAGAAGATACGCCAAGCCATTAGAATTCATAATAGTATTTCAAGAGTGGAAATAATCCACAAGCATCCGCGTATGTATGAATGTGGTGCTACTTTCATGCTGGTCTGTGTTGCTAATAATGATGATGTGGATGGTTTAATTTCCTAAGCAAGACAATTAAGAGAAGGTCAAAACCCAGAGTTGTATGTTAAAATATCTAGGGAGTTTGTCGCTCTACCGGAAAACCCCGTACCGCATGCAAACTTTCCCAATTATGCTTTCCAAATGCCTAAGCAAACACCTCAAGTTATCCTCTCATAGATTGCACACATCTATCTCCATGGGCACTCATTAGAATTAAGCAATTAGTCTCTTTAACACTCATAGCCACAAGGTGATGTCTTACTTGCCAATGCATCATGAGGAGTATGATCCATAACCCATGACTGAATCATTGTCTAAAATTGAAGCTAAAATTGATGTAGAAATAAGTAATATAGGTGGCTCAAATGAAGAGGACAATTCACATGACAATGAGGAGAGTACGAATGAAGATGTGGAAAGTTTATAAGACAATGAAACTCTAGTGGATCAAGCTATGAACAAGATGTACCTAGCTTCATCTGCCATTCGAGATAGTACAATGCCACCAAGTGAAAATCCTCCTAAAATTCAACTTACGAAAATGGAAGTAAGAAATGTCATTCCATTTTCTAACATAAGCGGTGGTAGTGAGTACATAACCTTTGAAGAGTCACAAATGACAACATATAGTAACATGCATAACGTTGAAGATTTGGCAAAGGGCATGAGATTCAACACAAAGGACAATCTAATTTGAGATGTGAAATTGTGGCATGGGAGGACCAACTATAAATTTTAGGTTAAAGAATCAAAGAAGGGAATGTGGTTTGTTCATTGTGCTCAGCAGGAAAATGGTTGTAAGTGGAGACTATAGGCTTGTAAGAAGAAGCTCAAAGGGATTTTTGCTATTTCTATGATGGACAGTCCTCACACATGTGTAAACCCAATCATTTCTCAACATCATCTACGATTAAGATCTAAGGGTCTCACTAGGCATTTCCTTAACAGGAGAAAAATGATCTATATGTGAAGATGAAAAATTTGGAAGCTGTGGTAGAGGATACATTCAGATACAAAGCTGCTCAAAGGCATTTATTGGGGGCAAAGAGAAAGGCAATTGCAATTGCATATGGTAATTGGGAGAAATCATACAACGAACTTCCAAAGCTCCTTAATATTATTGAAGTCATAAATCCTAGGAGTCAAATAGAATGGGGCTATACGAGGAATCTCACACAAGACCAATCGGTATTGAAGTGGGTGATTTGGACGTTCGGATCATGCATCAAGGTATTCAAATATTGTAGGTCTGTAGTGTGCATTAATGGTACTTCTTTAACGAGGAAATAGAGTCATATCTTACTCGTAGCTTGTTGTGTAGGCAGAGCTAATAACATTGTTCCATTGGCATTTTATACCATTGATAAAGAGACTATTGAGGCATGAGGCTAATTTGTTAGGAAGTTAAAACAACATGTTGTCAAAAATCATGGTAATGAGTTTATTTGCCTTATATCTGACGAAGGGACTGGTATAATGTCGGATAGTGGCCGACACATCAAATGGTTGGTAAACGGCCTTTGCTATCCACTACTACTGCATAAGGCATGTGGCTAGTAATTTTAATAAGGTTCAAAAGAATGCCCAATGTGAAAAGTTCGTCACATATGCCGCCTTGTAGGCTTAGCCACGAAAATTCGAATGGTTCATGGAATTGGTCTAACAAGTAAAGAAAGATGCTTTAAATTGGTTTGATCATCAATAGCTTCAAAAGGAAGAATGGACATAGGGAATTGTTGATTGCAGGCTAGGGAGGATGTGCTACTGACAATTCGACGCCACGAGCAATCACTTCGACATGATGAGGCAAAAGTTGTGTTGAATTCATGGATGTTCCCATATTTAAAGTAAACAGGCTTCATTACCCTTAGCCAACTTCCTTACATTCAACTTAACTAGCATCTCATCACATCACTAGTTGAGAAGTGGAGGCTAGAGACGCATACCTTTCACTTGCTAAGTGGAGAACAAATGATTACACTTCAAGATGTAGAAGTCCAATTTAGGTTGTCGATACTATTGAGATTAGATGTACAGTTGTTCTCCTCCAGGTTTAGGCATGGGATAGTTTCACACACGTGGCTCCTTTCACCCATTTCTACATTATAATTATTAGTGATAGGCCTCTAACAGCTAGATGCCATGTACCTTGAGACATTACACACCACCCCACTCATGCATTATAGTCATAACTTGATGTATTGGATAGACAAAGAGAAAGAAAAGTACATTTAAACTTTTTTTAAATTTGCAAAAGGACCTTAAATATGGATTTTAACTAATTTTATTTGTCTTTTTGTAGGTTTAGTGGCAACCTTACCCCAACGAGCTAATGAACATTATACCAGTATACTATTGTGCATTAAGCATATTTAGACTGCTAAAGTACCACTGATATGCTTCCATCTAGTGGAGTTGTAGTCACTAAACCAATTGATACACCAATTTGGTGGTTTCTAGCACATCCTTGAGAATGTTAAGTATAGTACAGGCGAATTATTCACTAATATGTTGGTCAAACTAGGGCTTTGCTCGGAGAAATTATAAGTTCTAGCAAAACAATCATTATTTTGAAAATAGGAATACCAATATATAATGATGCATTTTCCTCATGTAGGCTAACAAGTTCCATAAAATCAAACTGGCTTCCAACTTTGCTGTAGCAATTCAAACTGCAGATCAAAGAAAGCAACTACTTGATGAACATGGAGAAGTGGATATGTACCTAATGCCTCAGCAACACGAAGAAATCCAACCTCCCCATTACCAACCTAAAGAAGAAATCCAGCATTACCATTAGCAACTTGATGAAAAAATCCAGCATGAGCATTAGCAACCTGAGGAAGAAATCTAACCACAGTATGTCCAAGCCGAGGAAGAAGTCTAACCCCAGCATATGAATATGCTTGCTACAAGAGGTAGACATGGTGATGGAGTACATCATCAGTCCCACATGTGGGTTTTGGTGAATACCTCCTTGAGGATGTTATAGGTACATCATCTAGTAGATGTCATATAGTAGAGGTGATATTATAGGTAGCTCATTAGTGTATAACATTCTAGCTACTGAATACAACACTTATCATATTCCGACCCTGCCTACTCCTCAAAATGGAAAAAGGTCGACATGAACCATTAGATCCCAATACGGATATGACGGAAGGTGTCACATAGCTTCATCGTCTCAGCCAGATGATTCCAATAGCCCCTCACCAATTTGATCATCATGAGGAAGAGGGCAAGGCCATCTAGCATGGAGATCCACAACCCGAGCGGCTACATAGGTATTCATTGGTCTCTTCACTCACCAGCATTTTCACTAGGAAGGGAAAGAAGAAGAAGAAGTAGATTTTATGTATTTTGTACTTGTTTAGAATATTAGTGTTTATGTTGAACCAGTAGACTTGGCATTTTAAACTTAGCTTATTATTTTGCCTTATTTTGTTCTACTCTTTTGTCTTAGTGTTACATTGGTGTGATGGTGGTGTTTTCTATTGTGAATTGAGAAGGTGGATTGATTGTTGTACAAATGTATTTTGGATGGCTATATTTACTTTGGTTTGGGAATTGATTGTTTGATAAATGTAAAATAAAAAATTTATAAAAAAAAAAAAAAGTGAAGGTTTGAATATGGAACTGCCCTTTGTAGAGTTCCCAGTGAAAGGTATGGGTTGTGCTTGAGCCTTCAATATTAACGATTGAGGCACAGGCTAAGTCAGCGCCTTCTTTATTGACAATAAAGGGTGCAGTCATAGCCTGTGCCTTCTTCTTTAAAATAAAACTAGCTTATGCCTTCACTCGCCTATATACGTAATAAGTTTGAATCGCGACCCATTTTCGAATAAAGTTTCAAAAAGGGCTCCATACCCATGCAAAAACCATTTTGTACGCGTAAGAATCCAAGAGCAACATAAAATTATAGTTAGAGGATACTAATTTTGCTCTCTCCCAAGTCCCAACATTTCCTAAAGTTATTAAAACTATAGAAACTTTAAAAGATGTTCACATCAGAATTTTTTTCCCAATATATTACTAATTTATCCTTTCATATTACTATTGTATAAATTTTTTAAATTGTTTTAGTACTAGATTTGACCTTATTGACTACTAATATATTTAGTTAGGTTAACAAAACCCTGAACGCATATGACAAATCAACCTTAAAAAAACAATTATAAATACATACTTATATAAAAGTTTTATTTGCATCTTTTAGATATAACAATTTTTTTGGTTTCTCATAAATTTGAGATATCTTAGCAACAGCTATGAGTCTATCATTTAACTCAACAGAACTGCTTACTTTAGAATTCTGTCAGCAGAATCCTTGGATTCATCATCAGACTATTAAAATCATCATTATATTATTTGTTATGATCATTTAGATTATTTCAATAATTATATTATGTATAGGACAATCCATCAATAGACTATAAAAATTTCATCTCTGTGTGTGTGTGTGTGTGTGTGTGTGTGTAATATATAAATAAATGTCTTATAATGAAGACCAAAAGTATCATTTGATATAAAATAAAAGGGTTTATGGTCCATCCTAGAGTATAATTTAATGTTTTGCAAAGTGATAGACACGTAATTGAAGATAAAATGCCGCACACAAGGCCGCCAACCTTAGCTTCAAAGCCGCCAGCATAAAATCTATTCACTACCAGCCTTCATGGTGCAGAATTATCTCCAAGAGCTCTAGGCCGCTAGGATTTTTCCCTAAGCCGTCAACCTTTTCTATTTGGAAATTAAAAGGTTTTTTCAAATTTCTTTTATAACCTAGGCATCTCTTATCTCCAAAATCATTCCTAAGCTTGAAATTTCCTAAAAACCTCTCTATCGGTGATCTTAGCATCAAGAGAGATCAACAATCAAGATTAAGATGAGTCGATCCTGTTCAAATCTTTAGAGAATTAAAGGAGATAATCTTTTTCTAAATTTCTCTTTTGGTTTTGAAGGGAGAATTGAAGAAAAAACCCTAAGTCTTGTTCGTGAATTGTATTATGCAATCAAGAAGGATTAAGAATCAAAGTCCTAAGTAAGTATGAATCTTTTCTATCCTTATGGTAATGTAGAAGTAATCTTTTTCTAAAAATTGGTCTGAATTATATTAAAGGGAGTCATAGTTAAAGGAGTTTTTGGAGAAGCCCTATTTTGTTGGAGATTATGTTGTTTTAAAATCAAAGGAGGTAGGTGTGTACAACCTAGATTGTAATTCTTTTCAGATTAAGGTTTATATGATAAAAAGAATATGTTTGTTTTATGAAAACATGTTAAGAATAAGAATTTGCTTATGTGATCAGGTGTATTGGTGAAATTAGGGTTCTGTTCTTAAAAGCTATTTTAGGTACGACCTTACCATGCTTGTTGTTTGTGTTTGTAGAATTAAAAATTATAAACTGATTAAATGATGTCCGGCTTTAAATTTGATCTGCCGCTTATCTATAGCCGGTTCTTGTAGATTGGGAAGACCATTAGTACTAAGATAGTGCCTTAGCGATGTATGTGTGGTGTTGTCCTAATTAAAGTTGTGCACAGAAATGATTCTAGTGTGTGTGGGAGTTCCCAACACCAATATATGTATATATTTCTATTTTTTTATATGGTTGTTTTTACGGGGTCCTGTGTTACTCCGGGTTTAGGACTAGTCATAAATAGTTCCAAATTATATTGTTTATTGTCTATTTAAAGATAATAATTTGTATTTGTTGTATTAGTTACTAGGTTGTATGTGAAATTGTATAATGCATATTCATATGCATGTGTTTATGGTATCGTGTACTAGGCCTTTGTGCTCACTCTTTTATATTTCAGGAACAGGTGATGAATCCGAGTTTTTTATCTTTCTGGATACGACATTTATGTCAATTATGGGGAGGACGGTAATGGACTTGATTATCCTACTGAGCTTTACTTGTGAAGTTTTAAACAATGTTAATGTTTTTGAAATCTTTTTGAAGCATCTTGTTATGATAATTTAAGTTTAACTTATGTTGGCTTTGATTTATACCAACTGTATTATGAAGAAGTTTTGTTGGCATGATTGATTTTCAAACAGGTATCCTTTTATAGCCTTAGCGTGTCTATCTTAAGTGAAGACACGTGGCGGGTAGTAATGCCTTCAGATCATAACGTTATAATATATATAAAATCATCATTATATTAATTGATATAATCATTTCAATGCTTATGTCGTAAATTGAACAGTCCATTGACAGTGGGCTGTAAAAGTTATATATATATATATATGGGGCAGGATGGACCATGCTTGTTGTTGGATAATTGCAATACCAAGCCTATACCTGAAGTTGCCTATAATGCCAAATGTCTTTATGAAGAATCTACTTATATTTATATTACCATTATTCTGTTTTGGAACTACCTGTGCCTTGTAAGTTGATTGGCTATCCGGCCTTTGCCGGCCAAAGCAATGTCTTCACCCCCTTCAAGCAGTAATTATATGCCCCCTTTGGTTTTCACTCCAAACAAGCACCAAAATAATAATATGATGAACAAGAGAATGAATGGCAATGGTGGTCTAGCTCATCCACCCAAAATTGAACGCAAAAACAAGGATAAAGATGAAGAACTGCTCCTCTTCCGTGAATTGCACCGCCGCGCGAATGTTAGCCTCCTTCAACCTGTTTCCGATGAGTTTGAGCCGAATGTGGTTGTTGGTAAGAATCTCCATTACTTGTGTATATACATGTGGTTTCTATTATCTATTGAATATTTTTTTTTTCACAGAGTATGTACATTTTCTAATACATGTGTGTGCTTGGGGCTGTAACTGATGGTGAATGAAATTTTTCCTCTTCCATGTTTATATTTATTGTGCATCATTAACCATATATTGCTATTTTTAAGTGTAACATAAATTCAAAAACATTATTGATTGGATTCTCCATAACAACTTCCAAATTCCACTCGAAATTTAGTATGTCACTTTATGATATTTAAATGACAGTACTGAGTTTTTTTTTTTTTTTTAATCTCAGGAAACTATCCAAATTATAAACATGGATCAACCAAAAAGACTGCAGGATTTGATTTATTTGTGGAATCCCAAAAAAATGATTATGATTGGTAAATAATTGCTACCATAACTTATTAATTAGGCTCCTTGACAATGCATCATGACCCACTTAACCCTCTCATTCATTTCGATTGATTGAGTGTGAATGAGATTTCATGGACATATCATGACTTATCCATCATTCATCCTGTCATCATTCATCCAGCGTATCATGCTCATTCCATCTTTTTTTCATCACATAAAGGTGAAAGCTGAGTCTATAATACTTAAAAAATGATCAATTTTGCTAAATTTGTGAAGGTTGAAGACTCCACCGGCCACCCCTTTATTTCCATCCCTTGAAATGGAAGCAAATGCCAAAGAGCTCATCAAACACCGTGAGATTCCCATCATCCAACCTCTTTCACGGGTATGCCTTATTTGCCCCATTTTTCTTGTAAAGCGTCTAAACAATCTTTAAAAATTACATTTATTTTTTTCATCTAAGTTTAGTTAGTGTACCTGATAATATTTCACTCTCTACTATTATTAAATTGGAAAAATCATAAAAATGCAAAAGATGATATATTATCCATTTCACTTAATTGAGGTAAATGTACATCCATAATAAATTATATCATGAACAAGATTTTCTAAACTTGTAATTTGATCTAAAATTAAAATTTATAGAATCAGTAAAATCATATACAACCAATAAAATCGTAATCCTATAGAATGATACATCAAAACTCATAACCACAAAAAATTTACACTCAACAATTTTATATTCATTTTGATTGGAAAAAATTTCATAAAAATTATAAACTCATGCAATTGCATAGGTTTGACTAGTAATGTAAACTATTAGGACAATTCACACCATTGGTCTAACCATATTTGTTGTATGCATCATTGTTATTTATTAATATTCGACCGAATTATATGGATGAATGGTTTTCTTAAAATTGGGATGCTCACTCAACTGAATCAGTTTGCTGGAAAGGGATCAGAACAGGAACCGACCGATGGATCAATCAAAACAAACAAAACCGGAACAAGACTGGCAGCAAGATCTGTGACCCCAAGTCACAGGCCAAGTATTCAACTAGTTAGTACAAGAAACCATGAAGCAACATCAACGAAAAATCCGAATCAGAAGATCACTAGCAGTAGCAGAGGAAGAGATGTAGTAGCTTCTTCCAAAGCAGCACATCATGATGATAAAAAACAAATGACTAAACTGGTCCTGAAATAAAACCAACTAGGAATAGAACCAATGCTCTCCCTTGGTTAGATCAACACTTCCAGGAATGCAATATCCAGGCTTAATCAACCAGGAAAAGCCCCGAATCTTAGGAAAGATCGTCCAATGTCTGCTACACGAGATCGGCCTATCAATTGTGTGAAACCAGGAACAACTAATCAGCAGGTTAAGGAAAATGTGAAATCTAGGAGGCAATCATGCTCACCGAGTGTGACTCGGGGAAGGAAACTGGAGGGAAATCAAAGTCTTGGAGATGGTTTCAGTAACAATGCCAAAGGAATGCGAGGTCAAGATGGAAATGGAAATGGAAACCAATTTTTAGGGAGTAAAATAGTCGAGAAAGTGATGAATGCGCGAAAATTGGGTATTCAAGGAAGAGATCAGCTCAAACATGGAGGACAGATGATGAATAAGGATTCTTCTAAGTTTGTTCCATTGGACAAGGCTGGCTCTCGATCATATGGTACTATACACTCTTTCTTTGCTCATCTATTGAGCACCACCTCTTCCACCTGTACAAGTTTGATAAAAGGATTAATGTCGTGAATAATACCTAATTTTGAGAAAATATGCGATATAATATCTAATTTTGAAATTAATCAATTTTATATTTAAAAGAATTTTATTTGTATATCAATAGTATTTTCATCAAATTAATTAATACTACTATCTGACGTAACATTTTTAATAGGTAAATTACACTAGAAAATCATAACGTTTTTAGATAAGTTCATTTGAGGCCATAACCTTTTGAGTGATTAAAAAAAGATCACAAAATTTAGAGAAGTGAGTAGGTCACCAATAACACATATTAACAGGGAAAAATTCATAATTAAAACTTAGAAGATCTAGCACGTTTTGACATGTGCTGGTGACCTCAATTGACCTGTTTCTCTAAACGTTATGACATCTTTTTAATCACTTGAAACATTATGATATAAAATAAACTCACTCCCTAAACTTTGTGATATTTTTTTAATTACTCGAAACTTCGTAACCTTAAATAAACTTACTTTTAAATATTGAAACCTTTCAATGTAATTTATTCAATTTTTTACTAATATGATTGTGATTTATTGGTATGCATAAAAAGTTTTTTTAGATTATGGATTGTTCAATTTTAAAATTTAAATGTTAAATTAATTAATTTTAAAATTTAAATATTAAATTGATTAATTTTAAAATTTAAATACCTACTTATATATTTTATTAAAATTTAGATATTATTCACAACGTTTATTCTTGATAAAATAATAATATGATAAGATGATGGAGGTTTATCTTCAAATTCAATTGGAGAGTCAAGATGTTAATAGTACAAAGAGGAGATAAACGCCACTATTGGTATAACTATGCTACATGTCTTTGATGTGACATACATCAATATATACCTCAACACCTAACGTGTCACATTAATATATCTTTCGCAACATCTAATGGTTCAATCAAATTCGACACATGATAAGATGTGATTATAAACTGAATTTTGTTCCACACACTGCAGCTATACTGAGTTGCCTGTTTTTGACTTGTAAAACTTTCGACAGGACACCAGAGAAGATGTGATTAGCTGCCTCCGTCTTTTCTTCGGGAGATTTTTGTCTGGACCTAGTCTTTGTGGACCGTATTCGTACAAGGTAGCCCATGTTTGCCAGGCCTCTACATGGAAAGGAATAATGCACCATTAGTTCAATTTTTTATAATTCATATTTAAATATTTATTCTTTACCACCTACTATCTACACTTTCAATTTGATTGTAATTTATTGAAAATTTAAATATAAAACTACCAATTAAATTGAAACTTAAGCTCGACTTATATTGTATTTAGTCCAATCTCTAGTTCCAATTCGAAATTTTAAAACTTGAGCTTGACTTTCACTTAATTGAGTTTAAAATTTTAAGTTTAAGTTCAACTCAATAATAATACTTAATAAACTCAAAGTTGACTTGTTAAACTCATTTAAATTTAAATTATTTGCAAAAAGACAATTCTTCTTATTTATAATTATATCAATATCTAAAACTTGATTTAAACTCAATCCAAATTCTACATACGCAAGTTAGTTGAGTCAAATAGCATAAGTTGAGCTCAACTCAGTTAACTATTTAAGCTGAAGCTCCACTAAATTAACTATTTAAACAGTTTAAGTTCGACTTAACTATTTTCAAATCAATCCCTAGTCAAATTTGAGTTAGAGAGAGAAAATAGAAGGCAGGGGTCAAAAGTTGGTTTTTTAAGTTGTAAATCTGAATGTTTCATTTTAAATGGATGAATTTTCTATTCCAAGACACCCAACAAAACTGGAAAAATTTTAAATGGATAATTTGACCCAATAATCTTAAGTTGATGTTATATCATTATCATTATCCATTTCTGTGAGCCAATAGTTGCAAATCCAAAAGATATTCTCTCCTTGTAAATAATTTTTGTAAAAATTTGATGGCAAGTGGTGCATCAAATACAAAATTCAAGAGAAAGATTAAAGTCCCTAAGTATCTATTTTCAACATATATAATAGATCCTCATAAATAACCACAATAAACTAATCAAAAGAAACTCAGTACAACTAATTCTGAGGAGCTATCATATAAAACCCAAAAAAAAACAAAAATAAGGAGAACAAAAGAGATCACTCTAATACTTGACGTCGAGCATTTACTTGTAAGAAGAAAATTCCTTAGAATGGGTAGTTACAATTGCGAAAAATGGAACCTCGTAAGACCAGTGAGTGACGTTTTCCTCGCATTTGCAAACACACCAACCCAAGAACAAACACCTAGTTAGTAGATTCAAACAAAATAATTCATTTACAGTTAATAACATCCAGCTTCTCATATTGCAAAGGATTCGAAATCAAGTTCTTGGAGTTGAGATAAGATCTGACATTTTATCTACTCATGTAAGTCAACCACGAAGATCTTAGTTATCCAAGAAGGTATTTTCATAAGCAAGATTCATTATTGATTGATCTCAATTGCTATCGAAGTAGTGCAGCTAGGGTTTTTGAGAAAACTAAGGTTGTTGAGTATATTGAGTAATATACGATATTTGAAAGTCGAATAAGATTGTTGGAGTTCTACCTAGCTTTTGTTGTTTGTATGATGTTTGTTGTAATGGACTGGACATTATCATTTTGAGGATTCTTTAATGCGAATTGGGTCTCTTAGTGGATTAGGCCTATTAGCAAGTTAATTATTGCAATTGGTTTGGTATATAAAATTGTATTTTCCATTACTCTCTCAGCAAGAAGAGGGAATTAGTTTATGGAAAATTCTATGGTCTTGTCACTATCTAATGGTTCACATCATACCCAATCATGATTGAATTACTAAAATAGTTAATATTCTAATTACTATATTTATTTTAACGGTTAGATGGTTTACTGGATGATCTCATCAACGAGACCAAGAAACTTCCTTAGTTTATGATGGAATTCGCTAAGATTTCATGAATAGTTATCTTTTTTTCGAAATCTGTTTTCAAATTTGTCGATGGGTGAATGTATGTTTGTGAAATATTTAATAACAATCAAATTAGTGCTTTCATGCGATATTGTTGGATATGTTAAGCCTCATGTATATGGGAAGAGAAGATAATATGATTATTATTTATTTGTTATGACTTTTTTTCCTCCATTTAGTATTAATACTAATCCCCTATAGTAATGGAGAATGTTCGATTCCACGTGATGCATGCAAAAACATTAGTCATACTCGACCAATTAACTCCGTAAACTTACAACATAAGTAAGTATGGCAACTGTTTGCATATACCAAGCTAGGAATGTTGTAATTTACCATGTGTACTTGCCTTCATTTATGGATATTCCATAGTATTTATAGGTGCTTATTTTCAAAATTTCTATGGTTAATTTAATACCTGAAAATTTTAAAAAGCATTAAAGAGTACGAATATGATTAAGAACCAGGTCACCAATTGATGATTAAGCCCTAAATTGCACCATCAAACCAAACAGCCATAATTACATGATCACTTCAATGGTCATAATTGATCAATTCATAACTTAAACACATCAAAGTCCTTATAAATTGTATTGTATGTGTTAGACAATAACAACGTACAAGTGCTACCTTGAATTTCAAAGATAAAAATCAATTAAAGCAACCATCATGTTTTAACTTTAACAATATGATGATTATGGTATATGGTAACTTGTACTGACTCTTCACTTGGTATGAATGGCTATATCATTCCCTCCTTGTTCTACGTAAATATGCTATGAGGGAATAGTAATTCATAATGAATTGCTATTGCATGAAATGATGAATAGTCATTCATGTCCTCGTTCCCATGAATTGATATTTAATGGTTTATTTTTCAACTTTTTCATAAATACCCCTATCTTGAAAATATCACATATATAATTACCATCTCTCTCTAATAAAATAAAGGTATTATAGATATTTCATTTTACTCCAATAAATACTTGTTTTACTTTTTATACAAAGTGAATATTGTAATAGCCATTACAACCTATTACATTCCCTTCGAATTGGAATTTCATTCTCTTCTTATTCCATACTATGAAGTGAACGAGCCATACATCGTTCTGTGATAGGCCCGTACCATCATTAATACTATGATTATACTAATTATAAAAGAATTAGTATAAAAAAATATACGAATTTCAATCACGGTTGGAATAGATCTGAACCGTTGAATAATGTGATGAGATCGATCCCTTTGTAACTGCCACGGAACCATAAAATTTTCTTAAGATATACTCTATCTCCTTATGATTTGAGCTCTTGAAAATTGGACAGGATAATATAAGACTCGTTACAACTTCATCCAAAACAAATTATTGCAATTGAATTATCGCCAGCAAAACGGAAATGTACTCAAGTTTTACAACGCCACCGTAGGTATTACTATCACATTGGAACAATACATGATTGATTCCCATATTTCCATGATTCCATCCTTAAAAATACAAATAAACTACTCTAAAAACCTCTGGAAAAAATTATTTAAAAAAAAAACTACTTTAGAAAACCCATGTTTTATGGAAGTCGTTTTTAATTATTTTCTTAATATTTGTTATAATAAAAATTTGAATTATCAAATTTTATTTTGCCAATATAAAAATATTACACTTGCCATTAGCTTTTGAGAACAAGTAATATTGGAAGCTAAAAATAGCAACTAATAGCTAGCACTGATACTTAAACATCATAAAATAAATAAATAATTATATTAATTTTATCATTTTACATTATTTTTCAGGTTGTTAACTACCACTAACGCTACTTTATGACAAAATAAATAATAAACCAGGATCGCTACTGATCACAGGACACTATTATTATTGTCTGCATCATTACTTTTAAAAACCATCAATACACGTATCTTCATAATATCATTACAATAAATATTCAACAACTGTAAAGTTTGATCATAATAAATAGGGAAATGAAATAGATGCCATTTAATCATGTCAATGTTTAAGTAATGTATGTTTATATTTATATATTAAAGAAAAAGACATCCTTTTGTGTATTTAGTATCTATAAACACAAAAAAATATTTTATAAAATGAGTCATACAGGATGGTAGTTATAAAGAATTATATTAGATGACATAGAGAAATTTTATTGGATATTAGAAATAAATAGGTAAAGCATGTCCACCATTATTATAATAAATGATTACCAAAATACAATTTGGATGAAATTATTAATCAAAATACATTATAAAATCACGTTCATAAAAGGGGATATAGGTAATTTGAACACAAATCACAATTAAGAACGTAATTTAGTGTTTTTATACCATTGCTATATGGCGTTATAAAGATGCAATAGAACATTTAATCATGGACAGGCTATACTTAGTTGATAAGGGTGTGCGTGTGAGCTCGTGACGTTAAATAACATCTTGGGTCTATTTTGTTAGTAGATATTTTTAGGGTTGTAAACGAGTCAAGTTGGGTTGAGTCGGTACAATAATGAGCTCGAACTCAAACTTGACTCGAAATTTCAAAAATCGAACTAGACCAAGCTTAAAATTCTAAGATCAAGTTCAGCTTAATACAACATTACTTAAATTTAAGTTCGATTTGGCTAAGCTTGTTTAAGCTCAATTTGTTAAAAAAATTAATCATAATTAAAATATAAATCAATACCTAAATTCGACTAACATTTATGCTTAACTAGAGCTTGATAAAACTCAATTAAGCTCGTAGGCTAATCAAGTTAAATATATGAAGCTCAAGCTCGGCTCGATAAACTGCTTGAGTGGCTTGAGCTTGAGATCAACTCAACTGGAATCGAATCGAACTCAAGTAAACATTGTGCCGAGTTTGATAGTTTGTGAATCAGCTTGATTCATTTATACCCCCTAGACATTACGTTTTGTTGTTAGGTGTGCTTCATGTTTTGTTGGTAGGTGTTACTATATCGCGTGTTACTATTTTGCTCATTTTCTTATATCGCATATTTTTTTTTGTGATGTCCATTTGTAAAACGCAATTCTATAACAATATTTTTACAATTAATTTTATTGAAACCTGATTTAGGTAATTCATTTTAATTAGGAAAAAATATTAAAAAAAAAAACCAGTTAAGGGGTATGGATTTGGAAGTTACAGATTGAGAGAGAGATATAAATAATTTTATAAAAATATTTATATTCATAAAATAACAAATTGAATAATTTAATATATTTACTTAATTATCATTTGTTAGCAAAGGCATATTCTGCTAAATTATTAAGAGAAAAACGATAAGGAAGTTACAAAAGTTACAACTAGGCTACTAGGATACGAGTTACAACAACTGAGACATATGTGAAAATATTATGGGTAATTCTAGCCTTTAGGTGGGCATGAGCTTACTATTTATCAATGAATGATAAGTATTATACAGAACAGACTGCAAAATTAATAATTTATTTACTTAATTATATATAGTTCCTTTATTAAGTGCTTATAAGACGGGATAAAGCTGGCCCAATTGTATATTTATGTTATAGATAAATAGATTAGAAAATTGTATGATTCATTTATTTAAATGAATTCATACATTATTTATTTAACGGTTTATATTTACATGATTGGTTGGATATTTCATTAATGAGACCGTTCAATTCTTTATCGGATTAGGAGTAAAAAGACTAGTAATTTTGACGAGACCAACCCGTTTAGCATTTAATGTGAGCTCGGATAAATGCTCTATGGGTATAACTGTGGTAGGTGAACTTGTGGTTGTCCTCCCGTGTTTAATAACGTGCAGCTACTCACCGGTCAAAGTAACTGTCTTAACTCCTTAAGGTTAGTGGCCAAAACAAAAAAGAAAAATACTCCTTAAGGTTGTTTCGGCACTCAGCGCCCTTGTACATGTTTTGCCACAATCAGGCTATAGAAGAGAAGGAAACTCTAGTTAGATTTTCCTTCATCTACTCGATCTTTCGGTCGTTAGACACCCTAGAATTGATTTTCTAGGAGGACATGGACATGGATCCTGATGCAGCAAATGTAGTGGAAAACAAACAGGTCATATTCAAGGGATACATAGAGGGTACCCCCAAGGAAACTGACATGGAAGTGAAGGTTGGAAGGATCAACCTCAACGCAGCAAAAGGATCGGGTGCGTTAGTGGTCAAGAATCTGTACCTGTCCTGTGATCCTTACATGAGAGGCCGAATGCGGGATTTTCATGGTTCCTATATTCCTCCTTTTGTTCCTGGTCAGGTTTGTTCTCGTTTCATTTATGATTTTGGATGGAATTGTTGGTGTTTCCATTGTTTAGAGACAGTGCGGATAAATTTGGTTGCAGAATGGAATAAAATAGGGATAGAATTGCCATATTTGATGACCAGAATCGAAAAACAATAGCTATTTTCTGTATTTTCTTTGAGGATTCATCATGGGTTGATATAAAATAAGTTGAAAAACTCAAAGGATAGTTGTTCATTTAGTGTTCGTTTTTTTTTTTTTCCTTTTTATGGGTTTCGGCAGCAATAGCAATCTCATGAAATAGTTGTACTGCCAATCAAAGGAATAATAGTCTACAAAAAAGAATTGTATTCTACTCATTCATACAGATGGTTTTTGATACGATTAAATTCAATTTTTTGGAACACATGTAACTCACCTAACACAATTAATTTAATGCTCTAAACCTTGATGTTGGATAATCGTGTCAATATACAAAGCCATGTGTCAGGTCACATTTAATCTTTTTAATATTTGTGTCATCTGTCTTGTGTTGCACTTGTATCAAACCATTTGCTAATGGGTGAATGTCACATTTTGTACCTAAATATTATCAATTTGTTAATGGGTGAATGTGGATGTATATTAAACTTCTCCTACTTTTGCAATTAAATACATAAATTTTGTCAAATTTTATAATTAGCTATCTAAACTTTACTCATTTTATAATTAACTGCTTATCCGGTAATTATAAAGGAACTTAAAAAGTTCATAGGCAGTAAATAAAACTTTTAAACTTTTAGGTAGTTAATTATATTAATTGATAAAATTCAAGTAACAAATATAACATTCATCCTCTGTTAATCGTGTTGTATTTGTTCACATTGACTGGTCTATCTATATAGGATGAAAACTCCAACTGCTATACTGCAATCCCTCTTTTTTATGGCATTAGGATCTAGCCGTGCCATGGAATAATTCTACTGCTACTTAGGAGTAGTAATTGTGTAAGAAAGGAATTGCTATTCCATTCCATCCTTATGAAGTAAACCGAGCATACTACAACCCATTTGTTACCCATGTTGTATTTGTGTTGAGATACACTAACATATCTGTTAATCATGCCTTGTCCATATTGACAAATCTGTCCATATAACAAGAGAACACCATCTGCTACCCCCAATTTGTATTTTTGTATGGATTGTATTGCCCTGATGGTGTCTAAATCAATGGCCATAGGCAGTGCAAGTAATATATGATCAATAGGTTTGTTAAATTTTGCTAATGGATTTGCCAAAGAAATGAAAAATAGCAAATTAAATCAACTATTGTTTGTTTGCAGCCCCTTGAAGGGTTTGGTGTGTTCAAAGTGATCTTCTCGGACAACCCCGACTTCAAGCCCGGAGATCTAATTTCAGGAGTTACTAAATGGGAAGAATACAGCATCATTCAGCATACTCATACTTTGAGAAAGATCGATCAGTCTCCTGCTGATGTCCCTCTTTCATATCATCTTGGCCTTTTCGGTATGCTTCCTATTCCACAACAGTTGACAGCATTATTTTGTGCAAGCTGAATTTTCAACTGGTTTATTATGTGAAAAATCTTGTGATGTACAATGCAGGTATGCCAGGATTTACAGCTTATGCAGGATTCTATGAGGTTTGTTTGCCAAAGAAAGGCGAATATGTGTTCATCTCAGCTGCTTCTGGAGCAGTTGGTCAGCTTGTTGGCCAGTTTGCTAAGCTGCATGGTTGTTATGTGGTTGGAAGTGCTGGCACAGCCCAAAAGGTACCTGAGTTTAGCCATTCTCTTCGTTCTTGTTATTCATGTTTTGTATGTCCTAGTCTTAACTCAGACTTCATGTGTTGTAACTCCAGTTTTTAATGCATAATACTGTGACAGAAACCAGTTCTTAGAGTAACCAGTAATTGCTTCTATCAAATATTGCTCATGCCAGTATCTTAGCTAATATCGGGATCACATTCCATTGAATTCAGAAACACAAGATAACAGTAGCAAATTTAGGCTCCATATCCTGCGGATAAATCTCATTATTCTACTTGTCAGAAGAATAATGGAAGTATCAATTTAAGATAGGTCCCAGGACAGTGCCAACTTTTGCTCATGGATCCTAAAGTAAGATTTATGTTATGGTTATTGGCCATTTAGGTCGACTTATTGAAGAACAAACTGGGATTTCATGATGCTTTTAACTACAAAGAAGAGCCAGACCTAGATGCAGCTTTGAAAAGGTAGGTGTCGGTCGACTTCCTGACAGTACATGTATGTGGCGCCTGGTTTTTACCTTCTATTTTGTCCTCTGGGATTGTGAAACTCATATTTATTGCTACTGAAATTTGCATTATGGCAGGTACTTTCCCCAAGGAATCGACATCTACTTCGATAATGTAGGTGGAGAAATGCTTGATGCTGCTCTTCTCAATATGCAAGTGAATGGGAGAATTGCCGTTTGTGGAATGGTATCATTGCATAGTCGTTCTGATGCAGAGGGGATCCACAATCTGTTTAACCTGGTTACAAAAAGAATCAGAATGCAGGGATTCTTGCAAAGTGACTATGCGCATCTGTTTCCTAAGTTCATAGATCATGTGATGCCTTACTTCCAGCAAGGAAAGATCACTTATATAGAAGATATGGTTCATGAGTTGGAAAATGGTCCAGCTGCATTTGTTGGCCTGTTTTCTGGGAAAAATGTAGGTAAACAGGTTGTTTGTGTTGCGCACGACTAGATCTTAGTATCGGCTTCGATTTGGCAATATGGCTTTCTTGGGCATGCGCCGTTCGATCCATTGTAGTTTGCAAAATTTTCCTGCCTTACTCAGCGTTGGCCTGTTGGGTGGGTGTAGGCCGTTAAATTTATGGAGTTCGCTCACATCTTAACCGGTCCAGGTAGTCATAATGGTCGATAAGTGTGCCAGCTGCAGACAAGTAGGGTTGTAATTCTCCTGTCTGGTTGGCAAGTTATTGAATAATTCTATACGGCAGCTTATTGAATAATTCTATGCATTCTTTCCAGAAAAACTCCTTGTCAGTTTTAGCCTAAAATTTTTTTCAATGGGTTTTTGCGAAATGAAGTTTGGTTCTTGGCCTCCGTCAGGCCTGTGAAGGAATATCCTAGAGGATCCAAGATATAAGCTGGTAATTTCTAGTGCAAATAGCCAGCACCAAATAGTTGAAACAAGATTTTATTGTTGTCATTTTCTTTTGCATCAGAATTTTCTGAACTAAGCATGACAAGCAGTTTGGTAAAGAATTTTGAATATACTAGTCTAGCACCATGAATACATAAACTTTTTTTATTCTAAATTCAGTGCATCTCCTCTAAGAAACCTCCACACAAGTGGAAAATCCCCCTCTAAATAGCAACGTGACTGTTCTATTACTATAAAGGAAGTGAATATCCACGCAGGTACGTAGAATCAACTCCAGATTCCCGCACTAATGCAATCCTTCCAGTGCGCGCAACCTTCAAAAGAATGAAAAAGGAGATAATGTCAATGTTGGCATTAGGAAAAAAAAAAAAAAAATAGAGCTGATGTTAACAATCAATACATTTATGCATGCCTTCATGTAAACTATAGACACAAGGAAATCAGGACCATGTATAGCCACGCTTCACAACCTATTGTGCTAGAAAATTTTTAAACAAGGGCGAAACTTGGGGATTTCAAGGCCCAGGTTGCTGCCCTGAGCTGTGGAAATTTTCATATATTACTCCTAAAAATTTTGAAAAAAAAATTAAATAAATTACAGTCATAACAATTATCCTATAGAATTGGGGTAACCAAAATTTGCCACCACCAAGTGCAGAGAATAGGGGCATCTCAATTTCCTTTCACCATAGAAGAGGTGACATTCTACTTCCCACTCGCCTGAAATTTATTCAACTCTTCAATGAGTCCTCACTAAGAAGTATGCTGCAACTTTAGATGAGTGACCATCATTTTCATGGTTTTGTTTAATTACCAGAATTTTGTTAAAAAGGGCTTTTTTTTTTTTTCAAATTGAAATGAGCCGTGAAGTTGGATTTCTTAGATGAGTAACAGAAGATCCTTCAAAATATGGGTGAAACGATTTTCTACACGGTTGAAAATATTGTAAAGGGTGAAATATGTGGTACAAACCTCACAAATACCATAGGGCTCTAACAACCTCTGCAGGGCTACCATCTTGTTCAAATCACCAGTAAGCTGTCATCAAACCAGGTAATGTATTAATTCTAAAAGAACGTTCAAGTAAAACGAGATGGAATGGTAAAGCCGATGAGAGCAGTAAACACAAACACGGTGAATTTTTTGAACTGTTATTTTTGGCCAGCAAACCAGCTCATCGGATTTCAACCATGAAGTCAAGTTTACCACAATTCTCATTATGGAATATTTAAGAGAGATGTTACGTAAAGTGCATTCACAAAAAATTTCACCTCGAGAGTTATTGTATGATCAGAAACATCAACAGGTTTGGCACGGAATATACTGGCAATATCAAGAACTTCTCTCCTTGCTGCAGTGTTCACAGAGATCTTTATTAACATAAGCTCTCTCTCTGCAAATGGAAAGTGGCTAATGTCCTGAACCTGAAATTACCATACAGCAGGGATAGAAGGCACAGCAATTTAGTGCATCCTGTCGTTCATTTGGTTGACGTAGTTAAAATATCAGGTTACAACAGTTGATAGTCAAAGCTACTTTATAATTCAGGGCTCTAGTAGCACTTTTAGTAGGGATATTCACAGTTTGGTTAATCAGTTCATGTTCCTATTTTTTGAACCTAACCATAATGATTGATTTTTTATATCCCAATCCTTAACCGATCCATCTATAAGGATTCGTTTTTTTTTTTTCGTTAATTTTTTTTGTTTCAGTTTTCGGTTTTAAACCATTTAAAGTAATGGTTTCAACAAATCAAATTGATAGTTTTAACAAACCTTATTTTTTTGTTTTTATCAGAGTTTTTCTTAAAATTATTATATATATTACAAGGCCTTAAAAAGAAGAAAATCAAATTAACGAAAGGGGAAAAACAAGCCTTTGGATGTATGATTATCAACAAAATCAAACCAAATCAATTACCACATTAACTCCCATCAAACATAAGACAGTACATATTACTTTAAACAAAATTCAAGAAATATTAACATATGTAAATTATATGTATATGTATATTTTTTAAAAAATAATTATATGTATATGTAAAATCCATATAATATATTTATAAATATTGAAAGGTTAACCATTAACAGTCGGTTTTTTGTGATTACAAACCGAAACTGAAAACCAGAAAAAATAAAAACTATAATCCTAAACCGAAACCAACGAATAAGTTAACCATATTTTTCGGATTAATTTTTCAATTTCGGTTTTTCGGTTTCACCAGTTTTTTCGCACACCCCTAATTTTTAAATCATCAAAATAGCTCTCTCAACATTATTGCAAAAAAGTACTCCATATTTAAGGCATCAAACATCCCTCATAACTGATAAAAGAAATGAGTATAAAGGAAACAAAACCGCGCCCCCCTCATCCCACCTCAAGACAGATATTTTATCAGCCTACTGCTTCAAACAGCAAGTGGCACCAGAAATTACTTCTCTCTACCAGTGCAAAAAGTCTGCTTATTTTGCTTTGTTCTTATTGTTATTTCTCAACAAGAGTTAAGATACCTCATGGAGATCTACAAGTTTGTGAAGCTGCTGAACCAACTTTTTAATAGTCTCATCTGTTGCGGGAACTACAGTAGTGATGCGGGAAACTCCCTCCCTTTCAGCAGGGCCAACAGCGAGACTCTGATCACAGGATGAATGCAAGAAAGAAATAAGAGAGAGAAACACATACTATAACCAGAGTTAATGAGAACAAACTGACCTGAATGTTATATCCTCTTCGTGCGATCACCCCAGTAACCATATTCAGAACACCAGGAACATCATTCACGAGCATTGACAATGTGTGAGATCTAAGTCCACTTGACTGAAGAATTCTATCTTATCAGTTGAAGTGTATAACGTGCATGAAGATATATATAGACATGCAAATATGATAATGTAAGGTTATGGAATAGAAATCATCACCTTTATCAAAAATCTATCACATGCTATGCAATCTCTTTCTCTTGTTAACTTTCTCTGTTGCCTCTTTTTGATAGTCGATAATTTCAAAATTCTAGTGTGCATATGCAAAATCAAGCTTAATTGGTGTTTTACACTCTCTGTGTTTGTTTCCTGGAATAACATTTGTCCAATTTTTAAACATCTATTATAATCAATCAATCATTTTAATAACTCTTCCATTAGGTTGTACTTACCAGTGGCTTTTTGGAGAAACTGATGGTAGGCAGTGGAAGTGACAGCCGAGAGGCAATGATGGTGATTAGCCATTATGAAAAACTTCCACTGAAATAGGAGAAACGGTTCCCATTTCTGAAAAGGGTCTTCCTCATTACCCATTGTTTTTTTTTTTCACATCCATTAACCACCACCGTCAAAGGGCAGATGTTCCTATTGTTTTCCACTACCGCTTGACATTAGAAACCACTATTATAAACAACCTATTGAAACTATTACAATTATAATTGACTAATTCAGTCTCGGTTCTAGTCATTTTCACCCTAATCCCATGGTCACTATCTCATAGGAAGAGATTATGTTAAAAGAAATCTGCATCTCCTGAAGAAGAATGAGTTCCCAAATGACGGCCTCTCTAATGTATTAGAAACAAATATAACAGTACAGAGATTCAAGCTAGTAGCTAGTGCATCCAACACCTATTTTAAAATCTCCATATCACAAGCAAGTTACTTCTTATATATGGGGTTTTTACCTCTCGGCAGTATGCTGCTGCTGCAGTGAAGGGATAAAAGCAGGAATATGTGCCGATGGATGGCTTGAAATTCATATCATGCAACAACCAGCAGATGTTGCATGCACGATACGTATGCAAATTTAACAATATCATAAATAGATAATACCGAGAATATTTTTTCATTTAAGCTCATGAAAAAGGAATGTAGTATTAAAAAACATTTTTCTGTTTCTATGTGTTCAAATAAATAGCCAGGAAAATTAAAACTGCAAATAAAACTACTCCTGAATATGGATGGACATGTGTAATGAAAACCATCCAAAAGCCAAGAAAACTAAAACCACAAGCAAGGCTACTCTTGCACGTGGATGAATACTGTGAAAAAGGAATAAAAAGTATATTTTTGATATATTCTTAATAATATATTTACACAGTACATATGTATTATATATACAAGAGGTATAACTCTACCAAATCTACCTACCAACTCTACCTACTTAACATACAACTCTACACTTCCCCTCAAGCTGGAGCATACAAATCATATGCACCAAGCTTGTTACAAATATATTCAATACGAGAACCTCTTAAAGATTTAGTTAATATATCTACAAACTGATTATTTGAATTAACATGACTAGTGAAGATGCAACCAGATAAGATTTTTTCCCGGATGAAGTGACAATCAATCTCTAGGTGCTTAATTCTCTCATGAAAGACCGGATTGGAAGGTATATATAATGCAGTCTGGTTATCACAAATTAGCTCTATTTGTGAAGTTTCACAAAATTTTAACTCGTCAAGCAACTGTTTCAACCAAATCAATTAACAAGTTCCCAAAGCCATGGCACGATATTCTGCTTCTGCACTTGATCTAACAACAACATCTTGTTTCTTACTTTTCCAAGATACCAGGTTGCCTCCAACAAGAATACAATACCCAGATGTATATCGTCTATCAGATGGAGAACCTGCCCAATCAGCATCAGAATATCCAACCACTTTAGAGTGACCATGATCCTTATATAGTAAACCTTTACCAGGAGCATTTTACACATATCTAAGAATTCTGATCACTGCATTCCGATGACTATTGCAAGGAGACTAAAGAAACTGACTGACAACACTAACTGCAAAAGATATATCAGGTCGAGTAATAGTAAGATAATTGAATCTTTCAACCAAACGATGATATCTCCCTGGATCTTCAAAAGGCTCCCCCTGTCCTGGTAACAACTTCACATTGGGATCCATAGGAGAATCCACAGGCTTGCAATTAAGCATCCCTGTTTCTTCCAGTATATCTAAGACATATTTTCTTTGAGAGAGGACTATACCAGAACTGGATTGAGCAACTTCTATGCCAAGGAAGTATCTTAACAAGCCAAGATCCTTAGTTTGAAAATGTTTGAAAAGATGTGCCTTCAATTGAGTAATACCATGCTGATCATTACCAGTTATGACAATATCATCTACATACACTATTAAGTATATGCATTTTCCTTCAGATGTGTGCTTATAGAAAACTGAGTGATCAGATGTACTACGAATCATTCCAAACTCCATTACAACAGTACTGAACCGACTAAACCAGGCACGTGGAGATTGTTTCAAACCATAAAGTGAGACGAAGTTTACATACCAGATTAGACTCCCCCTGAGCAACAAAGCCAGGCGGTTGCTCCATATAAATCTCCTCCTGGAGTTCACCATGAAGAAAAGCATTCTTAATATCCAATTGGTACAAGGGCCAATGGCGCATAGCTGCAATGGAGATAAACAAACGAACAGAGGACATCTTAGCAACCAGAGAATGTGTCACCATAGTCCAAACCATACACCTGAGTATAACCCTTGGCAACCAACCGAGCTTTGAGCCGATCAACTTTACCATCAGGACCGACCTTAATAGATAAACCCATCGACATCCAACAAGAGACTTACCGGGAGGCAAAAGAACTAAATCCCAAGTACCATTGACATGTAAAGCAGTCATCTCATCTACCATTGCCTGTGTCTACCCTGGATCTGAAAGAGCCTCACTCACATTCTTAGGAACAGAAATGAAAAATAGAGATGAAACAACGGTAAAATAAGATGGAGATAACCGATGATAGCTAAGACAATTATAAAGTGGGTGAGTTACGAGTAGCACGGTTACCTTTTCTGACGGCAAGAGAAAGATCGTTTTCCGATAGGTCCTCAGTAGGTGGAGACGTTGGAATAAAAAATGAGTCAACAGGTGCCTCTGAAACAGGTGGGATATCTGATGTAGGAAGGCATCGAAAGCATCAATGGTAAACCTGAAATAGTAGAAGGGAAGGAATAGACTTAAAGACAACGGGGATAGACTCAGGAAGAACTAACTGAGAGGGAATAGGTAAAACCTCCGATAAAGGAGTCTCAGATGAAGAGGTGGAATAAAAAGAAAATAATTCAAAAAATGTTACATCAGGGGACAAATAATAACGACCAGTAGTGGGTGAATAACACTTGTAACCTTTTTGATGTTTGGAGTAACCAAGAAAAACAACCTTAATAGAACACGCTGATAACTTATCCTGACCAGGAGCCATATTGTGAACAAAACATGTACAACCAATAACACGTAGAGGAAGCACATACAAAGCTTGATTTGGAAATAAGATCGTGTGAGGAATTTTGTGCTAAAGAACAGATGAAGGCATTCTATTAATGAGATAACAAGCAGTGAGAACAGCATCAGCCCAAAAACGAGTAGGCACATGGTGATGTAAAAGAAGTGTGCAGGCAGTTTCAATGAGATGCCTATTTTTATGCTCAGCAACTCCATTCTATTGAGGTGTGTAAGCACAAAAGGACTGATGTAAAATGCCATGAGAGGATAGAAACTCAGTAAATTGAGCAGAAAAGTATTCAAGAGCATTATCACTGCGCAAAATTTGTATAGAAGCATTGAATTGTGTTTTAAGTTCAGCACGAAATGATTCAAAAATTGAAAATATCTCGGAATAACTTTTCATTAAATATAACCAAGTACAGCGCGAATAGTCATCAATAAAAGTTAAGTATTGATGACCCAAAACAGACACGACTCGACTAGGACCACATAAATGATAATTAACTGCAGCAAAAGGAGAGGCAGCCCGATTATTAACCCTCTTAAGAAACGAAGTTCTAGACTGTTTCCCAAGTTGACAAGACTCACAATCCAAAGAAGATAATTGAGAAAAATAAGGAACCATCTTCTGAAATATTGAGAGACTGGGATGACCCAAACGATTGTGGAGAAGAGTTAGAGAGACTGTAGCAGAACATGCCAGATGAGAAGCCGGAGGGTTGGTGAGGTAGTAAAGCCCCTGTGACTCACATCCTGTGCCAATCGTCTGTCCCGTACTGAGATCCTGAAAAACAACAGAATGAGGATCAAATTTAATAGAGCAGTTTAGAGCACGGGTGACTTTACTAACAGAGATAAGATTAAACGGACAATGTGGAATGTAAAGAACATGTTTCAAAGGCACAGATGGTAAGGGTTGTGCACTTCCCACAGCTTCAGGTACTATGTGAACCATTTGCTACAGTGACAGAAGATAATGGTGCAGATTTTAAGAAATAAGAAAACAAATGAAGATTACTAGAAATGTATTCAGAAGCACCAGAATCAATCACCCATAGACCTAAAGTAGAAAACTGAGTGAGACATGCAACAGAATTACCAGTGTGAGCAAAGGAAGCAGTAGAAGATGAAGACTGCTATGAAGCCTGATACTATAAATAATTCTCAAGATCAGCTCTAGTGAGAAGTAGAGATTCAGGATGTTGTGCAATCAAAGAGGCAGGATTGGTATTCTGAATGATATTAGCTCGTGGAGAACGTCCATGCAATTTGAAACATTTTTCCCTGGTATGACCCCAACGATGGTAGTAGGTACACCTAAGACGAGTTTCCTTAACACTCCCACGATCTCCACCTGGTCCTTCTCTATTAGTCATGTGATTTTGAGAAGCACTTTGAGAAACTAGAGCTGAATTATCCAAGGAAGAAAAACCAGGTACAGCTGCATTAGGAATTGATAAGGTACGAAGAAGTCGAGAGAAAACTTCATCCATAGATGGAATAGTAGGACCAGCCAATATCTGATTACGAATGGAAGTAAGATCAGGACCAAGCGTAGCAAGAATGCAAACCATGAAAAATTTGTCTCTCTAAGCTAAATCATCTTGGAGAGATTGACCGGGAGGAAGTAAAGAATTGTACTCAGCTTTTAGAGATGCCCATCTGCCAAGAAAATCAGTAATTGACATACCTATTTGTCTCAGATTAAGCGGATTAGATTTGACTAAGTACAAACGCTAAATATCATTTGTATAAAGTCTCTTTGCCTGAGTCCAAACATCATAGCAAGTTGAATAATGGCTGTAAATTGGATGAAGAGATGGATCGATGGACTGCCACAAAAGACTCAGTAAAAGAGCATCAACTCTTATTCATTGATCATTATCCTTCTTCGGATCCTTCATTACATCATCCAATGTAGTGGTCAAATGGTCTTGTAAACCTTGACCGATGCACCATAAGTTCACAGCCTCAGACCAAGATATGTAATTTGAATTTCCCAGCAATTTCTCAGTTGCAATGACAGGAGATGGAGATAAGACACTTGAAAAAGGACTAATTTTCAAGGAAGAAGAATCGGCAGCCATGGAGAATAACCTGGAGAAAGGATAAACCAACAGCAGACGGTCGGGACGGCGGTGAACAGTGGCGGGGGGTGAACAATGGCGGCGATGAACAGTGACGCGTGAACAGTGACGCGATGAACAGTAGCGGCGTTTCCGGCAGCGAGCTTCCTGGGTTTGGTCGTCGGAGAAGAGGAACACGACGACGGAATCAGATGTGAAATCCAACACCGGGAAGAAAAGATCCAAACGCGAACAGCAGCGAAAATTAAGGTTTTTTTTTAAAAAAAAAATTTGTGAAAATTAGGGTTTGTGTTTAGGCTCTGATATCATGTTAAAGAGAAATAAAAATATATTTTTGATATATTCTTAATAATATATTTACACAGTACATATGTATTTATATACGTACAAGAGGTATAACTCTACCAAATCTACCTACCAACTCTATCTACTTAACATACAACTCTACAAATACTTTGGAGTGGAATATTGGAGTCATATTAACATTTATTCTCTTAATATAGTAATAGAAGTCAAAATTGCAAATAAAACTACTCTTGAACATGGATAAATAGTTTAGATTTTGGAGTGAAATATTGGATTCGAATTAACCTTTATTCTCTTAATAATGTAATAGCTAACAGGAACCAAATAAAGTAAAGAATCATCTGGAAGGAATATATTATTGACTTTTCACAGTGAATATGAAGCATATGCTGTCTGCCAAAACTGAAAAGGGCATTTCTAGTGCAAGGTAACTCAGTAACGGTTCTTACATCTTCGCCATTAAGAATACCCCAATGAGCGTCAAGCACACGATATGGTGGGTAGAAATCATCAGGCTCTACTGGATAGACATCGCCCTAGAATCAAAATTTAATTAGTCCTAGAAGAAAAAAAACCTGAATGGTAGTTATGACAAAAAATTATCAAGCAAAACAAGATGATGATAGTCCACAGAGACAACAACATATCATTGAGGCAATTTGATAACTCAGTTTCTTACTTCGGAAAAAGTAACTAGGTAAAATAGAAGAGTTAAACAAATGTTGCATCATATGCCAAACAGAGGTCCTGTTTTTATTTTTTACATTAATTTTTTAAGGCCATCAAGTATTGGAAGCATTTACAATAAATTGAATTGTAAATAAACTACCCTATATTCTAGATAACTATGGCATGCACAGGCACTAAACTGCAATCAAATCACAATGAGCAAAATGATCATACCCTCTGCAATTCACTTGTATTGTCATCAAGTGACTGACTTGTCTTGCTTACTGACCCATTGGAGGGTTTGATGGTTTCAAGATCTGGATAAGAGGCTGCAGAAAATCTCCAAAAGGGACCTGTTTCACCCATCTTTTCCCGTCTCAAAGCGATCTACACAAACAATATTTCTAGATTAGATAGGCTCATTGATACAAGTTCATGACTGACAATTTTCCAGCACATCATGCATATGGTGCATGAAACAAGATGATGCAGAAGCCTAAGCTGTCATTTCAAAAATATTATTAGACATAAGGAAGCTGTTCCACATGTCTAAGTTGAAAAATGAAAGGCTAAGCATGGTCTTGTAGCAACCATGTTGAGTACAAATTATAAAGCTCCAAAAGTAGATTATACCCATTCGAAGCATTTAATCCTGAAGCTGAGTAAAGATTGGAGACATATAATATGTATGGATACCTCACCTTCCCAGTTCTAGCAAGTTCTTTGATTCCAAACTTCTGGAAATTTCTTTGAACAGCCACCATCTTTCCAGGGTCTCCAGTCACCTAAGATGTTGATGTTAAAATTTATTTAATGTTTAAATAAGCTGAAATTTTTTATTTTGCTTCATTGCAGTCACAATGTTTTATTCACAACAATAATCAATAGATGATCTCATAAAATACATATTAGTTAGATGAGCAAAGATGAAAAAGTATGAGTATATTAATAAAAAATTTTACATAACCTAAAAGTCAATTACCTCAATTGTTACCGAGTGCTCTGAGATGTCGACAATTTTGGCTCTAAAGACATTCACCAACCACTGAATCTGAAAGCAAACGTAAACGGTGACGTAAGAAGCAATTCAAGAGCCTGTTTAGATGGCCTCCCTGATCCAATCGATATCCTATTTTCATCTTTTATATTCCAAATTCTTGTAAAAATAATAAATTGATAATATAGAGACAAGATTATAAATTAATAAAGAAAGATAATAGAGACAAACAAGTTACGAAAATATGACTTAGCATACACCAAATTTCAATAAAACACAAGAAAGATACAAACAACACAAAATACGATTTTGGCTCTGAAGATGTTCACTAACCACTGAATCTGAAAGCAAAAGTAAAGGGTGATATAAGAAGCAATTTGAGAGCCTGTTTAGATGGCCTCCCTGATCCAATTGATATCCTATTTTCATCATTTACATTCCAAATTCTTGTAAAAATAATACATTGATAAGATATAGACAAGATTATAAAAAAAGAAAGAAAGATAATGGAGACAAACAAGTTACAAAAATATGATTTAGCAAACACCAAATTTCAATAAAACCCAAGTAAAGTACAAACAACACAAAAACACTTCGCAAATATGAAAATAAAATACAGATGTGAATAATATGATCCAAATAAGTAGTCACTAGAAGAAAGGCATGAATGCTTTGTTCGGGGATACTTGTTAGCAATTCGCAAATAATAAAGAAAGAAGTATGCAGTAAAGGAAGGATGATAAAGTAAAGCAGCCGAGCCATCTACCTAAAAGTATTATATTTATTACATAACACTCCCTCTCACTTGTGAGTCGAGGCTTTAACTAAGACTTATCAAGTGGACTACTCAATTATTATAATGAGTGCATATGGATTCCAACTTATGACCCCTTATTATAATACCATACTAAGTTTAACACCATAATCATATAAACTAAATGCTCACACTTGTTGATATGGTATTGACATTATATTTATTACATAACAATAAAGACATGATGCTTAGTTATCAGTCACACCCTTTTAGCTTGTACATTAAAATGAAGGATTTCATTAGCTGTTCCTTCATGCAGTAGTCAAGGGATTATATAAAGGAATATGCTCTACTGAATTGACCATTTTCACGAAAAATTGCAATCATGCTCAAAAAATTACTGAAACAAATTAAACCTATATCTGTGAGCTTAAGAGTATTCTAAGTTTATGAAAGAACCATTGAGAAATTTATGTACCTCAGTACGTGTATTGGTGTCTGAATTGAGTTTTATGAGCATCAATTCCCGTTCAACTAGTGGATCTTTGGAAATATCATCCACCTGATATATAAAAAACCAACCACTACAATAAAAAAACATCACAAATGTCACAAAATAACAGCCCACTATGCAAGTAATGCTGATTTTTCACCTCGATCACATTAACAAGTTTGTTAAGTTGCTCAACAACTTGTTGCAAGACCTTTTCCGTACCAGAGACAACAATAGTGAAGAGAGCCTTGTCTGTGCTCAAACCGACAGCAAGTGACTCAATGTTGTACCCTCTTCGAGCAAAAACTCCCGCGATACGGTTTATAATCCCACTTTCATCTCCAACAAACACTGAGATGGTGTGGCGTTTTACCCTGAAACAATGACAAAATCAAAAAATGATTCGTCCTTTTCTTATTCTATACTTCTCGGTGACTTACTGAACCAGGGCATATTCCCAACCTCTGCTGCATTTCTAAGCAAGCTACTACCTATCCTAAGTTCTCCAATTCCAATAGAGTTTCGGGAATTTATTTAACGAAGTTAATAAGAAAATCTCTGAATTCCATCACATTGATTGCACATTTTGCAAGGTATTTTCTCTATTTTGTTGCTTTTGGCACAACAAAATTTGCAAGATAAACAAGTTCAGCAACAGAGCAAAAATAGTATTATCCCAAGGAGGTGAAAGGGACTTTCAGCCCAGATTCATTCTTGTAGGTTCAATTCTTTTCATCCAGCTCAAAAAAAGTCAACTTTAATTTCTTGATTGACATTAGGACCGAAAGAAGCCAGCAACAAAGAAAATGGCAGCACTGCTGCGCATAACATAACTGCTTTTAGATCTTCCTTGGTCACTTTTGCCAAGAACTTCTCTTTCTTGCTTCCCTTTTTTCAGGAGTAAATGCAATAAAACTTACAAATTTTCTTATTTAGTATGTCAAACAAGGCGGCAGCAACAACAATCATACATTAACCACCAATATCAACCTCTACTTGTAAAAACTACTAGTAACCTCAATCCCTGAAAATATCATAAATAATATCTAGTAACACGACATAAATGTATGGATTCAAATGAAGTGATCACGTGTGTGCTCTGTGCAGATGTTCTGGACAGAAGACACTTGTTAAGAGCTAATAGAGGAATCATTTTCTTTACAGCATTTTCTTTTTTTTTTTCGTAAAGTGTGTAATCAATCACGAAAGCAGCTTTTACAAAGATGAGTAGTTTTTAGAACTTATAACAATTTGCATTTGCATTTAACCGGTGCACGAGCATTTTAACTTATTTTGTGGTTCATGTGTCCAAAGATAGCCAGTCCAAATAGGAATCAGTAAAACATGAATACCCTTTGAATGACAGTAAATGGGTATTAAATTCATGAAGAAAGGAACGAACTTGGAGAGAGAGACAGGAGTTTGAGTGGCAATGCAAGTGATGCTCCTGGTATTTGTTCTTATCCTGTTTCTGCTTCTACTTGAGCTGGAGAAGAAGGGAGCTCCATTTGTAAACTTGGGATATGTTAAACTAGAGGTTGAGTTCAAACAAAACCCACCATTTTTAGGTGGAGAGAGGGGCTTGATATTGGCTTGAAATGGTAACGAAGCTAGATCCGCCATAGCCATTGTGAGAAGGAGGGAGAAGGAGAAAAAAGAAAAAAAAAAAAAAAAAAAACGAGAGAGAGAGGAGAGAGAGGGAGGCTGCGGGGGTGTGGTTTCTACTTTAGCAGTGAAAAAACGTGCGAGACCATATTTATTTGTTTGAACACATTGGAAATGTTTGGCAATGTCTTAACATCAAAATAATTGAAACCCTAATTAATGTCGCAATCAGAGTATCCAAGTTGGGTAGTGTTTCTTATACTTTTACTACTACTCTTTTTAATTATTATTCATTGGATATTTTTACCGCTTTTATTTGTTATTTTTATTCGTTGGACATATATAGAAAGAGAAAAGTGAAACTCAAGCAAATTATCTTACTACAGGTATATTAAAATAAAAATTATATAAATATAAATCATATAAAATAATTATGAAAACACTGATATGAAATTACATTTAATTTGCACATAAATCACCTATCATACACGTGATTTATGCATTTTCCATGTAAATTGCATCAAATTACTACATTATATCTCATTCATGCGCTTTATTTATTAAAAATGCAATCATATATGATATATGCACTTTTGTGTTGGGTTTTGTGTAATTAAAATTATGTAAAGTGTATTTAGGGTTAATGTCACATTTAGTACCTGAACTGTATCTGAATGTGTAATCAACTACCTCAACTTTCATTTTGATCAATTTAATATCCGGATCAAGTTTTCATGCACATTTATATTACATATGCTTACGAAGTTAACACCGTTAATTGATGTGGTGCTTTTAACCTATAATATGTTGCCACATGTCAACTGATATAACAACTTTCTGTTAAACCAGTTAATTATAACAAATGATTTTGATAAAAACAAATTATGTAAACCAATTTTCTAAATACTTCATGCTTGATTGAATTAAATGAATCATAATTGTTTGATTAAAAGAAGGCAAATATACCAAAGAAAATTGTGGATCAATTAAATCAAACAAATCATGCGTGTATTTGTGAAGTTTACAAGTGCAGGACACCGACCAGCTCGCCAGAAGGGCTTGGAACAAAACAATGCGAAACTAAACAGAAAAAATCGCAGTAAAGGTGTAACCATGACTTATACTGGTGAGTCGGTACAAGTTAAGAAAAGATCGGCTTCAATCGTAGCTATATCAAGACTAGTCATGTTACACATTTAATGCTTGTCGAATTTCAAACGTTTTCTCCAATGATCGTTTGACTTTTTGAAGGCCTATAATTATACACTCTTTGGCAAAATGAATTAAGTTTTTTAGAGTCTTCATTTATAAACAAACAAGCTCTTGATCCCTATTATTACTCTTCTATTCTTACTCCTTATTTTGCAAAAAATCTATTAAGAGAGAAATCAAAACTAATGCTCTTATATCTATACCTGCCATCTATAAAAGAGCAATGTAAAAGTGATAACATTGTAACTTTGAGTGTTGTTTGGATTTGAGATTAATAAAAGTGTGTGAAGTCCTCAGTTAGTGACTTGTTGTGTGATCGTGGAAATTAGAAGGCGGACCGAACTCCATATTGTATTTGGATTTGAGATTAATCAAAGTAAGGTCTCTATTTTTCTTATACTTAACTATATTTTAGAGTAAAGATCATGACATCAAATGTATTAGGATTTCTAGAAGGACTAGCTATCAATAGGTCACCACTTCTAAGTAGGGAAAACTACCCTTATTGGAAGTGTAGAATGAAGGTCTTCCTAAGAGCCTAAAATAGGCTAATATGGAATGTCATAGAAGATGGTCCTTTTACAATTAAAGGAAAAGAAGAAAGAGACTATAATAGAAGAATATTGGATTTCAATGAAATAATTATGAGCATATTACATTGTGGTTTAAATAAAAGCCACTTTAATAGAATTTTCACATGTAAAACTGCTAAAAAAATATGGGATGAATTAGAGATAACCAATAAAGGAAGATCAAGAGTTAGAGACACTAAAATAAGTCTATTATGTAGACAATTTGAAATTTTCAAGATGCAACCAAATGAAACCATAAATGAAATGCATGATAAGTTCATCGATATCATAAATCCTTGGGTTAATATTGAATTTGGTATATGAACTTTGCCCAAAAATTCAATTAGGTACCTAAACTTTCAAAAGTTCAATTTCAGCACCTAAGAGAACTTTTCGAGGCCATTTTGTATACATCCGTTAACAGTGTTAACTCCATTGCTATGTGGACGTACAAACTAATCACAACCTGATACGTGTTATCTGATATGGCATATTATAATATTTTATACTATTTTTTTTTCTAACAATGGAATTTTTTATTTTTATTTCTATTTTCGTTATAAATTTTTTTATCTTATAATAATTAGTTTTAAACTTTCTGGGCCAAGAGCCCACATTAGCCTCTTGTCCTTAAGCATTTCATAGGTTTAATACTTTTTAAGCACTACTTTTGGACTTGATTATATATAGAAGCTTTAGTTTCCACGTTTTCCCGATATGGGACAAAGTTGTTTGAGGTTCAATTATAGCAATACATTAAACAATTCAACAATTTCCACGAAACAGATAAGGTTTTGAGGTTCAATTGCATGGAAAATTCCCAGCTACACAAATACAACTACATAACAACATTTCCATTCAACCCATCTTTCTCCAACTAATTTTCAAATGTCTACTCCACCAAAATTTCCGATATTCATCTACAAGGTGCTCTTGTCATTCATCTAAATCCAATCCCTGAAATGTTTTCCAAATGCACATACATAGTAATGGAAAAAGAGGGGGGGGGGGGGGGGGGGGGGGGGGGGGGGGCGGGGGGAGGGGGGGGTTGGAGGAGGATGGGATGTGGGAAGGGGTGGAGAGAGAGATGAAAACTTTGATTGTCCTATTAATGCTATTTGAACATATAAAAAAAGTAGAAGCCCAAACTAAAATGTAAAAATATAATTCATTAAGAAATTTCAACGAAGTAGTTGTGTACATATAAGATATTTACAAAATCTATTTAATTTAACCTTGTACATAAATCAAGCCATTTGTAAGCATACATGAACTAGAACTCATGAATGAACTTTTTTATTGGAGCAGAGTAGCTAACCCGAGTGCTAAGCTTCTACCATATACCGAGCAGGCTAAACATGTATGTCAAACAGATTATAGCAAACTAGAGCAACCAGGATTGCTAACACCAACCTGAGCTAAGAAGACTAGTGGTGGAGTTTCCCAGTTCTCGAACACTACCTCTGTTTTTATTTTTGAAAACAAAGTACCTCCTATGTATGAGGATTGTCTCTGTTTGTCTCATGTTCATCCCCAACATTGCTTGCAATTTTGATTCCCTTTTGCACGTTTTCCATGTATACATCTGATATAGTTAGAACCTTAGTAATCAAAATCATCATTTTTCCCCTCAAAGAATGTTAGAAAAGATGAATAATGATGAATGACAGAATATATTAGAAGACTTTAGCGAATCAAAATTCGAAAGTTGCCCCTTTTGGTCATCGTGACGGTGACACACGAAGAAGGAAAAATGGAATCGACCTGAAGATGAAGAATTAGATGAGCTTTTGAATCTTGACATTAAAAGGAAGGTAGTGGGGATGGAGTTAAAGATGGATATGATGGTCATGACTAAAAGGAGGTATCAAGAAGGGAGTGGAAAGATTAGCATGATGGAGGATGAGTGATGTCTTTAGTGAAAAGGTAGTTGATGGTGTTAAGGTCTTTGAATGGCTATCGGGCACTCCTGTTACACACAAAGACGTCCCATGAGGGAAAATTTTCAAGAAATGGACTTTTATATAAGATAAAATTAGAGCAAACTCTAATTGAGGAAAAAAACCTATGAAAGAATCCTAGGCTTGGCCTAAAAAGTTTAAACACTTTTAAATAATTAAATCATACTAATTATTATAAGATGAAAAATTTATAATGAAAATAGAAATAAAAACTAAGAAATTTCCATGTTGGAAAAACAGAGTATAAAAAATATAATATGTCACGTTGGATGACACGTACCAGGTTGTGATTGTTATGTACGTCCACGTTGGTAACGAATTTAACACAGAAATCGAAGTACCAAAAATGGCCTAAAAAAGTTCTATCAGGTGCTGAAATTGAACTTTTGAAAGTCCAGGTACCTAATTGAACTTTTGGGTAAAATTCAAATACCAAATTTGACATTAACCCTATATCTTTTGAGTGTACTTGGAAAGAATTTTACTAATGCGGAAATCATCTCTAAACTTCTTAGATCCTTGCCTACAGATTAGGAGGCCAAGAGAATCACCATTGAAGAAGCATGAGATGTAAGTGCAATGAGCAAAGAGGCACTTCTTTGAGCTCTCAAAATACATGAGTTGATCAAAAGGCAATGAGAGAAATCAAGCAAAAAGGCTATTGCATTAAAAGCCACAAGTCAAGACTCTAGTAATGATGATGAAGAATTTGCTTTGATGGCCAGGAAATTCAAAAAGTTCATGAAATTCAACTACAATATAAAGAAGAAGGATTATAAGGACCCGAACTTACCCCTATATTTGAAATAGGTAAATTCAGTTCCCCAACTACATATAATCTGCAGTATCATATGTAAGGTTAATTACCAGGATTAGTTTAGATAGTTATTTGTCTAAATGTCTTGTAAGAATAAAACTTTAAAACTACTACTTTTTAGAACAACTTATAAAACATAACTCAAACTTTATACTTAATAAAAGATATAACTATATTACACCCATATGTATATATAAATATTAGAAACAAGACTTGTAAACAAGCCATTTACAAAATATATTAAAAGATAACAAAAATCCTATTAACTATACATAGGTTTTCAGTACACATATGTACATATAGCTATTCTATTACATAAGGGTTCCATCAAAGTCAAGGCCATCTCTACTCCTCCCAATCATCTAAGAACTCCTCAAAATCCGATTCATATCCCATGCTTTATAGAACTCATCATCCACACCTGAAAAGGATAAAATATGAGCTAAAGCCTAGTACACAAGTAACAAAAACAAATGCGTAATAGCGCACACGATCTTTAACTATAATGTAATGCAATAATTATTCAGTTTTTAGATAATCTTTAATTAACCAAACATCACTGGAGTATTCAAACTCCGAACAACAAGGATGTCTGGGGGTCCTGAGTAACAATCACGACACTCAGGGGGTTGATATAAGCAGCTCGAATACTTATATCTCCTAGATTATATATCCATAAAAGAAAAAATAACCTTATCTAGGGTTAACAACCGTTACACAACTTCACTTATTTTAGTCCATAACATCACCTAGTCCAACTGTTCCCATAAACATTTGAACTAAATCATATTACTTCATTCTAAGCTCAAGCAAACGTTACACCGGTACCGTCTTCCCTATCGATTACTCGCCATACCATTTAAGAAAATCTCCTCAAAAGACAGGGGTGGCCTAAGTGCCTAAACTACCGTACCCCCAATATGAGTAAGGTGCTACTCCCCTAACCGGATACCAATCTGCCATCCAAGTCAAATACGGATTTAAACAACATAAGAGACTTCCAATTCAAACTATGTTTAAGTTTGTTTATATTAAAGTTGATTGAGTATATGACTATCCTAAGCAGGAAACAAACACGTTATTGTGTACCTGAATCAAACCGAGAATTAATAGAGGTAACCAAGCAAAGATCTAACATTGTTTCAAGAAAATTGTCTCAAATCAACATTATTATTTTAATTCATGCATAAACATAATTAAATTTAAGCAAAACACTCAAAGAAATTCAAATAAATTCAACATAAGGTCATAACATATATTTATACATCATACATGCTCAACAAATATTCAAAAGATCATATATCAAGCTTTGGAAAATATTTGAGGAAGTTTTTGAAAATGGAAACTGCAGAGGACACACCGGCCTTCAATGCCGGCGGCATTGAGGCAATGTAGTCTACATCAAAAATTATACGCTTGCCATTGCTGACAGTGTTCAACCAAACGCTGGCAGTATTGTGGTCTATGTCGACGGCATTGAGCCGGCGTAGACCGCAACTCCAATTTTTCCAAAAATCCAAGAGTTCCACAGGGTTGGTCCACGCCCATGAATACCCCCCTAACACCGACAGTGTTGCTTTGTACATCGGCAGTGTTAACCCCTACGCCGGCAGCGTACATTACAACATAGATTTTCGAAAAAGTTGCAGACCTTCCATGTTCGAAAAGTTAACTTTTACTACATTTTTTACTTTCAAACTTCCTTCAAACTCATTTCTAAGACCAAACCTTAACCTATATGTATTATAACTTCTTTTAACATACACAATCTTCACTTTCAACTCGTCATATATCTGTATTTACCAATTCAAACAAAATTCTTCCTTCAACATTTCACCTTGCAAATTCAACTACTCAAAACCATTTCAACCCTACTCATTCCTACTCCATTCATTTCAACACTCCTTAATACCTATCTAGCATATACCAACAACTCATATATCGTCAAAATTCTACGTCATGCATATATAGCACATGCAACTCCTCAAGAACCAATTTCAACATGCATATTCATGATAACACAAAACTCACATGAGCTAAAGAAACAAACAAATGAGTTTTCAAACAAGTATAAACTTACCTTAGGAAGCTTTGGCTTGTTGAGAAACTCTAGAGCCTAGTCTTGTTCTTGTTTAAGGTTATAGGGTGCAAGGTTTTGAAGACAAGAGCACAAAGTTTGGAAAAGAAGATGAAGAATTTTGTATGGATTTTTGGTCTAATTTTTAGAAGTGTGTTTAGCAAGTATTTAGGGCTTAATCTTATCCAAACATTGACTTTAAGGGCTGCCTAAGTTGAAGGTTAATTTAGCATGGATTTTGGCTAAAAATAGGCTTCTTCGTGGGTTAAAATTTCTACTATAACTTGGACTTAATAAGACTTGCTTTAATCAAATTTTACTCATTTCATCATTCATACAACAATGTTAACAAAACATAATTATTAATAACACAAATACATATATACCTATATATTAATTTTAAGCACATATTATACTAATGCAAACACGTATATTTTACACTTCTCAAACACATGTATTAATCTATGCTACTTAATCTATATGCCATACTTGTTATTTATTTATTATAATATGCAAAAACTATTAACACACGCACATGAAATGATATTGGGAATTATGGCTATTACAAGGATGATGATGGTAGCTCCTCAAGATACAAAAAGGAAAAGAATGATGTGATAACTTCAAATGTTACAAACCGGTACACATCCAACAATATTGTCCCATGCTCAAGAAAGCATCTAGAGAATCCAAAAACAAGGCCCTCATTGCCACTTAGAGCAATGATGATTCAAGTGACTTGGATGACATTGTGTGCTTCATGACATTGGATGATGAGGTAGGTTCTTCATCTTCTCCTTCTTATGATGAACTTGTAACCATGTATAATGATCTATGTAAAAAAGTGATGAAATTGCAAAAGTAAAATAATGTGCTTCATGAAGATGATGTCAAATGTGGAAAAGGAGCTAGATATGTTATAACAAATTAAAGAATGAAAATGAAAATGTGAGTAAAGATAGTGAGTTCTTGAAATTCAAAAATGATACGTTAAATAAAGAAAATGAAAAACTAAAAATTAAAGTTGATTTGTTAGAAATAGAAAACAAAACCTTAAAAGGTGATGACCATACAAATGATTGTGATTATATTTGAATAAAAGAACTTAAAAATGAAAATTCAATGTCGAAAGCTAGCTTAGATGATTCAAAAACAACCATAGCCAAGTTCACCGAATAAGAAAAGAACTTGAACACACTTTTTGAAAGTCAAAAGTGTAATTCAAACGAACATGGAATCAGCTATGATAGAGAAAGTAGTTGCAAGCCTCATAAAACTTGGTTCATGAGAGCTACTTATGAAACTTGTAACTATTATGGAAAAGTTGGTCATATTGCACACAATTGTGCAATAAGGAAGACCATGCATTTGAATCATAAAAGCAAGTTAGTTTTGATTCTTAAGAGAGAAATTCTTGTTGCTATTAACCAAAATGACCCAAACTCAAGTAGGTACCAAAGAAATAATCATTTGTTTTGTAGGAGTCTTCAGGAGAAAATAATAAATAATACTTGGATAGCGGTTATTGAAGGTACGTAACCAAAGATGCATCCAAGTTCACATCATTGATCTTGAAGGATCAAGGGAGTGTCACCTTCAGAGACAATCACAAATCAATCGTACTTGGTGAAGGTAGCATTTTAGTTAATAAGGACTTAATTATTAAGAATGAGCTATTAGTTGATAATTTAAAGCATAACTTACTTAGTATGAGCCAATCATAAGATAATGGCTTCAAGGTAACATTTCTTGCCAAGAAATGCTCTTTTGAAAGATTTGACAAAATCAAGCTCGTTTTGAAGGGTATGGGCAAAGAAATATTTATAAAATCAATTTAGATGATTTCAGATCTTCAAATGAAACATATCTATATTCTCAAAATGATAATAGATGGTTATGGCATAAATAATTAGGGCATGCTAGTATGGATATGCTTTCAAAATTTGTTAAAAATGATCTTGTCAAAGGCTTACCAAAAATATTTTTTCAAAAAACCAAGATTTATCAAGCATGTCAATATGGAAAGCAAACTAAGACTTTCTTTAAGTCTAACGATATTGTTTCCACTTTTAGGCTATTAAAACTATTGCATATGGACTTATTTGGGCCTACTCAAAATTTAAGCTTGGATGGCAAAAAATATACCTTGGTTATTGTCGATAACTTCATAAGATATATATGGACCTTCTTCCTTACATCTAAAGACGAATCAAACAATATCTTTTTTAGATGTTGCAAGAAAATCCAAAATGAAAAATGTCTTAACATTGTAACTATCCAAAGTGATCATGGGAGAAAATTTGAAAATTATGAAATGGATAAATTTGGAATTGAACACGTTTTTTTGGTACCTAAGACACCATAACAAAATGGAGTAGCGGAGAAGAAAAATAGAACTTTAATTGAAATGGTTAAGATAATCTTATATGACAATAATCTACCTAAATATTTTTAAGCCAAAGCCATTAATGCCACGGGCTATATATATAATCGAGTGTTCATCAGACTTATCCTTAAGAAAACTCCCTATGAGCTTTGGAGAGGAAAGAGGCCTAACATCCCATTCTTACATTTATTTGGCACTAAATGTTACTAATATACCAAATTTATTCCTATTTTGTGAATGCCAAAATGGACTTTTATTGGTCATTTTATTGATAAATATTATAAATTTGACACTTAAAAATTAATTTATGCTTCCAGGTCTTTAAAAAAGTTATGTTATAAAAAGAAAGCAAAACGGGTCAAAATGTAAAGTTTGGAGACAAAAAGTGGACGACACAATAAGACAAGCCATATCTATCAACCATATCAAGGAAAAGAACAATTGACGTCTAATTCTCAAGTTTTGAAAAGACAAGCTCAATGACATGACTTATCACAAACCATGTCAAACTAGAAATTTCACTTTGCAAGGATACGACCATGACATGACCTGTCCCTGGGCATGCCGTTTCCAAGAATGAGTTACAACCTGTTACACAACTCTGGGACAACCTATGTTCTAGTCGTGTCAATAAAGAAAAGAAATCCACAACAAGGGACACGACTCTGGAACAAGCCATGTCCTAGTCATGTCAATTTTCACGTTAAAGAAAATTGCCAGACATGCTCAGTGACACGACCTGTCCCTAAATACGTCAATTTGACAGTCCGTTAGTTAGTGTGAAATGGCTTTGTAATTGAATAGTAACCCCCTATTTATTAAAATAACATATATTGGGCATTAAAGGGGTGTTACTTTGGAAAGCCAAGAAACCCGTAACTCCCATAACTTCCCACTTTCTTCATAATGAGCATTCAATTCCATTTATGTAAGAATTGTTATAAAATAAAGATGGAGGAAGAATCAAAGGAGAAGAAGCAAGACAGCAAGTACAGGAAGTATACACGAGTTCTTTAGGTGTTTAACAACAAGTTAAGATTATCTTGGATTGAAGATCCACAAAATTGAGCTTTATTTTCTCGGGTGATATCATGAATTCTAGTTTGTATTTGGAATTTCATGTATTCTTGTGAATTACTATGGAAGAGTAAAAGTTTTAGATCTGGGTTTTGTTGAACTCTAATTTTATCTTGTGACGAGGATTTAAGCTCAATAAAAGATTGATGTTCTTTTGTTCAATTTCATGTTCTTTAACTATTTCTTAAATATGTATATCCGGAATGTAAATTTATATCTAATTTTCATTTAAGATAGTTGAAAGATTGCTTTTATGAATTGATCTATGCAATTGATGAGATTCATTTGAAATTCTAGACATAGAATAGCAAGAATCTTCTATGTATGATTTTTCAATTGAGTTCATGTTCTTAAAGCAAGCTTAGGTTGCTATTAGTTGAGGAGAAACCCTAATTGATTAACTTAGGTTTAGATAAATTAATAGAGTCAAAAGAATTATCACTTTGCTTGAGAAACTCAACAGCTTAAGAACTAAATCAAATATGTAATTTCCAAGGATTCACATGATAAATTAGATGAAGAAAAAACCTAAATTGTATATTTTAATTGAATATTGCTTGTTGATTAGTGCTAGTGTATTTGTTTCCCCTAGTAAATTAATATAGTTAGCAGTATAATAGTAATAGGAATCATCAAAATGGTCAGTTAGATAGTAGAATAAGAGTTATTACTAGTAGTTGCTTATTCCCTGTGGACAATCCTGATTTTAGCGCTATATTACGTTTCCGATAGGTACATTGCCTATTGCCTATAGTGAATTAAAAATAGGCCATTATAAATTTAAAACTACGCTTGAAGGCAACACTATCAAGTTTTTGGCACCATTGTCAGGGAATCGAGCAATATTAAGAACACTTAAATTCTACTAATTTGACTTTTTTTTTGTGATTAACTCTTTTATCTTTTCATTAGACTTAACTTGAAGAAATCTAACTCTAATCTTTGATATTTTGCAGTGCATGACAAGAAGTTCATCTTCAAAACTTATTGATTTGGATCCGGAGATAGATAGAACATTCCACAGAAGAGCAAGAGATAGTGCAAAAGACATTGCTAGAGAATTGATTTTTGAAGAAGAAGCGCCAGAAGCAAAGGATCTACCCATGGCTAACAACCAAGAACCTCCCAAGACCAATATGGATTATGCCAGACCTACTCTGGATGGTATGGTCTGACTATTGTGAAACCAACCGTTACTACAAATAATTTTGAAATTAAAAGTGTGGTGATGCAAATGTTGCAACAATACTATCAATTTGATGGTCTACTTGATGAAGACCTACATGCTCATATCCAGAAGTTCTTGGAAATTTGTGAGACATTTAAGAACGATGGGGTAACTGATGATGCAATAAGGCTTCTCCCTTTTCCTTTCTCTTTAAGAGGACAAGGAAAACAATGGTTAGCATCATTGGAACCAGGAGCCATTACAACATGGAAGGACATGGTTGAGCAGTTTCTTGATAACTATTTTCTACCTTCTTAAACCACCAAATTAAGAAATGACATCTCATCATTTAGTTAGCAGGATTATGATGCATGGCAGAGGTGGAAGGATTTACTGAGGAAATGTCCTCACCATCAAGTACCCAACTAGATGCAAGTCCAAACTTTCTACAATGGTCTTAATACTGCAACTCGTTAGTTGGTTGATGCTCCTACTGGTGGTACTTTGAATACCAAGACACCTGAGGACTCACTTAAGATTTTTGAGGATATGGCGAAAAACAATTACCAATGGGGTAATAACAAGGGAAAGCAAAAGGCGTCAAGTATGTATGAGATAGATATGATGACTACTATATTTGCTAAAATGGATGCTTTAAGTAAACAAGTAATGGAAGCAAAAAGTCCACAAACACCTCCAGTACATTCTGGAAATTTTCTTGTTGAAAATTACTTTCTTAAAGCTCCTGAGCAAGTGGACTATGTGGGAAACCAAGGAAGATATCAAAATAATCCATACAATTAAACATATAATCAAGGGTAGAGAAATCATCCCAATTTTTCATATGCCAACAACCAAAATGTGCAAAGGCCAAATATCTCAAATTTCCCACTGAAATATCAAAAGCCACAGCTGTCACCTCCACAGCAGCTCCCACAATTACCACCACCACCTCTATAGGAAAAGAAACCTAGCTTGGAAAAGTTGATGACACAATTTATACACAACTCAGAAACCCGCCACCAGAACCAAGAAGCTTCAATACATAATCTGGAAAATCATATTAGGCAGCTCCCCAAAATGCTATCCGGTAAGCAACCTGGTTCACTCCCTAGTAATACCGAGGAGAATCCAAAGGAACAAGCTAAGGCTGTCACTTTGAGGAATGGGAAGGAAGTGGAATCTAAGAAAAGGAAGGAACCGAAGGGAGAAACAATTCCAAATTCGGAAGAAAAGAAGGCTAAAAAAGACAAGGAACAACCTTCTAGGGTAAAAGTCTATACTCCTCCTCTTCCTTATCCTACTCGTCCTAATTAGGATCATGAAAAGGAACAATTTGGAAAATTCTTGGAGCTTTTTAAACAACTTCATATCAACATTCCTTTGGTGGAGGCACTTTCTTAAATGCCTATTTACGCCAAATTCTTAAAGGAATTATTATCCAATAAGAGAAGGCTTGAGGATGTCTCTACTACCATAGTGGGGGCTGAGTGTTCAGCTATAATTCAGAACAAGTGCCAACCAAACTAAAACATCCTGGAAGTTTCACAATTCCATGTGTTATTAGAGAACTTACTGTTGAAAAGGCACTAGCAGATTTGGGGGCAAGTATTAATTTGATGCCCTATTCATTCTTCAAAAAGCTGGGCTTAGGAGAACTTCGTCCTACAAGGATAAGTTTGCAATTAGCAGATAGATCTGTTAAACTACCAAGAGGAATCATAGAGGATTTGTTGGTAAAAGTGGGGAATTTTATATTCCTTGTTGATTTCGTGATTCTTAAAATGGATGAAGATAGCAAAGTACCTATAATTTTAGGACGTCCTTTCCTAACCATTGCTAGAGCCGTCATTGATGTAGGAGATGGGAGATTAACACTCCAAGTTGGTGATGAAGAACTCATAATGCAGATTCCAGCAATGATGAAAAAACCCATGGTATTTGATGATCCTTGCTTTATTATTGATATCATTAACACTTCTATGGTGGATTGTATGCAAGAGATTTTATGCAGGGATGTTTTGGAGTTAAGTCTGATTTGTACAGAAGAGAATGAAGTGGTGAACCTCGAAGTGCAAGCTATTGCAGCTCAATTTAAGAAGCATGAGGAGCTTATGAACAAGAAAGGGTTCGAAAAATTATCAATAGATGAGGAGGAAAGATTGAAGTCGTCTATTGAAGAACCACCGGTTTTAGAAATGAAGCAGCTCCCTGACTATTTGGAGTATGCCTTTTTAGAGGAGAATTCCAAACTACCAGTGATAATTGCCTCAGATTTGAACAGTGAACAAAAGGAGCAATTATTGGCAGTCCTTAAGGAGCATAAGCAAGCAATTGCATGGAAAATATCTGATATCAAGGGTATAAACCCTTCTCTCTGCACTCATAAGATTTTAATGGAAGAATGATTCAAACCGGTTGTTTAACCCCAAAGAAGGTTGAATCCTAATATGAAAGAAGTGTTGAAGAAAGAAGTATTAAGCTTCTGGATGCTAAGTTGATTTACCCAATTTCTGACAACCCTTGGGTAAGTCCAGTGCAAGTAGCACCTAAAAAGAGAGGGATGACTGTGGTCTCAAATGAAAGAAATGAGCTGATCCCGATGAGGACAATCATGGGTTGGCGAGTATGTATTGATTACAAAAAGCTTAATGAAGCCACTCACAAGGACCATTTCCCTTTGCTTTTTATAGACCGGATGTTGGAAAGGCTTGCAGGTCACATGTTTTATTGTTATTTGGATGGTATGTCTAGGTACTTCGAAATATTGATTGCTCCTAAGGATCAAGAAAAGACTACGTTCACTTGTCCCTTTGGCACTTATGCCTATAGGAGGATGCCCTTTGGACTTTGTAATGCACCAGCTCCCTTCCAAATGTGCATGTTGGCAATTTTTGACGATCTAGTGGAGAATATTATGGAAATATTTATGGATGATTTTTTTGTTTTCGGAGATTCATTCAGCAATTTAAAGCAAGTTTTGATCCTTTGTAAGCAAACAAATCTCGTGCTTAATTAAGAGAAATGTCACTTCACATGCAAGGAAGGCATAGTTCTCGATCACAAAGTATCTCACAAGGGAATCGAAGTTGATCAGGTAAAGGCTGAGATTATCTCAAATCTTCTTCCTCTAACATCAGTTAAGGCAATTCATAGTTTTCTCGGTCATGCATGCTTTTATAAGAGGTTCATAAAAGACTTTTCCAAGATAGCCCAACCTTTCGCCAGGCTATTGGAAAAGAATGTACCATTTGAGTTTAGTCAAGAATGTCATGAAGCATTCAACCTCCTTAAGAAGAAGTTAATTAGTGCACCAATTATTTTAGAAAAAGATTAGAGTTTACCATTTGAATTGATGTGTGACGCAAGTGATTATGCTGTTGATGCAGTTTTGAGACAAAGAAGAGAGAAGCAGTTTGAACCTATCTACTATGCTAGTATAACACTCAACAGTGCCCAAGAAAACTACACCACCACGGAAAAAGAATTATTAGCTGTGGTGTTTGCCTTCGATAAGTTTCGACCATATTTGATTCTATTAAAGGTAATAGTTTATACTAACCATTCTGCTCTTAAAGACCTTTTGTCAAAAACAGATGCAAAGCCGCACCTTATTCGGTGGATCCTCCTTATACAAGAATTCGATTTAGAGATCCGAGACAAAAAGGGAGCAGAAAATAGGGCAGCCGATCACTTGTCCCATTTGGAGAATCCTCATTTGGAGAAATTGAAAGAGGAAGATATCAATGATGAATTTCCAGAGAAATGATTGTACACGGTACATAAGGTAAGAAATTCTGACACTCCTTGGTTTGCAAATTATGCAAATTATCTTGCCGCCAACGTCCTCCCCCGAGACATGACTTAAAATGAAAAGAAGAAATTCTTTTCTAAGTTGAAGTATTATTTTTGGGAGGAACCGTTTCTTTTTCATGTTTGTGTAGATCAATTGATCCGTCGCTGTGTCTCTCATTCGGAAGGATGGAAAATTTTGCACGCATGCCATTCCGGTCCTGCAGGAGGACATTACAATCCGAATAGGATGGCTCAAAAAGTTCTAGAGGTCGGATTCTATTGGCCCACCATTTTTATGGATGCCCATCAGCTTGTTCATGATTGTGACAGATATCAAAGAGTTGGAAATATGTCGCGACGAAATGAGATGCTACAGAATTATATTTTGGAATGTGAAATTTTCAATGTATGGGGCATCGATTTTATGGGACCGTTTCCAACTTCTTTTGGAAATAAGTATATCCTGGTGGCAGTAGATTATGTCTCAAAGTGGGTAGAAGCCCAAGCACTGCCCATCAATGATGCTTGGGTAGTTACCAAGTTCTTAAAGAAATTGTTTTCATGGTTTGGAGCCCCTAGAGCTATCATAAGTGATAGGAGAACACAGTTTTGTAATTACCAGCTTGAGAAGGTGTTAAAACGGTACTGGGTAACTCATAGAATTACAACACCGTATCATCCCCAAACCAGTGGGCAAGCCGAAGTTTCTAATCATGATTTGAAATGAATTTTGGAGAAGTCAGTGGAGCACCATAGGAATGATTGGGCCGAAAAGCTAGATGATGCACTTTGGGCATATAGGACCGCCTATAAGACACCATTGGCAACCATACCATACCGTCTTGTTTATGGAAAGGCTTATCACTTGCCGGTGGAAATTGAGCACAAGGCCTATTGGGCTATCAAACAAGTCAATTTTGACTTAGAATCCTCCAGTATGAGAAGAAAGCTTCAGCTTAATGAATTAGGTGAGTGGAGACGGATTGCTTACAACAACATGAGGATTGACAAGGAAAAAACAAAGCTATATCATAATAAGTGAATCCATCATCCAAAACAGTTCAAGGAAGGTGATTAAGTCTTTTTGTTTAATTTTCGGTTAAGACTTTTTTCGGGAAAACTGAAATCAAGATGGTCCAAACCGTTCCTAGTAAAACAAGTATATCTACATGGGGTGATTGAATTGAAGCATCAAGAAAGTGGAACTTTTAAGGTAAATAGGCAACGTTTGAAGCTTTACCAAGGAGTTGATTTTGAGCAAAGAAAGATGTGAGGAGTTTTGACTCCATTCACCAGATTGATGATCAAGCTATGGCAAGAACGTCGAGCTCACGACGTTAAACAAATGCGCTGCTTGGTAGGCAACCCATGTTTAACTTTTCTTTTTCTTTTTGAACTCACGATCATATCTTTTTCTATTATTTGTTGATGGCTAAGTATTTCTCTTAATTGTATAATGGAAATTTCAAGAGGAAACAAGGCAGAAAAAAGTAAGGTAAATTGCTGAAAAATCAACACAATCGAGACATGACTTGTCTTAAAGTCGTGTCTTTTACTGATCAAATGGTTTTCATGAATTTTGGGATGTTATTTTTGAGACACACTTATCCCTGAGTCGTGTAACAAACTGTGGAGATGAGTTTTGGTATGACATGCTTGGGACATGGCTTGCCCTTAGCCGTGTCCCATGATTTTCACGCAAAAAAATTTTTCTAAGTCGACACGCCCAGGGACACGGTTTATCACTTAGCCGTGTACCCTGCTGTAATGAGTGCTTTAACATGACATGCCTAGGGACATACCTTGTCCTTAGGCCGTGTAACTCACTGCCATGTTGTTCAAAACATGACATGCAATGGTCAAGCCATGTCCTTTACTCATGTCATAAGCCCTATATAAACTCACACTAACTTTTTCGAAAACATATGGCTTACATTTTTTGCACTTTACAATCCTCGCAATTTCTCTTATGAACACATAGAGCACTACCATCCATTCTACTCCATCCATGCCACTTTAAGAGAAAAATCTAAGGAATCAAGGTAAGTTTTTCTTTCTTTCTCTCATCTTTAGTTCATGATTTCCATGGAAGAACTTTGTTGGTTTGATTTGAAGCTTTTGGAGTTTTGATACTTGTTGCATGTGAGTCTAATTCATTGTTGATGTTGAGAAATATATATAAATCTTTGATACATGCGTATTCTAAAATTTTGGACTCCTTAGCGTGCGTGATTACCCAGATTTGAAAATAGGGGATGACAATTTGTTTGCGTGCGTGAATTGAAAATTGTGGCCGAATGCATACATGATCTGAAATCTGGGGCTATTAAAGGAGAATGCATGTGTGATCCGAAATTTGGGCCTATTAAAGGAGAATGCATGCGTGATTGATTCAATCTAGTTGGGTTGTTGGGCTGTTGTGAAAGTTTGAAATCAAAGTTGTGGAAAGGAAGTGTTGGAATTGAAGTATGTGTTTTAAAAATGTGAGTTTTAGAAGAGAAAAGGGGCTGTCAAGAAGACACGACCGTGACATGCCTTGTCACTTGGTCGTGTCGCGCTGGAAATGAAATTTTTTTAAAATTTTTGTTTCAAAAACGATTTCAATTTTTAAATAAGATAAGCTCTTTTGTCTGTTCTTGCAAAGCTAGACTTAGATTAACAAGCTTAGATCTTATTTGACTTCTTTAATGTCTCAATTGTGGTCTAAACTATTGATTGATTTCAGAATGAGGCAAAAGCAAGTAGCAAGAAAGCATTCATCTTCACAACGACGCACTCTTAGATGAGCTCCAAATCCTCCAAAACCTACCCAACCAATGTCAAGATCGGAACAAGAAAAATATAATGTTTTCTTGGGGAGGCAATTAGCTGGAAATATGTTATTCAATTAGAAGGGTTTGGCAAGGTTCAATAAAGACAAGGAAATTCGAGCTTTGATAAGTCATAATGGATAGGATAAATGTTTCATTGTGAATGAAAATGTTTATCGATAAATCACACTTGTAATTTCTTTACACATTCAAGATTGCGAGTCAAGCCAAGCATTCAGGGATCAATACGAATATCACATTCAGAGTAAATGGCCAAGAAAGAACAATTTCTATTAAAGAAATTTGTAGGGCCATGGGGTTTTATACTGATGAATTTGTGGAAACCGAGAAATTTGTGCATCTACCAATTGATTAGCCACCAGGGGAGTTCAACTATTTGTATTGAGGAAAGCTAAGTCCAGCCATTCCTTATAAAGCAAAGGGAGCTAAGGTTTCTACCTTCAGAGACATCAATCATAAAGTGATTAATTGGATAATCACTCATTCATTTAATGGGAATGGGAAGAGTATTGGAGTTGTTTGGACTTATGAGTTGCTATATCTGCATAGCATAATTGAGCAACATCCTTTGAATTTAGGAGTAATGTTGGCTTTCTTTTTTCATCGACAAGCTAAGGCTAACAAGGCTAAATGCACTGTCTGTTATGGAGCCTATATCACTCGCTTGTTGAAGGGTCTACAAATCTTTCCTACTAAGGAGCCAAACGATGTAGTTGCTTGTTCACACATCATTGAAACTTCTACTCTAAAGAAATGGTTCAAGAATCTGGGACCTTCCAGCTCAAGGTCTTCTCCTCCTAGTCAGTCTCCCTATGAAGTACTAACCAAGAAGGATGAAAAGAATCGCCATATTTTGCAAAAGATGAAGTCGTTGTTCAAAGCTCTCATTTGTAACACAAAACATTAGACTCGACACCAAGAGGCCATTTATTCCTGTCTGAAAGGAATTGCAGCTCACAATAATGTGGAGTTTTCTCCACCTCAGGCTGGCCCATCAGAGAGCTTTCCATCATCACCGAATGATGTTCAAGTAGATTCTCTTCACACTCTTCTAGAGGATAACGATGATGAAGAAGTGGATGCACATATTCGAGCCTCCAAGGAACATATCACTGATGAAGCATCTGAGGAGGAAGAAGTTGATGAAGAGGAGGAGGATGATGGGTCTGAAGAGGAAGAAGAGGACACCCCAACTCCCACACCACCAATAAAGAAAATGAAACAGAGAAAGAATGAGGATGAAGATGATCCTGACTATCAAGGAGATTGATTTCTTGATTTATTTCTGCTTTGATGATCATTTTTTATGATTTTTGCTGAATTCTGCTTTTGGATGACTGTATTATTGAGCACCTAGCTTTGGGTTAGACTCTTTAAGGCTCACTAATAGGATCATCAGTGCTAACTTTTGTTTTGATTCCTTTGTTTTATCTTTTGTCTTTTGTCTTGCAGCCCAGATGCACTCTTATATGACTTGTTTTCAGAGCTGCTCAATTTTGCTGAAAATATGACTATCTTGCAGCCGAATGTTGGTACTTAAATAGGGAAGTTCATTTTCTTTTTCTTTCCTCAGTTTTTGCATATATTTTGACATTGGGGACAATGTCCCAATTAAGTTTAAGGGAGGGATATTCTTGAAAGGAATAATTGGTTTCTCTATGCTTTTCGTGATCACATTATTTTGAGCTTGATTTTTAATTTTGTTAAATTCCCAATTTATTGTTTGTAAATGTGCTTTAATTGAATAAATCTTGAAAATATACTCTGTTGTTTATTAGCATTCATATTAAAGTAAAAGCGACTTATAGTACCTTACTCATCTATTTTGTGATTAGTATACTTAGTTGAAATTGCAGGATGAATTCTAAGTAGGGTAAGCTTACTTGCTATTTAGTAATGGAATCTAGAGTCTAGAAATTGAATGAAGTCCTTAGTTGAAATTTAAAAGGTTATAGTTTTAAGCCTGTTAGCTTGTATATTCTTCTTTCAAACATTTTGAGAGCTCTTCTAACTTTTTATGAAAGGGGTATGTGAAATCAATCACTTAGTGATTCTTTTTGAAAATTAATCAATTGTTGTGCTTAACTAAAATTAAAAGCTTTGTTGATATGGGCGGACTTTGGTCCCTTAGAAGAGCGAAGTCTAACCCCGCTATTAAGTATACAAGCTTCCTATAGACAATTGGTGAAAATATATATATATCATTACCTTTACTCTGCTAACTTAGGTAAGTAAGTTAAGAGTATTAAATCTGAAGGTTAGAACGAGTAAGAGTTCGTTGGGATCCCTTTAAAACCTGGTCACTTAGGTGATGAATCCAGAATGTGCCAACTCAAGGATCTTACTATAACAAGAAGATGATTAGGCAATTGGAGCTGAAAAGATGCGGGCTACACCCCATCCAAAGGAAATTCCTTTGAAGGCTGTGAAGAGAAATCTTGTTCTTAATAAATAATTTTTTTAAGAAAAAAGGAAAAATCTAGGGGAATGATGGATACCAAATACTTTCATTCTAGGTTGTTGAGTTTAGAGAAATATTTGAAGGCTTTTATACCTGCTAATTGGTGGTGAAATGTAACCGGGTCTATTTTGCTATTGTTTGACTTCGGTTTTATTTTGTGACTTTGGAATCTGCTATTAAACAGTAAGGGTAAAGTTTGACTTACTTGGATTAGCCTTAGAATGATTATAGTATGCTAATTGCATTTACATGGTAGATTTAAGTAGTAGGTACAAAAGCAAGTTGCTATGATCTAAATTGATTAATGAATGCTAGAAGAATTTTAACTTGTGGAAAATTTTGAGTATATTTAATGATAGATTTTCATTGTCCTTAATTGTTTGCTTAAGGACAAGCAAATACTCAAGTGTAGGGGAATTTGATAAACCAAATTTATTCATATTTTATAAATGCCAAAATGGACTTTTATTAGCCATTTTATTGATAAATATTATGAATTTGGCACTTAAAAATTAATTTATGCTTTCAGGTCTTTAAAAGAGTTAATTTAAAAAAAAAAATGCAAAACTGGTCAAAAATGTAAAGCTTGGAGACAAAAAGTGGGCGACACAACAAAGAGAAGCTATGTCTATCAACCATGTCAAGGAAAAAAACAATCAAGGTCTAATTCTCAAGTTTTGAAAAGACAAGCTCGATGACATGACTTGTCACAAACCATGTCAAGCTGGAAATTTCACTTTGCAAGGACGCAACCATGACATGACCTGTTGCTGGGCATATCGTTTCCAAGAATGAGTTACAACCTGTTACACAACTCTGGGACAAGCTATGTCCCAATCGTGTCAATGAAGAAAAGAAGTCCATAGCAAGGAACACGACTCTAGGACAAGCCATGTCCCAATCGTGTCAATTTTCACGTTAAAGAAAATCGCCAGACATGCTCAATGACACAACTTGTCCCCAAACACATCAATTTGACAGTCCGTTATTTAATGTGAAATGGCTTTTTAATTGAATAGTAACCCCCTATTTTTTAAAGTAACATCTATTAGGCATTAAAAGGGTGTTACTTTGGAAGGCCAAGAGACCCGTAACTCCCGTAACTTTCCACTTTCTCCATAATGAGCATTCAATTCCATTTATGTAAGAATTGTTATAAAATGAAGATGGAGGAAGAATCAAAGGAGGAGAAGCAAGACAGAAAGTACAAGAAGTATACACAAGTTCTTCAGGTGTTTAACAATAAGTCAAGATTACCTTGGATTGAAGATCCATAAAATTGAGCTTCATTTTCTCAGGTGATATCATGAATTCTAGTTTGTATTTGGAATTTAATGTATTCTCGTTAATTACTATGGAAGAATAAAAGTTTTAGACCCGGGTTTTGTTGAACTTTAATTTTATCTTGTGATGAGGATTTGCGCTTAATAAAAGATTGATGTTCTTTTGTTCAATTGCATGTTCTTTAACTATTTCTTAAACTTGTATATACATAATGCAAATTTATGTCTGATTTTCGTTTAAGCTAATTGAAAAATTGCTTTTATGAATTATCTATGCAATTGATGAGATTCGTTTGAAATTCTAGATATAGAATAGCAAGAATCTTCTATGTATGATTTTTCAATTAAGTTCATGTTCTTAAAGCAACCTTAGGTTGCTATTAATTGAGGAGAAATCCTAATTGATTAACTTAGGTTTAAATAAATTGATAGATTCGAAAGAATTATCACTTTACTTGAGAAACTCAACAGCTTAAGAACTAAATCAAATCTATAATTCCCAAGGATTCACATGATAAATTAGATGAAGATAAAACATAGATCATTTATTTTAATTGAATCTTGCTTGTTGATTAATGCTAATGTATTTGTTTCCCCTAGTAAATTAATATAGTTAGCAGTATAATAGTAATAGAAATCATAACAAAATTGTCAGATAGATAGTAGAATAAGATTTATTACCAGTAGTTGCTTATTCCCTATGGACGATCTCGATTTTAGCGCTATATTACGTTTTCAATAGGTACATTACCTATTGCCTTTATAGTGAATTAAAAATGGGCCATTATAAATTTAAAACTACGCTTGAAGGCAACACTATCAGTTACATCTTGAATAACGGAAAAGATAGCTTAATTTGACGCAAAGAGTGATGAAGGTGTTTCACTTGGCTATTATTAGTAAAGCTCATGGAGTTTTTAATAAAAGAACCATGGTTATGGAAGAACCAATTCATGTTGTTTTTTATGATCCCTTGCCTCATGTGTGTTCAAACGACGATATGAATGATGTGTGTGCTAAGTTAGATAAATTTTCCTTTGAAAACAATAATCATACTAAAGAAATGGAATAAGAGGTTATCGTAAAAAGGATGTTTTGAATGAATCGATTAGCCATGACCTTCCTAAGGAATGAAATATGTAAGATCACACCCTAAGGATCTAATAATAGGTAAACCATAAAATATGTGCAAACGAGATCATTCCAAAAAAATATGAGTAATCTAGTTTTCTTATCCTAAACCAAGCCTAAAAATGTAGATGAAGCCTTAAAAGTTGAATTTTGGGTACAAGCAATGCAAGAAGAATTAAATCAATTTACTAGAAATGAAGTTTGAAACTTAGTACCTAGACCTAGTAATAGACCAGTAATTGGAACTAAATAGGTTTACAGAGATAAACCTGATGAAAGCGGAATAATAACTAAAAACAAAGCTCGATTAGTGGCTAAAGGTTATAATCAAGAAGAGGGCATAGATTTTAATGAGACTTTTTTGCATCAATTGCAGGACTAGAAGCCACTAGGATATTTGCTGCTTTTAAAAAATTTACACATTTTCAAATGGATATAAAAAATGCTTTCTTAAATAGCTTCATCAAAGAAGAGGTTTATGTAGAGTAACCAACGGGTTTGAAGATAATGAATTCCTTGATCATGTTTATAAACTAAACAATGCTCTTTACAAACCCAAGCAAGGTCCTAAAGCTTTATTATGAAAGGTTTAGTAGCTTCTTAATAAATAAAGGATATTCTAGAGAAAAAATTTATACAACATTACCTATTAGGAATCACAAGTCAAACACATTGATTATTCAAATCTATGTGGATGACATTGTGTTTGAAGCTACTAGAATGATTCTTGTAAATAAATTTGTTAAGTCCCTAAAGAGTGAGTTTGAAATGAGTATGATGGGAGAGCTCGATTACTTACATGTCTCCAAGTGAAGCAAACCGAAAAAAGACACATTTATCAATCAATTTAAATATACCAAAGAGCTCTTGGAAAGATTCAAAATGGATAATTACAAAACTAAACCTACACCTATGAGAGCAAGTGTAAAACTTAATAAAGATGAAGATGGCAAAAACATATGAGGCATGATAGGTAGCTTTTTGTATTTAACCAATTCTCAACTTGATATCATGTTCTCGGTATGCTTATATGCACGATTTCAATCTTGCCCAAAGGAATCTCACTTGAATACGGTAAAATGCATCTTCGAGTACCTTGAGAGCACTATTAAAACTAGCTTGTGGTATCCAAAGTTTACTTCTTTCAACTTAGTTGGATACTCCAATGTTGACTTTGCCAAGTGCAAAGTTGATCGAAAAAACACAAGCGGCATATGTTATTTTTTTGGAAACTCCCTAATATATTGATACTCAAAGAAACAAAACTCGGTTGCTGTAAACCCCTTAATTTTTGCATAACCTAATTTTGATAATTGGCAATAAAAGGATATAAAGTCTTGAAGAAGCTTTGAGAAAAGTCGCAAAAATCACTCCTGATTTTTCACAATTTAAGAATATTAAAATATAAACAATTTAATCCTAGTTTAAGAAATCATAATCGTTATCAGCAAAATTTCCCCCAACCTTTTGCGATGAATAAGTAATGATAAATCAAAGAATTAATGAAGTAATTACTAAGGCTCTAGCAAATTTAAAAGAATTATCTGTAAGTTTTGAAAAAAAAAATTAAAAAAACAATAAATATACCTCGAAAATTCTCAAATAAGAATAGCGTAATAAATTACTAAGCAAAGCATTAAATAAAGATAAATATATCTCTAGATTCATCAAGCACATAGAATCAAACAATGTCTAATGAGTAAATTTCCAAAACAATTGCAAATAAATATTTTCTTACGAACTTATAATTAAAAACGATCATAGCCCTTTATAGAAACTAATACCACCACTTCTTTTAATAAGTAAAAATTCTTAGAAGTCACCCAAATCATAAAAATAATTTATGACGTATGGAAATGTTTAAAATATAACACAACTAATTATAATAAAACACAAAAACTCTAAAATTAATACCCATAAAATATTCTCTTTTACCAATTTAATCATGTGCTTATTTCCAGCACATGATACGAACTATTACTACAATTTACAATAGTAGAAGTAGTAGTATTAATAGCACCAAAAGTGTATGTTATAGTAAAAAAAATAAAAATAAATAAATGAATAACAACAATAACATATAATAAGTAACACTATACTTGATCCACATATTAAAACAATTTTAATAAATTAATCATATTGATTATTAGATCACTAATATTACATTAATCAGGATAACCTATCAACTTGTAACAATGCTATATGATTCTTATCCAACATGGTAATTGTAACAAGTACCTTTGTAATTTAATAATTATAGCAATGGTTTATACATAATCATAATATCAATAAAACCTATAACACAACAAAACCATAGGGCTAATTACTTAGGGAAGTTCACAACTATTGGCATAAACTACATATTTGATAAACCATTTGATACAACAAATATCGCATCAAGATAATTATAATAAAGAAGTAAATATGCAAATCAAGAAAATAATATGATATTAATTAAATAATGTCGACCTAGATCCTATCAGAAGGTTAATTAAAATTTTAATAAAATAAATAAAACACATTATAGACCTAAAAATTCGCTCTATAACTAAAATCCAAAATTCGTATCAGATCATACCAAAATCTCAGGAACCTTAAATGGAATCAAATAAATTTTATAACCCTACAACATCATATAAATTAAATTAAACTTAGATATCTAAAAAAAAAAATCGAAACCCTAGGAGCCAAAAACAGGATCAGATAAAGATTCAATAACCTTAAGATATCAGATGGATTAAATAAAGCCTGGAACCTTAAAATTAAATTGTATAGCAAAAACATATCACCAACAAAACAATCCAATAGTGTAATCAATATGAAAACCTTATGCTAAACAATTTAACTATTTGAGCTCTAATACACAAATTGATGCAGTACATCCGAATAATATATATTAATAAAATAATAAGAAATAATTCCCTATAATTGTAAACTCCCAAAATTTTACGGTGATCTTATAAGCAAAACCTTTGGCTTGAAAACGAAACCAAAATCCTAGAGTCAAACCAAATCAACCATAAATCTTGGAAAATCCATACTTGATCGGACAATTTCTAAAACCATAAAATGATAAATTAATTAGGAAAAATATTATGAACTTAAATTTTGAATCATATATATAGTATAAACCTTAAAGATCATATAGTCCAAAAATTCGATCATTTTAAAGCTTTATAGGATTAGTTTCCGTATCCGATCACGACCACATAAATCAAGACAATATAATTTAATTAATATTTAGTAATAAAATTATGCAAATTTTATTTTTTATAATATAGTATATAAATTTTCAAATCAAATTTCGTCAATCAAATAGTTTCTACAATCGATCTACAATCGATCACTAGTATGCAAACCAAGATAACAAAGTTGGATAACAATTAGTGATAAAATAATATTAATTCATCTTCCAAAAATCATTTAATGATTTATCGTTTTATAAAAAATTTTCGGATTATAAAAACGTCAGATATAGCTCATATACGCATATTTTATAGATATCGATAACTTATGTAATATTTTACTATTACTATTCATTACAATTTATTTTATTTTCTGCCATTACTTGCCACCATTATTTAACTATATTTATAAGTTATCCCATCATAAGTTAAATTTGTCACTTTTCATTTGATTTTTTTTCTCTTCTCTTACAAGGCACCCTATTGTACCCCTACTATGGCATTTTTTTTAACTTTTTCAAATTATTTATCACAATTTAATTCCTCGAATTTTCTTTATAAATACCTACTACACTTCCTCCATTCAACACTTTACAACTTTCTTCAAATTTCTCTCTTATTCTTTTCTCTCTTTCTATCCTCCTTAGCTGCACAAAAGCTTGCTGCCCATTTTTTATTTCAACAATAAAACACTTCCTTAAGTTTCTTTTAAGGTAAACATACTTCCCACACATCTATAGTTAGTATAGGTGTTGTTTCATGCATTGTCCATAGATAAAAATCCCCCCATGATGCATAAAAGTTAGGGATGATAATGCTAAAAACGAAACTCATATCTTACATACATTATGATCATATTGATTTTGTGTTTATATGGTTATGGTCTTGCCATCTAATCTAACTATCTATATGTATAAACATAGTTATGTATATATTTATACCAATATGAGGATATTGCTCTCTAACTTAATATTTATTTCATGTTTATATTTATTTCATGCTTTTAATATATATTTTGAGGCTTGTGCATAATCTAAGTTTCGGACTTGTTATTAATCAAGTCAAAACAAAAAGGGGAGTTGTTCTTAATCTAAGTCTGGTGAATGCCTTGTTAAAAAATTCTAAGGCTTCTATTTTATCTGTTTTGCTCTTAATTATTTTGCTAACTAAGGAGACTTGTCCATTTCTAAGTCCCGAGGAGCTTTGACATGAATCTAAGACTCTCATATTTTTCGTATTATTTTCTTACTTTTCTTTAAGAGACTTGTCCATTTCTAAGTCCCAAGAAGACTCGAATAAAAATCTAAGACTTCCACAGTTTTTTTCTTTTTCTTTTTCTTAAGCTTTCTTACGCTTTCTTTTTTTTATGGAACTTGTCCAAATCTAAGTTTCAAGAAGGCTTGATACCAAGTTAAGACTTTCATATTTTGTTCTTATATGCTTATTTAACTTTCTATCTCTTTTATTTTCTACGTGGATTTATTTTTCATCTCATAACATAACTATAAGTTCATATTCATGCATGATCTAGAATAATGTTGTTGTTTTAATAAAAATTTCAAAAAAAAAAAGTGAGTTATTTCTTTCATACAAAAGTAGAACTAAACTCTCAAGAGAAATGATTTTCAATACTTAGGAGAAATTCTTATTAAGACTTAGGATAATGATTCAGCTATGTCCTTTTCCAAAATATTAAAGTAACTTATTATAAATTTTAATGTTGATAATTCTTTGTTATGCAAAATTTTCTTAAAAACTTATTTATATGGTTTAAACCAACGCTTGGATGAATACTAAGAACAAAACAATGTTTCCAAGTCAAGCTAAAATCAACCCACTAGTTAAAAGCCAACTTAGAAAATAAAATTTGTAAACAACCTAAGAAATCAAGTTTTTAAAAAATGTAAATTCATTTTATGAAGTCAAGAAAACATGAAAACAATAGTTATAATAAGGAGGCACTCATTGTATTAACTCAAAATTTTAGTTTTCCTTCCAATAACTTAAAAAGAGATTTTGTAAACCCCATCTTTCAAACTTCTAAAATAAATTGTTTTATGAAAAATCATTATTGGGACAACATCACTAGAATCATACATATAATATCAGCACTTATCTACATTAAAGAATTTTCCAACTATATAAATATTTATGTGCTTGCTATAGAATTTTTAGATGATGTAGAACTTAGAAAAATTACAATTTAAGGATTGAAATTTTCGGATCAATTATGTATTGACGCATTTTGGAACCCAAATGGCTTTAAATTTTAAAAATAACCTTAGAAATAGATAGATCTTTTCAAGTAGGTAGAAAATGACTACTAATATACGAAATTCATGTTAAAATGAGCAAGCTATGGCCATTTTAATTTAGAATTTCACATAATCCGAATTTTAACGAGAATAATGAAACAGAGTTAGAAAGTTAAGTAGAATCAATATGAAATACTCATTCCTGTTATTTCTTTTGTTTAGGTAACAAGGAATTTGACGTATCTTTCCCTAAGGACCACTCCAACTAAGAATTGCACTAAGGACGAGTGAGTTTATTCCTTAATTATCATACTTACGTTTGTGCTTATGGTATAGAAGCACTAGAATAGGAAAAGATAAAAACGGAAAGTGCACATGCCTTATAATATTGGTTGAAATTATATTAAACACATGGAGGCTTGAATTATCGATAAGCAGATTGTTATATTAGTATTCTATCGAAATGTTTATCAATTATGTGATCGCCTCTAAAATATTTAATATACTACTAAAAGAACCTAATTAAATGAATTCATGCATAGCACGGAGTAAGTCACATTGCATTCATTACTATACCCTTGGTGGAATAAGAATATAGTAGTGAGGTACATAGGGGCCCAAAAATCTGCATTTGGCGCATAGGAGCCCGTAAGAACTACAATAAAAAGGCAAGTAGTACCTGAAAGAACTACAAAAATTTTATTTGCGAACTTTGGTCATATGAGCCCAGAACAACTAACCTCGAATGGAGGGCGTAAATCCATTCAAAATATTATTTCCGATTATTCATGTATATTACTTGCTCAAGTGTTTAATGTGTCTCATATGCTTGTCTAATAACTTAACTGATTTACTTGTATGAGTACGTTAATACAAGAATATTCTCACTAAGCTAGTTTTACTTACCCTCCAATAGTTTGTTTTTATAGGAAAAATCATAACGCCGAGATAGGGATAAGAACCGAGCGCAGAGTGTATCAAAGATCAAGTCATGATAATTAGAGGGTTAAAATGTCTATGGATTAAACTTAGTTGAGAGAAAAGACCTAAAACTTGATTTATTTCTTTTGTAATCTCCTTTGATAGTAGATGATAGATAACCTAAGTGGCTTTACTTTGTTCATCTTTGTTAGGGTATCCAATTCTTTGTGGTCCTTATGATTTGTGAAAATATCAGTATTTAACACCATTTTTCTAAATATATATATATATATATATATGTATAACATATGGAGAGAACAAGTAATTAACGTCTTGTAATCTCCAACTTACAAGGTGATCTTCATGTTATGAGTGCACGCGTGATATAATGACTTTAGAATAAACCTATTAGGTCCCTAATTAGGGTCATGACAGTTGCACTCTTAACCTCCAAGGCTAAATATGTAGCCAACAGTAGTTTTTATGCACAAGTTTTGTGGATGAAACAAACTTTATAAGATTATGGACTAAAGTATGATAATGTCCCAATTCGATATGACAACACTAGTGCTATAAATTTGAAAAAAAAATCTAATCCAACACTTAATGAGTAAGCATATTGAGATTAGACATCATTTTATTGGAGATCATGTTCTAAATAATGATATTAGCTTAAAAATTGTTGACACAAACAATCAAATTACCGATATCTTTACAAAACTCTTGACCGAGGATCGATTTCACACCTTGCTTAGAGAATTGGGCATGATATGCTGAGTACTAAATTTCATGGAGCCATGTTACTGCTTTTGAGCAAAATGAGCTATTCTTTCAAAACACCTCATCTATGACATATTTTTGGTCTCACCAAGTTGTTAGATGCCAAGTTTTGTTTGAATAAGAACCATTGGACATGTATTGTAACTTGACAAAATGCTTAAGCTATGTATGTGTTCTTAATGCTCATTATGTGAAACTCCTATTTTTCTCCTTCAAATTTGCGTCCATCATGACCTTTTTAGCTAATGAGACCTATTGAGCATGCAAGTTTCATCATCTTGGGTACACATGCAATTTTGTGCACTTTAGTGGAAGTCAACTCAAATCTAGTTTTACTTGCACACCATGTGCTCACATTTCGCTTTTTCCACAAAAATTCTATCTGATTAAGTGCATTTCATCCATATCTATTTGTTTGAAGCACCTTTATTGATTAAAAGCGAGTTTAAGCAAAAATGAAGTTTTCATACTCATAACATAGCATAAGCATGTATAAAAAATGCCTAAATTTTCCTTAATGCTTTTTTAGACACACACAATCATTTAGGATCAAGTTATGAGACCAAAAATTCTTTGTCATATATAGTTTACATCACCTACCCAAAGATGAATTTTTCATGAACTTTGCGCAATATTTTTTTAGCCCCGAGAAAATTTTCTCCATTGGTTTTGCCTTAGAGCTGTAAAAATCTATAGGAAACACCAACTCGCAAGTGAGCTCATCACTTCAACATATGGGCAAGCACAGATGCGAAAAGTAGATCGATTCACCAATACACGTCCTTCAACACATATGTTAACTCCATCTTCTCCATCCTCTTCATTTTCTCTTCTCCCACCCACCCCCCTTCCGTGTCTTCTTCTCTTCAAATATTAACCTCCAATTTTTTTAAACCTACACCCTCCCACCTCCATCATCACTATCCACCACTCTCCCTACAATCTCTAGCTGCCTTATTCCCTTTCTCCCTCTACCCATCTTCTCACTCTCTTTCCATCGCTTCATCCTCACCATGCCTCTAAAGACTGCCCGAGGTCGTGCTTCACCTTCTCTACTTGACTTTGATGCCTTCCTTTTCCCAACTAAGAATCATTTAGATAGGTATGTCTTGTTCCATGATCTTCCTATAGATGTTGGTAGAAATTATAAAGAGGAAGTTCTAGATTATTTTCGCAATCCTCAACTTCTTAGTGTAGCAATCAATAATATCCTAAATACCATGCTTTTTCTTGCTGAAGTAAATGAAGAGGTCGTTAGGATGTTCTGTTGTAATTTAACTGATTTTTTGTAAGATGATCTTAGTTTGGGGATTAGAATGGAAATTGGAGTTGGCAATTTCGTGAGATGTTAGTTGTATACGTATCTGTATGGTGGGAGGATTGAAATTTCACATCATGATATTTGTAGTCTCATTGATAGTGATGATAAAGGTTTGAGAATGCCTAGTCATTTTGATGGTGCTAGCTAGTATGAAGAGTTTTTTACTATGTCTAATATGGGCCTCAATTGGTGCAAGCCACACAACTTGTATTCGTCCTGTCTTTCTTTATGAGATTAGGTGCTTCACCAATTTCTCACTGATAATTATGTCCTTCATAAAGGATAACAAACTCAAATGACTCAATAGGATCTCTGGCTCCTAGTTCATATCTTACGAGGTGATAGAGTTAGTTTCTTTGATCTTATGTATAGAGGCTTTAAAAATGTGACAAACAAGCATGCTCAGGCAGTTCTTCATGGGAGTAGGGTCATCACTCTTCTCTTAAGGCATAAGGGTGACGAATTTTGAACTGAAACTGGCTTTGTTCAAGTTCCTACCTTCACCTTCAATACCATTAGATTATGTAACTATAAGAGGAATAATGGTTGGTAGGTTCGCAAAAAACCACTTGAATTGTTAATTAGTAGTGGTGCTCTCTTACTTGGGTTTGGAGTTGACTCTAATAGTGATGAGACCCCTATTCAAGTTCCTAGCTTATCTAATTCTTTGCTTCAGGAGCTTCGCAACCATATAGATTTTGGGTTTGCCTCTTTGTAAACTCAAATTTCTAGTCTCCAATCTGAGTTCTAGTCCTCAGCTCTGATATTCATGGGTTCATTGACCCCTTCTATAACATTCATCCTCGTCCACCTCATGCTAATGATCCAAATGCTTGATCTAGTTCCTTTTCTACTTTTCTCTTTGCCATTAGACCCGTTATGCTGGTTGCTAATGTAATGGACTTTATGCAGCTCTCATGTTGACTGTTATTAACTTATTTGGCCGATTATTATGACTATTATCTAGTGTTAGTACTTTTGATTGAACCATGAATGTTGCAACATTCCTATGCTTGTAATATTATGAATGAGCTCTTGCTAAGGTTATTCACCATTTTTCGATATGATTTTTGGTTCATCTTGCTTAATACTACTTGTTCAATATTTTTTCTTTATGAGGTCAAAGGGGGAAAAATATGTTGAAAGTCAATGAACCCATTGCTATCTCTATTGCTTCACACTTTATAGTATTTGCTACATTTTTAAAATTACAAAATTTTTTTACCAAATACTTAATTGCAGGGGAGTACTAAATTAATGGGGACCAAGTGACCTTCACATAATTTCGCCCTCATCAAAATGGGAGAGATTGTTAAGCCACTTAATTATAACAAATGATTTTGATGAGAACAAAATTATGGAAACCAATTTGCTAAACACATCATGCTTAATTGAATCATAATTATTTGATTAAAAGAAGGAAAATAAACCAAAGAAAAATATGGATCAATTAAATCAAACAAATCAAGCATGTATTTATGGAGTTTACAAGTGTAGGACATGGACCAACTCGTTCGTGTTATGTAGACCGGCTCACCAACAAGCATTGGGACGAAACGATGCAAAACTAAATAGAAGAAATTACGATAAAGGCCTAACCATGACTAACACCGACAAGCTAGTACAAGTTAAGCAAAGATCAGTTTCAATCGCGACTGTATCTATGGGTGTGATCAGAGTTGTTCAAAGGTCGTTTGACTTTTTGAAGAGCTATATGCATGAGCTGATGCATCAAAACTAATAGTTACGCATTTAATGCTTGTCAAATTTCAAACATTTCCTCCAGAGGCTATTTAACTTTTTGAAGACCTATAAATGTACTCACTTAGGCATATTGAATTAAGTTTTTTAGAGTCTTCATTTGCAAACAAACAAACCCATTTATCCGTATTATTTCTCTTGTATTCTTGCTCATTATTTTGCAAAAAATCTATTTAGAGAGAAATCAAATTAGAGCTTTTATTCTATATTTTCCATCTATGAAAGAGCATTATTAAAGTAAGAATATTGTGTTTTAACCTTTGCATAGCTCCTTGTGAGCATTTGGATTTGAGATTAATAAAGGTATGTGAAGTCTTTGGTTAAAGGCATGTTGTGTGATTGTGGAGATTGGGGGGCAGACCGAACTCCGCGTTATATCCAAGCTTGATTCTTCCTTCCATATCTCTTTTATATTATCAGTACATGATTATCGTTATTGTTACTATCATTAGTGCTTAATTTAACATTTTGCATTGAAAGCTCATTAGTTGATATACTTAATTGATCCCCTTTCACCCGCTTTCCTTTGAGTATATTCTAGTGCGTTTTTACTTTCTATTTTTTTTACCCATTCTACAATTATATAATTATATAGTTTTTATTCATTTTACAATGAATACCCTCTTGATATTTGTAAAATTTTACAAATGATTTTTTTTAACATCATTACCATTTCCATTTGCAAATGCCACATGTCATGATATCATTGGATGAAAAATAAAAGTAAATTAATATATCTAAATTAATTAAAAATCAACGAATAAAAAATTTGTACAAAAAATTAGCCAAAAAAAAGAAAAACCATTTAAATTTGTAAGTGCTTGTTGGTAGTTGAATAGTTTTTTTTTTTTTTAATTATGTGCAATTTTTCCCTTTTAATTTTTTTCATCTTTTACCATCTAGTTATTTAATTATATTACATATTTAAAATAATTACGCATATGAATCATACACCATCACATGCTAAATACTAATGGAAATATTTAATAGTGTTAGAAAAAGTCTTCATTTGAAAACTTTTGCAATTTTTGAAACTCATTTTGGACCAAAAAAAAGTTCAAGACTTAAATAAAAAATTCATAAGTCATTAAGAACTAAAAATGGACCTTTTCCATTAAAATATTACATAGATGTTATGATAAATAGTAATGTAACAAAGTAAGGAAAATTCTAAGGGGAAAAGGAAATTAATATTCATTTTTTTTTAAATTACAAAAATGCCACTGGAGCAAATATAATTCCAGGTTTGAGTAAATTAAATTCGTCTCTTAAAGAAACGAGGCCACTATAGAGAAATTTACCTCATCTCTTAAGTATATTATTTAACCTTGTCTCTTCAAGAGATGAGATTGACAATAACTACACTGCAACACCTACTGCATTTCATATTTCATTCCTTATTACATCAGTCAATCTAAACAATTGTAACCTATTAGAGTATGCACAATCGCCTATATAAAGTCAATTATCCTCAAAATCAATCTATCCACCACAAAGAAACGACATCCAAACTACAAAAATCCAACCATAACAGTATTTACAAACCCAATCATTTACCATCAACATAATCAAAAACACATAAAACATAACCTATACCATGGTTGCACTATTACTCAATTCATTACATCAAATGTATATACGATGTTACATACAACCATCATAAAACATAAACAAAACAAATGATGAAATATGATCTACTCCCGGGTGCTTTATCTCCTTCGTCATTGCTTGAAAAATGTACGATGAAATACCACCAACACTATAATGGTGAAATGGGACAAAGTTTGAATCCATCTAGGTGAGGCCTTCCCTCATATCATCTTACGGTGATGGTCGCCTCTTTTATGGAGCTGTAGAGGATGGGGGTTGAAGGGTAGGGTTATGGACCTCTGCATATGAGTTATCTAGTATCAGAGTGTCCAGCTGATGAGCATATGAGGATGATGATAGTTCAGGCTCATCATGTTGAGCATATGAGAAAGATGAAGGGCTAGGCTCATCATAATGAACAAGCAGAGCCGAAGGTTTATCTCGAATATATATAACTCTGTATTGGCCTTGCTCTCGCCAAATTGTCTAAGCACCCTGTCTAGATAACAATGCTTGATAACGTGAAAGCACACTAAGGGAACCCATTCTCACCATACATCTCTATTAGATTGACACTAATCAGACAGAGCATCCATGATAGCAAAGTGTAAGTTCCTCGTGACCTGTTCAGGAAAAAAAATAAGTAATATATAAGCAAAATAATGAAAGTGTAAATAAAAGACGACATAAGATTTACAAAACCATACTTGTTTAGGGACCTTTTAATCTATGCATCCCCTATACTCGAACAACAAATGTATGGGTCATCGAGTGACATCAAAAGTGGCTCCTTAGTAAGTGATGAAAGGGTGCCCCGTAGTAACTAATGTGATTTGTTGACGTGTGGGACGATGTGTAGGAAGTGCTCCCAAGCCCAGATCTATAGAACAATAAGAGGTCATTCATGTCACTCGTATCAATATAGGATGCCATGCAAAGCTGATTGTAAAGCCATACCGAACAAGCTACTCCCCATGCATACTACCCTACTACCCGAAAGTCCTCAAGCATTACGAGGTACATAACATGAATTAGATTCGACAATTTGTCCCCAATTATGAAACCACCCTACCCCATTCAGCAATAGAATATAGGCTATAGTAAGGCATCAAATGGTGATATCATCTGCATCATCAAGTAGTGCGTTGAAGCATCTGTCCAATCATATATCTTTAAGCACCCATCATTAATATCAGCCTTAGATATAGGTCTAACTCTAAATAAATCATGGCACAAATCTAGCCAATCCGCTGGTGTTATGCCAGTAAATGCATGCCTATCAACGGGGAGGCATATGAATACTGAAATATCCTCTAATGTAATAGTCCACTCCCTAGTCGGCATATAAAACATATGTGTCTCGAGGTGCCATCTCTTAACTAATGCAGTGGCTAGATGCCAATCTAGTTGAACAATTGGTATATGTGCAACACCTACAAGATCGGCCTATGACAAATATGGAACAAATCACTTGTCTAGATATGCAAGCATGATATCCTGCTGCTTTAGCTTGACCTCTCTCCATTGACAATGTAATATGTCGTGCTCTTACATTTGAAAAAAGAAGTTTCATGAGAAGTATGCCTAAAATATTGTATGTAAACAATGTGAGGAAAAGATATTACCTAGCCCTCCTATGGGAGTCTCGATCTATGAACAGGTAGACCTATGAGTATGGAATCATCTAGAGGTCCTGGATTTATTTGCAAGAAAAAAAAAGTAGCACATAAGGTCAATGAAGGCATAAGTAACAAACAGAGCAAACATCAGATATTAGGTAATATAAGTGTTATAGAACAAATCACATAAATATATTTATACCACTACAACTTGATTAGTTTATAGCTACCCTCTTAGTTGCTCGCTTAGTTGGATAACTTTTAATGTTATGCCCTTGTTGGCCACGTGACTCACATGAGTAGCCACATAGGCCCTCTCGAATATCCATATCATTTTGGAAGCATTTATCCCTAGGCCTGCCCCTTTTTTCTTCTATGTCAAGAGAAGGGATGCCAAGTTAGAATATCAATACGGGTTTAATTCGCCTTATCTACTGTAGGTATGAATGAAACGAATGCCCATATACACTTAGCTAATTTTCCTTCACGTACCACTATCCTACGTGAGCAGCACAATCCATATGCAGAGTACCCATCACTGCCATTGCATGTAAGCATGGAATTTTATAAGTCTACCACTTATTACATATTCATCTATTTAACCTCGACTTGACTCTTTGTATGTGATCTCCTTTCTGACCATACATTGTAAGTCGTAGTGCAGTTAGAACTTCAAATATGTATTCCTAATAGTCGAAACATGTAACATGATGGGCACTCAGCACGCTGTTCCACCTCTCAAACTTCTTTGCAGCATAACCTGTCAGCACCTTACCTAAAGTCATTACTTCATTTGACTTTTGCCTTTGCCTATTGAAAATGGAATTGCAATTGTAAAAGGTTTTTTTTACTAATGCTGCCACAAATAAGCACCAAGCATCTTTAAGAATAGAATTATAACTCTTGGCCATGTTTGCTATACCAATTTCAAAAGTTACGCCTTTATCATAAGATAAAAGTCCACATATGGGAATGCAACTCGTGAAACTATCGCAATGTCCATATGCTAGTTTGTTTTGCTGCATCAATGTAACCATGGAACTTTTTTGTTTGGATTTGATATGCTGCCCTTTTCACTAATTCTTTGCATTGTTTGCTTTTGGCTTTCAAGTTGAAATTGCTAGCAACATGCTGAATACACCATCGCCAAGGCCACCCTCTAAGCCACACATTATTCTTACCCTCAACTACACTCTTAATATCGGCATGTCGGTCGGATATCAAGCAAACGTTGGAATGGTCCTTGATAATGTATTTCAACAATTTTTGAATGAACCAACTCCATGTGTCCTTTACCTCTTCATCGACAAGAGCATATGCCAATGACATAATATGATTAGCTCCATCCATTACTACTGCAATAGGTTGTTTATGCTTGTATTTACCACATAAGAAGATACCATCCATTGTGATTACGGGCCCACAAAGAGTTAACTATGACCAATTAGTTCTCCACTAACAAACATTTATCAATACATTCAATAGATGTATCCAAAACATACCTACGGTATTGAAATACTTCAATGCAAGGTATGAATGCCCAGAAAAGTTTATCAAGGAAGACGTACCCTATAATGTTTGATTCTATAGTTCTCTACCCAACCTTTGTTCCTGGATTTTCCTCCTAAATGACAATTAATAAATGTGAGAGCTCTACATATGAATCTTCCTAGCCGCCATACACCTACTCAATAGCTTTCATTTTACCTCACAAATTCTCTTTAGATGGACCATACACCCAAACTCCTTTATATGGTCATTTAAATGTCTTTCACTCTCACATCTAGAGAATTATAAATCTCCATTATAAGGCACCTGGACATGCTGGTGGAGTCCAACTGAGAATTATAATATTCAGTGATTTCATCTAAATATATGTGAGGCCTATCATATTTGGTGATATGAAACCACCCCCTATGTTTCTTAGGCACGCTTTGAGTCTCCACTTACAACCTCTGTTGTAAGTATTAGTACATTTAACTGCATACGACCTTGGATCTAGGCCTATGACCTTAAAACTGTAATAGTTCGATATATGTCACATCTTAACTACCCATATAAGATGATCTTTACTCTCGAATTGTATTCTAATATTGAATTCATCGCTGAAACTCCAATTTCTAGCACTCATTTTCTACTCATCGTCAAATGCAGCATAGCCACTACCTACATCTGCTGTGAAAAATGGCACTGGTTGTAAGCTCCCTACTGCATCAACATCTGCAGGAGCCACAAAACGATGCCAATTATCACCCCTTTTGTGGTATATAAGCAACAGTTACCTGTTGAAGCAAACTTATCATCCATTCATTTTCATTTTCATCATAGTCATCACTAGATTTACTTATTGATAAGTCTTGTATTGCATCAATATCATGACCACTACTCTAGTGAGGTGCACCAATTTCAAAGTTACTTGTTCATACCTTGGTGTTAATTGTTGTCCGAGTGGAATTAAGGTTCTCGTCCTCCAACCCTTAGCTGCCAACATTTTCATGAAAGCTAATGTCTCTCTTAGGTGCCCGTAGCACCTCCTTTTAAAAAATCTAGACATATACTGCCTTAGAACCTTCTATGTACACCGACATCTCCTGAGTTGCATCATCATCGATCACTGGGATCACATCATAACATAGTATCTTATCAACAATAACAATCCCATGATACAGCCTAACCCAATGTGTTGACCTATTTATTTTAAGTTTATTACATATTGTGTATAGGATTTGTTCATATGTAGAGTTCCTACACACACTAACTATAGCAACCAGCTACTTATCATAACCAAACCCATCATTCCCTTCAACAATGTTACCATGAGTATATAACACAAACTCAGCGTCATCCATTTCTAATCTTACCCAGCTAGCTCAGAAAAAAAAAAAACAATATTTATGTTATATCGGCTAAATTTAGTTGTAAGACAAATAAGATCATCTTTAAATGAACATTAGCATATATTTGTTTTTTTTTTTTTTTTTTCATTCACTTGCCATACAAGATTTCTCACTAACACTACCAAATTGAAACTAACTAGCCTAATAGTACAAACATATGAGTTTGAACTTACTAAAGTAGTACAAACATCACAAAATAGTTTTATAGACAACAAAATGAACTGACTTAGTTCCAACAAACGAATGGAACAATTGAAAATTTGCAATGCAATACAAAAAATACAAATGGAATGGTTCTGAAAAATCAAACAACAATTAAAAAAAACCGAAAATGTCGATTTGAAATTAGTAATGTATCTTCATAATACAAAAAAATTCTAAAAATATAGATATAGTTTGTTTACACGTATTTTTTTTACTACTAGTATTAATTTGTCTTGTCTACTATTCATGTTACTATTTTACATTATTCATTACAATTCCTCTATCTCTGCTTTTTCTTACTACCCATTCTTATACTCTACCATACCTATTTCTTACAATTTACCTTTTCCATAAAACTTTATTCATATTATACCTTACACATTATTTCTTTTCATTAACAAAAATACAAAATAAATCATTATCTCTCCCTACATCTAGAACCGACGCCACACACACACACACATCTAATTTTTTTTCTTTTCATTTTATTTAATTACAACTAATTTCCCTCCACATTTATCTATAAATATCCCCTCTCACTCCATTTCCTTTATACACTTCTTTACCATAACAAAACTCTCTTAAAATCACTTCTCAAATATTTTTGCTAAAATTTCTTCTCAACTCTCTCATCTTTCCATATTCTCATTATCTCCATACAATATAAACCCCTCTTTTTCTACCACTAATTTCTCTACATTGGGTAAAAATTCCTTCAATTATTCCTTATGTTCATGCAACATAACATCATCATAGTGTATGTTTTCTAAACCCATGGGAGTTAAGAAAGCAATAATATGTTCATGTGTTTGTTCTTGTTCATGCAAAATTTTATTATTGTATTGTTATTATGTTATGTTATATTATTCTTGCTTCTAATTTAACTTATATATGTTATTATATATATATATATATATTTCTTACAGCATATAAGCTTACTAATATAACTTTTATTTATACATGCTTTGAAATTTATTTATTTATTTATTTCATGCTATTATATTAAGACTAGTTTTTTCTAGTTTTAAACTTGTCATCATCAAGTCAAAACAATTTTCTTATTTTTCTTTTTGAACTTGCCCATGTCTAAGCCTGAGAAGTCTTGATACAATCTAAGACTTCCAAATACTTTATATTTATTATGTGCTTATTTCATTTCTATATATCTTTCATCTTTCATATTAATTATTTTTGTCATGATACTTAATTATAAATTCATGTTCATGCATGATCATATCGTTGTTGTCTTAATAAAAATACAAGAAGTTCTTTATTTGATAAAGAAAACAAGTTAAGCTCACTATATAAATGTAATTTTATCACTTAGGAAATATTCTATTAAAATTTAAAGTTTTGTTTCAAAAAAATTCTTTTCAAAAATTTTAGACAAATTCATTATAGATTTTAGTGTTATTATTATGCAAAGACTTTTTCAAAAATTAACTAAGTAGTTCTTTACTCTTTTTTCAAACTACTAAAATAAAATTATCTTTTAAAACCTTTGTAGACACCCAATTTTTGCCCAATTAATTAAGGCTTAAAATTTAATTAAACTCATTTAAAAAAAAAAAGCCTTAAGTATTGATGAAATTGGCTAAGTGATCAAGGCACAGGCCAAATGGCCTGTTGGTTAAACACATTGACCCAAACACACACTCAAGCTCAAGGACACAGGTTCAAACCCTAGCAAAGGCAAATTTTTGCCTTTTTATCATTTTTGTCTTTTCATCTTTCTCAAAGTGACTTTTGCCTTACTTTGCATCAATTTTTAACTGACAAAACAACATTAATTGTTGAAATTGATGAAGCAATTGCAAAGTGGTTATGGAATATGAAAGATTAGTGCACAATTCATGTACAAAAACAACTCAAAAGTCACAAAATTCGTGCTAAAAAAATTGGAAAAAAAAAATACAATTTGTGGGCATTCAATTGTACATGAATGGGGGGTTACAAGAATTGGAAAAATTGGGCAATTAATCTACCCATAATGGATGATCTGATGGAGGATATGAAAAAGCAATCATCAATTCATCAGTTACAAGCAAATCAATCGCGAATTTTCGAATTAAATTCGTGAAAAACAAAGAGGCAAAAATCGATTCATTTTCGAAACTATTCGAAACGTAAAATTGAGCTTGCAACCTATAAATAGGGGGTCCTAGGAGCAAAAGGCACAAGTCAATTTCAAGAAAACACATACATAACAAAGCCAATTCGAAATTCTCGAATTTAGGGTATATAATTCAAATTTTTCAAATTCGAAGTGATTGGATCGGATTTGATCAAAATTGAGTGTTTTAGGAATGTTAGAAACTTGATTTTGATGTTTTAGTGTGCTTGGATTTGATCAAATTGATCGAATTAACCTCTGCAAATTTTTTTTTAATTTTCGGATTTGCGCCGCCGTACGACCACCGTCGGAACCGCCCCTTGCCGCCGTTCTGGGCGCGAACCACCACCTTCAGAGGACGCGCCGTCGCACCAGGAGTCGGGCCGACAAGCTTCCAGCCGCCGTCAACCACCACAGCCGCCGGAATCCACCCCGAAAAGTAGCGACTTCGTCTTCTTCGCCCGATCGGGTCGGATCCGACCCGAAATTCGACCAGAATATCCGAAGTCCAACCCGCCCGCCGGTCAACGGTCAACGGTCAGCTGTGATCAGACGGTCCAGATTCAATCAAGCAGATCAGACGGCCCAGATTCAATCAAGCAGATCAGCGGCTCAGATTTGATCAAGCAGATCAGACGATCCAGATTCAATCAAGCGATCAGACGGTCCAGATTTCATCAAGCGATCAGACGGTCTAGATTCAATCAAGCGATCAGACGGCTTAGATTCAATCAAGCGATCAGACGGTTCAGATCGAGTCAATAAGATCAGACGATCCAGATCGGTCAACACAATCGACGCTCCAGATCTCGTCCGCTTCATCCAACGGTCCAGGTCAATTCGCATTATTTTATTAATAGTTTATTATATAATTAATTTCAGAAAATAATAAAAAATAGTAAAAAATTCATAAAAATTCATAAAAAATTCAGAAAAATTCATAAAAATACAAAAAAATCCAGAAAAATCAAAATAATTATTTTTTTATATAAATTTATTTTTTTGATATTTTTGATATTTTCGAATATTTTTAATATGTATTTATACATAAATTGCTTTTGGAAATGCATATTTAATGCATGAAAAATGATTTTAATATATTATAAAATATTCTGAATATGTTGTGAGTTTATGTGATGATTTTTTTTAAAAAAATAAAAAAATAATAATAATGATAAAAATAAATAAAAATAATAAAATTGGATTTTCCAAAACCAAAATTTTTTTAGGAAAAAAATAAAATAATAAAAAAAATGATTTTTGAACTTAGAAAAACATGTTTTCATGAAATGAAAATCAATTGATTAGATCATAGGACCATAAAAAATGATTTTCATAAAAATATAAAATTTAATGAACTTAAATTGAGAATAGTTCAAAATTTAAAATTGACCAACAAATTAAAATTTTTTTAAAAGAACTACGTTTTGTCTAATCTCGATTAGCGAGTACGTAGGCACCTGCGGGGCGACATAAAAAATAAAAAAAAATGTTTTTGTTTTTTTAATATTGTGAATAAATATTTTGTAAATATAATATGTTTTTGTTGATATTCATATTCTAAAAAAAATAATAAAAATGAATAAAAGCACATAAAAATAAAAAAATGAATAATGTCATTTGTGAATATTGTTTCATAATGTATTATTTGAGTTTTTTGAGCATATAAAGGATAAATTATAAATTTAAAATTCCGAAAGTGGTAACCGATTTGGTTTTAATAGGTTAGCCCCCGAATCCATGATATCTGGTTTGAAAAGTTGATTTTTCAAATCAAATTTTTGCAGACTAGTAGCTAAGTTAGGATCAACCGACCCATTGATCCTAGCTTTTTATTTTTCCCGATTTATATCGGGTGGCGACTCTAAAAAGTTTTCAAAAATAAAAATTTCTTTTAACCCCTAGTCGAGGATTCATGTTAAATATGTTCGGGTTTAATGTGAATCGGGTTAGGAGAAATGAACCAGATAAGTGGAAAAATCCAGGCTCGACAACCTTAATGTTGATAATTCCTTATTATACAAATTTTTCTTACAAACTTATTTGTAAAAATGGTAGATAACTTGAAAAGACTAAAATTTTAGAACTTAAATTGATAGAAATCATATTGCTTCAAGGCGGGGAAAAGGAAAGCTATCACGAACAAGTTCCAATACGGTGACAGGGGACCAACGTCAACAACCGGGAGTACAACACTGCCAGTGTTACTAATATTAAATGCCCGCGTTCGTTACAATTTGACCAGCGTGACTTTTAAGCTTCTATGTTATTTGCTTATATGTATTATGTTTTTTTCTAGAGAGAGAGGTAGTTTTTTTTTTTTTTTAAATATCTATGTTTTGAAACACTCTTGAGCAAGTTGTAAAACCCTTTTGTGGTTTAGATCATTGAGAAATCTAATTTTCCTTTAATCATTTGATCTTATCAAATCTTGATTTACATAGATTTGTGGCGAATACCATTTTTGAATCTCATGATTCATGACACCGTGAGTGCTTTGTAGATCGTGGTGCTATCGATCTATAATCCAATCATAAACTAGTTTGTTTTTGTTGTTCGTGGAACCTATTGAGTGACGATTACATCCATATTCTTCTTTAATTTGCAATTTCACTTTGTTCTAAAACCCTAAAAGAAAAAGATTGGATTTTTATTTGAGATCTGTTAAGGAGTCCGCATCAGTTTGGTATCAGAGGAAAGGTCGTGCAGAGATTATTATTCGACGAGGATTTCATACATGTTAGTATTTAAAAAAAAGAATTCCTTTGAATTCTTCTATTTTCTTTTGGAAATTCTGCTGTTGGGTTATTGTTGTTGGGTTGCTATTGTATTATTGTTGTTGTTGATTGGTGGAGATGTCATCGGAAGGCAATAATAGTGTGAATGAAAACAATCCTAAGGCTAGAAGAAGAAATAATAATAATGGAGATGGGGATGTTGTGACAAGGCAAGAATTCACTCAATTGCAAACTGGAGTGAATCGAATGCAAGAGGATGCTAGGAGAATTTTAAAGAGATTAGAGGTAAGAGAAAGAAGAAGTCGGAGTGGATCAAACCACAGGAGACGATCTAGTGAAGAATCCGATGGAAATAATGGAAGAGTTAAGAGGCGTAATGGTAAGGATGATAAGCGACAGGGGATTGAAAATATAAAATTAAAAATTTTACCATTCACAGGAAGTAATAAGTCAGAGGAATATTCAAATTGGGTGCCGAGGGTTGAAAAAGTGTTTGAATGCTATGAATGAGCGCACCAAGGTAAAAATGGCATCACTGGCCTTCTCTGATTATACTAGTCTTTGGTGGGACAAATTACAGACCCAGAGAAGAAGGGCAGATAAAGAAAAAGTGTGTTCTTGGGCACTAATGAAGAGATTAATGAAGCGAAGATTTGTTCCTGATCACTACAAACAGGAATTATTTATGGGTTACAATCTCTAAAGCAAGGGAAGAGAAGTGTTGAAGAGTATGTGAAGGAATTTGAAACCCTGATGGCTAAATGTGATATTTAGGAATCAATCTTTGAATCTATTGCTAGGTTTATTAATGGGCTGAAGATGGAGAGAGCCAATGTTGTTGAGCTTTAGCAGTATCAATCCCTAGAGGATGTAATTAAATTGGCAAGCAGGGTAGAAAGACAACAGTGCAGAAGGTTTTAAAGATCCCATTATCACAACAAATCTAATGAGGAGGTCCAAAAAGAGGAAGGAAAAGACAAGATGAAGGGTAAAGCGGTTGAAGAGAAAGCTTCAGAACAAAAAAAAGAGTAGAGACATCAAGTGTTTGGGGCATGGACATATTGCTTCTTAATGTCCTAACAAGCAGATGATAATTCTAAAAGATAATCAGATTAAGAGTGAGGAAGAGAAGCATGAGAGTAAGCACTCTAAGCCTCCAATGAAGGATGATGATGACATGGAATATCCAGTTCAGGGTGAAACATTGATGATTGAGCAGGATGAAGCTATTCCTAATCAGAGAACTAATTTTTTTTATATTTAGAGTTTGGTAAAAGGAAAATTGCTTGACTGTGGTTGATACGGGTAGCTGTGCTAATCTTGTTTCTGCTAGAATTGTTTCAAAGTTAGGATTATAATTGGAGCAATATCCAAAGCCCTATACTTTAGATTGGTTAAATCACCGAGGAGAGATTCATGTACATAAATGGGGTCGTGTTCCTATCTCAATTGATGATTATTCTGATGATCTTTTATGTGATGTAGTACCCATGGATGCTATACATCTAGTTCTTGGAAGACCATAGCAATATGATCTTTGAGTTTTATTCGATGGGTACAAGAATGAATACACCATTCGGCACCACAGCAAGAGATTCAAGTTGATCCCTATGAGTTTTGAAGAATTGCAGCAAGCCAAGTTATTGCATATCAAGAAGACCAAGGGCTTGAAGAGTTTATTTCCTTGGACAAGCACGATGATCAATTCCCACCCCAATTCCAATGTGCCGAAATTAAAGACTCAAGATTCGAGGATGAATCTTTTTCAACCAGGGGGCAATGATAGAAATCAGATTGCTTGAAGATGAGAAAAAGGAAAGCTATCAAGAACAAGTTCCAATATGGTGACAGGGGATCAACGTCAACAACTAGGAGTGCAACGCCGCTGGTGTTACTGATATTAAATGCCAGCGGTCGTTACCATGGTTGTCAAAACTGGCTTGGACCGGTCGGTTCGACCGGAACCGCTACTAATGCCGGGCCGGGTCTCGCCTAAAACTCGTTTTTGCAACAAACTGGCGAGACCCAGATTGACCCGGTTGACCCGAGCGGTCAACCTGGATCCAAATAAATAAAAATAAAATAAAAAATTAGTAATTTAAATATTTATTTATAAATTTATAATATATAAAATCATTAAATCATATTTATTTAATAATTAATTGATGAATTTGATCCAAATATAGAGTTAATTAAGTGATTACACACATATTGGTCTTTTATGATTAAATTATCCCTTATATTTTTGTTTTTTCGTGACCCCAGTTTGACCCTCGGTGGAAGCCGGTCCAACCCCTAACCCCCTAGCCTGTCCTGGTCAAACTCCGGTTTGGTTCTGACAACATTAGTCGTTACAATTTTACCAGCATGATTTTTAAGCTTCTGTGTTAGTTATTGATATTAAATGACAGCGTTCATTACAATTTGACCAACATGATTTTTAAGCTTCTATGTTATTCCCTTATATATATTATGTTTTTTCTAGAGAGAGAGGTAGTTTTTTTTTTTAATATCTATGTTTTGAAACACTCTTAAGCGAGTTGTAAAACCCTTTTGTGGTTTAGATTATTGAGAAATCTAATTTTCCTTTAATCGTTTGTTCTTATCAAATCTTAAGTTATATAGATTTGTGGTGAACACCATTTTTTAATCTCGTGATTCATTAACAACGTGAGTGCTTTGTAGATCGTAGTGCTATCGATCTATAATCCAATCACAAACTAGTTTGTTTTTGTTATTCGTGGAACCTATCGAACGATAATTACATCCATATCCTTCTTTAATTTGCAATTTCACTTCGTTCTAAAACCCTAAAAGACAAAGATCGGATTTTTATTTGAGATTTGTTGAGGAGTTCGCCTCATAAATTATCTTTTAAGAGTTAAGGAAAAATAATTATAATTAGAAATCATCCACTTAATAACTCAAAATTTTTTAGTTTTTTTTTTCCAACAACTTAAAATAAATTTGGCAAGTTTCACTTGTTTAAAGTACCAACACAAGTTGTTTTATGAAAAATCATTGTTCAGACAACATCATTAGGATCATGTATATAATATGAGTTTACATATGTATTAAAATAATTTTTCAACTATATAAATATCTATGTGTTTTTTTTATGGATTTTTGGATAAAGTAAAGTTTAGAGTTGTGTTCTGATATGTTCAAATTTGGCAATGTTTTGTAAATTACGCATATTTCTCTCATATGAGATTTGTTTGAGGTGATTCAAAATTCTATTTTAAGATAAGAAAGAGATTTGAAACTTTCATGTTTTGGGTTTTTATGGATTCGTAATGCATCGCTAAGAATTCGTCTTAAAGTTGCTGCATCTACAAAGTTTGTTTTCTGATATGTTTAGGTTCGGCACAATTTAGTAAATCATGCACATTTTTCTCATTCAATCTCCATTTGAAGCGATTCAAAATTCTTGGAAAGAGGAGAAGAAGATATAGAACTTTCATGTTTTTACTTTTAATAGACTCAAAGTGTATCAATACAAGATTAGTCATGAATTTGCTATAAGTGCAGTAGTGGCTTCCAAAGTTGCATATTTGGGATATTTTCGTAAACTGTGCACAATTTTCTCATCTAATCTTCAATCAAGATGATTCAAAATTCAATGGAAAGTTAAGAGAAAGGTCTACAACTTTGGTATTTTGAATTTTAAGAGATTCTAAATGTACAAGATCAGTTTTATCGTGAAGTTTTTGCATATTGGTGATGGTGCCTTTTTTTTATTTTTTTACAAATTTGACATACTTTAGTAAATTGTGGATTTTTCCCTCATCTGAACTCCTTTTGAAGTGATTCAAAATCCTGTGGAAACACAAGAGAGAGTTCTATAACTTTTATATTTTGGGTTTTGATAAATTTCAAATGTATCAATGCTAAATTTTTGTCGTAAAATTTCTGCAATGAACTTTCAGCAACAAAGAACTAACTAGGTAGTTTATCAATTTGCAGCAGGACACTCTATATCATATCAATTGGTTGTTTAGTTGAATGCTTAAGCACTCTCCATTTACACCAAGCATGTTTGGTTTGGTCGGTACTCTAAAAGGTAGAGAGGTTACAAATTAAAAGTCCAATCTTGCTTCTCATATTGTGAGGTGTAAGCTCAAGTGCTGCCATATGCACACACACTGAACATCTCTCACACAAAATCTACCCTTAATGCCAAACAAATCAAGCTGTATCATTAAAGCATGAAACGAACACCGAATGGAGCACTTACAACTTTGGATTTGACCAATTATAACAGTCCCTAGCTTGACACATGCTAAGATGGGAAATATACCATGTCTCTAATTGATTTCACAGCATCAGGTCTGTTTGTTTTGGCTTTTTTCCGGTAGATACAAATACTTTTTCAAAATTTTTCTAATAAATTATTTATCAAAAAATAGATATAGATAAAAAAAAGTTGACAGTTCTCATCAAAAGATCAAATAGAACAAATATAGATAAAATTTAGATATAAATCGAATATATTTTGCACATATCATTTTAAAAAAATACAGATACAGATGAAAAACAGACAATCCAAACAGACCCCAAATCTTGCTGGAATGACATAGCTCTCGCAATGGAAATCATCGTTTCATTGCTTATCCAGAACTACATCAGATAGATTATCATCCAGTGATATTCCGAGTGACAAATGCGACAGCATCATCAAGGCACACACTCTAATGACAGTCATGCCATGCTGTAATTTGAATAGCTGCAAGTAAATGTGATGTTTTGTGTCATGAAATAGACATGGTTAATGCAGGGAAGTCGTTATATCGATTCCTATAACAAGGACATGAGCCGAATCATTTCATATATAAGACACGTATCAACTAAGTCGCAAAGACAGAGCAATAATGAGATGGCAATTTCTGAATACATAAGACACAAACCAGGTCTTTATGGGCTAGGATATGAGTTTTTCGTTGGCAGAGCTACTCAAATTCTTGAAGAACATTAAGCTACACATATTATTCACATGACAATATATATCAACAGCCAAAATAGAAGAGAAAATCAAAATGGAACCGGTATGGTTATCATGTTCACTGTCAACAAAGAAGCACGATCAAGACGAAGAGGAGCAGTAGCCATTTCAACTGAGCACTCCTTTGTGGTCTCCACCCCAACAGCATCAAAACAAGCCCACTTGGAGTTTAAAAGCTCAATTTCGAGAGCCCCCATGGCAGACGCACATACTGAGAAGACAAGGCACGTGGTGTGAGGCCCGTACACGAGCTCCTCTATTAGAAAAACATTCCCTCGCATAAGCGCAAGGAGTCGAGCATAAGTCCATCATAATACACAACCATTTCCCACCAAGCTAAGTTATGCTTTTCTGTTAACCCATCATAATACTGCAACAGTGTCAAAACAAGCATGTCCACCCCCAAATAACCATAGAGCAAACTCTGTTCCACGAATGTAACTTTATGGAAATAACGAACTGCAGGCCAATGAATCAACACAAGATTATAAGGAGGACGTGGTGCGTTACCTTCGGTGTATTAAACCAAGTTGAAGAAAGACTCGATCGAGCAGTTATGTCTCAGGAGTAGGAGCTGCCATGGCAAAAGTAAACACGACGTTATACAACCTCATGAATGATGACCCATGAACCGTTCAAGCTATTGTAACGAAGCACCCACATTGATAAGAGGCACTTTCGAACCAACTAGAAGCTTGATTGGAACTTGATTCACCGATGTACCACCATCAAGTGACCAGTTTCCAAATGAACCTACTACAATTTGTGCTAAGTTACCATGGCAAAACAGATTTAGTCACAACGGGAAATCGAAAAAGAAAAGCCGCCTTTGAAGATGATAAATGGCTATCATAAACAAGATTAAGGGAGTTAGCTTTTGAACATATTAACAGAAATAAAGACGAAAAGGAAGCTTAAAAGAAATAATCACCTGGTCTCATCGAGGCTACCGGAAGCTTAATTACAGCGCACCACGAGCTGTTCCTTCCTCAAATGAATTCGAGAAATTTGTGGGTTCTCTTGAGGTGGGCAACAATAGAGTTTGAGCACAAAATAGGAAAAGGAAGAGGAGAAATATGTTAGATGCAGAAGGAAAGCTCGGGTGCAAATGAGACAAGGATCGAAGTGAGAGAAATTAAAAAAAAAAAAAAAAGTTTAGTGTGTGCTGCTGCAAAGAACATGGCCTGTGTGTACCCAGGTAGGACAAGAAGGCTAGAAAGAGACAGAAATAAAACAAAACGAGAGGGAGAAAGGCACCCTGCGCACTGTGCTGGAAGAAAGCGAATTTTTTCTCGCCCAATGTTGGAATAAAACAGAGCATGCCTTACACATGTTGTACTATACTATTAAGTGGTGACACTTGTGACTATCGATACATATATATATGCATATATATAAAGAAAATGGGAAGGAAATGAAAACAGAAAAAAATGGTGCAGAAGGTGATATGTTGGGAATAAAACAAGTCGTACAATAGGAAGGATCCTGTTATCTCTTTTTTTTTTTTTTTTTTTTTTCTTTTCAGGTGTACAAAGGAGCGTATTTGGTATTCATGAATAAGCAGGACGACAACACTGTTCTTGCCGTGGTCATAAGAAGGATGAGAATTGGGTCTCAAGCTGTTCTTGCCGTTAATCAAAAGAAGGATAAGAATTGGGCTTTGCTGATTCTTGCTGTTGACCATAAGAAGGATGAGAACTGGGTTTTGCTGGGAGTAAAAAAAAAAAAAAAAAAAAATCATATGATGCAAGTTATATTTTACATCTTATGGGATTGTATTCTACGAGAGATCAATGTTACACATTATTTCTAGAAGAAGCCAGAAGCACTCAAATATCTTACTTTATAAGATTAATACGTAATACCTATTGCTCTTCAGCTCGATGCAGCATGATATTAGATAATTTGATGTGATTTATGTTTTATAGATTAACTATGTGAGTAGCTATGATGTTAATGGCCAATTGAATATTCTCATAATGGTTTGATACTTTGCCATGTTGATAAGGAAATATTTAAATGCCTTCGGCATATAAGATTGGCATTATGATTTCATTAGATATAATTCAAGTGATACTCATTGGATTTATTTTAAGATTGAGATAAGCATGAATGGCAGCATGGTAAAGGGCTTCATAAGAACCAGCTCAAGCAAAGTCTTTATTAAAGGAACAAGGAGATTTCAAAATTCAAGACAAGCTCAATCGGACTCAATTTGTAATAGGATAGACTATTCATGTGAAGTAAAAGAAGAAGATTCATATTACATGCATAGCATATTGTTTTGGGAGCAAAGGAATAAGATTACTCAAACAAACGAAAGCAGTATAGTAAATGATAAGGATGAGAAAACCATGACCAGATTCGAGGCAGTGCATATGGTTAGATGCTATTGCAAGTATGCATACTAAGATAGTTAAATTATTTTGAAGTGTCATGCTGAATTTTCACATTACAAATTACCAAGAAATTAACATATCGAGCAGCAATGTAGCTAGTTCTAGCGCACATGTGCTAAACAAGACTTTAGTCATTTGAAAGGCTAGATTAATGCCTGAATTCCTCTTATATAGCCCGAAAGACTTTGGTCAGGGGGCCAAAATATAGATGTATGGATTCGATTATAAATGTTTCAAGGCGAATTTTAATTTAGGCTTAATTCTCTAGGCTAATGTGACCGGGCTTAGAGAGTTAAGCCTAATTGTTTGAGATGATCATGGGAGAATTCGCATGGAAGGCTTGAAGTAGGGCCCGTTAGAATTGGCCTACCTAATTTTTACCTTGTTCTAATTGCCTTACACACATTACAAATGAAGGCCTCAATGGGCCTGGGTCTACAAGGGAACCTACATCTATATCCACAATGAGAATGACTTATCTTAACCGTTGGTTATTTATTTGATTTGACGGACGATATTGATAGCTCGATTCTCTATAAAGATTCTTAGTCATTACCTCATATGGATAAGCAAAATCTTGGACAATCGCCGTCGTGCTGTCGAATTTTCATTTTTGTGAATTAATTATTTGATTTACTCAAGAACACACACGATATTCATAGTACCTAGCGAGGTTAATGCTTTCTAGCTTTCTCACCTGTCATGCGTGTGTTAGGGCCTAGTGAGACTGCCTACTCCTCCTTCCTACATGATTCTTTCTTGATCACCCCTATACATGTTGTTCCCAAGGTCATATATAGCGCGATAGTCACATGGCATGCACATGATCGTGTCCAGATCCATACCCACACAGTTACAATTAGATTAGCATCGTTGTATCATTTGAATATCCAATTATACAATTCCTAGTGAGGTGTTGTTAAATTGATAGTTTATGATGTTCGAGTTTAGAAAAGTATTTGTGACAATAATAGATAGATTTTTTTTCCCTGAACAATATAATGGAATTATTAAATTTCCAAAGGATAACGTTATCTTATTGTAATTTTTTAAAATATGAATACAATCTTAATACTATTGCTAAAACTCCAAACTATATGAACAACAATAAATAAATAGATAAATAAATATATTGCAATGATTTAGAGTCTTGAATATACCTTTTTAAAAGCTATGTAATGTTAAGTCACACTTGTAGATTTAAAAAATTTATTTGCACCAAGTAAAAATTGAGGTTTTGTATTTGCTATTCACCAAAAAATTAAATTATCAAGCAAAACTTAGTAATGAACATACACTTACTTAAACGAGTTAGAGAAAGACCATTTTAAGCTAACAAGCAGCCAAAAACCATAAATGGTTACAGTGCTAGTATCCTTGGCAATCACCGCGAATGACAAAGCAACAACCCAAGTCGCCATGCATGACAATCTTAGTACAACTTTCATGCAATTCGCTATTGAGTTGGGCTTGTGAGATAGTAAAAGAGATGAAGGGGTGAAGGTAGTGGGTTGTCGAGCTTTTCTGTGTTAAGTCCAATGATGTGGGTTGATTTAGTGCCGATTTTCAAGATCGAGTCTCGTCAGTCGAGTCGACTTGGTCATCACTTTCGTTGCAACTCATACCCAATTACTCAACAAGCCAACCTTCGTCATAAACTCACACTAATTCAATGTCCTATGTTTCCCTTTGTGAAAACAGGGCAACGTAACATCATCAACGACAAGACAAAACTTGCTTTCGTCGTCACTTTTATTCAATAGCATGCGTTTGTGCAGTAGTCCATGGTAGAGAAAGGCTTATCATGGTGGTTGATTTGGTTTGCTTAGTGGAAGTGGGTGGTTGGCTGATGTTGTGGATTTGATGCTTTCGATTTGTTTGTGGCTTGATCTGCAACAGCACTTGGTTAGTGATGAATGGGTCTATCCAAGGTCATGTTTGGTAGGACGCCTACAATGGAGAAAAGAGGTTAGAGAGAGAGTCTTGAATATTGATGGGGAAGAAGATAACCTATTATATATTGTGTTATTACAAATGTCCACATCAAACAAAATGCCTTTGAAATTAATGGCGAGCATGGGTCAAAATGAGCCTAACTACGAGTTGTGGACCATTTTTTTACTGTTTCACAAAAGTGTTTAATCTAGTAATAATGAAACAATTATAATTGGTTTATTTGTCCAATGTCATTTTATATTTGGTTTATTTGTCCACCTTCGCTATTAGAGTTAGTCGAGGCAGCATACGTGATGTGTTATTTTATAATTGGTTTATTTGTCCATGTCAGCTAACAGAGTTAGTCAAGGCAGCATACATGACTATGAAAACTTATAATTGGTTTATTTGTCCCCATCAGCTAGTGTTGTTTTATAATTAGTTTATTTATCCACATCAGCTACCAGAGCTCGAGGTAGCATACGTGATGTGTTGTTTTATAATTGGTTTATTTGTCCACATCAACTAATAAACTTAGTTGAGGTAGCATACATGATTATGAACATTTCAATTAGATAGTAAATTGATTATTTAAAAGTTTAAGTAATTAATTGCATATTTGGGCAAAGTTCAGCTACTAAATTCAACATTGTTCCTTGAATAATTCTATGCATTCTTTCCTTAAAAACTTCTTGTCAAGGATTGCTTCAATAACTACTAGTAGAATGTATTTATAGTTTTAGCCTAAAATTTTTTCACTAGGTTTACGTGAAATGAAGTTTGGTTCTTGGCCTCCGTCAGGCTTGTGAAGGAATATTCTAGAGGATCTAAGATAAGCTGGTAAGTTCTAATGCAAATAACCAGCACCAAATAGTGGATATGAGATTTTTATTTTTGTCATTCTCCTTTTGCATCAGAATTTTTTGAACTAAGTAGGACGAGCAGTATGGTAAGGAATTTAGAATATATAGTTTAGCACCATGGGGTTTGTTTTGTAAGAAACGGACTAGAAATAGATCAAATATATTTGCTTAGATGGCTTGTTTTTCATTTTTATCTTATCTGTATCTTATCTGTATCGAAACGATATATTTAAATATATCCAATTTGTATTTACATTTTATCTATATTTAATCTATTTGATCTATTAATAAGAATTAACAACTATTTTTTATCTATATTTATTTATTAATAAACAATTTGTTAGAAAAAGTTATCAATATCTGTAATCTACTAACAAACAAATAGACCCATAAATGACTAACGGATGGTAAACAAATGACAAACAAATAATTTTACTCATAAAAATATCAAATATACCATATACAGATGATAAACAAATGACAAACAGATATGGATATAAATACAAATGAAAAACAAGCCATCCGAATAGACCCATAAACTTTTTTTATTCTAAATCCAGTGCATCTCCTCTAAGAAACCTCTACACAAGTGGAAAATCCCCACTAAAATAGCAACGTGACTGTTCTATTTGTAAAGACCCGACCCACTTAACCCAATTATTAAGTGTGCCAAACTCCCGACTACGCATAATACCCAAATATTAGGAACAATATTTAAGTATTATACGTAAGGTCGTCTTAAAAAAAATGTTTGTAATGGCTACCTGTTTAAAACAGATATAACATTCATATGCTTTGAATTAGAAACATTACCACTACATAGGTAGTGGGTCATTAACTATATACAAGTCATGCGTAATATATTTATACATTACAACTTCCCAAGGATCATAAAAACATAGAAATCCTACTTACGACCCTACTATATTACAAATACAATTCAACACAAATTACATTCCAAGGCTTAACAAATAAGCCTAAACACTTCACAAAATTTTACATCAAAAGGAATCCTAAGCATATAGTAGGTCTCTCTCTTCTATTCATCCATAGAATCCTCTCAGTTAGTTCCATAACCCATATCGTCATAGGGCTCGTCATCAAAGTCACCTGCAAGAAAGCAACATGAGCCAAAAGCCTAGTACACAATAATGCAAACTAATACATATGCAATGCTCACTTAACTAAATACAATGCAATAAATCATCACGACTTCATTATCTTTTAGTTAAGTGAATAGAACAACACTAGAGTATTCAAACTCCGATTCAAGCTTGGGAATTCTGGGGGTCTTGAGTAACAGCAGCTGCTCAGGCGGTTGATATAGATAGATTGGATATCTATATCTCTTATATCTAACCGAAAAAGATTATAATAGCATCATTTAGGGTTCACACTCCTTTGTACACTCCACTTATCCTGGTTTATAACATCAATTAATTCAACGGTCCCATACCCGTGAACTACAACATATTATTTCCTTCCGAGCCTAAGTAGAAGATATACCAATACAGTTAACCCTATTAGCTACCCACTTAGCTAATTAAAGAAATCACCATTGCATCATGGATTTGAGTTATTGCATCATGACAAAGGATTGGGCTAAGTGCCCAAACTACCGTGCCATTGCATCATGACAAGGCTGTCGCTTCTCGGTTCCAAATTCAATGACGTAAAGCACAACCAATTTCAATATCTCTTATTAATCTTCGATTAAAGTCAATTTGGTATATGCCTATCCTAAGCAACAATCAATCAAAGTATTGTGTACCTGATTTGATTTGGGAATTGACGGGAATCTTCGATTGAGTATCTATCTCTATTCCACATAAATCAATTATATCACATTACTATCCTAAGTTAATCTTATATTTACTAGATTAGAACTTAGGAAAAATTATTGAACCCTAAGTAAAAACAATCCAAAGTCATCGCATAACATATATACAACATTATACAAGGTAAATCCTTGATTAAAAAGTCTTATATCATGTATTGAAAGAAGTTGGATGAAGTTAAAAAAACTTGAAATTTACAAGTCCACGCCGGCCATTAACGCCGGTAAATCAGACCTTAACGTCGACGGTGTATGATCATAGGTTATGCCTTTTAAGAAAAATAAGTTAGAGAAGATCACAGGCTTGGCAACAACCGTGATCAAGCTTCAAAAACTACTCAGAGGAGACAACGGCCCCATAACAGCCGTGATCGAGGTCATTTCATATTTTAAAAACAAATAGAGAAGATCACGGGCCTTATAACAGCCGCAACCAACAGAAAAACATGCTTTTGAAGAGATAACGGCCTCAAACACACTCATGATGAACAGGGCATTGATCTTTTGATACATGATTAAAACAATTTGAAGTTTTAAATCTTCTAACTCTTTACTAAGTTCTTATTTGTTTGTAAAATTATGCCAAAACTAACCTAAAAATACAATATCAACCATCATCAAGTGTACTTGCACTCATATACTCATTTCACATGTATATGCATAATAATCCTAACCTAAATCATAAATTTATCATTCGAGCTTGTAGAACTTTATTATCACTCTAATCACTATTAATATAAATACATGAATAAATTCATCATAAGCTCAAATTTCATTTCTTCAAACACTTAGTGTACATGCATCTACTTGCATATCTAATTCAATATATATATTAGCATGCCATAATTTATCTAAAACATCAAAGTGTTACTCATATCTAACAGTAGCATCAATCAAAACCATGATTAAACAAAACAAGTAAGAAATTAACTTTACTTGCTTTTATGGCCACTAGAATCAACCAAGTTTCTCTGGTTACTTTCTTAACTCAAATTCTTGTTTCTACTTATTCCTTAGGTTAGTTATTTACTTAAATTCCTATGAAGGTAAGGTTTAGAGAGAATTCTGGGGTTGTTTGTACTTTTGGAAGGTGGAGAAGAATAAAGAAAGAGAGAAACGATGGTGGATCTGTTTTAGATTGTTATTTTTACTTCCTTTTTTACTTTTTGGAGAAGAATAAAGAAAGAGAGAAACGATGGTAGATCTGTTTTAGATTGTTATTTTTACTTCCTTTTTTACTTTTGGGACAACTTTAGAAGCTTATAGAAGATGCTTGGTCTTAGGCTTGGGTTTTGTGTGTGTAAGCTTTAGTTTGTCAATGAAAAGATGGGCTTTAGGCTATATAAAAGAAATTTTGCAATAATTGGTCTCCTAATTTATCGTACATAACATACATCATACTATTTTAATGCAATTCAATTCTATATTTATATATATATATTACTACAATTACTTAACTTCGCCGACACACATATAATTCAATTATAAGATATTCCTATATTAATAATATATCATAGCATCAATTCAAATTATAATAACTTAACTAAAACAATTTAAATCACAAAATCGTCAATTAAATCTATATTTAAATAAATTAATTTAGTAAGTGTAGTTTAAGTTATTTCAAGAAGGAAGGAGAAGCTTGAGCAATTATGCTCAGACACAATGTCCAAGAAGGGTAGACCAATGAGTTGTACCTTTTGCAAAAAGTAAGACATAATCGTAGGAGATGTCAACTACATGAGAGTTTCAATCAATGCCAATATGAGCAGGTTGGAGCATTGAACATTTATATTTTTATTTATTTTTTCATTCTTTAATTTGTGACTATGTTAATGTGTCTGTCTTACTTGCAACAATTGACGCTATCAATGGATTCATACAAGCAGTTTGGTCCACAGCAAAAGCAAGCAAAGGTATTCTCCTTAACTATTATAATATCTCACCTTACTATTCCATATTGGTCCTTTACCCTCTCTTTATTATATGGTTTTTGTAAGGTTGAAGGGAATAAATACTACTTTTCACAAAGTAAATTAAATAGAGAAGAAGCTTCAAACATCTACAGTACAATTTGGTCATATCTTAAGAGTACTTCCTTCCCAATCCTAGAAGAAGCAGCATTAACACAACAACAGCCACATGACAAAGGAACAACTAGAGGCGAAGAAGATGAAGTGGAAAATAGAGCTATCGGTGATTAGGGGTGTGAAAAAAAACTGATGAAACAAAAAAACCAAACCGAAACCATAAAACTAATCCGAAAAATATGGTTAACTGGTCCATTGGTTTCGATTTAAGATTATGGTTTTTTTTTTTGTTTTCGGTTTTGGTTTCAGATTGTAACCACGAAAAACCGATGGTTAATGGTTAACCGCTTTAATATTTATAAATATATTATATATATTATTTACACATACATATAATTATTTTTTAAAATATATATATACACACATATGATTTACATATACATATAATTTACCTATATTAATATTCTTTGGATTTCGATTAAAGTACTGTTGTCTTATGTTTGATGGAGTTAATATGGTAATTGTTTTAGTTTGATTTTATTGATAATGATACATCCAAAGGTTTGTTTTTCCCCATTTCCTTAATTTGGTTTTCTTTTTTTTTTAACTGTTGTAATATATAATAATTTAAAGAAAAACTCTATGATAAAGGATAAAAAAAAAATAAGGTTTTTTGAAATTATCAATTTGATTTCTTGAAAGCATTACATTAAATAGTTAAAAACCGAAAACCAAATAAATTAATCGAATAAAACCGTTAATCGTTAAGACGGTTAACCGTTTATAATAGACCGGTTAAGGATGGGGATATTTTAAAATCGATCATTACGGTTAGGTTCAAAAAATAGGGCTACGGACCGGTTAACCGATCCATGAACACCCCTACCGGTGATGTGAAAAGGGAGACTAGCCTTGAGGAACATTGAGAAATGAGATGATGTGGTCAAAATAGCCCCCAAGTTGAAGAAGGCTTCCATAAAGACCAAAATTATGTTAATCCTCAAGGGGAAGAAATAAGAAGATGTTGTCTTTGTTGACTAAGAGGTCCAGAATTGTCATTTTGTAGAAGGGATGATAGGTGTACTTTATCTATGTTTTGGAAAGCAATACTATTAGAGCACTACTATAGAATGGATGACATTAGGTGTTTTATGTGATTTTGTGTTGGCTAATACAGTCTTATAATTGTGGAAGTTCTATGTGATTTTGTGTTGGGTAATACAGTCTTATAATTGTGGAAGTTCTATGTGATTTTGTGTTGGCTAATGCAGCCTTATGTAATGAAAAGGGAATTTTTCTTTACCGTAAGAGACTGTTTCATTTAATGGATGTGGTGATGATAGCATTCTGATATTTTATTTATTGTAAGAGAGAGTATTTTTAACTTTGAAGATGTTTCCGGTTCATTCAAAGAGTTATTTTTTTTCCTTGTTTGAGGTAATATATTTAATTCTAAAGAATAGTATGACAGAATTGAATGTTTCTGGTTTTCTACTCCTAAATTGAAACCGATGGATTGGTTAACCTTACTTTTTTATTGGTTTTCCAATTTCAGCTTTGTAAGTTTTTTTTTTCACAACCTTAAGGCCAAACTTATAGAAATACTTGTCAAAAATTGAACCTTACTCAATATAGATTGAGTTGATTATGGGTCTATGCAAAAGGTGTTGAATCTTGGTTATATCTACATATGTATATATATTAAATAAGAAACAACATCTAATGTTAAAACTAAAGAAAAAGGAACAATTTGAGAAATATTCATTTAAATGTTACCAAAGTTCCGCTGATAAATTTGATTGAATTTGGGCCTTTAGTAAGGTAAATTACATCAAAAAGAATCACCATTTGGGGTAGGTTCAATTAAGGTATCAACATTTTGAGTAGTTAAAAAGAGATATAAACGTTTAATTAAGCTTGTTAAATGAGGTATCAATATTTTGCAAAGTTAATTTGAGATATTTACGTTTGGATTGATTTTCAATTAAATCCCTTTAATTTTTCATCAATAGTTAATTATCAATACTTTATTTGATTCACTTTACCACCAAAAACGTTGAGACCTTAAATGCACTTACCCTAAAATGCCAGTACATCTTTTTAATCACTCAAAACCTTAAATGAAACTATCACTCAAAAATTTGATACTTTGAATGAAATTACCATCAAACATTGATATATTTTTATATAATTTACCTCACCTTAAATATGTCAGATCCATAAAACAAATAAAGACAAGTAGGTATTAAAGATTGTTCGGTGCAACCTCCAACTATTAAGTTGAGAAGGAATAAGAGGATATGAAAATGATCAAAACAGAGCACGGGCTTAAGTGGCACTTGATAATCGTTGAACATATCTTATATGGTTTTTATAAAGGAGTGATACAGATGGTTGTTAGGAGTAGAGATGTGTCATGGTGAATTTGAAGAATCATAGTTATGGTTAGGGAAGTGGCTATTGAGTGACTAAGCTAGGTTCTGAGCTTCTCAGTAATAGAACTTCTCAATAATAGGACTAACTTAAGGTGAAAAATTGGTTAAACAGATTGTTAATGCGATGAACGAACTGAGGAAGTTCAAGTTCGTCTTTAGGCAAAGTTGATAAGCTTAGATCAACTCAATCAAGTGGTTAAATATAGCCTTTAAGGAGATTGCCTCATGCCTAAGACTTATTGGATTGTGTTTAAGAAGACTGTGATAAAATTTATCCACCAGCATTAGAGAAAGAAAAATATTCAATAAGTAATATACGCCATATGTATATACTAGTGTACGTACTAATGGTGTGTAACTACTAATCATATATTAACCATTGTGGTCAAAACTAGCTCAGACCGATCAGTTTGACCCGATTCAACCGGAACTAGCACTAATGTCGAGTCGAGTCTAGCATGTGACTTGTTTTTGCATCGAACCGAGTAAACCAGTCTAAGTTTCTCAATTTGACGGCTCGGGTCGACCCAAATCGAAAAACCAAATAAAAAAACTAGAAATTTAAATATTTATTTATACTTTTTATAAAATCTATAAAATATAATCATTATATCATGCTTATTTAATAATTAATTGATGAATTTGATCCACATATAAATTTAATTGAGTAATGTCATATATATTGGTATTTCATCATTAAATCATCCCTTATATTTTTACTTTTTTATGACCCTAGTTCAACCCTCGGTTGAATCCGATTCGACCCCTATTCCCCTAGCTTGTCCTGGTGAAACCCTAGTCTAGATCTGATAATATTAATATTAGCACGTAGACGAGGTAGTGGGGATAACTATTACCTATATACCAGTATGTTAGAATATCATTAATAACTACACATCACGTATACATTACACATGACGTGTAATAGCTACTGAATCCTTATTCACGGAAGAAAAATGTATAATTTAAGCCGAACTAGGATTTAAAAAACACAAGGAAGCTATGAAGCCATGCATTCCTATTGAAATAGAATAACAATTGGTTTTGTTCACTTAAATAAAATTGGTATTCTACCTTTATTACAGTAGGATATCTATTCTTTTATTTTATTTGTAAAAAATTCTATTAAAAAAACTTTATTCCATATAATATGGAATAGATAAGGAATCTCCTTTCATCCCCTTTATAAGAACAATAGCCATTCGTTATCAAAAAACATATTTTGCTCTAAAATTACCCCTTGCTAATCATTTCCAGCATCATTCAATTCTAGTAAATCAAATGTATTATAGTGCAATTTTCTCTATTTTTTTTTTATAATGGTAAAATATTGAGAAATGTGTAATTATGAAAATAAGTTTAATTATTATAATTATTTTCTTTCCTTTTCCTTTATTTAAAATTTATTATTACACCGTACACAAACACCTATAAATCTAAATGGTCCAAAGGAAAAAGTCCAGCACTCCAGTTCCTTGTAGTCTTATTTCCTGGGAGAAAGAACTGTCAAATACGGCTTCATCTAGTCTCTTCTCTCCTCACTCTCTTCCGACCTCCATTCTCTCTCATTCGGTAAGCTCCATCTCTGATCCCATTCATTACTCTCTCTCTGTTTCTATACACATGTATCTTAGTGATGCTGTTCGCAACCATTAGCGGCGATTGGTAGTAATGGTTAGGGCGTGTTTGTGTAGTTTCCTTCTTTTTTTTAATCGTGGAAATGATGGTTTTATATTTGTATTTAGTGCTTTTGAGAGTTTGGAGTTAATTTGAATGCGAATAGCGGTGAATGATGGGAGTTTGGTGGAAGGGAAGGGAATGAATGGACAGCTTTTGGTAATGGTGGTGTTGAAGGAGTGCGGAAAAATGTCTATTGAAAGTGAAATTCGTATTGTTTTTATGATATTTATTAAGCACGGATTAGGGCTGTTAGTTTTTTTGTGATTACATAGAGTCAATCACTGTCTGCTAGCTTCGGTTCGGTTCGGTTCGGTTCGATTTGCAGCTTATACTAAATAGTATTGCTAAATTTGGTGTGCAAACTGATCCATGAATCATAAGTCAATCAGAAATTCTAACTGAATTGTTGCAAAGGACGGGGAAAAGAATTAAGAAAGAAAGATTTCGTTTGATTAATGGTTAGGTTCGGTTTTATATTCAATGGACGATTCACACCTAACAAAACCAAACATTATGTCCAGTTTTCTTTTCTTTTTCTTCCCCCCCCCCCCCCCAGACTGTGAGCTATAATCCAAACCAAAGTGTAGATTGGATTGTTGCAATAAAAAAGCTGGAATTGGTGCTGGGTTAGATTGCGTTTAGGTTGATTTTCTTTGCAACTTAATCTCCCAATCACCACTGTTACAAGTTACTTGTTTAAAAAAAAAAAAAAAACCAAAGAAGGGAAGGAAAAGACACAAAAGAATTTGCTGCAAATAGCATACTGGTTCTGATTAGTTGTTACTTGGTTATTATGAACATTAGATGTGATGTGCTAATGGTATGAACAGTGGTCTTACTTTGATGAACCATGTTCAAGTCTCCCTCTTTTATTTTAATATTAAAAAAAAAATTATCGTGATGATATTTGTGAGAATGTGATTTTACAACTAATGGGTTTTAGTAGGGGTGGTGATTGGCTGGTGATGATGATATCCGGTGATGGTAGTTGACTAGAATGAAAAATGATGATACGGGTATTATTTTCATTCACATTTTGTGCTGTTATTAACCTCCACCACGGGATACCAGCTGCTATAATTGCCTCCCATCACGGCCTATCATTAGAAATTACCGATAAATGGAAGTACTTTCAAAGTGCATTACAAGATTACTTTTTATTTTGTCTTGTACAATCAAGCATTGTTAAGTAGATCGCAACAATACTAGAAAAGTGAGGAAAAATATTTAAAGTAACCAACAAATCTTTAAATGGATTAAAGAGGAAAACGGGATTGTTGCATGTTTTTATTTATATTATACAGTAGAAAATGAGAAGGTTTTCAATGCATGGCTTCTGAATCCTTTTTCTTCTTTTTCCTCCAATTAATGTAGTGACCTGACAGGTAATACTAGTGTCACTCTGAGAAGCATTGTCAACTTCTTGTTTGGTACTATGTATCTTGCTCTGTTGGCTATATAGACACAAAACATTAGGAGAATGGCTTCCCGTGCAATCTTGAGAAGGCGACACCCTTTTTCCAGCTCCTATAATCAGCGGGACTTCTATGTTCAATTCTTTTCAACTTTTGAAAATGCTCAATCATCCCGGCAAGATGAATGCCAGAGCTCTTATAATGACTGCCATTCACGTGGAAGTGCTGGTTATAACTCTAATATAAGAGCTGGCATAAATGATAAAATCACAAAATCTTCAGCTCAGTGGTTTCTGAGAGACAAGTTATTTGGAATGCCTATGCATACAAGATTTGAAAGGAGATACTTTCTCAGGGTTACAAGGATGATAGATAGTGTTAAGTATGCTTCCACGGTCACAATGGGTCAACCAGTAACAGGCAATGGTAATCCCAATGAAAAAGAAAAGCAGCAGGTAACAAAACAGATCAAGGAAGCTTCTCCGGAGGAATGTGACCAGGCAGTTGAAGGTTTGAGTTCAGTAAAAGCCAAAGCAAAGGCTAAAAAGTTGCAAGATACCCAAAAGGCTGATATTCCTGCGGTGAAGAAACTGTGGTCTATGCTTTTAGGGATTGGACCTGCTTTGAGAGCAGTTGCTTCCATGAGCAGGTTTTTTTAGTCTGTTTTCTTTAAGGCTTTATGTTATCTAGGTCATTGGGTTCTTATTCTGATTCTTACAGGGAGGACTGGGCCAAAAAAATCCGCCATTGGAAGGATGAGTTTGTATCTACCATGAAACATTACTGGTTGGGTACGAAGCTACTTTGGGCTGATGTGCGAATCAGCTCAAAATTGTTAGTGAAACTCGCTAGTGGAAAAGGTCTTTCTAGAAGGGAAAGACAACAACTTACACGCACCACAGCTGATATTTTCAGGCTAGTTCCTTTTGCAGTTTTTATTATAGTTCCTTTCATGGAGTTTTTGCTGCCTGTATTCTTGAAACTCTTTCCCAACATGTTGCCTTCAACCTTCCAGGACAAGATGAAGGAAGAGGTAAGATGAGCTCTGCAGCTTCTTTATTCAGTTTCTCACGTGTACAGTTGTCCATTGTTTTTAAGATTGAAAGATGTTGGTATCTATGTTGGTATCAACTGCCGTTCATCAATGCTATCATACTGTGAAATTATTTGTTTGAATTTGCCATTTCAGTAAGTGCTTTTGAGATTTATCTCATTGGATAAAATATCTCCAACAGGACGGTTCTGTTGGTGGAGAAAATGCGTGCAGGTTGCACGTAATGTTATGTTCTCAACTATCTAGAATACTTGCCCATTCCTTCTGTAGTGGAGCCCTCTAATACAAGAAGTATGAGGGAGCATGGGTTAACAACTTATCCAAAAAATATACATGTATATATAATGTCCAAGGAGGCGATTGCAAACGATACAAATGACTGAAAGAACCACCTGCTATATTTCTCTCATATCATAATGCAACCTTGACAATCAATAAGAAGCTAATTGCCAGATGTGTGCTTGTATCTAATTTAAACTAGAGTGATCCCGTCTCTAAGAAGCTAATTCCTTTATGATAATAGGTTGTGCAGATACGTGCATTTGAACCTATGCCGTCTCTTTGGGCAGATTAATGTTCTTTATGGAATTCCCTTTGTACAGGAGGCACTAAAAAGACGGCTCAATGCTAGAATAGAGTATGCAAAGTTTCTTCAAGACACGGTGAAGGAAATGGCGAAGGAAGTCCAGAACTCTAGAAGTGGAGAAATCAAGAAAACAGCTGAAGATCTTGATGAATTCATGAACAAGGTGTGGATATATTAAATTTCCTGTTGTAGACTACGTCCTTGCCTTTGGTGGTTGTAACGGATTAGGGTTTGACTAAGCCATGTTTTAAAAGGTCAGAAGAGGTGCCGAAGTATCCAACGATGAAATTTTGGGATTTGCCAAATTATTTAATGATGAACTTACTCTGGATAACATTAGCAGGTTGATCTCTCTCCCTTTCGCCCTTTCCCACAATTTAATTCTCCTCTCTTTGCCTTTTTTAGTTCAAATTTGATTGGATGACGATGAGCCATTTAACTATGCTTCTGCTTTTTAGGCCTCGGCTGGTAAATATGTGCAAGTACATGGGAATCAATCCTTATGGAACAGATGCTTACTTGCGGTATATGCTACGAAAGAGACTCCAAGAGTAAGACTCATTCCCTATTAAAAAGTACAACTGTATATGTAACTTTTATAGGATAACTTATACTAGAAGGTTTCAACATTTGACCTTAAGTTTATTTAAGGTTTCAACGTTTTAAAAAGCGTCTTGAGTTTTAATTAAATATTTTTCCTATTGATACATGTTTTTTGAGACCTTACAAGAAGGTTTTTCTGAGTTTCAATTAGAAATCTTTCCATTGACACGTGTCAATAGAGATTTCAAGCAACCCACTTCCCTAAACATCGAGACCTCAATTGACCCAATTCTCCAAACATTGGGACCTCTTTTGAATTACTCAAAAAGTTGGGACCTCTTTTGAACTTACCCCAAAATATTGGGTCCTTCCGATGTAATTTATCCAATTTCTATATGTTGCTGCACCATCCTAATTGCATTTGACCTACAGTTGATAGAAATTTGGGTTATTAATTCAAATCTTATCTATAAATCAAGAATAGATATAACTCATATTTACACAAATATGATACCTCAACATCTCATTTGTAGTTTTCAATCTCTTTCATCCTGCACCAGGTCCTAATTAGTTAGATAGGTGCCCTTATTGATTTCTATTTAGCTCTTCTTAGGTCTTTACCTGTTTTTTCTTATTCAGCTCTACATAAAGGTGTCATTATGTCACTTCTTTTTTCTACTGCATCCAACAATATAGTTCATCTCATATCTAACAATCAGGTCAGAATTCCATCCAACTATAGATTGAAAATTTGATGAAGTGCTTAAATTGAAAATTTTGTGAAAAGTTATCAATTACACAAGCGATTGACTGGATGAATGTTTACTTGGCTCCTAGGCCTAGTCTTTTAAAGAGATTCCACCCCAAAAGTCAAAACACAACATGGCATGTCCTTCAATGACTGATAACAATATGCTATCATAAAATTGATACAAGAAGCAGAAGCCTACAGATCTATGATGCTGGAGATGGGCTGAATAGATAATCTTGAATCTTTTGCATCTGAACCTACAATCACTTGATCTACTGTGGATTTAGTATTTAACTACAAGCTCTAATTATTGGTTTTAACAGGATTAAGGATGATGATAGAATGATTGAAGCAGAAGGTGTTGAGTCCCTTTCAGAGCAAGAGCTTCGCCAAGCATGCAGAGAGCGGGGCTTGCTTGGATTACTTTCAGTGGAGGAAATGCGGCAGCAGGTTCATTCCTGCTTTTGGAATTTCAGATACACCAAGCTCCTCTGGAGAGAGAGTTTTACTAAACTTTCTTGTTTACTAAATTCGTGGATGCACATAAATTGAAGATGCTTTGGCCTCCAATAATGAGCTGCAGTACCCCTTAGTCCAGATATTTGATTCATGTCTTTCATTTGCAGCTGCGTGATTGGTTGGATCTATCTCTCAATCGTTCAGTACCCTCTTCCCTCTTAATTCTATCAAGGTATACTTCTTCATTGGACACTTAAGTGAATTACAGTTTATGTGCATTTCTGATTTTCTCATTTTTTAACAGGGCCTTCTCTGTGTCTGGAAAGGTGAGGCCTGAGGAAGCTGTTCAGGCCACGCTTTCATCTCTGCCAGATGAGGTTGTGGACACTGTTGGAGCAACAAGTCTGCCATCTGAAGATTCTCTTGCAGAAAGGAAGAGGAAATTGGAGTATCTTGAAATGCAGGAAGAACTAATTAAGGTTAACTTCTTATACTGGCTTTAAAAAAAAGAGAGAGAAGAAGAAGAAGAATACACACAATACAATTCTACTTCAAAATCCAACTGGAATCCAAAACCTAGCTGATAGTGAAATATTAATACCGTCATGTTCTGATGAAGGGGCTAGGTTTCATCAAGTTAGACAGCTGTTCTTGTAGATGGGTCCAAGCATCTTTATTTTGAAAAACTTTATTCAAGCTTATTTTATTATGCACTCTCTCAATCATCTTGAACAGCAGCATATTCAAAAGAAGAAGCTATAATTTCGTGCTTAGTTAGAAAGTGGGTGAATGTAGGTGAATGTGCAAGGCAGGGTGAAGGGAAAAGTGTTATCCTAGTTTAACACACCGATGGAAGAGGCTTTTAATTGTTTTTGCAAACATAATGCAATCTTGCTTACTATTGATTGGTTTGTAGGAGGAAGAAGAGGAGGAGGAAGAGGAGCAGGCCAAATTGAAAGATTCTGCAAGTAGCCAAAGGGATACAGCTCTGGAAGAGATGGTTACTCTTACAGCTCACGAATTGGCAAAAGCCAAAACATTGGAAAAGCATGAGCAGCTTTGTGAGCTTAGCCGTGCATTGGCTGTATTAGCTTCAGCTTCTGTATGTATCTGAGCGAGCACTTTCAGTAAACCACCTTGAATTCCTAGCTGTGGTGTTCATCTAATTTTTTAATGTTTCTACTATTATCTTAGTCAGTCAGTCTGGAGCGCGAAGAGTTCCTGAGGCTTGTGAAGAAGGAGGTATTGTTATTGAGATTCCAAGTTCTGTCATAAATCAACATGTCCAATTATTTTGTACACATGAAGTTGTTTCTATGTCAAGGCTTTTCTATAGGTGCAATTAAGTTATTACACTTTCTAGATGGGCTCAAACCTTTTTTACAGCTAAAATTCATGATGAGTTACTTTTTTTGTTATTCTGACCTGAACTATAGTTTAATTCGTTTTCAGTAACTTTCTTCAGCAATTATGCTTCATGACCTTGAGAAAATAATATGGATGATGCATGTCTTTATAGTTAATTATCTTTGATTTGTTCTTAAAGTTAATTTATTGATTTCTTTGTTTGTCTATTGTATATGAAATGAGAAATGATGATATATTTTATATCTCCCTGAAACATTTGCATGGGAGTGCCTTCTTTAAAGTCCGTTGCTCTTGAAATCTATATACATACACTATAGCTATTTTGCATTTTCCTTCAAGTAGCCATGCACGGAGCTTCTTTTCCGTGTAGTTCGTATTTTGGTGGTTTCCAAGTCATGAAACACACACTAAAGAAAGTGTGTAGAATAAAATGAGAAGCTATCTCTGATCCTTACAAACTTCTTGTAGAGTTAGTGCCAAGGGTTATGCAATAATGCACAATACCTTTCTGAGTTCAATCATTCCTGACTTCCTTGCTATCTTGCAATTATTTGCAGATATTACTGTTGAATTTGTGAATGAACATGGTCTTTTCTGTTGGCATGTAGGATATTGCATACAAGGGATAGCAAGGCCTATTCTTTAATCTCTCTTGATTATTTACTATCCTGAATAAACTCATTTCTGCCATTGAGTCTGCTATTGTTCTGCACATTTCCAGATAGATTTGTACAACACCATGGTGGAAAAAGAGGGTACTGATGGTGAAGAAGAAGCTAAAAAGGCATATAAAGCTGCACGAGAAGAAAGTGATAATGCTGCTGAAATGGCTATGGGGGATAAGGTTTCTTCAGCCCTAATAGAAAGGGTACTGCAAGTCCAAACAACTCTTCTATTAGCCCACTGCAATAGACCTGTAACTTGGAAACTTTAAAGTGACAAAATATGCTGCCATGTTTTCCTTTTCAATATAGGTTGATTCCATGCTCCACAAGCTTGAGAAAGAAATAGATGATGTTGATGCAAAGATTGGAAATCGCTGGAGACTGCTTGACAAGTTTGTTAAACATCTTTTAATATTTAAATTTGCTTATTGATAGATAAGAGTTATTTCTCCATGTCTGATGCTTTTTGCTTCTGTAATTGTTCAATTGCTAAACCTAAGGTTGAAGGAGAATTTAAAAATGACATTATCATGGATTTCTTTTTTTCTTTCAACCAGGGACTATGATGGTAAGGTGACACCAGAAGAGGTCGCATCTGCAGCTGTCTATCTTAAGGACACCTTAGGAAAGGAGGGCATCCAGGAACTTATCAGCAGTCTATCCAAAGACAGGGGTTAGTGTTTAGACTCACATTTTTCATGCCCAAAAGCAAATTATTCACTCAACTTAGAGAGAAAAATAATAATAATAATAATAGTAGTAGTAATTATAAAAATAAATTACTTGCAGTATTCAAGAAGCATGGATTTTTTTTTATTAAAGAGAATAATATGTGGCTTGCTGAAGGTCAAACTTAAATAATCGAGCAATACAGCTGTGATAAGCATTTCTAATAATAGTAGGTGGTCAAGAAAAAATTAATTCTTGGGTTTGGGCATTTGTTCCGAAATTTATTTCATATCCATGTAGTTACCAGTGCATGCACGCTTAATCTGACCTCTTATTTTCTCTTGTACAGAAGGGAAAATTCTTGTGGAAGATATCATCAGACTAGGTACAGAGAAAGAAGATGGTGATTTGGCCGAAGCCAAAAGTTCATAGACAATATTCCAATGTTCATGTCCCTACTTGGTTTTTGATGGCCCAGTTGAGTTGGGTAGCTAAAGAAAGGCCGCATATTCAAAATTTTGTGTTCACGTGGACTGGAGAGAAGTCGAAATATAATCTCTGCACATTCAAATGAAAGGCTAATTATATAAAATTATTTTGGTCAAAGTCACTGCCGGTAGCCAATTGGACATATTCGCTTCTCGCTGGAAGGTGTTTCTTACTTTGAAATTGGGTTTTGTTTGCATCTTTGTGAATTTGATATATGTTATGTTTCTAGGACCTCTAACCTATGGTCCTACTTATAATAACAATAAAAGTATGTAGTCTTAGGGAGAAAAATGCAGGGAAAGAAAATAGAAAAGGAAAAGAGATTTGGGGGGGATTGCATTGTTTATAGATTGGAGAAGGAGCTCATGAATAATGAAGTGCTTTATTCTGGATTTAGTGAAAGTTTACTCAAATTTTATGAATTAACACACACTGCAGGTGCACCGCCCATTCCTTGATGCGGGGTTACCATGATTCAGATGGTGAAAAATGTGCCATGAGTTGGTAAGATCTAAGGAGTCAAGTTGCTACTGTTGTTAATGCTGGTTTGCATCTAAATTCCCATGTAGGGTTGATGATCATGCATACGAAGTGTTTCAAAGGTTGTCTGCTATTAGAATGAAGAATAAAGAGGATATCTGTTTTATAATTTATGTGCACTTGTCTTGCAAATTATGGGCGAAACTGTGCAAAACTTAATTAACTGATTATATGGCATGTCTAATTATGTGATGAGCTTCTGGTAGCGAGTGATTTTCTCCCTCCATCGTGTATAAACATACGCTTTTGACCATTTATTTGCTGGCCCTAATAAGAGAAGCAAGAAGATATCAAACATTAATCAAGTTGGCATGCAGAGATGATCGCTTTCCGTTGTCTGAGGGAATTTGATTTTGTCAATCAATCATGCCTTACCTGGATAAATTCACTTATTTTACACGATTCTTCTGGTTATGCTTATCATATGCATTAATGATTGGTGGAGGAGCTGAGCATATATAAAAGTTGACACTAACAAAAGGAAAATCTAGACACTTTAATTTGCGTCACAGCTTGTGCCTATCATTCATGCCATTTTAATCGCTTTGGGTCTATTTGTTTAGTTTTTTTGGATAAATATAGATGCTTTTTATAATCTTTTTTTCTAATAAATAAGAAATAGATATAGATAAAAAAAAAAATTGATTATTTTCATGAAAAGATCAAATATAGATAAAATATAAAAACAAATCGGATATATTTATATATATCATTTTCATATAAATATAGATATAAATGAATAACAGAACATTCAAACAGACGAAGTCACTTAAATTATCTTCTCAAAATTGTCTGCTACCGAACATCCAATTTAAGTTCGTATTGCATCCCTAAACTTACGTAACAGAACAAGAGACTGGAAAACAGCTGTGATTGCAACATATCATCCCTTCACCTTTGAAAGCACTTAATGAGTGCAATAAATTTTTCTTACTTTTAATTCCACTTTTACATAATTTCTTCTTAGGATAAGGGGAAAAAATGCAAATTAAAAAAAAAATTGAAAATCAGAATTTTTCAAAAAAAAAAAATCCTCAAAAAATAGCACTTGAAATCGTGTTTTGAAAATGTAATTTTGTTGCATTTTTCTTTAAGACACGATCGTAAGTGTGATACAAGTACCCCCTCCCCCTATAAAAAAAAAAAAAGAAAGAATTTTGTGACTTTTATTTTATACTTGCAATTCTTTTTTCTTTAATCCTTTCTTCTTAACCACTAATGTGCAAATCTTTCTTGTACTCTTGGTTCTACTTGTGGATACTGGGTAGCTACTGATGGCTTTAATTTTAATAACATGTCAATGGCATCGTTCAGGTGATCATTCCATGATTATGATGGATATAAAGAAACGAGCATTTTTAATAGTTAAATGGTGGATTGAATATAAGTTATATAACTGCTGATGATATTATTTAATTAACAATTTTGAATAAATAATATATGTATACATATATTCCGTGGTACGCTCAGAAACAAAACTCACAATTGTTAGTGCAGCATCATTCAGAACGTGAGCACGTACATTCCTTCCATATACGTCGACAAGTAGCCCCACTGCTGCCTTTGAAGTAGACCAAGCTAGATATTAGTATGGTTCTAGAACCGAACCAAAATTAAAACTGTATTTTCAAGTTTTGAAATTGAGGTATTGGAACCAAAAACGTTACTCATGGTTTTGATCCAAACTAATTCTATGAAATCAGCAGTTTTTTGTTCTAGTTTTGAAACTGCAAAACCACTTTTTTTTAGTTAAAATAAAAAAATAAATGAATGAATTTAAGTTTTTAATAAAATAAATTTTAAATTCAAAATAATTATTTGGTCTAAAAGTTTAAAATTACTTAACCAAATATTCTAAAAAAATTTTAGAATGCGCATTTATTTATATACAAATATATTCAATATCAATTGTAGTTAGTAAATGAGATTGCAAAATATTCTAGAAGGTGCAAAAAATTACAAGATAAAAGGTAGTCTCACATTATTAAAGAAATGAATTTTTTTTTTAAAAAGTTTATATAAACTAATTATATATCGTTTTAAGTAATATATATTTGTGTAGTTGATAATAATTCATAAATATTGTGAGTTTATAATAAATTTTACTATTACTATAAACTAGTTTAAATATTAATAATATATTTAATCTTATTTTTTAATTTTTTTTTTTATTTTGATTGAAACTGTTAAAGCATCGGTTCCACCGATTCTAAACTGAAAAACGACTTAAATATCGAAGAATCAATGGTAAAGGTTTTCGTCTGGTGTCCGATTTAGAACTCAACCATGCCCATGATCAGAACAAACTTGATGAACGCTCATCCGCAGACTCCCATTTTGTGGATTTATGTCTTTGCAAATACAAGATTTCAAAGAATAAGCGTTTGTAGATAACCATTAGTTGATTCCGGTTTTGTGGCCGATGTTTAATGTGATTCCAGTTAAGTGGACTGGGCTTGTACTTGCTCCCATGAGGAAGGAATATCCCGACATTACTACTGTTTTTTCAACACCCAGGCCCCGCGTTTACTTTTGCCTTCTTTACTTTTTCTTTTTTCCTTTTTTCTAATTTTATTGGTTTTTCACTTGATTCCAATATCTTATTTCTATCTCTACTAATTTCTTTCTTCTAATACATATCTTCATAGATAGGTTTGATAGTTCTTGTTGATGTGCCATATGTTTCATCATGTTTAAACAATTTGTATTTAAGAATGTTAGCATCACTTATTAATTGGTTATCAAAATCTATATCAATAATCAATAGCCCCACACATTTAATAAACATGTCTAATATGTGAATTGAACTTATTTATTGATTAGAAAACCCTAGACTAGATGCTACATCTGTAATGATATCACTGAAATAGCTAAAACAAAAAACTTTATAAAATTAAAGTCTAAAAGAATACATTACTTCAACTTATAAGTATAGCAAATTATAATGTGACAAATATAAATGTTAAGTAAAATAAATCAAATTAAACTTAATAGAGTATGTGCCAAATTTCAAACTAAATACATTATTTGTAAACTCTTTAAGAGATATGGGGGGACTAGTCCGCATTGGTAAAAAAGAGGGGCAACAAGCTATTAATTTGGTTGTAAGGACATCAATGAGAATAATTCATCATTCTATTCATCTTTTTCTAATAACTTTTATCATCAAAGCTTAGCAGGTATACTTAGAAATCATCCGGATCTAAATGAAAATTTTAAATTATATAAATTCATTTTTTATAAAAAGCATGGGCTAAGTGTATTTGCACGTGGCATGTTTGAATAATCGAAATACTAACAGTTGTATGAATATACGAGGAAATAAAATCCTATGATATAATCTTGTAACTTCTCAAAAAAAAACATGCTTAATATAATAGAAAAAGAGACCACAAAAGAAACCCATAACATATTAAAATCAATCATTACATTTTATGATCATGCGATTCTATAGACAAAAATAGACTCCCTATCATAAGTAAAACCATTAAAGACTTTTTTTTTTTTTCACTTGAAACATTCATTGTTGGAAGAATAAAACAAGACCAATATAAAGTAACCATCAAATTATCAGAGATCTTTATTGAAAAATGTTAGAATTTAGGTCTTATACAGGCTGAGGAGTTTATAGACAAGTCTAGATGCTAAACTCAAACTCGAATACATTCTACAAATAGGTTTGGCTCTTTAATTAGTGTTGATTTTTTGCTAACATGAATTCATTTATTATAATATTGTATGGTATTGGGGTAGGTGAGTCATACAACAAAATTTTTTCTAACATGAACTCATTAGTAAGTGTTGCTGTCTATTTCTAGTTAAATTCTTTTATGTATAAGATGCACTATGTTCGCAGTATAATGAGTAGACGTTTATTGGTAAGATCACATGAATGGCTATTGAAGCTCTATTCATCAATATATTACCAACCATCCACCAAATCTAATCCTTGCCCATTGGCTGATTCAATCACTTTCAATAGCCTTCTACTCTATATTTCCATTTGTTTCTAGCACTTCTCACTTGACTCTTACTCGATCTTCTTCTTCTTCAAGGGTTCTTGAATCTTAGCTCAAGTCACATTGGCTTCTTTTTCTTCATGCTCCTCGTATTTGTTGTTCTTCTTAGGCTTGTGAATATTTGCTCTAATCATATTTGTTTTTCTTTTTCGTTATAAGTCACGAATCATGATGCAAACTTGGGTCTCTCCTAATCATTATACGAGCCAAGTAAAGGTCATGCACAAGTATAACAGAGAATGAAGGTTGATGGGCTAATGGAAGTAGTGTCGTAGATGGTTGGCTGGCGTTGAGTTATGGTAGTGGCCGTCGGAAGTACGGGGATTGCTTTGTTTGAGTTCTTGCCAAGTCATATTATAGTCCGGACAATTATAGCTCATTCACTTGACCGTATAAAATAAAAGAGGAATTTAATTTCAATTCAATAGGAATGTAATAGTATGATAAGTACATAGTTATTAGATCTATAATATCCCTTATCTTTATTATAAGGAGTTGATAATTGTATAAATGATATTTTCAAAACAATGATATTTATGATAAAAAATAAAAATGAACTACTGAATGACAATTCATGAGAGTAGGAAACATTAATTGTTATTTGCCGTTTTATATAATAGCATTTCTTATAATCATTCCTCCCAACTACACACTGTATCAGTGCTTTACATAGAGTGAAAAAAGGGAATAAATAACTATTCTTTTCAAATAAACGGGTTGTTAATTATGACATCTTGCTATAATAACAGACATGTTTGCAATGCTAATTTGAGGCATCATCTAGTAAAGAGCTATGCACAAACAAGTTGCACGTGGTTATTTAATGGAGTTTACCTAACGATTTAATTTTACAAATTAGTACTCACATATAGTGGGTAATGAAAACTATATAACCGTTTATCTTCACAGACATAAGAAGACAATTTGTAAACCAATATATATACAATAAAAAGATGGTTATTAATATTGGATAAATTATATCGAATAATATCAATATTTGAGGGTGAGTTTATTTAAGGTATAAACGTTTCAAGTAGTTTAAAAAATAAATCAACGTTTAAAAATAAATTTATTTAAAGTATTAACGTTTTAAGTGATTAAAATGAAGTATTAATAATTTGTAAAGTGTGTCAAATAAAGTATTAATCATTGACCATTAATGAAAATTTAAGAATTTGATTATAAAATAATCAAATTGTTGATACATTAAATGAACTTTGTAAATTGATTCACTTTACAAAACATTGATATCTCTTTTTAATCATTGACACCTTAAATGAACTTACCCCAAATATTAATATCTTTTAGTATAATTTATTATATTATTATTTGATTGTTTATAGCTATAACTACTGCTTTGTTTATTCTTTGTTGAATTATTTAGTATTTTCTTAAGTTTAATCCATTATTAAGTGGTGCCTAAAATTTGATTTTAAAATTAAGCTAGCCTTACTAGGTTTATTCTCTAATATTTTTATTTAATATTTTTATAATTTATTATTTGTTGATATATTACTATTTTATGATTTTGTCATAACCATAATTCTACAAGTCTTAGTCCCTCTTAGAAGATCAAATTACTTTCATATAAGAACTTAATATAGATCTTTGATTCTAATCACGTTATTTATTATTCATGATGTTACTTTGCATTTGGTTTGCTAAGATAAATTGCTCATGGAAAAGGAATAACAATTCTTGTGTACTATGGTTAGTAGTGATTTTGAGAAAAAAAAAAAGGATATTTTTCATGAGGAATTGATGTTCTTCTAGTAAAGGAAATAAATAGAGATTCGTCATCTATAATATCCTTGAAACCCTCCTTAATCAATTGCTTGAGAGTTTTATTCTCTTCTATCAATGCAATTATCTCCTTACCTTCCTTAGTAATTTGCTTCTCTAATCTTGTAAAATTTCCAACAGAGTGAGTAAAACTGGGGGAGCACTGCTTGCTTAGCCCGACTCCTCAATGTCAATACCCAGATTTGCCACCTTGGAAATTCCCTATTGGTGAAAAGGATTAGGAAGGAGAGGTCTATAATTGCCTTCCTTATCCTTTAGCTCATATTTTTGTGGCCAAATCCTTAAATTCTCAAGAATCCTAGTAATAAGGACCCATAGTAGATAGGTTGATGTCTGAATGCGAAAGCAAGGAGAACCTTAATATTTATTTTATGATTTCTGATGATTCTATAGAGAAGAAGCATATATATCTCTGCTATAACCCTGGGACTATCAAATCTTAGCTTCATCGATCTCACTAATATATAGTGAAGGATTCAATGGCTCAATAGTTTTGTTGTTGGCTTCCGAGACTTGCAAGGAAAAAAGGTCGACTAAGTGGATATTACCCTCCAAAAAGCTGTATAGGTGACCTCTCTAGGCATTCTTACCGGTAACAGATGAAATTATGAGCTATCAATCTTGGTATCCATGTATATATCCATGCCCCTAATAAACTTTGTTAGGCTCGTATCATAATATTTCCCATGGGCAAAGAACTTCACGTGGTTATGAGTGCCGGAGTGGATGCTAAAGAAACACAACTCAAAAGAAGCCATAAATTCCAGAGTTGTCTCCCTGTAGAAACTAGAAAGTCTCCCTGATACTAAAGAAATTAAGCCATGGTCCCTCGTATAATAATCTTTCAAAAGCCTTGAGAATGCTATATGTGCCCAAGATCTCCTCATCTAGAACCATGCTACCCATTAATTTCTTCTCTTGCACTAATTGGTCAAATCGATGGTAATGGTTCTCCTCCGTCTCAGTTGATGGTTTGATTACACCGCTTGAACTACCATCGTTGCCTCCTTTTGGTAACCGGTCTAATTATGAGCACTTGACCCCTTTTTAAGTAGCATCTTTCTTGGGTACCATCTAGCAAACCAACTTCAATGCATTAATTTGAAAAGTGGAGATATAAAATGATACCTGCAACCCATCAACATCACTAATATGCATGTTACAAACACAATTAAGCTCCTAAACTAGGATCAACCACGACTACTAATATCATATTTAGTGTGAGATATCATATGATGATATGCTCAAGTCTTTCTCATACGTAAAAAATGAAGTTAGTGATAATCTAACAGAGGTTATGTAACATGACAAGCAAATACGGTTAATCCTATATGTAACTTAAATTAGCATCATTACAATCCACATTACATGAGACTCAAGTTTCTAAACATTCAAAGTTAGAAAACCTCAATGTGGAAAACTAGGGTTTGTGTTCATTAAAGCCCCAAATTAGTCTTTGAACATGTTATAAAAGCCCAAAGTTTTATCAACTGGTTGACCTTAGTGAAACTAGGGTTTGCAATGAAATTTAATGAATCCTAGCGTAAAACAGGTGATAAAAACATGTATATAGATATTTATACACTCAGAATCAACATGCATTAACATTGAGGCATTAATCTACTAGGAAAATTGAAACCTTAAAATCTTCACAGGAATTTTGATTTTGACAAAGTATATGAAGAATGACAGAAAGAGTAAGAAATCACATACCTCGATGGTGTTAACCTTCTATAACTTGTTTATGCAAGCACAAAATGTGTGTATTTAAAGCAAGTATATGTAAGGGTGCATTGTGAGAATAACAGAGGGGGAAGATGAGAGGGAAAATAGGCATCAAATTTAAAAATGAGGAAAGAGAAAAATGAAATTGCGCTTACATATTGTCAGGTCGTACCCTAGATCGTTGCCGTTACACGATCCATGACCTTCTCGGACCTGCAATTTATTTTAAAGCCAACCCTAGATCACGGCTAATGATTTTCCTTGGGCAAAAATTAAATTTGTGATTAATTTAGATCACGAACCTTAAGGCGTAGTCTATTCTATATGAAAAATGAATTTTATACTAATCTTGATCACGACCATTACCTGGGTTGTGATCCTCTCTGATCCTTTGATGAGTCCCTTATTGCGATCATATTCTGGACAGGGATTGATTCTAAGCCTTGTGAGTTCATGTTATCACATCCACAACGGCTATTATTGGTTAATACTGCCCCCATCACGCGTGTGATCAATAAAGGGGTCTCCTTGTTTTATCACACTGATGCATTATGGGTGTGACAGGGGGCGTTAACCACTCTAATCTCTATTTCCTTCGTATTGTACACTTAGATCACATTTTCTCCGAAATTGCCGTGATTTCCTTCCCTTGACTAATCTCTTTTGATGCTAAAATTGTCCAAAACGTTGGATATCTGCAAATTGACAACATTATCAACATTAAATCCTACATAATATAGAATGGCACAAGAATACTAATTGAAGCATAAAACAACATAAAATAAACAATAAAGAAAACTAAATTAAACATGGGTTTCCTCGCATGAAACGTTTGTCTAATGTCATTAGCTTGACATGAGGATTTACTAAGTCTGACTTAACCACTAGAAGCCTTCCCTTGCTCCTTGGGGTTTGGCTCTGTATTTCCCAAAAGCAACCCTTAAGTTCTTTTAGATGCTATCTTAGCTATCTGACTAGCCCATATTTCCAAATTATGGATAGATGCTCTATGATTCCTAAGGATTGCTTCAGTTGTCTACTAGCCTGCATCTGAAGTCCTTATGAATTGAGTAAGGATCTCCTCTAATGACATTGGTTTGGACCAAGGAGGAGGTGCTGGTCTTTGAAATCCATGAGGCTAAGTGGTTGCAAACTAACCAACTTGATTGTTCCATCGAAAAGTAGGATGGTTCCTCCAACCAAGATTAAAAGCATTGTTGTATGGATCATTGTAAGGTTGGTTCAAATTTTCCATGTAATCCACGTGCTTTGTCTAATCAAACTCTGGGTTGATCATATTGGACATATCTACATAGACAATTATAGAAAGTCTGGACTTGATGCCACTCGAGAGTCCATAATGGGGACACCACCTCAACAATTCCTTCCATCTATCCCAAGACTCATGCAAAGTATTTGAATCCATATGGCTTAATGAAGAGATATCGACCCTTAACTTTGCAATCCTTGATGGAGGGAAATACTTTCTCATGAATTGCTCCACAATCTGCCGCTAAATGGTGATGGAGTGTGTTGGTAATCCATTCAGCCACTTCTTTGCATTGTTCCTTAAAGAAGAAGGGAGCAAACTCGGGCGGATTGCATCGTCTAAGGCCCTGTTGATCTTGAAGGAGCCATATATCTCCATAATTTGTTGAAGATGTGCGTTAGGATCCTTATCTTGAAATCCATCAGATTGAACATATTGCTAGACCATCTGGATTATGTTCGGCTTAATCTCAAAATTATTGACAGCTACTCTAGGACGTGCTATGCTTGTGTTTGTACTGTCAAAAGTCAGTTGACAATAATCCATCATATTTCTGGGAGCATAGGTGGATTAGCTCCAGCATCTTGTACATCATTCTCGTTTCCTCTGACCTGATTATTCTCATTTATTGGTGGCACTCTTTTGTATACAATCCCCGGATCCTCCATCTCACCCATCCCTGACAGGTTCAAATTCTCATCATCGGTATTCATCCTGGGTGATTCCAATTTAGCTTCTCTGACAAAAGTAGGTGACTTCTGTAAAATTTCTCTAATCTTTCGCAATTTCTGATGAAGTGGTCTCTCTAGCTCTGGGTTGAATTTAGCTAACTTGCCCGTACTACTTCGAGTCATAAACCTACAATCAAATAACAAATCGAAGTTTAATAAAGATTAAAATAACTATTACAAAATAAAAGCTAGATTAATAACAATTAAGTCCTAATTAACATGGTAATCTATCCCCATTAGTTACATAGCACTTATAAGAGCAATATTATCATTGTTGCACATAGTTGTTAATTTTACTATTTGAAGAATAGGTAAGGAGTCGGAGAAAGGTCGACTTTGTAACAGTACTGCTGTCAAGCACAAGAACTTGAGAGTTCGTTTAGATGGTCGAGCACCAGAGGTGCCCTCTCCTCGCGGTATATGGCCAAACGCTATTATCACTAAATATTACTTCTAGGCAAATATAAAGAAGCATGATACATATGAGTACCCCCTTGCTGACAAGGCATTATGCCCCATAGAACTTGAGCCTCATCCTCGACATAGAGTTCCCTTATGGGAAAAGTCGGTATTATGTTTTGGAAATGAGAGAAAGGAGCTTCCCCTATAACATACCCAATTCTTGTGTCTAAGGCAAAGGGTGGCTGGCAGGTCTGATTGGTTGAAATACAACATAAGCAACCCAATATATGTGGAGAAATTACATAAGGCGGGAGTGTGCCACGCTGTAGTCACCACTTTCAAGTTACACTTTCCTTGCACGGATCATATGAAGCTTTGGAGGGCAATTCTTGCTAGATGGAGTGTTTAGGCACATATCTTTGTAACTACGTAGGGTGAGATTACTCTAACTCTCGAGGATATTTTTCTTCTATTAACTCTTCATACCTTTAGATGTACCGACATTACCATAGTAAATGTTCCAATTCCATAGTAGATGGAGTTACACTTCATACTTGTTGTAGCATAAATTTTATGGATGGAACATACTTTACTTGATTATGGTTTAAGATTTGAAAATGCTCCAATTCGCTATGATAACATAAGTGCTGTAAATTTGACAAAAATTTTGATTCAACACTCGAGGACCAAGCATATCAAAATTAAACAAGATTTCATTAGAGATCACGCTCTAAATAGAGATATTAGCATGGAATTTGTTAATACAAAAAATCAAATTGTTAATATTTTTACAAAACCCTTATGTGAAAATCGTTTTTACACTTTGCAAAGAGAATTGGGCATGATCAAGTAAGATGAGTGCTAAAATATCATGGGGCAAAATTGATCTTGAACTTGATCTAAGGAGAAAAGAAGCTATTAAATGTTCATATATACTCTGTGATACTTGAGATTTGTTATGTTTTCAAAAATCTATGATTTGTTATTTGTGCATGCTCAAGCCAAACTAATGCTAAAATATGGTTTTGAATGATTGAACATGATTCTTTTTGGACTTATGTGAATATTTGAATTTGTATGTTGTTTGTGCATCTTCTCTTATCAGCAATGCTTTGAATCTATCATCTAATTTCTTTTAAGTACAAAGAAGAAGAAGTGATGTATGCACAAATTAACATACATGAAGTGTGCTTTTGATTATGCTATCAATGCCTCGTCTGCACGTTTATCTTTTGATCGGTCCTAAGGAGAAGAGAATATACAATTAACACGTATAAATCATGTTTTTGATGAGTGTAAAGGGGAAGAGATATATTAAATGCACCTACCTCGTGGTTATTTTCTAATCATTCCAAAGGAAGAGATATGCTGAAATAACTTGCATGAAGTGTGTTTTATATTATTTTTAATGAGTCCAAAGGGGAAGAGGGATGTTGTATGCACAATTAACATGCATTTTGTTATGAATGCTTCAGTGAAATTCTCATATGTTGAGGCACCTGTGTGAAATCGTCGTGTCGAGACAATGTGAAGTCCTCTTGGTAAGGTATTGTTGTGAAGTTATTTTTGTAAGGCCATTGTTTTGATTGAATGAAGGAAAGAGATGTGTTGTTTGCATAAGTTAACAACCGACTAATGCTTAATGTTGCTTGTCTATCCAAGAGGGGAAACAAATAATGTATTAAGTGTAGTTTGCATTTCCCCATAAATTAAGCATCAAGTCTTTGAATTAAACTTAAGAAAATTCCTTTAAAACCAAAATGCTTAATTAAGGGGGAGTATATTGAATTGACAATGGGTTAATTATGCATAATATCCTCATAAAAAAAAAAAGGAGGAGACTGTTAAACTTGTATGTTTAATGTGGATTTTGATGAGACAATATGATGCACAATTAACTATTCAATTATGATAAACTGCACTTAATTAGTCAAATAATATGCTAGAATATATATGTGCATGTCGTGAGTTTTTGTGGAGTTTCTGTAAGTTTTAGTAGGAACAAAATCAGTGATGAACAGTCCTAGTTAAGGGTCAAGTCAAGAGCTAGACAACTTCACTCACTAAAGCACAACGAACTCAAGACCAAAGCTCGACAAGCTAAAAATGCAGAGTCATTAGTCAAGGGTCACATCAAGGGCTCGATGAGTCCACTCTTCAAAGCGAAACAAGCTCAAAGGCTAAAGCTCAACAAATTAAAACATACATAGCTTCAGTCGGTGGTTAAAACTAAGGCACGACTAATGTAGGGCATGATGAGTTTAAATTCAAAGCTTGATGAAATCCACATAAGCAAAGACTTGTCAAGGGCTAAAATAGAGGCGCAACACTTTAAGGTGCGACAAGCATTAGGGCATGACAGTTTTAAATGAATGAGCCGATGTGGCAAAAAGAATCACTAAAGCGCATTTAATACTTGTCAACTTAAAGATGCTATCTCTAACAGATATTTGAATTTTGAATGCTATACAACTTTTGTCATTAAGAGATTCAAAAAGAGACATAGAACAATGAAGTGCAAAAGTGAAAAGTTCTTTTTATTTGCGAATGAACAAATCTTTAATTTTCTTGTTCTTGTTGATTAACTTGTAAATATTCAGAAAGAGAAATAAAAATATTCTAATGCTCTATTCTTGTAATCCGCTATCTATTAATGGGCATCAAGAGAGAAAGGAGATATTTTATTTCTTAAGCATTGTAAAAGCGGTTTATTGCTCATCTTGAGTGTGTTTATTTGGTGATTAATAAAGTGATGGTGAAGTCATCGATTGAAGGAACTAGTAGATAGTGGAGAGTAGGAAGTGAGTTGAACTCTACATTGAAATCTATACTGAAATTTTCCATCCCTATCTCTTTTATATTTCAAATTGTAATCTGTTGTTGTATATCCACTATTGTTAAAGTTAATTTTGATATGCTACATTAAAATTAATTGTTTGAAATTTTTAGGGTAAATACTATACTGACCTCCCCTCCCCCCCCCCCCACCCTCCGCCCCCCCCCCCCCCCCCCCCCCCCCCTCCTCCCGGGTATTTTATTATGCATTTCACGTATTCAAGTACTCATGCTATACTTTTAAATGCAATATTTGCACCATGTTGCTATAAGCTCATGTACTTTTTATTTCATGTACAAATTTGAAACTTTTTTGCTATTTTGGTTGTCTTTGCATGTATTCACTGGACGGCCAGAATGAAGTGTTAATCCATGCCTATTCTCTTTAGCAATTTGCATTGCTCGAGGCGAGTACTTTGCACTAAGGCCCTTTTACTTAAGCTTATTGTATTGATGCCTAGATTTCTATCATCCGACTTAAGTGCAGTCTAAGGGGCGTTATATAATATTGCCATCAGTAGACTTTATATTCCTATGCTTATTTTTCTCCGAGTGCTCCAAAATTGTATCCATTTTTCATGATATTATGCATGGATCAGATATATCATGGCAAATTCTTATAAAAAATCTGTGTCTTCCACAAGCTTTTGTCTGCTCGTCCTCGAGTTTAGGCATAGAATAAAAGAAAGTCCGCACTGCCAATACTTGAGGTGATTGATGTCACAAGTGAATTCACATTCTATCCTTATGTTAAGAAGTTGGATGGCTATGAAGGTTGCCTCCATTTTTACCCTACTCTATCTCTTGATCTAATAAACTTGGTGGGAGCTCAAGAGAAACTTGCACAACCATAGGATGGCTTTCTCATCTGATGTGCACCCAGGAATCTTCCTTCACTCCATGTTTAGAAAAACTCTTCAACATGTTTCCTCAAACTGTGATGGTGTATTTACCTTATTGGGTTGCTCCTTAGTTTGGACTTGACTAAGGTGTCCCCCACCAATTTAGTATCAATAAAAACTTTGATGCATGTTATAAGGCACTTGTACCAAAGGAGTACAAAGACATTTATCCACATGTTGATTAGAAGCATTTTATGTTTTCTAATTGATTTAAGGTAGCTTTTGTTGGATGGTTGACATATTGGACCAACCATTTGCGATGTTGGTGATGAAGTGGTTGAGATGGTCATTCATAGGCATGGATTTTTCTCTCTAGCTTTTGACGACAATATCAAATTCTACCCATTTATTGCATAGAAAGACAAAAGATAGCCATTCACCACCTTCTTTACCCACTACTAAGCACACCGAATATTTACACACCCATGAGGTATGCCATTGCATTCGTCTCTTACTTGCTATATAAATGTATCTATTGTTTTTTTTTTTATGTTATAAGATCCTTTATTTTATAGCTAATAGTAGAAGATAACACAATTGAAGTGCCAACCAAACACGAGGTAGGAAGTGTTAGTGCATCAAGCTTTATTTCAGCTGCCACCCATCCACAACCTCATCGGTATGGAAAAGAAAAGCAACTTCATTCTAAGGATCATCCTGTACCTTCATGATTGTAGATGAGGAGAACGATGAGGAATTAGTGGATTACAGTGATGAGGGTAACATCGTGACTCAAAAAAGCGACAACGACAACAAAAAGTTGCAGTCAATTAGTGAATTTGATGGAATGGATGAGTTCAATGATGGAGGCGGTGGTGGTGATGAGCTAGTACACCTAGAAGGCAGTTAAGGTCAAACACATGCTGATGCCTCGCTTTTTGTGGGTATGCATGGCGATGGCATGGGTACCATACCTAACAAATAATCCCATGGATGCTTATTTGTAGAGAATCAGAACGTCCCTCCTCTACATTCCCTAATAGATGACTTGCCACAACTGAACATAATAGGGAGTTTTGATATTACAACAACATCATTAGAAGGACTTGCCACTTTCCATGGTTACCTTATACATTCGTCTCTTATGCATTCACTTGAGCAGTTGCATGAGATAGAAGGTGACTTTTAGTCAAGTTCAATTTGTCTGGGTACTGAAGTGACTGGTGATATCAGGACTTTACTTAGTAAAGCTACTAAGCTCTTGGATAGAACATGGGATTCATTATAAACGATTGAATTGGAGTTTTTAGTAAGTAATGTTAGCACAAGGTGTGCCTTCGGTTTATACTTAGTAGGATGGAGCTTATTACTGTTAAAACTCATAAGGTATTGGATTGCCATGACACTGTTGAGCGCCGAGATTGACTCAAGGGTAAACTCAATGAAGTCGAACTTAAGATTAAATAACAACTTGGAAATATGGATCTCAACTCGACTGTAAAGTCAATCATTAAGCCTTGAAATAGTATTGTAATTTGATTTATCTTTCCTTTGAAACTTGATGGTTTATATGTAGAGTTTATTTAAATAATAAACAAGTCGTTCCTGTCCATCTATTTCTTACGACAATAAAGCTTAAATGGACCCATCTATAGAAGTAAGATACAAGACCATTGGTAAACCCCTAACAGGCATTGTCGTGGTTTGAAGGGAAGTTAAGATCCTTCTAATTTGTTGGATCGCATCTTTATGCGACTGCCCCCACTCTAACAAAACTCCTTTCCTTGTAAGTTGTTGCAATGGGTAGGAGATCTCCACTAGTGTTGGCGTGAATCTCCTTACATAAGATATTTTGTCTACGAAGCTCTTCAACTTTTTCTGATTTCTTGGTGAGGGCATCAATTGAATCTCTCGTACCTTCATCGAGTCGACATTTATTCTTTTGTGGTGGACTATAGAGCCAAGAAATTTGCCAGAAGCTACTCCGAATGCACACTTTAGAGGATTCATGCATAGTTTACGAGTTTAGCATTGTTGAAATACCATTTTAAAGAAGAAGTGGGTGATTGGGAACTTGCTGTGATTTGATGACGATGTCATATATATAATCCTCCATAAAGTCATGCATCGTGTCATGGAATATTGCAGTCATAGCTCATTGGCAGGTAGCTCATGCATTCTTCAATCTAAGTGGCATGACAGTATAATAGAAATTTTCCTCAAGTGTTCGGAAGGCAGTGCACTCAACATCGTCAGTAGCCATTTTAATTTGATTATAGCCATTAAAACCATTCAAAAAAGAAATTAGCTCACATCTTGTCATTTCATCAACTAACATGTCAATGTTTGATAATAGGAAATCATCTTTTTGGGCATGCCTTGTTCAAATCCATAAAGTAGCTTACTTGACCATTCTTCTTTTGCCCCGGGACATCGTTTCCAAGCCACGTAGGATGTTCAATCGGTTTGATGAAACTGGCTAGTTGTAGCTTTTCTATTTCAACTTTGATTTTATTTCCACCTTTAGGTGGAAGACTCATTGGCTTTACTTTATGAGTTTAACTCTTGGCACTATATTCAATTTATGTACCATAAGAATGGGGTTTAACACTAACATTTTCTCACAATTCCATGCAAATACATCCCTATACTCTTTTGGTAACAATATAAGCAGTGTCTTGATTCCTTATTTGAGGCTTTTACTCATGAAATTGGCTGCAACGACTTTCGCGGTCGTGTTATATCTAATTCCTTGACCTCCTAAGCTCGAGGCTTTATTTGATCCTATATCTTGGAAGTGCTTGGATCTATGCACTGGTTCGTGATCTAAGGAAGATAAATACACCTCATCGGACCCTCAAAACTGTCATAAGTGGTATACTCTACGCCCAATTTCACTAATAAAGCTTTCAAGCTTATTAGATTCCTTTCATCCCTTCTTCCCTCCATGAGAGCCATATGCTCATCTTTTCTTGTGTTGATCCTCTTGAACTTTCTCTTAGGTAGTTAATAAAGTGCTAAAGGGCCTTGCAATAGTTGTTTCTCCTTCATCGACAAATTCATCAAAGAAAGCTGACTCTACTGCTTCATTTGGCTGGGATGAAAACATCTTTACCCTTCTAATGGCCTTTGATGCATCGACGTCGTGTTAAAGCTATTAGATGGTGATCATGCAGCTAATTCTAACCAATGAGTAAGTGTAGGACACCAATACATCAATCACATGAAAGGTAGTAGAACCTTAAATAGGTTCAATCTTAAAATCCATATTGATATAGCCAACAATGTTTGTGGTCATGTCATTATAGCTATTCAACGATATAGGCTTCTTTATCAAATGCCTGATATCAAGCTTACCAACTTTGAATGTACCCATTGGTAGAATATTTATAGAGGAGCTGTTATCTTAAATATCCTTTTTACGAGATATCCACTAAGAACACTTTCCACATATAGAGAGTGATCGTGACGCGGGTTCTTCGCACATATGTAGGCATCAGTGAACAAGATGGCATTCTCATAAGCATGAGCCATTCTTTTCACAAGCTATGTTGCATCGCACTCCATATATTGACCCTGAGATATTTGCGTGAGTGCAACTGCTACTGTTAGCTGTGCTTTATCATAAACCCTAGGAGATAGAAGAAACTCCTAAAGCTGGAAGATTTTAAAAAAGCTAACATAATGGACAAACATTTAGATTTCTCACCATGGACTGACTTCCCTCTATCTTTTTGCGCCTTAGAAGGCAATGCTTCGGTCATTTATGTTGTTGTGGGATCATGAGTGATAGCATTTGTAGCACTATGCGGATTACAGTGTGTGGGCAATGAATTACTCCAGACATCATTGTTTTCAATGATAAGTTTTCCATTTTTCATCTTTCATTAAAAATTCTCTTTAAAGTCAAGCAGTCCCTAGTAAGGTAACTTACAGTCTTATGGAATCTGCAAAATTTAAGATCATTCTTCTCATCATTGGTAGACATATGCTCGACTCTTGGGATGTTAATATTCCCATCTCATAACCAGTGGTCCAACATAGCATGGACCTTTCCCGTTGGACGAGAATGACAAAGAAGATGTAAAGCCTTTGAGTTTCTCATTTCTTGCTTTCTTTCCCCTTCTAGAGTCCTCACATTAACCAAGCTTGTAGACAATGTCCACTTGTTGTACTTTCTACTATCTTCTATTTGCTACGTTATAGAATTGTTGGTCCTTTGTGCATTCTCAACTAATGTAACAAAAGAAACCAATGAAAAATTTTCTAAGTGCATAGCATATTCGGCAAGCATTCCCTATATGCAAATCTTCACCAACTCTTTCTCATTGCACATGTCCCATATATATAGTGAACGCCCTTTGAAATGCTCAATGTATTCCAGTTGAATATGCTCCATGCGAGTGAGAGTGACCGGTTCTTAAGTGAAGAAAAAATTTTCCAAGAACATTTTGCACATGCTCCTCTATGAATCTATTGATCAAGGGGAAAGATTGACATACTGTATGTATTGCCTTCTTTGTATGAGAATTAGAGATTTTTTTCAACTTCAGGTCGTCATCCAATCCATAGATCTTTAGCGTCTCAATAAATTTTAACAAGTGCTCTTTAGCACTTCCCTTCTTGTTATCAAATAACATGGACTTAGGATTATCATAGCTTATAGTTTAACAACAATGCGCTAATTGTAAGGGAGTTTGAAATCTAATACCGACCGAAGATTTATTCCATTTCTCCTTCAGGTATGTATCTAGACCTTCTTTAGTAATGAAATAACATCTTGGAGTAGAGGTTGCAGCTATAATTAGAGTAGTAGAGGGGGAACTATATGTCCTCTAATTGCAACTTGTGGTGCAACATGTGATGATAAGGAGCCTCTTGGGTAAACTCCAATATCTCTCACCTCAAGAATAGTTTGTGGGTTGAAAGCTAGTTCTACAATAGAGACCAACTCATCATCCTTAGGAGTAATGTCCTCATCGACCGTAGGAGGATTAGATGATTGAGACAGTTGGGCAGTCCGTAGCGGCGCAACAATAGCAGGATTAGGAAAACTGTACCCTGTTGCATAGCAACAAATGTACCCATAAGAGTAATGGATTGATTCATCATTCTTATGAATTCGTTCATAACTTTTGCATTTTCTTGCATCGTGTGCATCATCTGCGCATTATTAAGATTAGTGTCACAAGTGTTGATAGTAAGATTGGTAGCCTCAAGCACTAGCATGTTTTAATATACATTTTCTATGTTGACCTCAAGCTTTTGGTTGTTGCTGTTAGAAGGGCCAGCTGTCCTCTTCCTTGTAGATGTCATTAACAAGTTGTCAACTTTCTCTATCCCCGGCGGAGTCACCAAGATGTAATGGGGTGGATCTGATTATAGTGGTCACATGCGTGCAGTGTGCATCCCATTTTATACATTGCCTTAAAGGAGTAGCATGAATGCATACACAAGGAATGGCTAAGAGCGGGTGGTGGGGAAGAGAAGAAGTAAGTAATCTTAGGGAGCTTGAATGTATTGGTGACAGGTAGAGGATCTATATAGCATCAACTCTATTGTTTTAGAAGAAAGGTTATGTGTTTTAAGCTCTATTTTCTTATCTTGTGTAAGTATTCAAGTAGCACGACAATGCTCCTATCAATTTCTTCATCTCCCAAAAAGAGAAGGAGCTCTAGGTATTTATGGAGCTTGGCTTTTTAATGATGTCTGTTAGATTATATTAACCGTTAATGGGTGAGATAAGTCCTCCTAACTATGGATTTCTCCATTAGTCTATTTTAAGTGTATAAACTCCTAAAGAAAGGTTGAGAGCGAAAAAGTTGGTCCGGTCCAATGGTTCCTACTTCAAACCTACCATGCCAAATCTCCCTTAGGCATTCCAATTTTATGGACTTGACTCTCCACGCCTTATCATCCAACCGAAAACAGTTCCAAGTCATTTATGTGCCTTAAGACCTAAACTCCAATTTTAGCCCTCTACAGAGGGTAAATTCATTTGAGGTCATAACGTTTCAAGTGGTTCATTTGAGATCATAATATTTAAAGAAGTGAGTAAATTGAGAACACCATTGACACTAGTCATAATGTATGGATATTTTGAATTTTAATTAAACTTTTCTCCCATTGACACGTACTAATTGTATCCTTAATTGACTTATTTCTCAAAACATTATTACCTCAAATGAATTTATCCCCAAATGTTGTAATCTTTTTATGTAAATTACCAATTCATATATATGCGACGTCAAATATATTTATGACTCAAATATGATAAGAAAACAAGGATCAAGATGAACACCATAAATAGGTTAAAAAATATTCAAGATTTTTCAAAAAATATATAAAGCATAAACACAGCAACATTGAATCATTTTAATCTTTACCAAAACAAGCATTAAGAGCTTATTGGTTATACCTTAATAACACATTCCTGAATGTAAAATTCAGGAACATTCAAAATTTCCAAAAAGTCAACATTTGTTCAACTAATTCTAAACTCTCCTAAACTTGTAATTCATCACCTAAATCATCAACAAATCAAGAATCAACACATCCTTACTCTAACACCATATTATTATCAGGAATCAACATTACATGGTAAATTATACCAGGATGTACCAACATCTGGAGGTTATTTCATTTAAGGTATCAATTTATATAATCTCACAATTTTATTTAATGTATCAATGTTGGTTGACTCACTTTGCAAAATCATTTTTTCCCTTTTAACCATTCAAAATAATACTTCAAATGAACTTACTCTTAAACATTGATATATTTTGATGTAATATACCTAAGTTAAACAATTCAAATTCAATTTCATGAATTATCTCAAACATTTATAAAACTTATATATAGAAAATTCACCAATTGACTCAATCTATAATAAATATACAAAAAACATTCTTTTGTAACCTTTTATAGCTTACAACAACAACATCTCGTTCCTATCCATTGCTTTAAATTCCTTTTCATGTTACATGTGTTTGATTCATTTAGTTTACTTGAATTAACATACATTATGTCAAATGACATATTTGAACACAAAATCTAACCCATATTGCTGCTTATACACAATTATCAACTATATCAACATTTGATCTAAACAATGTTTATATCACGAATCAATATTAATTAATACGAAAATCAACATATTAAACATTAGACTCCTAAACTACCTTATATGTTGTTTATAAAGTTCATATCAACAAATCACTTCAATTCTAACTTAATTTAAACTCCTATCCATAATTACTTTGTAAGACATCGTAATTAAATTTAATTTCAAGGCTATCTACTTTTGGTTGAAGCTTAAGATGCTTCTTTAAGCTTAAGATTCACTCCAACAACTAATATCTACACTCATATCCTCTGATCTTTGCAATTAAGTCAAATTTAATTTCTAATCACATTACAAATCAATAAATTAAAGGAAAATATATGCATATTTTGAATTAAAATTCCAAACCATAAGTAATGAAAATTCAATTACCACTTTACATAAAAGTCTACATCCCTTGAAGATCCCTAGGATTGCATTTCAATCTCCTCTACTTGAATCCAAATCTTAAATCATAATAGTAGAATTCATAATTTCATTCGCTTATAAAAAATCGTCCTCAAATTAAAAATGAGGTCATATTACATACCAAATATGTGGAACTCGAATTAGTCCTTTCTAAATTCCTTTTTTCTACTTCAATTGTTTGATTTTAATCAATAAATGAATTAGATAAAAAGTCTAAAGGAGAAAGAGAGAAGTAGCATATCTCACGAGGAAGAACAAGTTAAAGATTCATTTATTATCTAAAAGCTTGGAATGTATAACATAACATCCACAACCATCCCAATATTTAAATTGGATTTAAATTACAAACATGTCCTTATGTTATTGGGATATACTAACATCGATTTAGGAAATGATCAATGGCTCCTTTGTAAAGAATCTTTGTTAACCAATTAGTAATTTACCTTTATTTAGTCACTTAATCGAAAGCCGTCCTAGAAATTTATTTATTAAGGATTTAAATTTTCTAAATGTTACTCTCAATGCTTTAACTTTCAAATTTATTCTATTGTTTTACTTTAATTCGAATATTTCAATATCAATGATGGCCATTAACAAGTGAAGGTATGAGTAGTATTAAGTTGTTGCTGGCTAGGATAATGCAACAATGATGGTGGTGGTGATAACTACAACCATATTATTGATAATGTTAAAAGAGCAGTAGTAGTAGATATTACAGTATATGGTAGATATTTGTAACAATGGTAGTTAAAGTTATGACGATGATGATAGTGTGATTTATTGATTTGTGATAATAATGACAGTGGTAGTGCTGATTGTATAAGGCATTGGTGGTAGTGTAAATAAAGTAGCAACAATAGTAATATCGTGGTGGTGTAGAGGTGGGGTTTTATGACAATGTTGTTAGCACATTTAGGATGTTGGTGGTAGCAAGAGTGAAGATGTCCATAGTGTAGATGCAACATTAGTGATAGTGGTGAGGTTTATTTTTGGTTTAGAGCAATTAATCGATAGCACATAAAATTGGGCATATAAGCCAAACAAACTAACCTACTTTGGTTCGCGTGTTAAACGAGTCAAAATTTCTTGATTCTAACTTGTTCCATTTTGGCATGCGGGTTAAATATGCCAAAGTGATTTTTTATTTTTATTTTTATGTTAACTTGTGGAAGTTATAGCACTAAAGTAATATAAATATATATATATATATAAAGACTAATTTGATTTCTATTTTAATTGCTTAAATACGAAAACAAGTTTTTAAAATAGATTATTAGATATCATACTACATTTAAACTAATAAATATATATTTTTTTAAAAATGTTAGAATGCATGTGTTGTGTTTATCAATCCAACTAATATGTTTCCTACATTTTTTTTTTTTAATTTGAAAATTTTATTGGTTCTTAAACCTTTTCTCTTTTTTTAAACAATTTTGATTGCGGTCGGTCTAACTTGTTACAGTCTAGCTGCGGGCTAATTAGACCGAATTGAATCAACTATTTTTAAATGGGTAAAAAAAAAAAAAAAAACAGGCTGATAATGAAAAGTAACAATGATGGTAGTGGTGACAACTACAATAATATTATCGATAATGGTAAATGAGTGGTGGTAGTAGATATTGTGGTAGATGGTAGATATCGATAACAATGGCAGTTGGAGTTATGATGGTAGTGATAGTGTGATTTAGTGATCGTGGTAATAAGGACAGTGGTAGTGTAAATTGTATAAAGCATTTATGGTAGTGTAAATAAAGTGGCAATGATAATAATATTGTGGTGATATAGAGGTAGGGTTTATGGCAATGGTGTTAGCACAATTAAGATGTCGATGGTAGTAAGAGAGAAGATACCTATGATATAGATGTAACATTGGTGGTAGTAGTGAAGTTTACTTCTGGTTTTGAGCAATTAATTGATAGCATATAGAGTTGGGAATATCGGCCAAATGGATTGACCCACTTTGGCTTGCAGGTTAAATGAGTAAAAATTTCTTGACCCATTTTGGTATCTAGGTTAAATAGGCCAAATCGGGCTAAAGTGAATTAATTTTTTTGCTTATTTATTTATTTATTTTTTATGCTACCCTATGTAGAAGTTGTAACATTTAAGTATTATAGGCTTACATATATAAACGATTGATTTTATTACTATTTTAATTATTTATTTATAAAATCAAGTTTTAAATTAATTTATTAGATATCAAATTATGTTTAAACCAATAAATATATATTTAAAAAATATTAAACTGCATGTGTTGTGCATCACTCCAACTAGCATGTTATTATATCATTTTTTTTAATTTGAAAATTTTATTTGTTCTTACACTTTTCCCTTTTTTTCCTTTACAATTTGGCTTGTGGACTGACCCGATCCATTATGGTCTAGCCTGCGGGCTAATTGGACTAGATTGAATCAATCTTTTTAAATGAGTTAAAAAAAAATATGTCGATAATAATGATGCAACAATAATTGTGGTGGTGATTGTTGTAATAATATTATTGATAATGGTAAAGGAGTTGAGGTAATAAATATTGTTGTAGATGGTAGATATTGGTAACAATGGTTGTTAAGAGTTATGGTGGCAATGATAGTGTGATATGACGTTTATGGTAATAACAACAGTGGCAGTGCTAATTATATATGGCATTGATAGCAATGTAAATAAAGTGGCAACAGTTGTAATATTGTGGCAATGGTGGTGGTGCGGAGGTAGGGTTTTATGATGATGGTGTTGGTGTGGAGGTAGAGTTTTATGATGATGTTGTTAGCATAATTAGGATGTTGGTGGCAACGAGAGTGACGATGTATATGGTGCATATTATGGGTTGATTTTAGAGATGGCCAAATGGGGTGCCGCCCCCCAAGCTTGGAAATTATCCATTATTCAGTTTTACCAAAAAATAAAAAAGTAATAAATAATATGTATGTTATGTATATTTTAAAAAGCAAATATAAACATATTAGTATACATATCTAAGTGGTAAAAAGCTTGGTTTTGTAACCAAAAGGTCATCGGTTTATTAGTGTATAATAAATAATTATTTCATTACCCATATTACACAGGTTTCATCCTATTGTATCATTTATTAGCAAATATCACCAATGATATAACTTGGTTTAGTAATAATTTTCCTTTTATAATTACTATTATGATGTTAACTATTAAATGATTAATATTGCTAATTTGATAAATATGCAAAGTTATTATGAAAAAAATTTACAAAATACCAATCTTCATTTTAATTTTCTCTTTTTATTTTACCTAAAGTTTCCTATTAGATGTTTTTTTTTTCTAATCTATTTTGTTGAAAATAAAAATTATATAAGTTATGTGTATTTTTTTTAAAAGTAAATTAATAGATGAATATTGATTAATATATATGCTATAATAAAAAGATGAAAAAAATAAATAAACATTTTAACACATAAGACATAGTGAATCCAAGCCCCCTTACCATTTAATTTTGTGTCTATCCTCGGAGTAGATGTAGCATTGATGGTAGTGATGTATAAAGTTTAGTATATGGGCCAAACGAGTTGGCTCACGAGTTAAACGTGTCAAAATTTCCTTACTTACTTTGGTATGTAGGTTAAACAGACTAAAGTGGGTCAAAGTGAATTAATTTTTTATTTTTATTTTTTTAATATCAACTTGTGTGGAAGTTGTAACATTTAAGTGTTATAATGATATATATCAATGATTGATTTTGTTGTTATTTTAATTACTTATATGTAAAACAAGTTTTAAAGTAATTTACTCGACATCATATTATATTCAAACTAATAAATATATATCTAAAGAGAATGTTCGAATGCATGTACTTTATGGATTAATCAAACTAACATGTTATTATGTTTTTTTTATTTTAATTTGAAAATTTTATTGGTTTTTCAACTTTTCTTTCTTTCTTTTTTTTAAACAATTTGACTCATGGGCAACCCGTCATAGTCCAGTTTTTGGATAACTGAATTAGATTAAGTTTCGATGGTCTGTTTTTCATTTGTATCTGTATCTGTGTCAAAATGATATATGTAAATATATCCGATTTGTATTTATATTTTATCTTTTTCATGAAAACTGTCGACTTTTTTTTTATCTATATCTATTTCTTAGTAAACGATTTGTTAGAAAAAAGTTTGAAAAAAGTTTCTGTATCTGCCCAAAAAAACTAAACAAACAGACCCTAAATGTGTTTAAAAAGGCAGATCGGCCTATGGGCCACGGCTTATTTGCCTAACTCTAGTACCACATGATAAAAGATAATAGTTATCCATCATGCAAAGTGGAAATAAATAAATTTTATTTCAAGAATCACTATTCTTTATTATTTCAAATAGCCCACCAAAATTTCATTACTTTCGCATTGTTTTGATAAGCTAAAAGAACAATTAAATAAAAGCTAAAAGTGTTAGTTTGGAGAAGGAAACAATATTACTTTTTTAAAACAATTACAAATTTGCCATCGGATCCAAATAATCCCGATTTTAGACAACTTGACCTCGTATTTTGAAGAGATGAGGTCGTTAGTGCCTGACCTAATCTCTTTAAGAGACGAAGTCACCTTTGTAATTTATACAGAGACGAGGTCAAGGGATATAATGACCTTGTCTCTTTAAGAGAGGAGGTCAGGTTTAATATGACCTCTTCTTTTGAAAAGACGAGGTCAGGCAAAATTCTTTCATTCCCTATTTATTCGTTGGAAAACAGATTCTTTTTTACATTTACAACAAAACCTGTGAAAATCAGATAAAAACAGCTATATGCAATTAACCATCATCCATCACAGCTAAACAACTTCCAAACTTCAGCAGTATTCCAAAACCCAATCCAACCAAACGCAGTCCCAATCTCAAATCATTCAACCACAAATGTATTATCAGACTTTTCATCATAAACATAATATAGAACTCAAAGAAAACATAATATGAAATCAATGGCTGATTGTTTCTTTTCGTCAAATGTACAAGAGAAAAGGAACACATTAATCATAAAAAACTAAGAATCTATATTCAACAATCAAAAAATGAGAAAATCTACCATCTACTACTGGTGGTGTCTGCCTCGCCTCCCTCGTCCCCATCTCATAAACATCCGGGCGAATTGTGTACATTTATAAGGATGCCGTGTCAATGGTTGATCCGTGTAATTGTGCCATTCTCATCTTCACCAATAGCACCGTATGTATGAAATGAGACAGGGTCTGACTTCACCTGTGTGAGTCCCTCTCCCATATCATATGATGGCGATGGTCGCCTCTTCTGTGGAGTTAGGGGGTATGGAACTTCATGTATGATGAGTCTAGCATGGAGGTATCCCACAGACGAGTATGTGATGATGACGATGGGCCAGCCTCGTGATGAAGGGACTGGGAAGAGCCAAACTGATCAATTGAAGGTACGTAGGACGGCTCAGGCTTATCCATGATCTGTATACCTCGGCACGGCCTCGCTCCTAACCTCGTCCCCATCCTCGCCCACGCCTTTCTCTATGTGGACGTCGTCTCTGAACTACCTGAGGCTGTGGGTCATCAGATGCTGGTGCTATTGCTGGTGGTGGTGGTGGTGATTGTTTAAACCAAGTCCCATTAACTCATCAACTATACGATAGACATCTCATGTAGTGAAATGAGTAATTCTCTGGAGGCTTGTGTGGGACTCTATAAATGAAATTTGCCTGCAAGCAACAAAAAAAATGCATATCAATGAGTAGTGAAAACACAGTACATTTCCTTACACAACTTATTGAATCGGTGATCTTACCATATTGCATATGATAGCCTTCATGCAACTGATCCAACATCGTGTGATCGTGTGGTACCACTAGAAGTAATAATCAGATGTATCGATGGGATATCTAGCATCTCAACAATATGATCACACCGACCATCCCACTCAGCTATACACCTAGCGTGCTCTGCTTGCCTGTTCCACTCGAAACGCCCCCGCATATCAATCTCATGCAGGACTCTCATGTCGTCAGGTGGCTGTAGGATCTCCTGGAACCTACCAAACTGTCTGAGCACTTCGTTTAGGTAGTAGTGCTCAACTAGATGGAAGCACACTAGCAGGACTGTGCACGCCAAATGTCGCTGCCCGCCTGGTAGTATGGAGGCAAAGAGTCCAGGATGAGACAGTAAGGGTCCCACACAACCTATAGAAGGGGAAAAAGTACACTACCAATTAACAAAAATATCAAAATGTTGCAATTTGAAGGGAACAACACATTGATAATCAATTTCAAGGAAAAAAAGGTAAAGAAAATCATACCTAGTGCTCAGTTTGTCGATCTAAAGATGCCCGATACTCAATCAACAAGTGGGTGGATGCTCTGGTCACATCAAAAGTCGCACCACAATGACTAATGAGTGGGCACCGTGCTATAACTGCTGTAATCTGTTGACGAATCGGGGCAATGTGGAGGAAGTAATCCCATGCTCATATCTGTAGGACAATTAAGGGTCCTGCAATATCCCTGGTGTCCACGTGGGAAGCCAAGCATAACTGCCCGTACAGCCATGCGAAACAGGCTGCTCCCCATGCATACTACCCTGCCTTCTTCAAGTCCAGGAGCAATTGTAGATACATCAGGTGGACGTAATTTGATGACTTGTTTGCAAATATAAATCTACCCAGCAGTAACAAGATATACACCCTAGCATAGCGTCTGATCATGACATCATCTACAAAATCCGGTAGCACTCTGAAGTGGGTATCTAACCCCGACATCTTCAGACAACCACCATCCATATCCGTCTCGAGTACCGGTTGGAGTCCTAACAGCTCTTCATACAATCCAGGCTAATCCATCCGAGTCGTACTTGTAACAACATCGCCATCTATAGGTAGGCCAGTGAGGACAAAAACATTCTCCAATGTAACTGACCACTCTTCCGTGGTCATGTGGAAGGTATGGGTTTATAGCCGCCATCTCTCCACCAAAGCTGTGATGAGGTGCCAATCCAGCTGAACAAATGGCATATGGGCCACCCCAAACAAACCCGCTTGGGACAGGAATGGCACTAAGCAATTGTCTACCTATGCAGGTACGCCATGCTGTTGCCTCAACCTCGCCTCTCTACGGCGATAATGCAAAACCACAAGCTCCTGCAATAAAGTCTACTTTACCTATAAGAAACATTAATTACTTGTTATAAGGAATTGATTGCAAAAATAAACTTACTTGCCCCTCCCAGGCTAGTCTCGACCTATGAACATGCTGTTCCGTAAGTAACGAGCTATCTATCATCTATAACAGATAAACAAAAGGATATTGTTAATAGAGGCATACGTGCATTAAAAGAAGCAGGGGAAACATAAGATAAAAGCATGTCATATTAGTACAGTAAAACAAATCATATTAGAACAAAGAATTACCACTACGACTAGATTGGGCCATTACTGTTCCACTAGACAAACCCTTATATGGACAACTTCGAATGTTATGCCCTGACTGGCCACGTGAATCGCACGAGTAACCTCATAAGCCCTCCCGAATATCCATCTCATTTTGGTCTTTCCCTAGGCCTACCCCTTCTCCTAATAAGTCCTAGTATAGGGTGTCATTTCGCTATGTCAAAACGAGTCAAATTAGCCTTATTGGTTGTAGGTATGAAGGAACGACCATACACCCTAAGCTAGTTGTCTCACCTGTACTACTGTCCTACGTGGGCAGCACAATCCATGTGCAGTGTATCCATTACTGCCATTGCATGTGAGCATAGAATTCTGTATGTCTGCCACTTGTTATAAGTACATTTACATGCTCTTAACTCCAGTTTTTGTATGTGGTCCCCCTTCTAACCATACATTGTAGGGCGTAGAGCGTTATAACCTCGAATATTCATTCCTAATAGTCGAAATAGGTAACTCTATGGGAATTCGAGACGTTATTCCATCTCTCAAACTTCATTGCAGCATATTCTGTGAGCAACTTACCCGTACTCATTGCCTCGTTCGCTTCTCTCCTTTGCTTATTAAATATAGAGTTGCAATTATAAAAGGTTTTCTTCACCGATGCTGCTACGGGTAAGCATCGAGTATTCTTTATGATTGAATAGTAGCTTTCGGCCATGTTCGTTGTACCCATTCCAAATCTTACGCCTTCATCATACAATAAAGTCCACATACATGGAGGCAATTCACGAAAATATCGTAATGTCTAAGGATTGCTTTGAAGTGTTGCATTGAAGTATCCATGGAGCTTTCTGCTCTGCGTTTGGTAGGTTGCTCTTCTTACTATTTCCTCACATTCCTTACTTTTAGCCTTCGAATTGAAGTTGCTGACAACATCCTGGATACACCAGCGCCAAGGCCATCCTCTAGGCCACACAACATTTTCACCTTCTACCATACTCTTAATACCGGGCCGGTTCGATATCAAGCAGATGTTGAATCGGTCTTTGATAACGTGTTCTATCACTTTTGCAAGGAACCAACTCCATGTGTCCACTTTCTCCTCATCGACAATAACATACGCTAATGAGGCTCTATGATTTGCCCCATCTACTGTCACTGCAATAAGCAGTTTGTGCTTGTACTTGCCATATAAGAAGGTGCCATCAACTGTAATCACGAGTTTGCAATGAGTTAACGGATATAAGTTAGTTAGTAGATAGCAACCATACATAAATAAATTCAATCACGTTTACAAAACATACCTATAGTACTATAAAGCTTCGATGCAAGGACCGAATGGCCAAAAAAGCTTGTTTAGGAATACGTGTCTTACGGTATCTGAATCAGTGGTTTGCCACTCAACCTTTGTTCCTAGATTTGCCTCTGTTATTGCATTAAGTGAATGAGGGAGCTCCACATACGAATCTTCCCAACTTCCATACACCTGCTCAATAGCTTTTCTCTTCGCCTTATGAATTCTCTTTATATGAACATAATACTCGAACTGTTTTAAGATATTCGATTGGAGGTCCTTAGCCCTCATAGATGGAGAATTACGGATCTCCAATATGATGCTCCTGGACATGTTGGTAGAATTCAATTGAGAGTGATCCTGTCCAGTGATTTTATCCAAGCAGGTTTGGGGTCCTTCACACTTAGTGATGTGAAACCACCTACCATGTTTCTTATAATTTCCTCTAAGTCTCCACTTACAACCTCTGTTATGGGTATCGGTACAGGTACATTTAACTATCCATGATTTTGGGTCCGAGTCCATGACCTTGAATTTGTAATGGTTCATCATGTGCTACATTTTAATTGCCCATATGAGATGATCTTTTTGTCTCAAATTGCATCCCAACCTTGAATTCATCGCTGAAGCTTTAATTCCCAGCACTAATTTCTTTCTCATCATCATATGCAGCATGACCACTACCAACTTCAGCATTGAAAAATGGTACTGGTACTGAGCTCCTTATTGCATCAACGTTAGTAGGAGCAATGAAGAGGTGCCAATCATTTCTCCTTGGTTGTACCCTAGGAAAAGCATATTGTTGGAGAAAAGCTTCGACATTATGATTTCCATCATCATTATAGTCGTCACTTGATTCACTTGCCGATGAGTCTTGCATGGCATCTGTATCATGACCACCAATCGAGGTGGGTGCACACATTTCCACCTATGCTGCCTATTGTTTGAACTAGAGTAGACTTTGAGTCTACCAACCCATCTCTTCCAATATTTTATCATTGCCTATTTTCCCTTCAGGTGCCTGTGACAATACATTTTCAAATATTTGCACATAAACAGCCACTGGCCCGTCTGTGTACATCAACATCTCCTGTGAGGCATTATCATCGGTCATTAGAATAATATCATAATGTAGCGTCCTATCTCCAATAGCTATCCTGTGATATAGATCTACCTAATGTGTACACCTATTTACCTTCAGTATATTGCAAATGATGTCCAGCATTTGCTTATACGTAGAGTTCCTACTAACATTGACCACAGTAACCGACCGCTTATCATAACCAAAACCATCCTCCCCGACCCTAAAATAACCCGAATGCATGAAATTTGTAACATTACACTTATGAATTGAACTCTCATAATGTTTAACATAACTCCTAATGCTACTATATATAACCTGGTCTTCTAATAGTATATAAGCATGGTGTATGAACAAAATCAGCGAAGGAAGTGAATGATATGGCTTTATTTTCAAACTTAAAATTAAAATAACTAATTTCTAATCTACTTTATTTGTATGACTTTATATAAAGTTAATTTTTTCCTTTTACGTAAAATTTTAAATATTGATTTCTATCACTGATTTATAATCTACTTTATATAAAATTAAAATTACTAATTTCTAATCTACTTTATTTGTATCACTTTATATAATTCAACAAACCTATGTATCGTATTAAATTCCCATAATTAATATACGAGCACATACACATAAAAAAAAATTGAACTTTACATACAACAACTAATATGCCCACAATTCACATAACCAATATTCGATAATGTAACATTGATAATTAAAAAAAAAATTTGCAAAATTTCGGAATCTTACAACAACCAATATTCCCACAACACATACAACGAATATTCAACAACGTAGCATCAATAATTCAACAAAAATTTTGAAAATTGCGAACTCATATCACAAATCGTCGCCGTTCATTGTTCTCCTCCTTTCTCGCGCCAACGCTACTCCTCTCCACCTAATTGCTTCTTCCTCAATGTCGGGTGATATAAAATCACTAATACATGGAGCTACTTGCGCTCAATTGACTCGAATTTGGGAATTGGGGTTAGGGTTTTCGAATTGCTAATCGCAGAGGAAGAAGGAATGGGAAAGAAAAAGGTTTGTCAAGGGTTTTAAGTTTGCGGACCTCATATTTTGAAGAGACGAGATTGTACCTGTCGCATTAGACGAGGTATAAATTACAAAGCAGAGATGGGGTCAAGTTGCCTAACATCGGGATTATTTTGATCCCGATGGTGAATTTTGTAATTTTAAAAAAGTAATTTTTTTTCCTTTCCCCCTCTTCTTCCACCTCCATTCTATATAGTATATGTCAAAGAAAAAAAGTTGTTACTGAATGTTTGATACATATAATATAGGCTTAAAGGAAAACATTTTATACTTTCAAGTTGATCATATATTATAAAAGAAAGTGATAAAGTATATATGGATGGATATGCTTTAATGGTGATCCCATTGGGCATAACTTAACACCTATATGAATCTAACAACAATTAATACACATACATTGTCTCCACTGCAAATGCATGGGAGTGTAGTTGATGGTGGAGACTTTATTGATACAAAATATAATAAAAAAAAGAAGATAATAAATGCAAATTTGTGTTCATCAAGTAATATCCTATAATAGATAATCTGTTTTTTATCTGTATTGAAATGATACAGATAAATTTATCTCATTTGCATTTGTATTTAATCTATTTGATCTTTTCATGAGAATTATTAACCTTTTATCTATACCTATTTTTTGATAAATAATTTATTAAAAAAATTAAAAAAAAGTGTTTGCATTGTTCAAAGAAGCTAGCCAAACAAACACATGTGATTAGGCTTTTTCAATAGACTCTCAAGCTTATTTTCTTTCCCCAACCAGCAACCAAGTCATTTTAACATATTAATATAATATTTGGCTGCAACAATTACACAATATAAATAAAAGTAGATAACATTACACAAAGAACACTTGATAATTGATACTATAATTCTCCTACATTATATTTGGGGCGTATAATATTAGATAAGGGTTTTTTCTTTTTTTTTTTTTGTATTGTCTGATATGTTTGTACTACTTAATAAAAAAACAAAAAATTTAAATTTTATAAGGTGACATAGAAAGAAATTTTCCAATCATAAATATATTTTATAAATCAATTATATATATAATAATCTTAACCAAACGCTTCCTCGGTAAAAGCTTATATGTACACTTTTCATGCTCAATTACAAATTCTATGAAAATTTATGTCTAAACATGAAGAGAAAAAGTTTGACTTATTTGACATTTCAAAGTGTTTCTCCATTCCTTGCTTACCCTTTCATTTCATCAACTCCAAACAAAATCAGCTACCAACACCCAAAGGGGTAAAACCGTAAACTTACAAGTCCAAGAAAAAGGTCAAACTTCATCGTCCAAATGTTAAGAATCCCCAAACCCTTGATGATTTGATTTGATTGGTAGTAAAAAAACACGACTACGTGCACCCCTAATCCAGCCTAATATTTACTCCTTTCGAAAATCCAAAATCACAAACCAAAGGCGCTTACATCCTTTCTCTCTCTACACTTTCTCTTTCTCTCTCTTCACTAGCTCTCTGGCTTGTTTGTTTTGGGTCGAAGAAGAAGAAGAAGCAAAGTTACTTCACTTACTCCTTGAAAAATTAAACCCTCCTAAATTTGCCTTAGTACCCAAATCGCAAAATTTCCCAATTTTGCCCTTGCAAGTGATTTACCATACTAACTGTAAGCTCTTCGTTATTTTCTCTCTCTGTGCAAATGTTTGATTTTTGATCTCCTAATTCATTTTTCGTACGTTGTAAATTGAGTCACATCTATTCGTAACGTTTTTTTATAAAAAGAAGTGTTTTGTTTTTTTGTTTTGAAGGTTTGAAATTAGAATATTTAGGGTAAAGTAATTTTCTTTTCATTTTTTTTTTGTAATTTTAATTACTTTCTCAGCTGCTTTATGTGGTTTGGTTTTAAATCAGCGAAATGGAGAGATCTTTGAATTAATTCGTTATGGTTTCTTATACTAGGGATCTAGGGTTTTGTGAATTTTAAGTTCATGAAGCTGATTATTGTGGTTGTGATTTCTTGGTGATTTTAGGTTACTTGGGGAGATGGATTAGAATCTAGGGTTTGGTAGAAGCTGCGGAATTGGAATTGGGATTGGAATTTCTCAATTGATCCTGTTCGCCTCTGTGTGTGTGTTTTATGGGGTTTAGGGTTTTTTCGACATAAAAAGAGGGAAGATAGAGAAGAAAAGGAGTTATGTTTTATTCACAGTTTATATTGGCAAAGAAAGGCCCTTTAGGGACCATATGGATAGCAGCTCATCTCGAGAGAAAGCTTCGGAAGAATCAGGTTGCTGACACCGATATTGGCGTCTCTGTAGGTGGGTATCACTCTAATTTCTTCGATTTAAAGGTTTTATTTCTGTAACTGCTGCTGAATTGTTGACGTGAAGCACGGTAAATCTAGTAGAGCTATAGGGGTATTCAAGTAATTCTTTCTGTTTTTCACGGGTTTGCAACTATAATAGTAGGTTTTTATTTCGTGTTTCATTACCTAGTTTGGTCTCTTGTTTATAGATGTTATGTTTAATTTCTGTGTTTTGAACGTAAATAGTTACTGTGGAAAGCCCTTTTTTAAGAATTTGAGAAAATGCAATGAAAATTGTGGTCTTGGCAAATTATGTGCTGCAACATCCCGATGGTGAGTGGATTTCTTTGCATTTCTTGCTAATTGTTATTTCTGTTTTTGAGAAGAGATGCTAATCCTTGCTGCCATTGAGTCCTATACAGCAGGTTAGATGATAAGTCAGGAGTTGTGTGAGGTGGTTTCTATAATAGTTGTTTATCCTTTTCGATCAGTTAGTAATGAGCTTGTTGAACTTGGGGATAGTTTGAGTTGTGCAATATCTTGGAGATAAAGTGGACTTGTTTTGAAAGGGACAGGGAATATCTATTATAGAGTATTTTTTCATAAGTAAGTAAATATTCATTAAACATAAAGAATATGTACAGTGGCCTGGGTGAGTAGGGGCTATAAAAAGTTAAACTCGTGGAAGAGCATGAAAGCTTTAAAAGAAAAATAATAAAAATTGAAGACCATAGTAATTTACTCTTAGTTACAATGTGGATGACAAATAAAATAAAGTCTGTCTTAGGGAGCAGAGCCAAGATGTAGAATTTTTTAATCTAACTGTGTTCCTTGTGCGCCAAACACAATAAACTGAAGCAACTAGGGCTACTGTACACCTGATGAAACTAGGAGCCAGTGAAGCTGCTGAAGAGATTAAGCCAGATGTAACACACTGCTAGGAAGAGAACGTGGATGGACAATTCAATTCAAGGCTTCATTTACTATATTCTAGACTTCACTAGTATAAGGGCAAGCAAAAAAGAGGTGACAGTGGTCTTCATGTCCTCTTGTACAAAGGTAGCAGGTTGTAGAGGTGGTAATACCCCATGCAAGTAGCTTGTCCAAGGTGTAAAGCTTTTCCAGCCAAGCAAGCAAGCCAAAGAAAAATGCATGTCTAGGCATCAGTTTCCTGCACCAAAGAATCATTTGCCAAACATATTGTTTGTGGTTAGAGGGCATTTTGTAGGTACTTTTTGATATACAAAAAGGCCTGGTGAACTTATGAGAGATATTGGCATTAGGAGAGATGTTGTGAGTGATTGAGAAAGACTTCCAAAAATCCACCCTAGGGAGACTCCATGAGTTGTTGTCAATTACCGAGCATTACTATGCGTGACTAGGTAGCCTTGAAGAAGGAATTTTCCTAGCACTTAGTTAAATTTCCAAAGGATCCATAGGGAGCCAATTATCCGGTCAAAGAGAGATGGAAAGCCCATCACTAACTTCCCGTCCAGAACTGGAGCCCACATAATTTCTAAGTTTGAGCAATTTTCTTTAATTCCAAGAACAGTAGGAGGGTGCCTCAATCAACCAAAAACTTCGTCCCTTGAGAAAGTTGGAATGCAGCCATTCAGCCCAAATGCTACAGTGTTCATTCATACATAGATACCGCGTGTGCTTTGAATGGGTAGCTTTATTTCAAATTTCAATCTTGGATATATCTAGTAACCCCTTCCTTCCTTACCCCAAAAAAAAAAAAAAACTCCTTCCTTCATAGGAGGACAAACAATTTCCCATCTTACTTTAGTTTTTGTTGAAATGTTTGGTCTTCACTCGATGAAAAGAATTCTGCAAAAGGGCCTCCATATGTCTTATATGATACTTGGGCAGTTTGAAAGTGGATGCCCAGTAGATTGCAAAGTAAAAAGCACCGACTTGTTTAGCCGTTGATGTCCAGAGAAGGAAATTGGTGGTTTAAGAATTGATCCAAACGAGGATTCTTTCCAAAAGTGCTTCACAATTATATCTCTTCAACTTAGATGGAATTAGGGGTACTCTGAGATATCGAAAGGGAAGAGAGCCCCCCTGGAAACCCAGGGGGTTTGTGATGGGCAGCTTTTCATCATTAGGTACATTGCAGATGAAAACCTGCCAGTTACTTCGATGTGCTCCCAAACCAGAGAAGCTATAAAATCTCTCAAGAGTATCACTTACCAATTGAATAGATTGAGTGTGCCCACTTCAGAAGACCAGTAGGTCATCAGAAAAACTGAGATGCATAATACAGCCTTCTTTGCATTTCCAATGATAGGAAAAGGAAGGGCTAGAAGCCATTTTATGAAACAAGCTCAATAGGACTATCATAGAATAGATGGAAAGGTAAGGGGAAATAGGATCCTCAGCATAAACCCCCCTAGAGCTTGCAAAAAAATCAACGAATTCACCATCGATGTTGAATGAAAATTTAGTACTACAACATAAATGTAAATGGAAAGTGGGAGGGAAAACACAAGTCGCAGGCGGATGTTCCTCTTTTGATGCTCCAAATCCTCTACTACACAAGAATCCCTAGTTCCTAGCTGTTTTTTCACTTTCTATTTTCTGTGGTTTTTGTATGCTATCCTCTTGTGGATGGCTTTTGTTTTCTTTGAGTGGTTCCATCTAGTTTTGATGTATTTTGGGCTAACCCCTAGTATGCCTTGAGCGCTTGTATTTTCCTCACTTGGTTATCAATGAAATTTTTCATTTAACCAAAAAAAAAAAAAAACCTAGAATTAACTCCCAAAAAAAAAAAATCATCTCAAAGTGTTGTAGGCCTTCATAATGTCCGTTCGTAAAGTAGCGCACCTAGGCAGACCTTTATTTAAGTGATAACTATTATCATCATTTTATTTATTTATTTTTTGGTTAATGGTTCGGGAATAATGTTCTGAAAACAAATTTAATAAATGTTATGACTGAAATGAGGCATTTGTTTTGAACTATCACATCGAAAAGTGAGAGATGAGATTTTTTGGTTAAGGTTGCGGATTCCTTGATGATGCTACCTTTGGCATGATCGTAGGACGGACAAGTTATTTAACAGGAGTATGATGACCAAGCTGAAATGGTTACTTACCAGGGGGGAAAAGAAAAAAAGAGGGAAAAAAAAAAAAAAGAAGAGAAAAAGAGGGTATGATGAACCAGTTGGATCGGTGTTTCAGGAGTGCTGTTATCTGTGCTGCTTTATTGAGCAACTTCTAAAAGCGGATGATGCCTTATTCCTTATTTTCGAATGAGAATGTACATGGACACTAGTGTCATGGTCTAGCAGTGGACTTTGAGTTCTTTTAGTCACAAGTTTAAGCTAAATAGCTATTTAACCAAAGAAGTACATGAGTAAGTCTTTACTTTCCCCAGATTTCGGGCTAAATGTTAGCCTCATTTAGCATAGCTGAAAGGTACGGATTTTGAAATTTTCATGTTTTGTTATTGTCTTTGTCCTTCTTTCTCTCATTCTCTAAATTGCTATGTGATGCATTTCCTTCTCTTTAAGGTTTGCAGTAAACATTCTTGTCTTGTCTTCCTTCTGCATCGTGGTGCCAAGTGGATGGTGCGAAGTGATTATGTCCATTTTCTATTATCTTTAAATTCAATCAGTAATGTCATACGGTTTCTCCTAATTTACTATTTTTCTTTGAAACCTTTATGTTTGCAAGTTCAACTAATTTTACTAAACTATGAAAATTTAAGGTCATATTGTGCGGCTAGTTTTTTAGTCCAAGCTATATGTCGTAGAAATTTTATGTTCCAATGTCAACTTATGTTTCCTGACCAATATAATCCTTGGTTTACCAGAAGCAGCATGACATTATTTCTTTTCTGCTTAACTTGATGATTTATTTATTATCAATCTTTTGTAGGTTTTAAAATAAAAAAGCAATAACGTCCTGTAGTTCACTGATAAAGCAGTAAACACATCATTGGTATTTTGCCAAAAAATTGTTATTTTCCCAAAAAATAGTGCACATTGGTGATGTCAAATGTCATTATTCAGATATTAGGCTGATTTTGTAGGATGTTATTATTGCCTATGACCGAATAATGTTAAGTATTTATACTGGAGCTGTTTTTTGTGATACAGATTCTTGGCTTACTCAAGTAATGAGAGCTGTTTGTTTTTGTTGAACAGATTCCATTCTTTTTCCTGATGTTCCTATTGCTCTACGGTTGTCAAGCCATCTCCTGCTGGGTGTGGTGAGGATATATTCTAGGAAGGTGAATTACCTTTTTGATGACTGCAGTGAGGCGCTGCTTAAGATAAAGCAGGCTTTTCGTTCTGCTGCTGTTGATTTGCCTCCAGAAGAATCAACTGCTCCATACCACTCCATCACCTTACCTGAGACTTTTGATCTGGATGATTTTGAGCTGCCAGATAATGAAATGTTTCAGGGGTTGGTACTATAAACTCTGCTTTATATTACAAGAATATATTTCTTTCTTTTTTGGGATTGGGGGTATATTAACTGAACAATAAATTGTGCCACAGGCTATTATTTGGCAAATCTTCTATATTTATGCTGGCTGCCAACCCAGCAGTGGTTGAATCCATCATATATATATATAACTAATACTGGCTTCATTAACACTGTAACAGGGATGTGTTTGCACATTATAAGCAAATTAGGGGAAACCACAGCTTTGTACTTACGAGAATATGTCTTTTGAAACTGAAAAGCATATTACAGTTTACACTATAGGCTGGCATTTAGAAGATCATATATGTAGGTGTTGACCCAGCAATGGATGGAGTTATTTTACATCTAACTTTTACTGACCTCATTTATGTTGTGTCAAATCAAAGAATAATCAATAATATCGAAGTGTATTGTCTCCTACCTAGAGTGAAGCCAAGAGAATTTGCTATATCCTCAATGAGGCATTTGGACACCATACATCGTATTTCAATCTCTACTATGCACTAGTTTGGAGACACAGACCACATTGCAGAGCTCTACTGTTTTTTTCTTATTGGATATGACAATATGTCAGTTGTCACTTTTTTTTCAATTAAGCTTTCTGGTTATTGATACAACCTTACTTAAGTTTTATGTCTTTTCTGCAGAAACTATGCTGATCATCATGTAAGCGCAAGAGAACAAATTACTCTACAAGATACCATGGATGGCGTGGTTTACTCCACATCGCAATTTGGATTGGATGGTGCGCACAACTCCTTTTGGAATGAATATATATATGTACATGCTTATTTTTGTTAACCTGTTGAGTAATCCATCCTTCTTGCTGTGCTTCAGAGCGTTTTGGAGATGGTGATGGTGTTCAGATTGATTTAGATCTTGCTCAGGTAACACAAATGAATTTCAAATGTGTAACTGAAAGTTTTGGTGGGATAAGCTAAGAATTGAAGAAACTGAGTAGAACAGGAATTTATTGCTATATCTATATCATTTAAGCAAGAGCATACACTTTGGTTTCTTTTCTGCTATTTCCATAAATGCCCTTAAAGTAAAATAATATTTTTTTTATTTGCCAAAACTTAAAAAGTTAATATTTGTAATCTTTCAGGCATTTTAGTGATTTTAACTCACAAATAATTTCCATTACCGGCTATCCTCTCTCTCTTTCTTTCTTTTTTGTCCACTCACTCTTTTATTCAAAATAATTACCAATTCTTCAAAATATAACTGCTCCCTCTTTTATGGCAAAATTACTCTTTTTTTTTTGGGTTAATTTTTAATGATAAAAGATTTAAAATTTTTACTTAACTTTGATTTTTTTCAATTTAATTTGCACACGCAATGCGGGTGCAATATGCGCTAGTATTTACTTTATTTACTTGCATATGTCCTATTGTTACAAAATCTTTTCGGATGCATGGGTTGGCCTTTCTATGACTTAACATAGTTTTAGCACAGTAGATGCTACTAAATTACTAATCAAGAAATAGGGAGATAACTGATTCCAGTGACTTATTCATTGCGGGCTACCTTATGAAACGTATCCTGTTGCACCAGAACTCTTAACAAATATTTTTCTCAACCTCAGAAGAAAAATATTTCTTCTCTTGCAAAAAATTGGATTAAATCTGCAAAACTAATGGAATGTACATGTATACCATGTGCTGTACTTGTAAATGAACTTGCTATATAGGTTGCATCCGTACTTTACTCTATATCAAATATACATTTGATTCAGAAGAAAAGGATGGATTATGATAATTATCAAGATTTAAAAAAAAAAAAAAAGTATGGCATAATGCTTGTTTTGTGCAAGAAAGTGAGAGATACACCTCTAATTGATTTTGACGTTTTATGCATGGAATTTTTTCTTTTAATCGATTTTGTCTTTACTTCTCTTTACTATGGTCCTTTTCTTTGTTGATTAAGAACAGATAATCATGACCTTTTAGCTTATTTTTAGGTTTAAGCTCAAAAGCTATATCTTATGCCATGAATTGTTGACTTTGGCATTAGAATTGTGATCCATTTGATCTTTTTCTTCTTTGTTTATCAAATGCAAACAGGGCAATCTCCTGGAGAAAGTTGCAGCTCCACTTCATGATAGAGTTCAAGAGTAAGTTATTTTAGTCATTCTGCAGATTTTCCATTTTGTGATATTTAATTATTTTTTATTTTCTCAATTGTTGGTCTGTTTTTCCTCTAAAGTTTATTTGAAATAAGCTGTTGCACTCAACATGATGTTTGGAAGATCTAACCAGCTAAAGGACTTACTTGGTAAACTAAAATGTATTACTATGTTTTGCTAAATTAATTCTAAAATGTCTTGGCAAGCAAATCACTGAATTTTAGAGTGGATTAATGCTGAACCAATTTTTAACTAGTAATATTAAAAGTTACTGGGCTCTTCTAGTCCACTGATCTGTTGACGTTATGTTTCTATATTCTCTGTTTTAGTTAACAGATCTCTTCTTTATTTAAGTATTTTTCGGTTGAAACCTTTTTAATTAAGTAATTGGATGGGCATTTCATTGTTTGCAAATGAGGTCATAATTTATGTTCAGAACATCTAGACATACTATCTACATCACCTTTATAGCCACAACATTTGCCAAATCGAACACAAACGATGTATTAGTAAAAAAATTGCAAAATAAATGGGGAAAAAGAGAAAAATAATAATATAAAAATAGGTAAGTTGAACTCGTCTTTAGAATAGATGGGCTTGAATTGTAATGAACTCGTTTTTTCAATAAACGATTTTAATAAACTTATCTTATGAAAATACAAGTTCATGTGTTAACTAGTTTCAATAAGAGACGATTTAAAGACAATTTCAATGAACTCGTTTCTTCAATAAACGAGTTCAATATGGCTTAAATTCATTTAAAAGAGATGAGTTTAATTCGTGTATTTTTTAAATTAATTTTGTCAAGTGAAATTTTTGTAATTTTTTTTTTTCAAAATACTATTAACTTTTTTTCCTTTTCCCACATGGAAAAAAGAAAATAATATTTAAGTTTTTTAAAAAATTAAAAAATTACTACTAGGATCAAAATAATCCCAGTTTTAGGCAACTTGAGATAAGATTTTTAAAATATGGAAGGATCCAGTCTCTTGAGGTCGATCGAAGTTAATGTATGGTCTTAGAAATTATGGGTTATGTCAAAATGGGATACAGTGCAAAACTATAACCGAAGTGTGTGTACTACATGCACGTCTTCTTCTTGACCCTTCGTCCACCATTAATGGAGCTTACAAGCTCTAAACAAGCTCTAAACAAGCTCATTTTGGGGCTCCTCTCTTTCCTAAATTTTTTGAATCAGATCATCAAAATTACAGTATCCCAATTATGACATTTCGTTTACCCAATTTGAAATCAAAATTAAATCTTTCATAATTTCCCTGACCTTTGACTTTCTATAACTGAAATTTTTAATGAAACTTAACTTCATCATTATCTCTTCTCTATCTTTAAAAAAAAAAAAAAAGGGGCTTGCATCTCAGAGGGGGACCTCTCTCTCCCCCCATCATCTTCCTCCTTTTTCTTGCGACCTCATCTTTCTCTCTCTATCGTGCGCTCTCTCTCTCTCTCTCTCTCTCACATCTCATCCCTCTGTTTAAACTAAACAACCTGAAACAAAACATCCAATGTTCACCATTCCATGACTCCACTGCTGCCTATAATCCAAAACTTCAACTCAAACATGCCACCCGAGCATGACATGGACCGTCGCATGTGAAACCCAAAATGCTGATCACCACTTCATGTCATAAGGGCCTTGTCTTTCGAGGTAGCTCTGCAGAGACGAGGTTCTTCTGTGTTTTAATAACCTCGTCTCTTGAAAAGATGATGTCAAGTTGTCTAAAACTGAGGTTATTTTGATCCAGTGGTAATTTTGTAATTTTTTTAAAAAGCTTAAATATTATTTACCAGAAAAAATTCAAATATTATTTTCCTTTTTCCTTTCCCACATATCTGAGAGATATTACAAAAGGGATAAAAATTTGACAATCCAAATATATTTAATGTTAAGATGGAACCTGGAAAACAGGTTTTAGATGGTTTAAAGAGTGAAACTCATGTCTACAATAGTTTTTAAAACATAATTACTAAGTATAAGCAATATATATATATATATATAACAAGATAATTTCTTGTTTACCAACTAATTTAAAAAAAAAAAAAAACACAAATACAAATTGGATAAAAGAAATTACATAAGTACCAACTCTATATCGTATTGTGAACATGTGATAGTGGATTTGCATATATACATATCGCAATTCCAATATGCATTATAAAACTTGGCATTTTCACCATTCTATTCTTTCTTTTGAAATTGATCAAAGTGTTTAGAATTTTTACCTCATTTTCTTTGCTTTGTAAGTTGGGAGATGACTTACCTTTGTTATTTGGTATATTGAGATGTTGCTAATGATTCTGTTGAAGCTTTTTTGTCAAAGCACTGTTAGCACCATCTTTGCGGTCATCATCATCTTTTTCTTTTTCCTTGACTTGTTCTACTAGCATAGTAAATGCTCTATCACTATTGTTATCGTCATCAGCCTCTTGTTCTTTTTCTTTTTCCTTGACCATATTTTTACTGGAATTATTTTTTTCATATGCTTTCTCGCGGTTTTTGTCATCACCATCAGCTTGCTTAAATTTATTTTCTTTTTACCTTTATCGCAATTCAGCAATACGACACAGCTGTAGCACAAAATTTCAGCTCTATCGCATGGCGACAATGCAATATAGTGTTAAATTAATTGGTATTGTATAAAGGAGTTACCGATATCAGCAGGCATTGTACGACCTATATGCAATACAACGTTGGTAATGTTGTAATTTGAGTGAAAGTTATGTCTGCAATAGTTTAAAAAAAAAAACAAAATATTAATTAAGCAAAATATATATATATATATATATAAAACACATTATTAACACTGCAGCGCATATAGGTCATGCTATACTTGATAAACAAAAATAATATTGCAATTCCTTCATGCTATATGAATTAATTTAGCAGTATATCACGTTCAACTATTGCAATAAACCTTATAGTGCATTATCGCCGTGCGATAGAGCTGAAACTCTAGGCCACAGCTATATCGCATTGCTGAATTGCGAATTGCGATACAAGGTGAAATTAAATTTTAAGTGAGCCAATGGTAATGACAAAAATGGCTGAGGAAATACATAAAAAAAAAAAAAACAAACAAACTCCAACGGAGAAATGGTTGAGAAAGAAGGAAAAGAACAATATGATGATAATAATAATGATGGAGCACTATCTATGCTAATAGACTAAGTTGAGGAAGAAGAAGATGACGACTAAACTGTGAAGATGGTGCTAAAGTGCTCTGACAAAAAGGTTAAGTGGAATCGTTAGTAGCATTTCAAGATGCCAAAGAACAAAGATAAGTCATCTCGCAGTTCATGGAGTAAAGAGGATGAGGTAAAAATTTTGGACGCTTTGGTCAATTTCAAAAGGAAGAATTGAACGGTGAAAGTGTTTGGGTTCTATAATGCATATTGGACTTGCGATGTATATGTGCAAATTTACTGCCGCATGTTCACAATGCGATATAGGGTTGATATTTATTTAATTTCTTTTATCCAATTTGTATTTGTGTAATTTTCTTTTTTAAATTAGTTCGTAATTTTCTAATATTTTTTGAATAAAAGGAAAACAAAAAGAAAAAGGGGAGGAGTTGAGTTTATTGATAGGTAGAAAACATTATTCTCGAGTTTGGAAAACAATGATAACCTATGTGTTCTTTTGGAGAACTCTTTGGAACATTTTCCACTTTCTCTGATTTAGAAACCACTTGAAATTTCTCTCTGTTTGTGGAATTGTCTCCAGAGTATGCTTCTTTAATATTGTCTAGTGAAAAATACCCGCCAAAGAGAGAGAGAGAGAGGGAGAGGGAGAGGGAGAGAGAGAGAATGCTAGCGAAATAGAAATAATCAATTGGTGTTGTTGAAGTGTGTGTTCCAGTGCCACTCAGAGTGAATATGTGTTTGTTGGTGTTGGGGGAAGTGAGTGTATAACTTTTTTTGGGTATTACTTTGGGAAAAAAGGAATAATTGAAGAAAATTTTTAATTTTTTGGTGTGTTTATATCTTATTTGTATTTGATTTATATTTGTTTAAGTCTTGATTATGATGAAGATGAGAATTGATCTATGAGTGATTTTCTATCCTACCATCCCACTCAAACAAGTTTTTGCTGCATGATTGGTTTATACTGCATCCTCTTTTATATATGTATTGTTTGTGTTGAGGTGAATCTTGATCTGCGTTTGTGTTGCAGTGATGATCCTGAGGAATCAGCCAGCCTTTGACACCCTTTGAAGTGGATGTGACTGAAGATATGTTAAGCAGTGCTCCAAAGGCAGTGCTCCAAAGTTGTAGTAGCAAGAATCAGGTGTGTTTGCTTGATCCTATTTGATTATTGCTATTCTATATCTTTTATCTGTTCCTCCTTTTGTTGTTTTATGCAATATTTTTGCTCTTTTCTAGGAATAGCAATCTTTCTGCATACCTTACCCAAGAAAAGAAAAGGGGAAAAAAAATTATTTATATATATATATATTTTTTTTTCTGCACAGTTTCATGTCTAACTACTGCATCCTCTTTGAGCAGGTAGAGGATCTCAACAAAAGTTCACCATTCACCGAGTACGCTGAGGCTCCTTCTACCCCTGGATTAGTTCAGGAGTCAAGCCTGTGTAGTGTTCAAGAGGGCTTGCTTTCCTCTGATCACTTGGAAGCAGAAGCACAAAATTTGTCAGAACCAGTTGAAATTGAATGTAGAGGAGATGTATCTGATAAATTTGACAACTATCATGGTGATAGAAGTTCAGTTGATGGACATATGCATGATAAAACTGATGAGAAAAGTAATTCAACTATTCCTTCTAAAGAGAATGGCTATCTTTCTGGTGATATGGAGGTAGAAGAAGCTAAGACGGATGAATATTCAAAATCCAATCTGGAGCTATTAGAAGGGTCTAATTTGAAGTCACCTGTGTCAATGAAAGTTAATACACTGGAAGATTTTTCAAACAGTCCTGATGGTATGAAGAATGATATTGCAGCTACCAAGGAGCCAAGTGTGTCCATTACAAATCAAATTGATGAAAAGCGTGATGAATCTGCAGCAATGAAATTTGCTGAAGCTGTGGAACCTTCTTCTTGTTCTCCTCGTCCTGAATCTGATAAATGCAAGGCCGTAGAGTTTTCCTCAGATATGGAAATGGCATGTTCCCATGAACAAGTAACTGTAAGTAAAGATGCTGTTTTCTATTGTAACCATTTGCTGATCTTTTATTTTGTTCTGTTCAAGTTTAGACCTATGAATTATATCTTGCTTTAAAAAAAAAAAAAAAAAAAAAACACACACACACACACACACTCTCTCTCTTCGTGAGAGAGTTGAAGTCCAAGGATTTTGTTACTATTTAGTCCCTTCATTAAGTTTAAGCTTGTAATAATTTGACAAACTTCCCGGTCTAACTAATTTGCATGGTGTTCAGTCTTTCAATGTTAATATGAATGAAGAGCATTTCAACCCCAATACAAATGAAGAGCACACAGTTTCCTTTGGGGACAAATATGGATCCAATGTCGTTGAATGTGTTGCTGCTGATGTCAATATGCCACTTTTTGACAATAATCAGATATTGCAACCTCTTGTGGCTGGAAACCAAGTAGATGGCTCAGTCGTATGTGAGCAACTTAGTAATATGCCTCCAAATGATCCATTGGATAGTGCCAATAGATCTGTTGATATGGAATTATCTGTCGCTGAAAAGTTAGTTGAATGTGTTGCTGCTGATGTCAACAGACCAGTTTTAGACAAGAATCAGATATTGCAACCTGTTCTTGCAAATAACTTTGCAGTTGGCTCAAATGTACGTGGGCAACTTCATAATATACCTCCAAACAATCTACTGGATGGTGCCAATAGATCTGTTGATATGGAATTATCTGCCCCTGAAAAGTTACTCTCAGTCCCGGACGGAGTTATTGAAAAACCAGATAACCTACTACTGCAGTCAACACCTAACAATGATGCTTTGGAGATTTATCAGACTGCTGATCTTAGTCAAATGTCTGGAAGAAAACGTACATTCAGTGAAAGCACCCTCATTGAGCAGCATGACTTGCTAAAATCTGCAGAAGTGTCCTTTTTCAATAGAACGGAGACATCAATTCCTGATGATGAAGATTTGCTTTCCTCAATTTTAGGTATTTCTCTGCTATCATGATATAAGAAAAAAATGCTTATGCTATTCACATTCTTGTTATGTTACAATCAATTCTGATGCTTATGATTCTGGGGTTCTTTTGGATGCGGAAGTTGGAAGACGATCCTTAGTCTTGAAAATGAAGCCAACTCCTGTGCCACCTGTTTCTTCAAAGCGGGCCAGGACTGCTGATCGTAGTAATGCTGCCAAGAGGAAGGTGCTTGTGGATGATACATTGATCTTACATGGCGAGTACGTCTTGATATTTGTTGTTTGTTATATACTTCTCTGTTGGACTGATTTTCTTGAAATTGAAATCTCAAATCTGATTTCTGTATTTTCAGTACAATTAGGCAACAGCTTACAAGTACTGAGGAGTTGCGTCGTCTAAGGAAGAAAGCTCCTTGCACTCTCCCTGAGATAGCAATTATTCAGAGACACTTTCTGGAAGAAGAAATTTTCAGCGAGTCCATATTTACAGGTGAGACTACATCGAATACAACTTGTTATCTTCTCCGTGCATTTACTGAACATCTACCACTTACAGACTTACTCATGCATAATATTCAAAAATTACAATCTGGGGTTGGGTTATCATATCATACATATGTATAGAATAGATCTGTGAGATTAGGCTCCATTCCTGTTACATTCTTCATGAATGTTATTCAGTTTATACTATGCAAACTATTTGTTTCTATGTATTATTAAATTGTATCAATTATAGATTATACCATCTTATGGTACATATAACATATTATTTTTTTAATTCATTTATGGTTCATTTGTATGGGATTCTACATTGAGGGGTGGGTATATTTTAGTTGTTCCTCAACTAAGGATTGTGTTATTCTTTCAATTAAACAGCGGAACAGGCACTTTGCAAACCATTCCATTCCATTGAATCAAATTGCTAGATAGTCATCTATTCTGTTTCAACCTAGTCTGTTATGCAAATTAAATGCAACCCTAATAATATCTACATGTATGTAGATGTATATTATATATGTTTGCTATAATAGTTGTACAAGAGACTCATTTGCATTTCAGGTTTATCGAGGAAACTTCTGACCACATGTAAAGGGGTGTATGATGTGAGAGGAGCAAAGATCTGTGAGCATGTCAAAGATGCAGCCCCTGCTGAGGCTGCAAAAGACATATGGTCTCCCATCAAGCCTAACATGACTGGAGAAACAGAAGTAGATATTACAGTGTCTCCTGCCAAGCCTAGTGTAACTGGAGAAGCTGAAGCAGAATTGATTGCGGGACCTACTAATGAAGCTATGCAAGAGCAAGTTATTGAAGCTGTTGTACAGTCTGATGGACAGCAGATCGAACTGCTCCAATGCCAAGACATTAATTGTGAGAGTGAGGGTTCCAAACTTGAGCCTTTGGAGAAGATACCTGAAATGGACACTGAGAAAGTGAATGTTGTTGCAGCAGACTGTTCTCTTGTTTTTGGGCCTGATTCTCAAATCTTGGTAGATTCAGTGTCTGAAGATATGAGTCGCCTACCACAAAATTCTACAGCAGAGTTCAATTTGATTGAGAAAGGCAGCCCTGGGGCATACCTGCAGATGGATGAGTCATCGATATTGGATAACCAAAGTTTAAATGCTAACGATTATGAGAAAGTTACTTCTTTGGTTGATCCAATAGTTGAAAATGGAGTAAATTGTACTGAAGTAGCACAATCTGATATGCAAGCGGTTATAGCTGAACCTGAATCTAAGACAGGAGCTGAGGATTTTATGAACGAAAGAATCCCTGGTTCTTCTGTAGATTTAAGAGAGGATCTTCCAGCCGATCATTGTCTGAATAGACATGAGGATGATGAGACGTTATTTACTCCTCAAGTGGGGGTATCTGATCAATGCCACAATGTGAGTTTAAATGGTGATGACACTGTTGGCGAATTTGGAATATCAAGTATTGAAAACATGACTCAGGATAAAAGTCAGGTCATGCAACTTCAGTGCAACATTATGGACCCGGCAGATTCTCATCATGGCAATGACATTTTTCATTTTCCAGAACATAAAGAGGATCAAGCCACTGCATCTTTAAATTATGAAAATTTTAGCTTTCAGGATGATCATGCTGGCAGGGATGAAGAGATACCAGTCCCAAACCAATCTCCCTTCAATAATTACTACGTAAGTTTGGACCAGATGATGATTAGTTTTCTGTTCTTATCCTTAAAATAATCTGAGCTGCTTTGCCAGCTCTTCCTCGCTTTTTCTACTCTCCAAACCTTTTCTCTTATGCATTTGGCCACTTGGTGCAGGATTATGAAAACATGGCTGTTGGAGATGATACAGGTTTGTGATTGTGTTCCCTTTTACATTGTTTTGGAATATAACAGCTTTAATTTTTCTCAAAAAGATAAAAAAACTTTGCTTATCAATTGATCGTCATCATAAGTATCACTTATTTTTTCCCAGAATTTTTAAATGTGGATGATGATGACATGGATCAAAATGATGAATGGGGGGACCCAGAGGAAACCCAACTACTTGAGAATATTGGATGGTCTTCTCGTACCAGGTGCGCTTGAATGTTTACTTAAGTTATTTTTAATGTTGATTTTGGCTTTTGTTTTTGTTGGTGGTGTCTGATTTTAGAATCTAATTACCCATTGGACTCTGTTGTTGCTTGATATTTTTTTTAGTCAACTTGACAAGCAAAGGTGAAATATCGATCCATGATAGAGACTAGAGAGCTATGGCCACCTTTCATATATGCCCGTGCCTCACCTAATTCCTCTCCAAAATAAATAAATAAATTGCAGTGCCCTTCATACTCAAGTGCAAAAGATGTGGGGCTGGGTGGAGTAATTTGAGAATAGCATGAGACTAGATTTAAACAACTCATGAGAATCTCTCTGAAAGAACTGGGGCTGAGACCTAGGAGGGAATGTGAAACTTAGAAAGAGGGAAAGAACTGCAGTGCATAGATGAAATTTACCACAATAAGAAGGGAATAGATGGTGAGTTAAATAAAAATGCTAAAGTAATTCTGAGTTCTTGAATTAGAAGAGAGACAGGAGACAAGAGTGATTTATATGAGTTGTTCTTGTTTGAGTTGCTTGACCGGATATAGCGTTTGGAAAGTTCAAGGGATGGAGCAAGCAGCTTGAAAAAAACCATGATTAAGCAGTGAGGTTTATTGTCTCTGTGAGAGCAAGAAATTGCGTATTGAATGTCCTGTTTTTATGTTAGTGAAGATAAAGGTAAAAGCTTTTAGAATTAACCTTTATATCAGTTGTTGAATTCTTCAAGAAAATGAGTAATATTTCCGTAGATTATGCATACAGTGGAAGGGGGAGGAAAGACAGAACCTTAAATACCAACCTATTGTTTTAATAATAACCACGTCAAAAGCCATTGAGCAATTACCCAGAAGATAATATCTATCTGAGGTTTTACATACCCTGTGGAAAGTCTTCATGTTCAATATGTAGGTCAGTAGACATTCTCAAAACTAATTGATGCCATCCATGGTATTAGCATTACAGCAAACGATATGTATACAGTGGAAGAGGGAGGAAAGACAACCTTAAATACCAACCTATTGTTTTAATAATAACCACGTCAAAAGTCATTGAGCAATTACCCAGAAGATAATATCTATCTGAGGTTATACATACCCAGTGGAAAGTCTTCATGTTCAATATGTAGATCAGTAGACATTCTCAAAACTAATTGATGCCTTCCATGGTATTAGTGTCCACAGCAAACGGTGAAACTACGAAGTTGTGGATTATCCGTTACCTACTACTTTGTGGGCTATACAATGATGCCATTAATATGAGGAATTTAGGCGCTTTTTTCAATTTATTCCGTTAATCATAGCACCTTAATATGCTACAATTAAACTCAATGCACTATTTTTCGCACCCTGGCAGAGCTGTGGCGAAGTACTTCCAGACGTTATTTAACAAAGAAGATGTGCTTGGAAGAGAGGTCCTTTCCATGGATAATTTATTAGCCCGTAAAACTCGCAAAGAAGCATCAAGGTTGTTCTTTGAATCATTGGTGAGTATGTTTCTGTGCATATTAAACCGCAAGCTTCTGTATCTGCATCTTTATATGAAGCTTATATCTGGAATCGTGCTTTATACAGGTTCTTAAGACAAGGGATTACATCCAGGTAGAACAGGAAAAGCCATTTGACAACATTAGCATTAGGCCTCGTGGGAAACTGATGAAATCTGCATTTTAAACAAAAGTAGAACCGCAGTTTGATCAAAGTTTTAGTGTATGGTAGTGGGGTGCAAAAGGCTAGTTATATCCTTATTTTCTTTTTTGCTGCTTTTAACTTCTTAGGCCATTGTCTTCTGTAAGATCATTGCATTACAAGTAGTGTACCAGTTGGTTAGGTGGCACATATTGTAACATGTCATCGTTATCTGTATATATTTGTAATATAATTCTATTTGCCAGTGAAAGTTTTAGTGTCAATTAGTTAAGAAATTCAGAACTTTTTTCCAGTGTTCAAAGTTTTCAATGCTTTCAAGGGATCGTTAGTTCTCGTTGAGGAAAATGGGTGATCCTTTTTACTTTCATGTTGGTTGTAGTTATATCAATAAATTTACATTACTTCCGAAATTTTGCTATATATACAACTAATCAAATTATAGTTTCGATTTTGGCATTAAACAAAGCACCCAATTGTTAAGGCAGTTTGCATGAATTCCAACCGGTGTGCTGTGCACGCATGAAAAGCTTCCAAACTTCACAAGAAGTTACTGTACGATTGAAAGGATTTTGAGAAGCATAATTTCCCAATTTCTTATCGTATCACCAAGTATAGGACAACTTATCTTTATTATTGCCTTCGTGTTCTTCCATCTTTCACCTTGTTATAATCCTTGGGTGCCGTGTACCCTTTCACCAAGTCTCCACGTAACGCTTCTAATTATAAAGTCGCCCAAATGATAGAGCTGAATATACCAAGGGCCTGTTCTACGTTAGTATCAGTGATACAAATATCAAGGTTGAATATGACCGCTGCCTCTGCGATTCCACTGACAGGGCAGGGGCAGCGTAAAGGAGACTAGCCTTCTAGCTCCGTTGCTATCTATAAGGGTAACATTATAACCAGCAATCCAAATGAAGGTAGGAAATGCCGCATCTAACCATAGATAATATGGCATGATGTCAAACACTGCAAATTCTAATTATCTTGTGCTAGAAGTACATATTTTACTCTTTCTTTGCGTGTTTCTCTTGGTTGCCTCTCAAAAATTGCAAAACCAGTATGCTGAAGATTTGGGATGCCGTGAAAATCCATTCTTGTAATCAACATAAATCAAGCCAAAACGCTTTGTATAACCTTGAGCCCACTCGAAGTTGTCCAACAGTGACCAAGCAAAATATCCTCTCACATCAACTTGATCCCTGGCAATCAAAAAGGTTTCCGGCTAGGTAATTTAGTTCTACGAAGTTGAGAGAGGACAGAATCCGTTAAAACACACAAGCAGGGGAAAAAGGAAAACATGAGGACAAAACTAAGCATCAGATATACACAGCGCCTGAGATACTATCCATACACTAATTGCTGAGAAGAAATCTCAAGCCTCGTCTCTTCATTTAGATGACCCGGTTGTTACTATTTAATCCCCAAGTAGTATAGCATAGATGACAGATTGCAAAACCATAATTAAGGTGGTCTTGTTTGGCTGCAGTCTCGTAACACAACTTTTAGAATCTCATTTCTCGGAACTTGATCGATCATCCATTTTGAAAGAATGCTATTATTTTGTTTGGTTGATATGGGGTCCCTAAAACGTTAGGGTCCTTGGCTACGGACCTCTTTTTTTCTTTTTAATTTTTGATTTGTTATATTGGTTTTATGGGGCCTAGAAAAACTATAAAAAATTGTTGAAGAACTTTAATGGACCTTGAGGATAAAGTACAAAAAGGAAAAGGTTCCTTAAGTCATTATGTAGTGTTTGGGAATCAAAATGGAGTCATCTGCATGCTCTACAATAAGGTGAAAAAAATGAATAGGATTATGGATTTTAAGACTTAGGATTCTTTGTAGAATTGGATTTCTAAGAAATTACAATCCTAGTGCCAGAACCAAAAAAGGCCCAGGGTAAGCAGGCATTAATCATTATCTGTTAATCTGATTGTGAATCCCCACTTCCTTACTAGCATCCGATAGTTTTGGAAATAGGCTGGCGAGGCCTGCTTGTAAGGTTTTCTAATTACTGAAGAAAAACCAGTGAGCAGTCTACTATTCTTGATATGGGGCTTCGTGAAGCAATACTTGAATGTACCACTTTTGCAGTTGCAGAACAACATGCAAAATTGAAGAGCATGACCATTTAATGGCACAAACATAAACTCTTGAAAGTCCGGTTCAAAGCTTTTATGAGAAAATGAATGTTCGGATATTTACGGATCAATTCCTTGTGCGAGAATAGGGACAATTTGATCAGGACCGGTATAACATGGATTATTGAGAGTTATATGTTGACTGTCTAAAACTCATGACTTCTTGCTTTCATACCATGTGAAAATTGAATTGAACCAAAGGTGGTAACCCATTTCGAAATTCTTTTTGATGCATGCTTCAATATTATATTTGTAAGCAAATGCATAAAAATGGTCACAAAGAATTGATTTCATTTGACTGGCTGGTAATTTTAAATAAGCAAGAGAGTACAACACGCACCTGATGGCCTGAGCAACTTCGGCCAGGTATCTTTTGAAGTATTTGACCCTCAATTTATCATCTAGCATCTCATCAAGAGGCACACTGGTATTTTCATCATCGTCCATACCTGAGAGTGGCATAGTTGAAGAACCAAGATGTCAGATATTGTCATTTGCTTGAAACACAATAAGAATCCTGTTTAGATACTTGAAACTCGCATGGTATGCCACAAAACATTGTATGAAAGACTAATAATATCTTGGAAGTGCATGGAGACTACCATCATTCCAATAATACTTTGACACGGACAGTGTGTGACTATTTATTTAAAGACCACTCTAGGTGATTGAGGCCGTAAGTGGTTTCTTCCACGGAATCTACTCTATCGTAGAACTCAGCTTGCTGCTATAATTTACATAAAACTACAGGGTGTCTTACACCTGCACAATAGGATAGAAAGAAATAGAAATGAAATAAGATTGTCTAAGAGCACATAAGGCCAGTAGATCATACAACATACCGTTCTCAGTAACATATATAGGGGGATTTTTGTATTTCTGCGCAATGTAAATAAGCACCTTCCTGATGCCCCATGGAACAACATAAAGCCACTCTGACGCTGCCTGGTCACATGAAGTCATAAAGAATATAAACAGCCAAGTTACATGTCTTTCTGGTTCAACAGGAGGTGTTACACCCATATAAAAGTAAATTGCACCAGCATTTTAAGGTCAATTACACAGAATCTATTGGTCATGGATAACTGTATGATCAAACAATCAGGGATCACAAGTCTGAAGAGCCTGGCCATTCTTTCTTGGTAATACATTTGGCTGGTCAAAGATCAGTGTGTCTACTCAGTCTCTAATCCATTATGCCAATGTCTTCTTTGCAGTGCATAATTATGTCTCATAGATGCTGGTGCATAAACTAATTGAATTGCAAGAAAGCTCCAGTTTGTTTTTGCCATCAAGTTTGGCTTGTTCATTTATGATCTTGAAAGGACATTGGAGGCTCAGGTAAGGCATAACTTTTATTTGCAGATTTCCAGGTAGATGTCTAAACGGGTGGAGTTGGTCTACTTTCAAGCAAGTAGAAAAGACAGCACACACCTAACCTTACACAATGCGGTCCTTAAAATGCCTAGATTTGGACTATAAACGCAAATGCTATAGTTCTAGATCATATCACTTTTCAACATTACATCCTGTAGCTTGAGTTGGTAATAGTGACTAAATAAAAGAAGTGTTAATTATAAAAACATGATTTGTGTTTTGGTCAATTCACAAACACATGACCTAAATTAATTTTTTTGACAAACAGGTGACCCGAGTTTTATACAAAGTGTCATTCTAATTAATTACTATTAGAAGGATATGTGCTAGAGTCTTATTGGTCTAAAAAAAATTATTTTAATAAAAATATTACTAAACAAAATTAAATAAATAAAATATTTTAAAATTTTTTTTTAAATGTGAAAATTGAAAAAAAAAATGTAAATTTGATTTTTATGACCAATAAAATATTGATATGTGTCATTTAAAAATTATTAAATAATACAGACACTTTTATATGAAACTTGGGTCACCTATTTGCTAAATAAAATAACATAGGTCACGTATTTGTAAATTGGTCAAAACATAAATCATGTTTTTTTGTAATTAAAACCCATAAAAGAATAGTGCTAGTGGTTTAAGCAAGATCAAAGTGTGATGACTCATACCTTCTCGCCAATAGGCTCCCCTTCATCCCATTGGGCTGTTATGCACAAAAAAGTGTATGTCAATTAACATAACAAACTTCATAATGATATAAGAATTTTGAATGATTACCGATTCTCTCCATCTGCTGCACTTTATAGAAGTCATCCTCTTCAGGACTTTCCTCTGCATGAGCTATGAATCTGGTTGTATAATGATTTAAACCTACAAAGTCTAGTGAATTTCTCAGGATGTCCACCTCATCCGGTGAAAATTTTGGAAGACGGTCTCCAACTTTTTCACGCATGACATCAGGATATTCTCCATAGTAAATGGGATTCAAGTACCTGCAATTAATTTTTTGACACTGCCAGGATAAGCAGTCCAAGTGGACTTTCAAAAGCACATAGTAAAGCAACAATATGACTTTGACAAGTCTACCCAGCAAGTTTATTATAATTAACAAGTATTCGGTGATCCTTAAAAAATCACTTATTTTTTCGTTCACACATCTCTACCAAAAACAACGTTTTTATACCAATGCTTCAACTCTTATCCATATCTGGAAAAATAGCTATGTTTTGGGAAAAATAGCCTTCTTTCACTATTTTATTGGTTGAATATATTTTACAAGAGAAACTGGCAAATCCGTATTCCCATTCCTGCCATATAGAGTAAATAACACAGTACTATTTAGAACTCTCCCAAGATGGAAGGAAGTCGTCTCCGCCCATATTATGACTTTTAACAAAAATTCAGCTGATTGAGGCTCAGGAAAATGGTATACACCACAGAAAAAGCCCGCAATCTAGCTATGATTGGATTTATCAAGCTCCATTGAGTCTTAAACATCAACAACAGCCTTATTATCACGACACACCATCATTAGATCATGTACCATCCATAGCTCCTGCAAAAAGTTTCCAAGCCATAGTAGCTCTCAAGCTTCATGCATGCTACACCTGAGGGGTTGAGCCACTTCTAAAATGTGCAAGCTATAGAGCCCGTGGTGGTATAAGCTGTGTTTATCTATAGGTTTTATAGGATGGTTTATATGGCGTGGCTTATTTAATAAATGGCTATGCCCAGCTATTAATGCGCGAATTATACTTTCAGAATATGCAAGAGATTGAACAGATGAGGGAACAGATACTCATTTCATTGCTTATTGAGATCAAAGAAAGCATGACCCTTCAGTTGAGAAGATTACCATCCAAGCTGGAAGTCAAGGCGCCTTGCTGTAGCAAGTTTATCTTCAATTTTATCCGAGTTAGCCTCTGCCCATTCACAATCTAATACCAAGCCTATTTGCCCCCCTTGGGTGTCCTGACATACAATGAAGCAATTGCTTCAGCACTATAGCAGAATCTTCACTTAGAGAAATTTATGTTAAATAAATTTTTATAAAAATACATATAAGGAATGAGACAAGATACACACTCATAAAAGGTGATATAAATTTGATAGGTCGGCAAGAGTTTTATCCCTAAGTTAAATTTTCTTAATTTTGGTAACAAACAATTATAAGTGAGAATTAGTATGACCTATCATTGATATAAATAAAGTAAAAGTTATTCAACCGTGAACAAAAATTCAGTCTGCTAATGTAAATTCTCTCGTGTCTTGTTTCATGCGTCAAAAGCAAAATGTGCTTTCTCTTGAAAAGCCTAAGTAGAAATAATCTTTACAAAAGAAACAAAAAAATAAATAAACAAATAAATAAATTAGAGAAAGAAAAATAGAATTTGATTATTCGTCATATTCTTCACAAATTACCAAAAAAAGGAACATTGAATTCAGAATATGGGAAAGTATCTTCCGGAAAAAAAAAAAAAAAGGGAAGCTGTCTTTTCTTCTAGAATCCTAATAGCTACTAGAAACAAGAAATCAAGTTCCGAAAAATTGGAATATATGATGCCATAGTGTTATTTTTTTAAATCTCCACCCCCGCATTCTCCCCAAGTTTTCGCGAATAATATTAATGAAGTGAAATTCATTGAATCCTATGCTTCAAGGATATACCCTATATTTGTTCCTATAAACAGAAACAGCTGCTGCATGTGCCAGAAGCTGGTGATGTGCAGCCAAATATGGTTCTGTTGATGAAGATCTTCCAGGAGCAAATATGCCACAACCATATCCATTAATTGCCGTTTGAAGAGGTTCATTGATTGTGATCCAATTTTTCACTCTATCACCAAAACATGCAAAGCATGCATCGGCATAATTTGCAAAGTGTTTTCTGCATGTTTGGCCAGAAACAGAGAAGTCATAATGGACTCCAGCTTGCGGAATATAATAGTAGAGTCAATTGGTCTCCAATTAATCATGATGTCCACATAAATGAAAATGGCTCCGACGATAGCACATTTTGCAAAGTTTTTGTTGATAAGAGAATAGGATGGTTTGCTTGTAGCCAGGACTTACACAATTTCCTTATCTAACCAGCCTCCCATTGATTCATGAAGATGCAGAGGAAGATCCCAATGGTACAATGTCACATATGGCTGTATACCTACAGAGGCAAGATAACTAAAAAAACGATGCAGTGAATTGTACAGGAAAAAAAGGAGAAAGGGATGGATTTCATACCCTTGTCGATCAGAGAATTAATAAGATTGTTATAATAATCAATTCCTTCTTGATTGATGCTACTTCCAACTCCATCTGAAGCAGCCAAAGATGGCATCAGCATCTAAAAAATGCTAAACAGACACCAACGCAAATTGATTTTGCATGCACATGCATTTGTGAGTCTTTGCAACTTGTGAGATAGAATTAAGTGGACATGTGACAATTTTGGGTAATTGTTTCATTTAGATACCTAAACTCTACTTATTTTTGCATTATCCGACAATTTTACAAATAATTGTCTCTTTCACCTTTATAATTTAAACTAAAGAAATATTTAATTTCCAAAGCACCAATATAGATGTCATGAGAAACAGTACTGATTTGAAATGTATAAAGTGAGGGAATATAGTAACCAAGCCAATTTCAACTTATCCGCTCAACTTAATATTGATTTGACTTCAGTATAAGTATAATTAAATGGAATCTATAACTTTTGAAAAACAAAAAAAGCGAGCCTGAATAGACACAATATGGCCATCCCTAAGCTCATCAACTAGCATTTCAAGCTGAGCTTGAGCTCAAAAACACACTAAATTAAACTAAAATCAAAGCCAAGCTCATCATTGTGTCATCTCCACCATATTCTCTATAAAGTGAAGCAACTGCTTGGGACACCCATGAAAAAGAAAATGAAAGGGAACAAAGTAGATATGATTTAACAAAGATGCGCACCAGGGAAGATACGGGACCAAGATATAGAAAACCGATAAGCATCAAAACCCAGCTGCGCTATAAATTTGATATCTTCCTGACATCAAAATGGAAATGAATAAGATTGATTGAATAATAAACATGTAAAATTAATATGGCATTTATTGTGACCCCTGACCTCATAGCGATGATACTGATCAACAGCCGCATCCCCATTGCTTCCATCCACGATTTTTCCTATAGCAGCATCCACTATATGTAAGATTTAAACAAATCTTCTATTGCACAGCAACAAAAATATACAATTTCATTTATCATCATCACCAATTTTTTTCCAATTCAAGTCAAAATCCAAAGACATTATTGATAACTACAATACATAGTAGGTACCATGACAAACCCAATAAATGTCTGTCATTCCGTGAAGTTAACTTCAATTTCATACCATTCACTTGCTTTAACTACTCGTGCTATCAATATCCAAACTGCAACGATGCTTAGTCAACAAGGAAAATAACAACAGCTGCCTCAAACTCATCTTAAAAGCCTAAAATAAGCTTTTCTTACTTCAATGTCCCCCTTACTGTAAAATTAATTTTGAAAAGATGAAGAGCCTTTACTAAATCCCGCACAATGCATTTGCACATTTTTTTTTAAGCCATTACAGCGACAGGGTAATGAAACCCGAGACGAGAACAGCAAGATGCCACTGGACTAGAAGGTGATTGGCTACCTTTCATTTGATTAAATGAAATTTTGAATCAACCATTTAAAAAAAAAAAAGAATCATTCTCGCATAATGCGTAATCAAACAAGAAATGCAAAAAAAAAAAAAAAAAAAAAACAGCTACCTGTGAATCACCGGATTCCGATCTTCCGACGGGATTGACCCAGGTCCGATTAGATAGTAATTGGAAAATATTTAATAAAAAAGAAAAAAATTGCCCCAAAACTTCCCTATTTTTCCTGTAATATATATAACCAACTTAAATGATCGAAATAAAGGAGTAAGTGAATAATCCAAGAAAGTCGATCTTTCCTTCTTTCAAAAAAAAAAAAAATTAATTTCCATCTCTCAAACAAATGCATGGACAAATTTCTTACAAAAAGTAGTATCCTATTAGTATCAAATCTAATCAAATATCACCATATTATCAAGTACGAGCTAAAACCGTAAAAAGTAGGATCCGCATTAAATATTTTCAGTACATAACAGAATGTAATTGACAGAACACGCGGTATCCAAATCACGATGCACAAAACACGAAACTTAGACCGCCGATCGATCAGACAGAGAGAGAGAGATGGTGAATTAAGTTTTATTTTGAATCGACCTGGAGTATGACAGAAAGCATCCCAAATGGAAGGACCACGACCGCCTTCGGAGGAAGCACCTTCGACCTGATAAGCCGAAGTGGCTACTCCGAAAACGAATCCCGGGGGGAAGTCGCTGCGGGACGTCACTCCTTTTACGGTCTCGTGTTCGCATGTTGTCTCTTTCTTGGCCATGGCTATGAGGAATATGGTGATAGTGAGCGAGCGAGTGAGTGAGATTACACGAGTTTTTGAGTTCTGGAGATCGAAAATGGAGTTAAGGAATCGAATCTTTCATGCAACTGTTATGTGGTATAGCTTAGTATATTATATAACCAACATGCAGTACATGTTTGAATAGTTTTATATTTATCGTATATTCGACGTGTAATATACATATAAATTTTATATTCTACCTTCAAGGTGTGATACACCAAGACTATATTTGTAATAATTATATATAATATTATATTAATAATATAATATCAATATTATATATATTAAATGAGTCCTTAACAAACTTGTTCACGAACTTAGTTCATAAACCCTTAACGAGCATGTTCACAACCTTAGCTCACGAGTCCTTAACGAGCCTATTTACAAGTTAAGGACAAGCTCAAGCTCGATTCGTTTAGCTAAACAAGCTGCGCTAAGCGGGTTTGAAACAAGCCAAGCTCGAATGGCTCGACTTGTTTGCAACCCTACAGTGGACTCAACCTATGTCCATGGTAACTATTGCTAACAACCCATTATTCTATGATCTCACTACACCAGCAACCATCATGGATCACCCACTATAAATTTCTCCTCCACCACCATTAGAAAGGCAATGTTGCCTGGACACTCATTCATACTTATTATACATCTAACATGCCAACCACTTAAAAATTGAAGATCACTAACTGTGTTTTATCTTGTAGGCTTAATACTCTGAGCTCAGTCCAGTAACCCCAAACAACTCTACCAGATTCGAACCAGCAACAATGTTTAAATAGAAATAAACATTATTTCTCTATATTTTCTTTTCTTTTAACATATTTTATTTTATTTCTTCTTAGTTTAAAATTTTCAAGTAGCGTAATTACGATTATGGAAATTATGCAAATAAAAGAATGAAAGAGGAGCTAATTGCAAATACTTTTATATCGAAATAGCAAAATGATTCTTTTTACTTTGACTTTTTTTTTTCCCAAACTCTACAATTTTACTTTGCATTAAAAAAAAAAGCATTAGTTATGTTTAGGATGTGTTAAGTATATTTTGATAAGTTTAAGCCATTTTTCCATTCTATATTTACAATATTTTCAACATTTGTGGTAATGGCAAAATTTATTTAAAAAGTATGGATCATTTAATAGTTCAAGACTTATATTCATATCAATGTTAAAGTTTAAGAGGTGATATGCATTTTCCTTAATTTTAAATTTGTTAAAGCGCCAACAAAGTTCTTGGTAAACATCACCACGGGGCAGTTTCGAACCGCGAACCGCCCTGAACCGTCACCGGCGGCTCCTTACCCGGGAACCGCCCCGTCGGTGACCGTTCCGAACTGTCCAAGGACCTGTTGGAACGGCGGGTCCAAACGGTTTAGGTGTGGTGGAACCGGCGGTTCAACCGGGTCCGGAACCGCTATTCCGGACCCGGAACCGGCGGTTCCAAACCGCCAAATATGTAAATTAAAAAAAAAAAAAAGAAAGCTGGAACCGAAACAGAACAGAAAGGAAATAAAGGACCGTGGGGCATGGGTGTAGGGGGGAGTAGGTAGGGGCCAGGGCAGGGGGCAGATTTTTAAAAAAAAAAAAAAAAAAAGAAAATAACAAAAAACAACAGAAACAGGAAAGAAAGGAGCGAGGGTGAGGGGGGGGGGGGGGGGGGGGGGGGGGGGGGGGGGGGGTGGTGGACGTCAACGCTATCTAACATCTTTTTCGAGCGATGGACCCTCTTCCCAAGAATCAACGACTCCCCAGGTCGTACTACCAGTTAGAATCTCCATTTCAAGCTCCGAGGGACAGAGAGAACTCTAGTACTTTGATCTCTTCCTCTTTCAAGGTCTTATGGATAGTTAAAGACATAGAGAAAGACTTTATTGTTGTTGTCGATCTTCTCCGAAGGATATCTAGTCCCTCAATCGCCGGGCAGGCTCAGAGGAAGGATTTGTTACTTTATACTTAGCAGTAGGGTAGGGGGGTAGTAGGGGCCAGGGGGTAGATTAAAAAAAAAAATAAAAAGGTTCACGTGGAACCTGAACCGGACCCTCCAGAACCGGCGGTTCCTTGGAACCGTGAACGGCCCCGGCTCTGGCGGTTCCGGTTCCGGTTCCACGAAATATGGAACCGTGAACCAGCGGTTTCGATTCGGGTCCGGAATCGATCCGAACCGTGCCGATATCTACTTTTTGGCATTATGTGCAGCGGCTTTAAGAAAAATATGAATGGGTGAAATAGGTATGAAGGGAAAGAAAGGAAATGTAGTTTTTAATTTTTACTTGGATTCATAAAGAGAAAATGAAAGGAAATGGGAGCAAATGTTTCCTTCCCTTTTTTTTTTATCTTTTTTATATTGTTTGGTTGAGATAATAAGAGAAATTGAAAAAAAAAACATTTAGTAGATTAAAATATTCTTCATGCTATCTTTTGAAGTTTTATTTCAATGGTGTGTTGATAATTTTATCTCACTTTAAGCCATGTTTGTTTTTTCTTTCTAAAATTGGAGAAAAACCAAATGGGAGTAAAAGTGACCATGGTTTTATTGATTCCACCAATTTTTTTACTTCCATTTTAAATACACAAATATGGTGTTTCAACTAGTTTCTTTCCATCTCCATAGGTCTCATTAGTTTTGTTAGGGTGCAAGTGTTAGAATCACACATAGAAAATATGGGTCTTATGTGAAGAATTTACAAGAAGAGAAGACTTATTAACCCATTGTCTTAATATTTTTGAATTATAATGGTGTCAAAAAACACATTTGTGTAATCATTCACAAAACTTATTGGATTTCTCCCAATTGAAAGTATACTCCAGATCCTAACAATTGATATTAGAGCTTGATAAGTGAGGAGAGATTGTTTAGGTGCAAGTGTAAGAATCCCACATGAAAAATATGGGTTTTATGTGAAGAGTTTATAAAAAGGAAAGATCCATTAACTCATAAAAAACACATTTGTGTAATCCATCACAAAATCAATTAGATTTATCCCAATTTAAGACATACGCCGGATCCTAACAAGTTTCTATGTTGGAAAGAAAGTTTTTTTTTTTTTTCCAAATGTTTAAAAGTATTTTAAAATTCATTTACTTCAAAGTACTCTAATAGTTTAGTTCATTTTCCTTCCAAAAAATATTTTCAACTATAATTAAGTTTGTTATGCCAAATGTAAAGTGAATTGGATCGAGCCGATCAACTTGTAATCCAAAAATTTAATACCAACTCAATCCAGCAATCGAATTTTTGTTATCTATCAAGTTTAAATTAGTATTTAGTTTATATAGATTATAATATGAAATCGCGCAAGAGTGCGATTATGGTTAAAAAAAAAAAAAAACAAGAGTGCGTTTACTGCAGTTTAAATTCAAAAAACGAAATAACTTTTTATTCAAATTCCATGATTTAAAGTATAAATGATTATGGTTTGTTTGGATTGTCTGATTTTTATTTATATATTTTGTATTTGTTTCGTATTTTTATATTATTTGTATTTGATTGTTTAATCATTTTATAAAAAATTATTTATTTTTCATCGTATTGTTTCTTATTAATAAATATCTACTTAAAAATAATAAAAATAAGATGTTAAAATGATTTAAATTAGATACTAATAAAAGAAAGAAACTAAAATATATATTATTATTTCACTGTGGATATCGAAATAATTCTAACGATGTTTCCCCAAGCTATTCGCTTTTTTGTTTTTGCTGGGAATGTTAGATTTAGATCTAACACCAATTTCAAAATTGATGTGGGCTAGATTCAATCTGCCAAAGTAAATTATTTAAAACTGAATAAAATCTTATAATTTAGAGACATAGTTATTACATATCTATTGACTAGACCTTCTAACCAATTGTATTATAAAAAATTGCCCATATCGCCACTATCTAATGTTGCTTTCAATTTGTCGCACCATACTTTTATAGTGGTTTGGTTCATAATCGCCACGTGGAGTTCATCGAGCGATATCAGATGGGGACGTAACTCCTCCAATCATTTGATTGAACCCACCAAAAAGTAAATAGGGGGAAAAATAAATAAGTAAAAAGTGCCACTATTGAAAAAAAATAAAAATTCATCACACCCAGGTTTCAATCTGGACTGTTAAATAGCGGAAATCAGTCTCCTTAAAAAATTCATGAAACCATAGAATTATCAATAAATAAAAGGCTAAAATATAATAAATTTTAAATTTTATTAATTAGTGATTGATGGAAGGATGTTGTATTCTTAATACGTTTTAAATAACTAGTTTTTGTAAAGCAAAAATGAAAAATTTAAAATAACTAAGATAGCTTATACATTAGTATTATAGCAGAGAATGAAGTAAAAAATGTAAGAAAAGTTACCTATTTACCTAAATTTTGAACGAGCAATTTCAAGTATCCTAAAATTTGGGTTAATTTTATTGTAATTTAGATTTAGCATATGCTAATTCACATTGTTATTATCTATATAATTTAATCTCAAACTTTTTCATTCGTTGCAAATTTTTGTTATATAATTTTATATGGTAATTCATCAATCTCTCTAATATTATCATTCGTTCATTTTATTAATGAAAACAAATTTAGCATTGCTTTTGAAATTATTGACTAAAGAAAAGGAATAATGATTGATATTTAAATTTGTTAATTTTTTCGAAATTCATTTTTCTATTTCTTTTTCATACGAAAAAAATCACTTTTATCATTTTCTGTAGCTATGATAGAAGGATCGTGCTACTTTTCCAACTACCCTTCTAACATAGTTGTCACCGTGGCCATTTATGGGTCTGTTTGAATGGTCTGAAATATGTCTGATTTACATTTATATTTGATCTTTTATGAGAATTGTCAACTTTTTTATTTATATCTAATTTTTTATAAATAATTTGTTAGAAAAAAATTGAAAAAATGTATGTATCTGTAATCTACATATAAACAAACAGACCCTATATTAGTTAAAGATATGAATGTGAGTTAGATTAATAAAGCACAATTAGGTTATTTGATACTGTTACAGCTTAAGAGTCGTAGATGGAATACACAAACGATTTTTAATAAAAAGGCCCAATAGTGACCAAATTTGTTAATAAGAAGGCCCAATAATAGCCAGATCTATATTAAGAGAACGAAAGTGAGAAAGTGAATTCACCACTACAGATCAAAATAGCCTATGAGTTTGATTAGTCCATATAAATTTGAATTGTTGTACTGTATCTTCTTTTAGCTAGGCTAGAAATTAAGTATATGAAAAAGAATGTATTGTAATGATTTCTTGTTACATGTCCTCTTTTTAAGTTTTTTATTTTTTTTTATTATTCTTTGGAATCTTTTCTTTTCACTATTGTGCTACATTTCTGTTTAACAATGCTAAAATTATTTATGACACAGAAGAAATAGAATAAATTATAATAATTTTTGTTGTATCTCCTATTTTTAGGTTTATATGCTTTTTTTTCCTTTAGTTGTATATTATAAACTCTGAAAGTCTTTATAATTACATTAATATTAATATGCTTCAAATATGAGTTTTTACATTTATATATTCTCAACATTTATTTATTTTTTTCCATAATCTGTTTAAGCATTTATTGATATTGTTAATTTATGAATTATGAGTAATATATTAGTAAACTTGATTTAATAGGTGTCATATTTGGTATGTCAAATGGATCGAAATAGGATCGTGATTCTAGATTCTATTCCCACTATGGTTGGAATTATTTTTAATAGCTGGAATCACGATTCCAAAAATCAACAATTTTGGCTTTAAGAGGAATTCAATACCACCTTAGAGTGGATGCAATTGTGATTCCTTTTCGCGTTTATTAAGTCCAATTATTTGAGTTACTTTTTTATTAAACCACATATTGATATTATTTTTAAATAAACATTTTATTCCATTCCATGATATATCCAAATATAGAAGTGGATTTCTCATTCCCTTACTAATTCCTTTCCAACCATTCCTTCAATTCCAGATAATTTACATGTATTAAATGTGGCATAACTATTCCTGTTTTTTAAGAAATTAAGTATTCATGTTTTTAAGTAAGAATACATATAAATTATTGTTGCATATTGTTAGTTAAATCAACTTGAAAATATGGCATAGTGAAATATGTTAATGAATTTATCATATAATTCTTTTGTCAAATTATTATTGTATCATTAACTCAATTTTTTATTAATCTTCCTTTGTTATGTTTCAAATTCCATAATATCAATATTTTTAAGTTTTGCACGTGCACCGCAAGGACGTGGTTTGCTAGTTATTTTATATGTTAGTTTTAAATTGCAATATTTACTAGACAATGAGTACTCTAACTAAAAGATAACAAAAACATAATTAAGATTAAGCTAAGAAAACCGACATATCTAATTAAGAATCATTAGCAACAGGGGGGAAAAAATGAAAAGTTCATAAAACAGTAAAATCATATAAAGGACAACGGTATAGTATGGTTAATTTGATTTATTTAAATTTACACTCACTTTAGAAGTTGCATTGCAAATATTTAAAATATAAAATCAAACAACTACTCTTACATTACATTTGGTTTATTGGAACTAAATAAGATTAGAAAAGAATATCAATTCCTTTATTTTATGATTTAAGATTAAGGAAGAAAAAAGTTACATCTTGTGAAGAATCACAATACCTCTAGTTAAGAAAAGAAATAAGAATTCTCCAATTTCACGTTACATTGAATAAAATTCATTATAACAAATTTTTTTTATAAGCTGAATAAGGTATTCCATCATAATAAAAGTAAAATAATAATTTCATTCTAATAAACCAAACTTAGTATTTTCAGGGAAATAAAGTATTCATTATTCTCCTAATACAATTCATTAACAGATCATAGTATAACTAGCCAGTAAATTGGCCTAAAAAAAAAAAAAACTAACCAGCCAATTTGGGAAAAGATTCCTATATTTTACCAAAAACCCTGTTTCTATTGGTGATCAATATAAATATATATATCTCACTGTTTGCCTAAAAAATATAAAACAATTATACAAACAATTTTAAATATTTAATATTTAATCACCTTTTTTTTTTTTTTTTAATCATTACAACCGGTTGTTCCAAAAACATCATATATTTATACGATTAGATTAAAAAGATTAATTATTTTCTCGTCAACCGAGCCATATCGTCACAAATTAAAATATGAAACGGAAAAATTTATACCGCACCGTTTCCGTTAACCACGGGAAAAAAGAAGCAAAAGGACGAGGCAAAACTAGCCGTTTAGGCATAATGGGCTGGCTTGGCTTGCGGGTCCCTTCCTCCGTGGAATCAAATGGAACGGTGGTACTAGGTGAAGACAAAGATTTTTTTAAAAAGCAAAATATGACCGTTATGCTCTATTAGTAATTTAATTCTAATTAAAAGAAGAAATTTTTTAATTTCTTCTGCTCGACCATCCCCTCGTATAAATACCTTAGACCCCTTCACCTTGAAATCCATCTCAAGCTTCATCCTCAATTTCAAATTCCCATTTGCCTTTCTGTTTCTCCCAAAACATCTCTCTTACCCAAAAAGAAAGTTAGTTTAAGAAAATTAATTACAGAAACATGGGAATCAGCATGAACTCAACACCATCTTCTTTGGGAGGCCACTACTACCACACTCACAAAGTATTCCTCCTATGCAACTACATCCTCCTCGGTGCAGCTTCCAGCTGCATCTTCCTCACTCTCTCCCTCCGTCTCCTTCCTTCCCTCTCTGGGTTCTTCCTCATACTCCTTCATGTTTTCACCATCATCGGTGCTATTTCCGGTTGCACAGCTGCTTCCTCTTCATCCACTAGTGCTAGATGGTATGGAGCCCACATGGTTGCCACCGTCCTCACTGCCATTTTCCAGGGTTCTGTCTCGGTTCTGATTTTCACCAGGACAAGCAGCTTTCTAGCAGGTCTTAAGTCCTATGTGAGGGAGGAAGATGCTGAAGTGATATTGAAGTTGGCTGGTGGACTGTGTGTGTTGATATTCTGCTTGGAGTGGGTGGTGCTCACATTGGCTTTCTTCCTGAAGTACTATGCTTCAGCTATGCAGGAAGAAACTCTGGGCAGGAGAAGTGCTAAGGTACAAGATCAGGATAACATGAAGGACTGGCCCTGGCCTTTCCAGGTGTAGCTGGTATAACCCCCGACTCTCTGTTGCAGCACTCCACCATCTTGCCTCGCCTACAACTGCCATATTTATTTTATTCATTCATTTTTTTCCTCTTTATCTTTTTGTACTATTGAGCTTGTTGCCATCTGTTCCATGTTAATTGTGGTGGCAAGTATTCATTCATATTTTTCTCTTATCTAATATTAAGATTGTTACTATCTGTTCCATGTTAATTGTGATGGTACGTGTTCGCTTGCTCAGCCTGAGAATGCAATTATATTATAGTTTGGTACACATGGTCCCCTCTCCAAACACTGCAATCACAATGTCATAATAAACTGGATCAAAGCCAGACTTAAACCGAACAGATATACTACAAAGAAAGATGGTGTTATCGCACCCTTACAAGCCTTGCAAATCAGTTTTGTGTTTCATGTTAAGCAACAAAAACTTTGCATGGCATGAAAACCGCATAACCTAGTTGGTCGTTGGGCGTAGCATGTGTACATCTTTCAAAATTGCCCACAGTGATGGGATCAAGATGGTTGAGTAGAGGCATCTTCAGGCTTAAAACTTTTGTCTGTTGGAGGCAAGCACCTCTTTGAGAAAAAAGCAGCAATTCCTTTTGTCCTTGCTCCTCCCTTATCTGAATACAGGAAAGAAATCAACAACTTAAAATATGTTAACTAATAAGGGATAAAAACAGGAAAAATAGATTTAGTACCAGGTGAACCAGACAGGCCAAGCTTATCCAGAATCTCCTTCTTAACCTACATTTTCAAACACTCAGCAAATAGTACGAAGTACACAGATCGATGCAAGTTCAAAGTAATTTTGCTAACATTCAACATCGCATTTTATTTAACAAGTGCATCATGTAGGATGACGCACTATCACTATGAGATAGGATTTCACAAACCTGCCAACGATTGTCAACAAACTCTGAGATCTCCCGCACTTTATTCTTCAATTGGGTTTTAGATATAGTTGGGAGCTTCTGTTGCAAAGTATCCACCACTTTGTTTATACCTTGTGGATAGGATCTGATGGCAGAAACCTGAAAGATTTAAAAAATCAATATTGAATAACAACAAAATGTAAAAAAAAGAAAAGGAAAAAGAAACTTCTCTTCCCAGAAAAAACCAATCACAAGACTCACTATGGTAGGCAATTCTGTATCAGGCACGGCTGCATTTGCTGCTGGTAGCATACTACTAACGCTGGTTGCTGAAATTTCTTCTTCATCCAATTTACTGTCAACTGATATTTCTGGTGGTGTAGAACCAGGGAACACACGCATAGTCAGTGCTTGCAAGCACATATCTTCCACTTTTGAGGTTCCACTCGAGTCATCAGCAGTTAGTTGTCCTGATTTCTCATGTGCTAAATTTAGAACTATTAAAGGCTGGTTCTTTCGAAGAGCATGCTCAGTCACACTGTGCAAATACTTCTGCTGTCGGAAAAATGTAGATAGCTGCTCACTCAACGTGTTTTCTGGGGAACTCCGAACCTCCTCCACCGAAACATCAATTTCCATTCGGTCCACCTCAACACCCTGATGAAGAAAACTCTAGCTCATAAATGCAATATGATGATATTAAAAAGACCCTTAAACATCCTGCAAGGGATGCTATACATTTCTCAGATTCTTAGCAGAAATCAGGCAACCTTCTAATTCAAAACCTATAAAATGAATTTTTTTTTTTTTATACGTTAATTTCTTGTTTGCTCCACTTGAATGATTTCACTAGTGACCAAGGAACAACCTCAAAGAATGTACACATTAAATATGCAGTTATGTTCCCATTATAAGTAAACACTTGCAGAGCAGAACAAGAGGTTATTGACTCAACACTAGTGTTCAACAAGAAGGAAATATTGCACGGAAAGAAACACTTCAGATAAATGCTTGCCTCTCAGCAGCTGACATTGGGGAATGATGTGCAGACACCACAGATAAAGTGTCCTTTCCAGTTTCCAGAGTGTGAAAGGATACTTGTAGAATAAGAGTTTAAATTGATGGCGTTGCAACACACATGACACAAAAACATTCTAAAATTCACTTGAACAAAAAGGGTGAACATGGCAGCAGTGCACCAGATTTAGAGATTGATCAAATTAAGGTCCTAATGAACCAGTCACACTGCACAGGAGGTAAAACCACATGCATCTTCATGACCAGACAGAAGTTTTACATGCAATAAGAATGAAGCACATTTGATTTATGCATATTAATTCTGCAGAAGGAGAGAAGATGTCAAAAATATGAGTCCTTCAGGTACCTCATTTTCTGACAAGTAACCATCAGGAACAAAAAAGCCATCTTCACTATCCTCTTCTTCATCAGCTTTTGTGGTATCCTCCGCCATGCTTTCCTCCTCATCTTTTTCACAATCAGACAAGCTTTCACCAGGATCCTCCTGTACGATTTCAGCACCAAATTAGAATTCATTTGGTCGCCACTACATATGCAGGCCAAGAAATTAGAGTTGAACATCACCTCCTCCCATTCCTCATCGCTATCAACATCATAATCCACCTCTGGATCTTTCCTCAAAGGACGTCGTGGTCCAACAACTTGGCTGAAAGATATATTCTATGAATTATTAACAGCATAGAAGAAGAAAGGCAGTGTGCACATATGGCCAAAAGGGAAGCAAGATTTTAATACATTACCATAGGCAGATGACAAACAACCCAAATAATCTTGCATTTATCAATTTTTGAAACAGTAAAACATCTAGGACATAATATTAAACCCATACCACTCATCACCTAAACCCCTGAATGCTTGAAGCATAGCATCTAACAGAATGCTGCTTGTTAGCAATTATGACAGGATTTCTTAAAAAGCCGATTATCTTTGAATTGGCAGAGGGCAAGCTAAACTATACCCAGAGTAATGTGGTCGGACAATTCAATGGGGAGCAAAAGTGCAATCAACCTAAAAAGAATTTAAATGGACCTGCTTTCTTCCCATTTCCAGCACAAAAGATGGAGACATTTCTCCTTCATACCACGTATATGAAGAGCAGCCTCTGCTCTTCTCAAGGCACCATAAAGTCTCAAGAGATCAACAAACAATTAAGAAGAGAGCTAACAATGGGGCAATGAAGAACAAAGGAGAGGCAGATCAAGCTTGAGGAAACAAGGACCTAAGGTAGCTAGAGCCATATCATTTCTCTTACAAATCAATGGGAGCATATTCACCATTGACAGACTGGAAGTGTGCATGGTCCCAGATTTATTTCATTAGTGTTGTTGTCTCTTAGGTTAGACATCAATTATGCAGTGAGCAGGAAGCAACAGACTAGCTTATAATATACAGTGGCAGACTCGTTCAGGTCATTAAATTTAATGTTTTTTGCACAATTCCTGCCTGAACATTGTTCTCCTTTATAGCCTATCAGAGAAACAGCAGTTGTCTTGTAAGCAAGATTTAAAGGTTAATCTCCTTCACCGTTCACCAAAAAAACCACTCTTGAACTTAAGATTCAAACAAGATTAAATGCAGTTCCAACAATTTGATCAGAGAAGCAACAACTGTAAGATATATGACCAACATAGCCTACCTATTCTTTGGCCAGATACCATAAAATGCAGGCCTATGGCTCTTATCAAACTGCAATAATTGCTTGCTTCGTACACACTTTTTCACCTCTGGTTGAGACCTACTCCCTTCAGATATTCTTTCTGTCCATCTGTGCACTTCAATGCACAATTCATCATCCTGCACTGATCCTTTAGAAGCACTTGATTGGAGCTTTAATTCCTTGGCTGGGTCTGTCTTGGGCTTCCTACGTATGCCCCAATGCTGTTCTCGATTTGACCTTATCAAACGACCGAGGTGATGCCAAGATGATTTATGTGACCTGCTAGCAATAAACAGTGTTATTGATATAGAAAAGGCATCAATAGAGCCATACTAAAAACATAGGGAGGGGAGCCCACTTTAGAAGATCAGCAACAATTATCTCTTGGTTTGAAGAAAGAGCACTGTCAATCAATACAGTGACTGCTTCCGGCATTGTTTCGCATTTCTTATCTGATGAACAGGGCATACTGGGGGATGATTTGTCATCCAGGGTAGATGGGCTGGTCTTGCTTCTTTTCATAAAAATGTTTTCCATGAAGGAAGCTTGCTTTTGAACAGCATGCTGTCGCTTCCTTTCAGCAGCTTCTTTCTCTTGCCGACGTAGATCTTTGTCAGCATCTTCTTGCTGCTTCTTAAGTTGTTTCCGTAATTCACTTTCTTCTTTTGCACGACGCTTCTCCTCCTCCTCTTGCATTTTTTTTAATTCCTTTTCCTAAGCAATTTATCGATTAGATGAGGTAAGTAGGAGTAAAGAATGATATAGAGTTACTAAAATTTTTACTTGAACCAAAACAGGGCAAGATGGTTCCATTGATCACATCATGCCACTCATTTAAACCAATCCAGGAAACCACATTTAAGTGAAGCAGAAGTAAGTCAAACCACTAAATGCCAAATCAAACATCAGACCTCATTCATATTTTTGCAATTATCATTCACTCTGCAAGGTGGCAATGGTATGGGTGCTAGTAGTAAGATAAAGGTCAGGAAACAACTGAAAAAGATTTTATCTCAAGAAAAGAGTTGGGGGATATAAGCACTAACAGCTTTCAGTTTTTCCTTCTGAAGTTCACGCTCCATTCTTTTCTTCTCTTTCTCGACTCTCTTTGAGTTTTCTCTAGTTGTTTTAAAGCTGCTTTCTGATCTCGTTTCAGTTCTTTCTCAGTCCTGTAAAGATGTACAGAAATTTCGTGTTACAAGGACAGACATACACAATTTTCAAGTGAAAATAGATAGATTTGGCACATACGTGTCACTGTTTTTCTTCTCAATCATACTCTGGATGAAGGCACGTATCCCATCCTCACCTAACACTTTACCAAACTTATCTGAAGCTTGTCTTAGATCATGCTTAAAGTTCTTATCATCCTCTGACTTGTTATATGCAGCTATTAGTGCTGGATGAGCAAATAATTACAACATTTCAAGATATTGAGTGGAAAAAAAAGAGAGGCTCTGACATTCATTGCTGCATATTTAACCACGATTAAGTAGAAACAGAGAGCTTCAGCATATAGATTGGAGAGGACAGGAAAAGAAAAATCCAAATTTTTCATAGAATGCGTGGTGATGTAGAGATAGTGGTAAACAAATTTCCAGAAAAATAGTACAGAAATTGGTCTGTTACCATTGAGTGATCTAAAGACACTATCTTGAAGGAAGCGAGCTAACTCGAAGAAGTCACTACTTTTGGCAGTAAGCTAATCTAGTTTTTGGAAAATTCCTCCATTTAGAACCTCAAACAGACATTTTTAATATTTTTGATAAGTTATACTATATGCCATATGGCAAACAGATGGTCACTTACCAGTTTTTCAGTAAATTTTACAAAACTGACATTGCTATTTTCTTCCCAAATTCTCAAATTTCATATAGATTTAAAATTTAGATGCCAAATACCTAGGAATTCTCAGAATAAATTGGTATTCGGGAATCATACTCTGATATTCACAAAATCAACTGTATGTAATATAAATCCTAATTCAATTTTCACGTCACACACTGCGTTAATATGGCACTTGGCACAACCTCGATGTCATAGTTATGCAAAGACAATAGGCTAATAAAGAGGGTTTAGTTGACATTCTTGGATTAACTTGATAGATAAATGTGGCAGTTCCAAAGCTTTTAGAATACGTTTAATAAGAGAGTGTCTGAATAGGAGAAACATTTCCTCTTTTTTTTCCCTGGTCCAGTAGCAATCGACTTGCCATATGCATAAGCATCTTCAATTAAAAATCTATAATAGATTGTGCCCACCTTTCATCCTGATTAAATTAAAGAGATTTTAATATTATCAATTGAGAAAAGTTTCATCTTTTTTCTTTCGGGTAATCAAGAATCCCCTTTCTTTACCCAATACAACCAATTACGCACATGCCATGCATGTGAGATAAAAAAATTCATGAATTAAAACATTTCCCTTTCGTCGATATAAATGGCATCTTTCCGTTATAATTAACGAAATCAAAAGTCCATAAGGATAATTTCTACATTCAAGATGATAACTTAAAATTCTATACTCATCTAAATATTTCCACCTTAAATTCTCTTACAAATTTCTAAGGTCATACAAAGAGAAAGTAACAAAGTAAATTTACATGAATACCACACGTCTAAGACTCCACGAATCAGAATTATCAGCATGTAAGGAAGCTAACAAACAAAATTGAATAGAATTAACAAACCAGATATCGCGGATATCCGATCACGTATCATTTTTCGACACATGCGCCGGATCGTGATCTCTCCACGCATCGACATTGGCAATGATTTAACATCCCTATTCTGCAGAAAACACATCAAGAAACACATATCAACACAAATCCCCTAATTTGCATTACAAAACAGTAAAACACACAAATTCAACGTCAAAATACCTCCCAACACCAGAGGCAATCAGGAGAATCATCCTCAAAAACATCAGCATCATCGCTATGAACACCATAATCCACTCTCTCTCCTAAAGAAACCACTCGGCTCTTAACCGAAGCCAGAGTTAGGTTCTTTTGCACATCCTTAAGCTTAGAGTATATATCCTCTACAAGTTTCGACAAAGGTAAAGGACTTTCTTCAATCAAACAAACGATTGCGACATCCGACTCTAGACCTATCCCTAACCCTAACTTCTGGCTCATTACTTCATTGTAGTAACGAAACAGGGCTTGGATCTCGTTCTTCAAATCATCAATTCGAGCTTCCTTTTCATGGAGACTAAGACTCATAGTATCGATTAAAGAAGCTAGCTTTCGCTTCTTGGAAGACGAAGAAGAAGAAGCAGCAGCAGCATCTTGTGGTTGAGAAGAAGGTGGTGTGGTAGTCTCCATTTTCTCCCGAATGAAGGTAATAAAAAACCTAACCCTAACCCCAACCCTAGGGATGATGAAATTGAGAAATGTCGAAGGAGATCTCTGGATTTCTAGGGGTTGAAAAAGTAGAATCTGAAAGGAGAGGAGAAACAAGAAATGGTAAGCTCAAGAGTGCTTCCTCTCTTCAGTCTTCAACTTCTTTCTTTTTTTATTTTATTTTTTAATGTGATTTTGATTTATTTAAAAAGAAGATTTGGCGAAAAGAAATTTTTTGGTTTCCCGCCATAATGAAATGGGGGCGCCGAACTGGATCGTGGGCAAAGGGAAAACGGAAATATTTTTTTTTTTCCCATTAAACCTCTTCTTTGAAGGTATATATTTTTATCTTTTATATTAGAAATATGCTATCAAAATAAATCCCAAACCAAAAGATTAAAAAGAAATACATCCTCAAATTTAAAAAGAAAAAACAAATAATATAAATTCCAAACGAAAAAATATAAAAAACTTTAATGCTTGCATTATCTTCTTTTTTTCTTGTTTTAGGATTTGCATCCTCATTTTTAATCTAATTTCAAACTTAACTTTTATGTCATTGTAATGGAAAATGATTTTTTTTATTATGTTAAATTGTAAAACGAACGCTTTGACGGGATGGGCCATAAAATAAAAGATTAGAAAAATTCTTTTTGACGGGATGGGTCATAAAATAAAAGATTAGAAAATTTTTTTTGATATACCGACATATATTTTACATATTACCCATAAACACTAAAATTGATGTCGTAGTAATTTTTTTTTCTTTAAAATAAAACATGAAGCATTTTGTTGTGAAAAGTTTCACTTACGGTACCTGAACTTTTTTAATATAACATAATTATATCTAAACAAAAATTTATCCCAATAAAAATACCCAAACATTTTAAAACTTATATCCAAGTTACTTTTGGTCGGATTCTGACATAAAAAATCATTACTCATAAAAATCTCTCTCTCTCTCTCTCACTCTTTGCATACTTCATCATTGTCATGTTCTTTTTCTTCTTTTTCCCTATGGAAAAAAAAATTGCTAAACTAGGTAGTTTTTACTTTGTGTTTCATTTATTCATTAAGTGGTTTTCACATTATGTTATGGATGGTAGGATTATTACAACTAATCGATCGCATGCGATAAACGTGGCAGCAACCTAAGAGAAGTTCTAAACTGATAACATGTATACAGATGTCACGAAGAGAGGCATGGGAAGAGAAACAAGCAAAATCAGTTTCTCGAGTATGTAAGTGTGACAAAAAATCAAATCAATTAAATTTGATCGCTCTTCATTCATTCTTTGTGAAAATAGTTGCCTTGATTCTTTCTTGAGTTATTTCGGCAAAGTTTCTGCGTTGCTCTTAATTTTAGCAATATGTCGAATCTAACCTTAATGAGAAGAATAGCCTCCCATTTATAGATGTTAGAAGCTGATGTTAACCTTTTATATTGCTTCTAAGAATCCAACGGTTGAGATTGAAGCCTCCTTTTCTTATAATAGTGAGTTAGGCTGGAAATTGGCTTATGGTTTTTACTACATAAAAGAAGTTCATTATTAATTTAAAATAACATTTTTCATTATAAAAAGAGCTTGAGAGTTATTTTAGTTAAATAAAGCTCAATTAACTCAGGAAAATATTTTTTTGAGTTATTTTTCCTGCATGAGAAAATCGAATTAAGCCGATAGTAGAATGAATCGATCTGACGATTCATATTCTGAGTCTATCAAGCCAAATCTTCCAATGACATCCCTTGTTGAACTTATTCTTCTAAGCTCTATCACTGGCTCAGAAGATCGGCTCGTAGCATTGTCCCTCTACAATGTTTCATTCATTCATTTGAATGAAATTCGAACCAGAGTTTGCGATAGCGATCATGTTGTACCTTAACAAAATTTTCCTCTCCTAAAATTTAAACTTTCATTCAAAAATCAAACTTTTTTTTTTCTACATTATGATGTGAAAGATTTAGTTTAGATTGAGTTTTGAGGGATTTGCAGCACATGTTATGTTTCGTTTTTTTTTTTTTTTTTGGCATTTAAAGATGTCGTCGCCGAATAAGGAGCTCGAAGAACAGCTAATGGAAGGTGGGAATAAACTTCAAGAACATCTGTCTTCCACCGATGAGCTGCTTCTACTCCTTGATGTAAGCCTTAAGTTTGTTAGCAAATTGCAAATTGAATTGATTTAATGAGATGTAGTGTTTTTTTTTTTCTATTTTTAGATGTTTTAATTTGTTAGATTGAAACTTTATATGGATTATATTTGTTAGGTTCAGTTGATCAGATTTTGGTTTTGTCTTATGATGTGCTTGTGTTCATATTTTGTTTAGAGTTAGTTATTTTATTGTTATTAGCTCATGGACCAATCACGTGGTTCGCATTAAATGCAGTCAATTCATATTTAATTCTTTTTTTTCTTGTGTATCTTTACTCTTATACTTATGGCACGTTCGCTGAATGGAATAATTAGGGAATGAAATTCTAATTCAAAGGGAATGTGATGGGATTGTAATGGTTATTGCAATATTCACTTTTTGTAAAAAGTAAAACAAGTAATTATTAGAGTAAAAGTTAAAATATCAATAATGCCTTATGTATTTATTACAAAAAATGAATAACTATATAAGTGTTATTTTCAGTACAGGTATATTTATGATAAAGTTAAAAAATAGACCAGCAATTAATGGGTTGGGAACATGAATTGTTATTCATCATTTTATATAATAGCAATTCATTATGAATTGTTATTCCTTCGAAGTAGACACCGTAATATTAGCTTTACGTCGAATAAGGAATGAATAATTATTCGTGTAAAGTGAACGGACCGTTAGTAATAGTAATCATTTATCACTCCAGTAAAACTCTAGATGCCATATTGATTCATTCATAAACCTCTTCTATTAATACTTTTATTTGTGACCCATGAATCAAAATTCAATCTTTTATCGATGCTTTAGGTACAATAGGTGATGATGATGGTGTTGTGCCTGGTGATCTTTTGTTTTGTTTTTTTCCCCAATAGGGAACAAGGAGAAGAAGAAGTGCAATGGAAGGAGAGGAAAGTTTAAAAAATAAAAAAAAAAAGAAGAAAAAGAAGAAGAAGAAGAAATAGTCATGAGATAAAATTTATTTTTTCAAGAGTAATAATTGTCCACGTTAACAAGGTGCTAGAATTTTGACTAGATTATAGCTAAAAGTATAATGAGTGCAAGATTTAAAAAGTTTGGATATTTTTATGAGCAAAAATTCTGGTTGGGTACAATTTTGTTACATCGAAAAAATTCAAGTACCACTAGTGAAACTTAACCCATTTTGTTATATCGAATAATATCAATGTTTGATAAATGAGATGCCTTGTTCGAAAATAATTACAAAAGGATAACATTTATGGAATGAAAGCTTGTACAATCATTACAATAACAGGACTTTGATTACAATAGGGAAATGCATAATTTGGTACCTAAACTTTGACGAAAATATCAATTAGGTACCTACGCTTTAAAAAGGTCTGCTTTTATACCCAATTAAACTTTTCGTGCCTATGAACACTACCCTACTTTATATTGTTAAATCGTTGTCAGACATGTGTCCATTACTTAAAAAGACAATGAAAATGGGGTGGTGTTTAGAGGCCCAAAAAGTCCAATTGGGAATGAAAATCAAACTTTTAAAATTCTGGTGCTTATTTGATGCTTTCGTCAAAGTTCAGCTACCAAACTAGGCATTTTTTCAATTATAACCTTATCCATTCCATAAAGTGAACAAACAATTAGTATTTGCGCTTCCTTACTCCAAGGAAATAGAAGGACAATTACAATAAAAGTTCAAATATAAGCTAGAGGAAGTTCATGAAAGTCCAAGAAGTGTTACAGAGTCTTCATTTAAAGAAAAAGCCATGGTGGGCTGTGTATTTCTAAGAATAGAGTCTAAGAATGAGTTGTCAATGAAAACATTGAAATATCAACTAATTTCAAAGTGCCAGCATCGTGATTGAAAAGTTAACTAAGCTGGAAAAAATGCTAACCCTAGATTATGCTAATATTCCTCTAATAGAAGAAGAACCAACATTGTTTGAAAAGGCATTTTAGAAAACCTGATGAAGAAAAGCAATGAAAAAGGAGATGAAAGAACTTATAGAAAATCAAACTTAGGATCTAATCCCAAAAACATAACGTATGAAACCCATATCATGCAAAAGGGTGTACAAGATTAAGACTGGTCCAGATGGATCAATTTCAAATTCAATTGGTAAACTGAGGTTTTCACAGTAATATGGACCAAACCATGATGAGCCATTTAGTATAGTGACCAAGATTACAACTATTCAAGTGTTACATACTCTTCTAGCTAGTAAGTCCCAAAACTCATGGCAAACGAACATGAAACATGCTTTTCTAAATAGACAACTCTTGAATTGTATGTATGGAACAACCAACAGGATTTAAGAGTGATGTGGATCATAGGTAATAAAAAACAAGTTTAAAATCCCGTATTGAATTCCAAATTATAGTCATATGGTAAGTGCACCTATCAATACTATAGTATATGGACTAAGCACGAGTATTATCCTATGGTGATGATGGAGTATCAGTACTTAACCTTCCATAAGGTTTAGCCAATACAATTAAAATTAGTAATTATTTAATTGTAAATCACAAATCAAGATTTTTAATAAGATTTGCCAAATTGCATTAACATATAGATTTCGAATTCTCGCTAGGTATTTATATGATTATGTAGAAGATAATTCAAGTGTTAGTGTGATATTCTTAAATCATAGAAATTTCTAATGTAATTTGTTATCTCTATCAAGATCACCAAATTTTTAATCTTAGGTTGATTAATCAAAATATCTTACTAGATAAAACCCCTATGAGAACATCATTGTTTTGGAATTTCATATCAGGTTTGACCTTAATCCCAAAGATTTATGTTGTCTTAGGTTTGAGATGTGTAAAACTCTCTCTGGTTGTACGAATCTACCTACAAAAGTAATATGTTAATTAAATCGTGTGAAATCAATGCCGTGGTTTATCAATTTATAACAAGCGATAAAAGTAACGCAATTAAATTCAATAAATTAATCAATAGCTAGAAACAATGTAAAACAAATCACTAATAAAATCTATAGCTCATCAAAATCTAGACCGAAAGTTTACACTTCTATTGAATTCGTAACAATAATGCAATGAGTAATCAATAAATTCTCTGTTACAAAGATTTGTTACAAAGTAGTTGAAGCTCGAATTCCAACTTGCTTCAGCTTGAAGAGGAAAATTGTAATAGATGGTATGTTCTTCATAAAGTTATGATCTTTCCTATTTATAAAGCAATTGAAAGTTTCTCTATTTAGGATATGAAAGTTGTCATATTGAAGAGTAGAAGGTGATCTTCTTAATCAAGAAACCATATATCTTCAAAATAGGAAAAAGGAGTTATTTGACTTGGAACATAATCTACCCGATAACAAAGAGAATTAAGTCTTAAAACTTTTCCAAAATAACCTTAAAAATACTCTCTATGATCGGGAGCTTCTATGATCCTCTCGACATTACCATCCAACCAATTATTTAATTGTTAAAAAATATAATAATTGAAATATTAATTATTTTAGTGGTACGATCATAATTAGGTATGATATAAGTTGTTAAATAATTGCTTTCCTCTTTAAAAAAACCAAAACAAATTCATGTCAATTTTCTGGTCATGACATGTGATATCACTTCTCATGTCCTTCTTGACTAGAATTTATTTCCTTTAATTTCCATGCCTCTAATGACACAAATTAAGATACAGTTGTGCCGGTCTTACACCATCAATAAAGCACCTTTAAATTTTGATCAAATCATCTCTATTCGACCTGAAATTTGGTCAAATACTTTCTTTTTTTCCTTGAATACATGTTGAAAGCTTGAGATCAAATGGGAAGTATTTTAATACTATTTTCATAATTTATTCATTTAAATACCTAATTAAAGCATATTTTAACACTTATAAATAAAAAGAGTCCTACCATATTTATTAGATAGTAAACTCATTCTTAAATATATTTGCAAGTTGAAAAAGGATTTATATAGGTTAAAGCAAGCTTATGGAGCTTGGTATGAGAAATTACTTAGTTCCTCATTCACGATTGTTATAAGTTGCACCGATCGATCCAAGTTTGTTGGTGAAAGTTGGAGAAGGGAAGCTAACAGTAAACTTAGTGCATGTGAGTGGTCTTGTTATTACTAAAGATCGTAAAAATGGAATTCACTAAACCAAATAGAATTTATCATTTTGCTTCTAAATGAAGGAACTGGGAGAACTACACCACTTTATGGGATTAAAAGTGGAGAAAATGAAAGAAAGGTATTCTTATGCCAAGAGAAGCATGCAAAGGGTCTTCTCTAGAAGTATGGAATGATTAGTTGTAAACCACTTGCACTTCCAATAGAGATGAACTATGAGTTAAGCATCTCAAAAGGGAAATATTTAGAGGTATAAGCGATAGTTGGTAGTATGATATATTTGACTATTGCAATACAAATTGTATTTGCAGTTAGAGTAGCTAGTGAATTTATGCAGTTTTGGAAAAGCCTTGGAATCAATTCAAAGAATTCTTAGGCATATCAAGGGAACACTTGATCTTGGTATAATCTATGGAAGTGGAGTAACATGTAAGCAAGAAGGATAATGTAATGCTGACTATGTAGGTGATTACAATACTTAGAGGTCAATTAAGGGGTATATGTTTAGTATAGGTTATGGTGCTGTCACGTGGTGAACTAAAAGACAACCAATGGTATTTGTAACGCCCCAAACCAAGGTATTACAACCCGCCATATGTCTTCTCTCCAAAAGCACATGCAAAGGCTATAAATATCTAAACCACAACACAAATCATCAAATAACTCCATAACTCACATAAAGAATACTCAATATAAAAATCCACATAATACAACTTCAATGACATCTATGTTGGCATGAACCAAGCCAACTGATAAAAATCCTCATAAGAAACATGAAACCAATAACTTATAAAATCCTTACAATTGGAATCCTAAAGGAAATCTAACAACTCAATATGATAAATAAAACTCCACTCCAGCCATCTACATACAGCTGGGTAATCAAATCCACTATCGTCCTCCCAAGGCTCTACGAATACATCAAAACCAGTCAAATCATACACTATTTGGTCTTTACCTATTCCTGAAAAATAAAAGAGAATGAGCACAAAGACCCAGTACATCCAAACCGAAAACACAAGCGTATGATCATACATCAAATAATTCACACACCACTTAGTATCGAATGCAACAAGCACCAATTATTATATTTTCATTAATCCAGCATACAACACAGTTCAAGATCATCCACTACTAATCTCAAACTTGGAGTATCTTAAACTCCTTAAAAACAAGCAGTAGGAAATCTCCTACACACCTGGGTACCGTACTTGCACTACTCCTAAACTACCGGAATCATCTCTATGCACGAGTCCACTCGGGACAACCTCACGCATAGATCATCAGGTTATCAGTGTTAGTATCACACTCTGGGTTGTCTTTACTAACCGCAACCACTCACAACCAACACTCGATTCAATTATAGTCAGATATAAATTAAGTCAAATTTGTAAACTAGTCCTACAAGCACAAATAAACAAGCATGGTAGGGACTTACCTGTTTCCGCTTAAGAAATCAAAATCCTATTATCAATTAAACACCTGAACAAAGAATCACCCATTCCACTAATCAATTACACATTGATAACAACATAAGAAATATAAACCCTAAGCCCTAATTCATCAATATAGAATCTCCAACACACCTTTCTCCTGTGAAACCCATAGAATCACCAGATCTCCAATCAACACCACGAAATAATGAAAACCTAATTCTCAAGATCACCTGTTCGTCATTATTCATACATTCACAATCATTCTCAATAACAAGTATGATTCAAATTCTCCTAACACTTAAGATCTGCGAATTATAGTTTCGGTTTGACTCTTACCTTCTTCAATCGATTATAGATCTAAAATCCCTCAATTCCTACACTTAGGGTTTTCTTCCAATTCCCACCAGCAATCGATTCCCTTCACCAATCAACAACAAAATCTTAGAAAGAACACATCTTAGATCGAACTAAAGGATTAGGAGAGGTTACTTACTTGATTCATTGATGAAATCCTCCTTAAAGAGTGTCGTCTAGGGTTTGTTTATGTTTAAGAGAGGTTATGAGGGTTAGGGCTGAGTTTAGGACGAATTTATAGAGTTAATTTTCGAGGGAATATAGGCTGGACGCGTAGGAAACTATGCTGGCGGCTTAAATGTCTTGGGTCTCTCAAAATCATCCAAGGTCACCACTTAAGCCGTCGTACGGCCAAATTCTCCATTTTGTAAAATTTTCCTCCGGCACTCCGAGCTGGTGTTTAAGTTGTCGTCCTTTGTATTTAGGTTAGCGGCCTATATACCGACCTACTCTAAAATCATCCGGTCATTCGCGTACAACTTTCTCGTGTCCAAATTCATCTATTCCAAGACAAAAATACCCTTTTAAACAATTATATATCACACTAATACCCCTCTCTATGAAATATTTTCTTGTACATTAGAGTATCGCTCTCAATAATACAAGTAAAGTATCATGTAGTAATAAAGGCAACGCAAGAGAGCACATGGTTAGTGCAATTTATGAAGAATTTGCATAACCAAATAAACGATCTAGTAGCACCACGTAAAGATATTCACGGTTTGGTTAACTGATCCATGACCCTATATTTTGAATCGAATTGTAATTATTGGTTTTTTAATCTTAATTCGAAACCGGTTAGTTATTAATGGTTAACTATTAAGATGGTTAACTGTTTTTTTCCAGTTAATTTTTTTGGTTTTCAATTTCTAACCGTTCAACATAGTGCTTAAAAAAAAAATTACAGTAAATTATATTTTCAGTTATAATTATACAATATTAGACTCATTTGTTTCATGACCACATTAAAAATTTGCAAATTAACAAGTCAAATAATATAGTTGTTTTAAAAATTTTCAAATCAACAAATTAGATAACTATAAAACCAATAAATCAAGAATATAAGTTTAATACTGGTTTATAAGGCTTAAAATTCAATAACAACATTACACAAATATTATATATATTTATAAAAATTGGACCAGTTAACTGAAAACCATCGGTTTTTTATGGCTATAATCCGAAACCAAAACCAATGGAATGGTTAATAAATTTTTTTTCAGATTATTTTTCTAGTTTTGGTTTGGTTTTTCGGTTTTATCAAATTTTTTGACACCCTTAACACTGCATTATGATAATCAATATGCAATTAATTTATAGGAGAATCCAATTTCTTGTGCGTGAACAAAGCATGTAAATGTACATTATCACTTAATAAGAGAGAAAGTATAAACAAGGGAAGTCAAGGTGTAATTCAAGTAAAGACGGATGATTAACTAGCTGACATTTTCATTAAAGGTTTCAATAGTGAAAAATTAGAAAATTTTCAAAAGCAAATTAGTATGTTCACAAAAAATGAGTTCAAAGAGAGAGTTAGTGATGAAAGGAAGTGTTGAAAATTAACCAGTATCTCTTGTTGTTTTTCACATATATTATGATCTAGTGAAGAAGTCTCCAAGGATATTGGCAAGAACCTGAAATGTCAAGAAGTCTATGACTGAAGAAACAAGCAATCTGTTTAATGTGAGTCCATGGGTCTCGTAATTATGATACATGAAATAAAAGAAAAGTAATAACATTCAAAGTTTGTCGAAAAGAAAAGTCAGAGTCGGACCTTGTGCGTTCTAATGAATAATAAAAAAAACGATATTAACCCTCTAGCGAGAAGACTTAATTGAGGGGGAAAAAAAAAGAAAAGAAAAAAAGAGAAACTTCTACATCTAGCTAATTTTCTTACCTTACTTCTGACTTTCAATTATTTTCTTAAAGGAATACTTCCCCAATTTTCTTAAAATTTATGATATTGTCAAAAATTAATTTAATATATACGATCAAGATTTTTGTTTTGTGGTGAATAACATTAATTGACTTCATACATTACTTTTGTAGTTCTAAAAAGTAAAAATATCTTAAAAGACATTGTAATTATTTGTTTGAGGCTGAATCAAGTATTGGAAAATTAATTTTAAAGATTCAAATTTATCTCTATTCTCTAAGAAATCATTTAGTTAAATTGCACTCTCCTTGCTTCACTTGTATTTATCACCTATATCTTTGAAATCTTGAACTTAAACCCACAAATCTTTAAAATGTCCATTAAGTGCATGATTTCAAATATACAAGGTTAAAGTGCACAATTATTAATTAATGGGATATATTTGCAATTTACCCTTAAAACAATGAGCTCACTAAAAGCAACTAGAGAGATTAAGTAGTACAAGCTTGAATTTCAAGTTACCTAAGCTTGTATAGGTTTGGAAACATGGTAATCATTTTCTTTTATTTCACGAAGTTATGTAATACTTGGATAGTGAATGTTCAAGATTTATGTGACTACCATGCTTCAATGTTCTCAAGTATATGGGTAAACGTACAACAGACAATATATATGTTATATTCTATCAACGGTGTTGTTCTTGTTATGGGCTTCAAGCATGACTTCCATAGTATCAATCACTTCACAATAATGCATATAAAATCATTTTTGAAAAAAGAAATCTTAGATTCAATGGATTTCAAATGGAAAAATGTTTGAAGGGATGGGATATGCAAATATTTATATCTATAAACCATTTGAGATGAGTCGTATGATTGTTTAATATCAATCAGTCGAGGTATTTTTAAATGGTACAAGAAAAACTTGTCCATGTTAATTTCAAACAACTACAAAAACTTATGCAAAGTAACTTAGTGAAATGTTTGTTGATTTCAAATCTCAGGGATAGCTATCACTAGTATTCTTACTCAATAAATAAACTGCCTTGTACTTCTTTTAAAAGTAAGAAACATAATTTCTATAAAGTAGGCCCTTGGTTATACTACATACGAATCTATTTGAAACTATTAATACTTTATGCCTTGGTGGCAGCAGCAAATATGGTCTGGTTATTGTAAGTACTTTTTTAAGATACTCATTGGCCCTTTTTTTCCCGACAAAATGAAAGGTAACGTTTTTTATTCTATTAAAAAAATCTATATAACAAAAGTTCAAAATGGTAAAGGTATTAAATTGTTGGCTCATAACCAATGCAAATAAGAATTTGAACATAATAATTTTGCAAAATATTGCCATGATCAAGGAATTGCTTGGTATGCGATCATGAATAGCAAACAAAATCAATAACAAGTTAAAACATAAGCTCAAATCTTGTTATGTCCGCACTTAAAATAAGTGTACCTATCGATGATAGCAGTATAGACTTAAGAGCACAAGTGTCGATCCCACAGAGACCAATGAATACTAATACTTACTATTCTTTTGCTGTTCAACCTACATAAGAAAGTGGTTAAGCAAATTATGTGATAATACCACTAGAATTATAGCAACGTAAGTTAATAAGATAATCTAAATTGCAAAATTCATTTAGATATTCAATCCCCACTAGATGATGTGTGATATGCAAAAGATAACTATAATATTATTGTTGATTTTCTTGAATGGTAGAGATTTCTAAAGTAATTTAATATCTCTATCAAGATCATTGAAATTCTATCATAAGTTAACTAATTAGAATTTCTTCCTAATTAAAGTTCATAAGATTGTAATTATAGATCTAGAATCTCCTTATCGGATTTCACCCTATTCCTGAAGAATCATGTCGTCCTAATTATAGGATTGCACTTAACTCCTCTCAACCATGTGTGATGCGATAGAGTGAACCCTAGGTATGAAGACCCAATCGTTCGTTGATGGAAATTATACCTTAGGATCGTCTTGAAATGAGTAAATAACAACTTGACCCCAATTGAACTTGTCAATTGAAACCAAAGTTATCAATCTTGAAGCAAACGTAACCTGACCCCAACCAAACCTATCGATTGGAACCACAACTATCACAAAGGAACTTGACCCTAATCAATCCTATTGATTAAAACCATAGTTATCACATTTATAGTTCTCATCACAATAACCGAAAGAAAGCTCTCACACTGGATGAAAACTCTCAAAATTATATTCATTCAAAATATATGATCAACTGATGTCTTCCACTTCTATTTACAACAAACTCTATTTATAAACTATTTTAGTCTCATCTAAACAAAAAAAAAAAAATTGAAAAGTCACTTTGAATAGTTCAAGGGCGGCCAATAGTTGGCGGCTTACGTAGCCAAGGTTGGCGACCTTTAGCACTAAAGCTGGCAGCCTTAACATCACCTCTAAAAAATTTGTTTCCGGTCGCTTTGAAGGCCGGCTATATGCTGAAAACCTAAACATCCTATGCCGGCAGTCTTTATTCCTACGCTGGTAACATTAAAGGCGGGGCATAGATCCATAGTGAAGGCCGGCAGTTCTCCAAGTTAAGTTGGCAGCTTTTGTTATCTCCACTTGTTTCTAACGTGTTGATGAGCTTGATACTTATGTTGGAATTTTGTTAAACAGCTTCATTCTCTTGAATCTCTATAATCAATCCATGTAAAGCTTCCTTCATCCGCTTTGATCGTGTTATAGTCTTTATGTATTTCTTAAAGCTCTAACAGTTTTTGAAAAATCTTACTTTTATTTTGTGTTGCCATTTAATCCTCATAAGTGTGGATCCAATCACATAAACAATATCTTTATTAAGTTGCATGAATATCAAAACAAGAACTAATATTTCGAACTATCAATTTAAGATAATAAGGAAGCACAATACAATTGAATTCAAGAATTCAAGCATCATATTGAAGACAATAAAGAACAAACCACATATTCAACCTAGTATTCATCAAAACCTAAACCAAAAGTTTACTCCTCCATGGGAGAAGTACTTACATCACAAAGAAAAACAAATAAGCACAATCCACAATTATAATTCAAAGAATTAAGCACAAAACTGTCTTACTAAGATAACCTATACAAATTCATATCACTAGACTTATGCCTCTACTACTCTTGGATCTTACCTTCTTATAGATGTTCTTCAAGCCCTAATAGAGGAATTTTTCTTTGCATAAAAGACAAAAGTCGGGATCATAAAGATTAGGAAAGTTTCAGCACTTGATTAGCAAGATGGGGTTTTGATTTGGGAAATTTCCTTATCGAGAATGGAAAGATGTTGGGTTTCCTAGTTATAAGAAATGGAGCCTCTAAATCTTGTAATCTTAAGTGTAGATGCCTTTATTTCAAAGTCCAAGAAGTTAACTTCCCTTTTTTAAGTTGTTTCCAAAAATAACTTGCTACTAGATTGACACGACTGGGAGAGGTCATATCTTTTAGTTGTGTCTAGGTCTTTTCATAATGTACAAATCGACACGATCGGGATACGACTTGTCCTAGAGTCATGTAACTTTCTATAGCCACTTCTCTTAAAATGACACGACTTGCCACATGTCATGTCGCAATCGTGTCCCCTGTTAAACTAGTTCTCCAAATTGACACAACTTACGACAATCATGTCGTAATCATGTTATACCAAAACTTGAATTTTCACGTATGGGCACGTATTTTCTTGACATGGTTTGGATACATGGCATGTCTTTGTCATATTGACCACATTTTACTTCCAAACTTTTGTATTTTTTACCCGAATTGCTTTTTTTTTTCGTAAAATATCTCCTTTAAAGACCTGGAAGCATAGATTAATGATTTCAAGTACTAAATTCATGATAATTATTAATAAAATGACTAATAAATGTTTATTTTAGCACTTATAAAATTAGGAATAAATTTAGTTTATCATTGTTTGTCATTATTGCCCCATATACCTCAACAAAATGGTAGAGTGGAATGAAGGAATGGGACAATCTTCCTATCACATTTCAACTTCCTACCATTTTTATGTAAAATATTGTTGTATAAATTGTCAATTAAGGGGTCAAGCAAGTGTTGGAAAAAGAAAATAAAAATTAAAGAGTAGCTAGGCATGTGTTACTGATAAGTGTAAAAAGATCCATATTCTTTATGCTTATTGGGACATACTTTGTAAGTATTTCTTATGATTTATTAATAGAAAAGACACTTAATTTGTAAATTTTATTTCAGCCTTTCAAAAGCTCATTTTGAAGATATTACGATGATTTAAGAGAAATGGAAGCAAATATAGCAAGTTTGGAACAGTTCGTGTAAGAAAGAAGGCCTTTTATTTTCCAGCTTTCCCTTCAACACAACCTAGGGAAGATAAGGATGGATGAATTGAGAAGGCTATAAATACCCCCTTTTTGCTTTCATTTCATGGATACATAGAATGTGATAGCAAAAGCCACAAACGTTCAGAAGAGAATGGTACGATAGAACACATAGAGAGGAAAACGTACATTTTGTTATAGAGAGAGAAATTTGCATATTTTTAGGGTTTCAGAGCAGCTTTATGCTTCATTGCTTCAATTCATCAAGGATTACGGTTTTTATTGATTTATCTAATTGTAGGTTTTAACTATTTCTCTAAATTGTTGATTTCTCTTGCTATATTCATGGAGGAGTAGTTGATTTTGCTTGGGTTTGTGGATCCTTAAGTTAATTTCATGTAACTTTGCCATGCTAATTTTGAATATGTATTAATTAATTGAATTTTATAACTTGAGCTTAATATATCTTGAATTTGTATGATGCACGATATGGGTTCATGTCTAATTTCGTTAAAATAGGTTGAGAGGTCGTTTTAATGAATAGATATAGGCTATTGATGAGGTTGATCTTAAATACCTTGAGAGAGGATGGGTAAAACTTTCTATTGCTTGTTTTGAAATTCATTAAGTTGAATTTTAAAACAAAGGATTCTTGATCTTTATGCAGGTCTTAGAACTGTTGATAACTTAGGAAAAAATTCCGGTGATCTAGTTTAGATCTAGAGTTTTTTACCTTGAAAGAGGCATTAATATACATCCATGAATCCAATGGTTCAATAATCAACACAATTTTTTTCTTTTTGAGAAATTCTTGAGTTACATGAATAGACATGAGGTGAAGCATGCCCGAGCAATGTTGTGAATTGATTTATTGTAATTTTTGTATGCTTGCTATGAAATCTATTGTTTGATGATGCTTGTTAGATTAGGATTAGCTTAGTTCTTAGTTGATAGATTTTTTTCTTCTGTTTTGTTTAGGCTAGATAATAGAAAAAAAGTGAGTAGAAGTGATTACCAACTTTCCCTTGGAATACGATATAGGTCTTCAACTATACTACATCCGACAAGTGCACTTGCCATTTGTTGAGATCGTGGTTAGAAAACATTTAGAGAAGAAAATACAAATTTAAAACTCGATGTAGCAATTATAATTTACACATATGCACATATGCAGAAACATAAGCTATGAAGCAGGTTTTTTAAATCGATTTTAAACTCATTTAATCAACCATTATCTTTTTTTTTTAATCTTTTTATGTATAATTACAATAATAATAAAGAGTAAGGGAAGAAAAAGATTGTACCAGATTTATCGTGAAGTTCGGCCACCCCCTAGTCTCCATGGTCCATAAATTGCCTCACTTAAGAAGGACTTCATGCATTTGATTTAAACAACAATGCTTCATGAAGAGGACTTCATAAATGCCTCAACATGAGGATTTCATACAATGCCTCACCAAGAGGACTTCATTAATTGCGTACACATGTAGGACTTTGCATAAGTGCCTCAACATATGAGGACTTTATCTATTGCCTCAAACACGAGGACTTTACACAATGCCTCACTAAGAGGACTTTGCCAATTGCTTACACACACATAGAACTTCACACAAGTGCCTCAACACACGAGGACTTCACCTATTGCCTCAAACACAAGAGGACTTCACTAAAACACTCATACAAAACACGTGAATTATGCCTTACAATATTAGCTCACTAAACTTACGGATGACACTATTCACTTAACAAAAATAACACAAACAAAGAGCATTTTTATATAATATTGTTCTATTAAGCTCTACTCTCTTGTAAAAAACACCAAAAACATTATATATATGGAAGCTTAAAAAACACAGCCATTTTTTGCCAAAAGAACCTCCAACAATAAATTTTAATGTCTGCAATGGCTATTTTTTAAACCATGATGCCCTAGACTTGCGCGCCCTAAATTTGTCACGCCTCATTTTAACCCGCAACTAAGTCTATGCTCGTTTAGTCTTAGATTCAAACTCATTACGTTGTGAAGTTTAAACTTGTCGAGCCTTCGATGTAATAGCAATTAAGTCTGTGCATCTTGTCTTATTCCATATATTGCACCTCGGATTTGCACTTGTTGCTCTTAGGATCAAACTTGTCGAGCCCTCGATTTGCCTCTCGATCAAGGCCATGACCGAAGCTATGGCACTTAATTTGTTCTTGCACAATCTGCAGAGAACAATACATACACACACACACACACACACACATGCACATTAAAGCTTAAATATATTAAAAATAAGTTTTGTTTATCAAATGTAGCTTAATTGAGTTTAGGAACATTTGTACAATATATTTTCTCATCAAAAAACGATTGTAACGAACCTTGATTCATCAATCTCCCCCCTTTCAATGAGAACAATTATTACATAGTATTACTCTACCTCAACTTGGCACTTCCCCTCAATTAAGAATTCAAGTAAAAGCTTACTTGTAAAAAATGTAATGCTTAATCACAGGTTCCCAAGCTACATGTAATAAATAACTTATTAAATACAACTTAACTTCTTCAATTAAGCATTCCAGATAAAAGCTCATTTGTAAAAATATGATGCTCAATTAAAAGACTTAAATTACATTTAATAAACAACTCATTTTTAGCATATAAAAACACACAAGCCTAATGTTTTTAAAAACCATAGAAACTTTTCTCTAAGATGCGGTTGATCGGTGACCTTAGAGGCCTACACTGATACCAATTGTTGAAAAAAGAAAATAGAAATTAATGAGGAGCTAGGCTTGTTTATGCACACGCACAATACGCAGGAGCAAAAGCTATGAGATGAGTTTTTAAAACCAATGTTAAGCTCACTTAACCAACAATTATTATCTTTTATCCTTTTACACACAAATACATCAATAATAATAAAAAGATAAGGGAATAAAAAGTTTATACTAGATTTAATGTGAACTTCGGTCCACCCTCAAGTCTCTACAGTCCACAAATTACTTCACTCGAGGAGGATTTCACATATTTCATTCAACCAACAATGCCTTATGAAGGGGACTTCACAAATGCCTCAACACAAAGGACTTCATACAATGCCTCACCAAGAGGACTTTACCAATTGCCTACACATGCGTAAGTCCATCAACACATGACGACTTCCCTTGTTGTCTCAAACACAAGAGAACTTTACTAAAACAATCATACAAAACATGTGAGTGGTGTCTTATAATATTGACTTACTAAACCCACGAATGACACTATTCACTTAAAAAAAAGACACAAACAAAGGGTATTTTTACATAATATCATTATATTAAGCTTTAACACCCATAACATTATATATACATATTATAGTAGTTTTAAAAACATAGCCGTTTCCCCCAAAGGAACCCCCAATAGTGGAATTTAAAAGTCTACAATGGTCATTTTTTAAACAGTTGTGCCCTAAACTCATCGTGCCCTCATTTTATCCCGCGACCAAGTTTATGCTCATTGAACCTTAGATTCAAACTTATTACACCTTGGAGTTCAAAATTTTCAAGCCCTTGATGTGACATTGCGACCAAGTTTATGCATCTTGTTTTGTTTTATTTGTTGGCCTTGGATCAAACTTGTCGAGCCCTCGATTTGCCCCTTAATCAAGGCCACGATCAAGGCTATGGCACTTAATTTGTTCCTGCACATTCCGTAGAGATTGATACACATATAAACATAAACATATATATGCACATTAAAGATTAAACATATTAAAAACAAGTTTTGCTTATTAAATGTAGCTTTACTGAGTTAAGGAACATTTGTGCAATATATTTTCTCGTTGAAACAAGATTGTAACCAACCTTGGTTCATCATATAAAGTGCTAAACAACAACAATTTGAAGTTTACAATACATTATAAAGATTTATTATGGAGAGCATGAGTTTTCAACAAGGATAAATTCTATAAATGATCCTTGTGAAAGCATACGCTTGACAACCACATACACTAATGGATTAATATCATATACGACCTAAAATCTTAAATCATTAGCTTAATGGGTCTTCCCTCGTATGAATCATTTACATACTGCACATATTTTTCATATGCAACTTTTCTAACTTTGCATTTTTATCTTAACAATCTCCTCATTAAGTGTGAGTTTCTACAATGGCCTTAGGTCTTTCTCCCTCGAGTGCAAATCACGTAGTCTTATCGAGAGCTTGCTAAATTAACCTACTAAACCCACTCTATAAGTGGCTTAATATGTAGTTGACATCATTAGATTTGATACTAGTTCTATAGGAATGTCTCAGTTGAGTCATCAACTTTGATATCACTTGATAGGGTGATGAGGAGACTTCAATGTGGAGAAATTTTATAAACAAGTATTGTGAAGAAATATACAAGCAGGGTCGACACCACATCTAACCCAACACATTAAAGTGTATGTTAATGAGTCATCCCTCATATGAATCCTTCATACGGTCCATATATTTCAATATAGGATTTTTTTAATCTCATACTTGTATCCTAACAGCATTTAGAAGGAGTTTTCTTAGCATTTGTAGGACAATGATTCCTTTGATTGAATGAAGCGATTTTATTCATATAAAGAGTTGCCTCCCTATCTTGCCATTGAGCAATCATCTATTCCCATGTCTCATAAGTAGATGTTATGCTTGATTTCTTATAAAGTGACCTTTGTTTAAACAAAGTGCCATCAATAATTTAGAAAATATACACAAGGTATTGCACTTCGTTTGAAGGTCGTTTAATTTGATTGAATTGAGTTAACTTAAAATTGTGGCTTTAACGTCAAAGTAATGCAATGGTAGGCTTAAATCATAATAGAATATCATAATTCAAGTTGTGAAGGTGCCTTTTGAAGACCATGCCTATATATAAAGATTTAACATTTTGAGTACAATTAACTTTCTTTATGTGAAAATTCTATTCATTTTCTTTTTTTTTTGTGTATTAAAAGAAAATGGGAAAAAAGAAACATTCTTTTATATTAAAAAACGTATAGAACTGCTAATCTTTAAACCCTTTTTATAATTTATGAGGCTAATTTGAAATTGCTTTTGCAATGGCTTGGACTCAGTTGTTTTATGAGTGGTTAAATTTTCAAGGATATATATTTTTTGAATATTTGACTCAATGAGATTATTTTATAATAATGGTTTATTGGAAAACATCATCTCATTATTTGAAATTGCTATATAAAGAAACATTACTTAAACCATCTTAATTTGTTAGCTAGATTGTTTCACTTTCTATTCATTTTCAAACAATCCTTAGATACACCTTATTTCATACATAATAAATTATTTGTTTGTTTTACATTAATTTATACCATGGTACCATCCTACCACCACAAACATTTTCTCTTTGACAATCGAAATAAACAACTGCAACAAGTTGTCCAAGGTTGAAACTTTGAGCAAAGTCTCTTGTATTGAAGTTTTGGTGCCTATCGGGAGCATAAATCGTCTGCCTCCCAAGTTGCTGGTACAACACAAACACAAACCTATGTGTCCCTATTTTTGGTTATGGTCTCTCGTAAGACACACCACCATGAACAAAGATTGCACATGTACACTAGAGAAATAACATGTGTTTTTTCAAGTATCCTAATGCCTTTTCTTTTAAGATTGCCCTCTATGAAGGTTATGTACTTTACTGCATTGAAGCAGATACTATAAATTTGGAAACTAAGACTCATTCTGTAACATTTAATACTCATTTAAAACAAAGGTAAAATGGATTCTTTGTTCTGCACATCCTTAATTAATAGTGTGATTTATTGTTCATTTATACTATTTATTTATATGTTTAATTTAGGCTTCTTTTGTTTTTTGTTCTACAAGGAACTTATAGAGTTGCCTTAAAACAATACATTCTTTGCCAACATATATAGTTGAAATATGAGTAGTTTAATGTATACGTACCAAAAGAGGTTCCTGTTGTTGCTAGAATATCCATCACCAACCTATGCATATGCATACATATGATATACTAATAGTGAAAGTCCTAATGAAATTTTGCCTTCAAGGTTCTATATTTGTATTTTTTGTATCATCATCATTATTCTTCTTTCATTAATATATATTTTTAATTGATTTTGAATTATTTATTTTACATATAACATACTAACCACCTCATTACATCACTGTAATATTACATAATATTAATTTTTTCTTACAATCACAATCATGAATTGTATGGACCAATCTTCAAGGAAAAAAGATTGAAGAGATTGTAATTGAAAAGGATCCATATCAATAATATCCCATGGTAACATAATATATCAATTTATATATAAAATTGTTCATGGTTACAGACAAAGAGTTTTAGATTATTCCATACCTTTGGGTAAAGTGTCAAATTCAGCCAAACTTCTTTTTTTTGGTGATTACTTCGAGTCGTAAATCTTTATATTATACCTTATATTTATATTAGATTCCAAATACCAAATGTAGTTTTGGAATGCTCATTATTAAGAAAAACTTTCATTATGAGATGTGCCTCTTGAATTGAGGATAAATACAAAGTAAGATAATATAAGTTATAAGTAAAGTGTGTTAATCATTAAACACTACAAAATGGACATATACCTGATGTTTGATTTTTTTTATCTGCTATATATGTTTATACATAAAGAAAGGAATATGGCAATTCCATTAACATAAATAAAGGAATTTCATGAACCTACCAATGCGAATATTCTCTATGGCTCGGATCACTTGGATTGGGTGCATTGCGATCCACCATCACCTACATTCAAGAATATAAGAAAACGAAAGTCAATAAGAAAAAAAAGTCATGCTAAAGCATTCAAAACCATATTGGTTACATGGCACGAGTACTTCTTTTCTTTTGGATGATACATGTTTGCATTCAATTCTTTCTCTAGTCCTTCTAAGATGCATAATTGCAAAATACTTACAAAATTAAATAGGGAGATTCACATACCAAAGTATAGAAAGTCTTAAGATCATCCCCACCAATAGTAATCCCAGTCGATTTACAACTTGAGAGGGTTTAAATTCATGACTATTATTGACCTCGTTGAGATTGTTGGAATCTTTCTTAACATATGAAGTCTTCATGGACATAGATCTTACAAAGGGATCTAACACATCTCCTATAACTCTTCCAACCACAAGAGGATCACCACGTTCTCTATTCCTTGACATTCTATCTCTAATGTCTTTATACTATTTATTAAGATTTATGTTATACATAACCATATTGTGTGTGTGTGTGTATTTCTAATCCCAAAGATACAAATGTGATTGTTAGCCTAAATGAATGTACATGGCAATGAGCAACTCAAATGATATATATAATATATATATATATAATAGGGTGGTGTGTGGTTGGATTTTTCTATTATATTTCTTGCATCTTCCCTCTCCATCATGTTGATCCAAAAAAAATAATAATGATAACAATATAAAGCGATCTTAGTTTATAAGAGTCAATAGATAAGATGTTTCATTGCCATTTTAGGGATGATCTACATGTCTTATTAGGTGCCTTCCAACTATTATAAACCAAGTTGTCCATGTATTCGTTCATTAGATGCATCTAAAAACATTAATTAATTTTTCCTGCTCCAAAATTCATATCGAATGTGTAATTTTATCAACGACATATTATCATATGTAAAGAATATTTCATGAATATTATTTTATGGGGTTTAGCCCATCCTTTTTTAGTCCTTGCCCCATACACATCTGTACATATTAGTACAAAATTCATACAATACACCTAGAACAATAAAAGTTTTGTACTTTTTTGATGGAATAGTACAAAATAGACTTATTTGCTAATTGTTTACCGTTCCATGGTCAAAAGTTTGTTTTTAAAGTTCAAGTGTCAATCCACGTCATTCCTAAAGTTTAGGAGGTATTTTTGCATTTTATCCTTATTTTTTTTATTTAATTTTTTCTTTTTACATACATGATAGAATATGATCAAAAGCAATACAAATGAAAACACTAATGAATATAAGAAAACTTTATCCATTTGAAAAAAAAAAAAAACTACCTTCATCTTACATCACATCAAAACTTCCATTTGGCGGTTTCCCACTTTTTTTGGATTCTACATATGTAATTGCCTTTGGTTATAATCATATGGTCCATGATAGCAGTGGAATGAGAAGTGGACCGTAATTTAAGATTATAAAAGGTCGACTAAAACAGCACCATAAAAGCTCAAATATTGGATCATATGTAAAAGAATACACACTCCTCCTTTGCTTCAAAAGAAAGGTGAAAGAATATGCACACATTCGTGTATAAAGAAAGGTCATGATATACTTATGACTTTTGTATAAATTGATGCCCTTGGACGATGTGAACCGTAGGATTTTCACTAAAAAGGCATCGGCAGGGTCTCTCTGAAGTTTTGAGTATACTACAGAAACATACTTGTTAGTTTTAGACACATATACTTGAAATAATATACAAACAACTTAATCATCCTCTCATTTTGCTCCCACTTCAACTTAAAGATAAAATAAGCCAAAACTTCATATAAATCCCCTAAGGGCATCCAAAGAGCCTAATATATCAAATGGTAAATTATATTAGGATGTATCATGCTTGTAGTTAAATTCATTTAAGATACTAATATTTTGAATGATTAAAAAAAAACGTTTTATAAAATAAGTCCAAATGAAGTATTCATTGAGAATACTTGAGAAGAATTCATAAAAAAAAATCACTAACTGATATTTATAAATGAACTTTATGAAATGTTGATACTTTATTTAACTTATTTTATAAATATTGATATTTTTTAAAATAATTTGAAACGTTGATATATTAAATAAATTTATTCTAAAATATTGATAATGATTAAGTATGCCAAGAGGTTGATGTGATCTCATATGGTTTTGTAGCCTTGACTTGTAAATGGATTTCTATGAATCTCTAAAATATAATTTAGAGCACGCCTAATGCCACATTTGGTCTTATCAAGAAAAGAGCTGCAATAGTTATGAAAGGATGACCAACGTTGTGTCTTCCATTCCTCTACTTAAAGAACAAACTAAATTATATAATAATTACAATAAGTATACTAAAATTCACTAAAGATAAAAGGATCCAAAATCAATAAAGCGAGTTTTTTTTTTTTTTTTAAGTACTTGATTCCAACCAATCCTTCACCATTTCAGCTCAAGACATGTTGCTTTGTCTCTCATATAACTACTAGTTGAAATCCCCAAACACAATGATACCTGTACCTGGACGAAGATCAAGATTAAGAATTGATTTCCGATGCCTTCAAAATGCTATTGGATTGAACTAATCACTTGGCCTTTTGTAACTTCCCAGTAAAACTTTGATGCAGACGTTGATAAATCCTTGCAATTTTGGAAATTCTTTGCAGAAGACAATTTGTTCTTTATCATAAATAATAAGAAATTATCGAATAATAATTATCTTTTATTACTTCATTTTTCAGAGACAATTATAATGTTGAAAGAACCCATTTGTTTCAAGGAAAATGTATTGTATTGAAAATTGTTTTACATAAAATTGTTTTCTTGAAAATAATATATTTTCATGTGTTTGATTGACATTGTCATATATAATTAATTTATTATTAGCAAGTTATATATCTATCTATATTATTAAAGCAAAACCACCTCTTTTGGTGTCTTTAGTATAAATAATTTTACTGTAAATGTTTTTAATATAATGTTTTTAGCATATGGACATAAAATATTTTTCATATACCTGATATCATAAAATTAAATAGAGTTTGAATATAATTAAATAATGATTGAATAGGCATATTCATATGGGAGTAAAATATTTTTGGTATCCTTAAAATCATAAAATTAAATAGAGTTTGAATAGAATTAAATAGGATTGAATGAACATACTCTTTTATTTTTAATATTTCTGAAATCATGAAATTAAATAGTGTTTTAATATAATTAAATAGGAGTTGAATAAACATAGTTTTTCCTTTTTTAACATATGGGCGTAAAATATTTTTGGTATACCTGAAATCATGAAATTAAATAGAGTTTAAATAGAATTAAATAGGAGTTGAATAGACATAGTTTTTTCTTTTTTTAGTCTTTATATACCAATCTAAAACTCTAATACCATATTTATGCATGACAGTTACTTTGAAGTTACCTGTGAAAAATATAATTGTAATTATGATTTGTAATTAATTTCCTAATTTCTATGACTAATTAAGGTTGCCCTCTTCCAACATGTGAAAATAATATATCTATTTTATTTATATATATTGGGTTGTTTTATTTGCATACACATCGTGATACATCGTCTGCTTGTAACTACATTATGCCAAATAATTTTATTTAAAGGTAAAAAAGTATAAAATATATGTTATTTTTTAACATTTATTTATAAATCATAAGTTGATATTTATAATTTTTTAATGCTTTTTCATTTTCCATTAAATTGTTTTCATGTTTAAAATATAATTTATTGGTTAATTATGATAAAAAAGAAATAAACATCACATTGCTAAAATTCAAATACTTGTAAAGGCTAATTCGAAAAATGACTTTCCGTTTTGAAAAGAGTAAGTCATTTATCCTTAAAATGAATAGAATTTACTCTTTAATGGAAATTATTTTCTCTTATAACTGAAAATGTTTTCTATTAAACAATTTTTTTTCCCGTAACAACCAAAGGAAAATAAAGGAAATTATTTTCCAAAAGATACTTATCTTAAAACAAATGGAGACTCATAGAATGGAACACAATGAATGAAAAATAAGGATGACATATTAAAAAATATATATATTTTTCTTTTTTTTTTTTATATTCACTAGATAATTTGCTTTGTAAAAAGGATGCTTCAATGATCAATTCCTATTACCTCTATCGGGTATCATGTACCAATTTTGATAGATCCATTTGGCCTATCCATCACTGTAAGTCACGTCTACAAATCTGGTTGTTTGAAGATTATGGAGATGAAGTGAATAATATTTTATTTGTAGCATTAAGAATAAGTGGTCACTTTGTCAAATGGTTAAGTAAAGGAGGAATGGTGAAATTTGATAATAGAACTAATTGTGATAACTTTATTTGCTAAAAGCACTCTATTTCATATTTTTTGTTTTTTTGGGCTCACATTGATGGAAAGTTGCTTGTTTGTTGTGTTTAGAGCATTATGAGGCTTCAAAAGCAAGGAAGTAGGCAAAAAAGAAGATGTTGGAGTAGTTTAAGAAGAGGTTGAAAGGTAGAAAATGTTTGAGGTAGACAAAAGAAATCTTTTAGTAAGGTATGGCGCATGTTCTATGACTAGACTGCTTACTAACGACATAGCTAAGAATATTGATCAAAGGAGGAATTTTGGGGGACAAATACAATGAGTATTAATTGCTAGAGTGGAACCAATAAGGGGAACTTTTTTTTTTTTTCCTTTGGTATTAACAGATCTGACAACCAATGGCAAAAAAATGTAAAGTAAAGCACATGTAAGATTTATGTAGAAACCCTTGACTAGAAAAACCACGAGTAGAGGAGAGGAATTCGCTAATGTTGAAGAAGGAGTATAAGAAGATGTGTATACAAATGATCCAATTGATTTGAATTCACATAACCTTAGAAAAACAACACACACACACACACACACACATGTATGCCTAAGCCAGCTTAAAGGCAGCTGAAAAGGGCCACGAAGTTTAGTTCAATGCCGGTGGCTTTTTAAAGAAGGCCGGCGGCATACAAGATATAGGCCACAGCTTTAGGCCACCTTAGACAATCCACAGATTCAAAAATTTAAATGCTGGCTTTAGGTCGGTAATGTACTCATAAAGGTCGGTAGTATAGGCTCCAAAGCTAATAGGTTTAAGTGGATTCGTGTCAAGCATTCAACAATCTGCACCTTAACACGAATTTAGGAGCAAAAACACACAAACTCCAATATTCAACGCAAAAACAAAACATTCTCCTCTTCTTCTACAAACCCCAAAAGGGGATGAATCAGCAACAATCACTAACTAAGTCCAGACAATGCTCAAACTTGCTATAGAAGTGTCTTAGTCGTCATATCAGTAGGATTGTCTTGAACATTGATTTTGCTCATAGTAATATCACCATGAGCAATAACATCACGACGAAGTGATACCTGACATCAATGTGTTTTGTTCTCTCATGAAACATTTGATCTTTGTCAGAGATTGTATTCTGACTGTCACAATAGATTATAGCAGTCTTCAAGTCATCATTGAGTTCACTAAATAATCCCTGCAACCAAATAGCTTCTTTAAAAGCTTCTATAATAGCCATATATTCAGCTTCGGTAGTAGATAGAGTAACTATAGCAGGAATGCAGCTTTCCAACTAATAGTAAACAAAGAGTAAAAATATACCATGTGAGAAATCTTCTTTTATCCATATCTCCAGCAAAATCAGAATCAACAAACCTAATAATTCCATCTCTAATTTTACCAAATTTTAGACAAACATTAGTAGTACCTCTTAAGTACTTGAAAATCCACTAAATTGCTCTCCAGTGTTCCTTACTAGTATTTTCATATATCTACCGACTACACTCACAACATATGACAAATTGGGTGGCGTGTACGAACCATAACATACATAAGAGATCCAATAGCACTATAATATGAAACCTTTGACATATAGTCAGGCTCATTATCTAATTGTGGAGACAAAGCATATGAAAGTCTGAAATGAGTGATAAAGGAGTATTGATGGGCTTAGCATTCATTACATTAAACCTATAAGGATTTTCTCAATATACCCCCTTTGACTTAGGTACAACGTACCTACTTTTCTATTTCTTAAAGTTTCCATCCCAAGTATCTTCTTTGTGCTCCCAAGTCTTTCATCTCAAACTCTTTGCTCAATTGAACTTTAACCTTTTCAATCTCTCCTCTATCCTTAGTTACTATCAACATGTCATTAACGTACAAGAATAAGTAGATAAATGACTCATCATTACATTTCTTGAAATAGACACAGCTATAAAAATTGCTTCTCCTGAAATCATGATAAGTCCTAAACGAATCAAACCTCTTGTAACATTGTCTAAGTGACTGCTTCAAGCCATAAAGCAACTTAACATGCAAACATGGTCTTCCTTTATTGAGACCACAAAATCTTTTGGCTGTTTCATGTAGATAACTTCTTCAAGCTCTCCATATAAGAAAGCTGTCTTCACATCTAACTGTTTAAGATCAAGATCTTGCATAGCTACAATACCAGTAATGCTCGAATCGAGCTATGTTTTACAATAGAATAAAACACATAAGTAAAATCAATACCTCGTACATGACTGTAACCTTTTGCGAGAAGTTTTGCTTTATATCTGTGTTTGTTGCTTTTGATATTCTTCTTCTTTCTTCTTGAATACCCATTTACACCGAATAGTCTTCTTCCCTTTAGAAAGCTTCACTAAATCCCATGTGCTATTCTTTGGAAAGGATTCCATCTCCTCCTGCATAACAATCATCCACTTACCAGAATCATCACAACTAATAGCCTCTGAGTAAGTAGATGAATCCATATTAGAATCAATGTCCTCTGCTACATTAAGAGCATGAGCAAGAAGATCTGCCTCTATATATCTCTATGAGGCCTAACTTTTCTCTTAGGTTTATCTTTAGCAATATAATACTGCGGATGTGGTGGTGTACAAACAGGTTGAGAAGTAAGCTTTGGTGTAGAACCTAAATCAATCTCAAACTCCACCTGCATGCTTGATTTCTGTTGTGCTTTATCATATGAAGTGTTAGAAGACAAGTCATCTAACATAGCTGTTTCATAAAACATGACATCTCTATTGGTAATGACTTTCTTCAATTGAGGATCCCATAACTTATATCCCATGACATCAGGCTTAAAACTAAAGAATATATATTTTAGAGATCTAGGCTCAAGTTTCCCATTATTAACATAAGCCTATGTAGGACATCCAAAAAATCTTCAATTCAGAATAATTAGTAGGAGTACTAGACCATACCTCTTGTGGAGTCTTCTTCTCAATAGCAGTTGATGGAGACTTGTTAACTAAAAAACATGTTGTAGAAACTACTTCAACCTAGAATGATTTTGATAACTGAGCATTAGAAATCATGCATTTAACTTTTTCCATAGTAGTTATATTCATTCGTTTGCTAGCCCATTTTATTGAGGTATATAAGAACTGTTAGAAGCCTCACAATTCCCTCTGACTTGCACAAAACATTAAAATTATTAGAACAAAACTCTAAACCACTTTTAGTATGAAGATGCTTTACCTGTTTCCCTGTCTGTTTCTCAATCATCGTCTTCCACTTCTTAAACATGGGTAAAACATCACTTTTCTGTTTCAAAAAAATACCCAAAATCTTCTGGACAAATCATCAGTGATAGTCATCATGTAGATAGCACCTTCACTAGAAGGCACCTAGATCTCCCCCAAAGATCAAAATGGATGTAATCAAGGATACCTTTGTATTATGAGTACTTGTGGTGAGTCTAACTCTCTTTTACTTCCAAAAAATGCGATGTTCACAAAATTTTAATTTGCCGATGCTTTGCCCATCAAGAAGACCTCTTCTACTTAATTAAGCCATACCATCTTTACTCATATGCCCTAAACATATATGCCAAAGTCTGGTAGCATCTTCATCTGACAAAGAAGAAGAAGTGAAGACTAAATCTCCTGTAGCAATAGAACCTTGCAAAGCATATAAGTTAGCATTCTTTTTTTGCCTTTTCATCACCACAAGAGATCTTTTACTGATCTTCATAACTCCACCTTCATTGGTATATCTGTACCCTTTTGTATCAGCAATACTCAAAGAAATCAAATTTCCTTTTAAGCCGGACACATGTCTTATATCACTAAGTGTTCTGGCAACATCGTCAAACATTTTAATTTTGATGGTACCAATATCTGCAACCCAGCAACAAACATTATTATCCAACAGGATAACACCTCTGGATACTTTTTCATATGTTGAAAACCAGTCTTGATTAGGACACGTATGAAAAGTACAACTAGAATCAAGAATCCACTGCAACAAGAAGTTCTCCACCATTGTAGTCTTTAGCTACATCAACTTCACCTAATTTTTCTGGTTGTTTTCCCTTTTGATTTTCAAAAACTCTCTTATTCTTGTTCTGCCATTTATAACATTCAGATTGAAAAGTCCTTTCTTCTTGCAATACTTACAGTTTTATCTCTATTTGTAGATTTTGATCTTCCTCTTAAATTACCACCATAATTGCGTTCTTAGCTCCTACTTCAAGTAACGAGACTTTCTGCTTGAGTCTCAGGTCTAATTACAAGATGCTTCATCTTCTCAAAAGAATATAAAGCTTTATAGACTTCATCAGTGCTAAGAGAATCATGACTATATAAAATAGTATCTCTAAAAGTCAAATAAGAGGAAGGCAGAGAACACAATAAAATCAAAGATAAATCCTCTTCATCATACTTAACCTCTAAAGTTCCCAAATAATAAACAATTTCTTTACAAGTGGTTAAATGATCTTCTAGAGACCCACCTTCCGTCAAACGGTGTGAATATAGTTGTTGGTCAAACATTTTGTCATACACAATTGCTTTAATTTCAACCATAACACAACAGTTGTATTCTCCTTCAACACATCCGACGAAGTTTGATTTGATAAATGAAGATGAATTTGAGAGAGGGATTTCCGATCCTTACGTGGTTTTTCTTCAAGTGACCATGACGAAGGCGTCTTCTCAAACCCTAATAACGCATCATCCAAATCTATCTATGCAAGAACCGCTTGCATCTTGACCTGCCATAGTGAAAATCTAGTGTTGCAATTCAAGACAAAATATCATATTTCATGGTTACCATTGTAGAGAAAACAAAACCAAACCTTTGGCTCTAATACTAGTTTGTTATAAACAAATATGACAAACAATGGTAAAAAATGTAAAGTAAAACACACACAAAATTTACGTAGAAACCTTTGATGGGAAAAACTACGGGCAGAGGAGAAGAATCTACTATGGTTGAAAAAGGAGTACAAAAGGATGTGTATACAAATGATCCAATTGATATGAATTCACATAACCCTAGAAAAACAACACACACATAAAGACATGTATGTGTAAGCTGGCTCAAAGACTGGCAGTTGAAAAGGGCCATGAATTTAGTTCAACGCCGACGACTTTTCAAAAAAGGTCGGTGGTATATGACATGTAGGTTGGTGGCTTTAAGTCAGAATAGACAATCCACAGATTCAGAAATTTAAACGCTGGCTTCAAGGCCGATAGTGTATTCATAAAGGCCGACAGTGTAGGCTCCAAAGTTGGCAGTTTTGATTGGATTCGGGTCCCACATCCAACATCCTTAATAGATTTGTTGTAGGGGATATAAAGAAAGAAAACCTAACAAAAACATTTATCTTTTGATATTCCTGACGACGACAAGATTAGGTTTTGATGTTGCTTGGAAATCAATAGTATTTTTTGGGAAGTTTAGAACAAGAACAAATTTTCAACTAATTTCCTTTTATCCACTCAAGGGTTTATCAAAGTTTTAATTCTCTACGTTTCTGAGATTTAACTTGTGATTTCTTCTTTCAATATTTGAGAGTATTTGCCTTTTCTTTTGTGCATAAGAATCATGAAAATTTCGTTAATTGAATAACTGGTAGCGTTTTTTCGATTGATGAGATGACCTACAACTATTTAGAATATTAAAATCCATAATTGTTTGATTATTTAAATATATGTGTCAACTAACTTGCTTAGGGAAAAAAATCGCAGTTTAATTTTAATAAACCTGCTTGTGTGTTTATTTGATTAGGATTGAGAGTTTTCCCTAATTCATAACTCTATTGATACACTAAAAACATCAATTGTATGTAAGGTTGATGATAAGGAGAATAATTAATCTCCATGCCATAATTGGAATTAGGTAAATTACATAAAAAATATCAACATTTTGGGGTAAAAAGAGGTATCAACATTTGATAAAATTAGTCAAATAAGATATTAATAATTGACTGTTGATGGAAAATTAAAGGGATTTAATTAAAAACCAATTCAAACGTTAATACCTTAAATAAACATTGTAAAACATTGATACCTCATTTAATATGCTTTGTCAAATATTGATACATCTTTTTAACTACTCAAAATGCTGATACCTTAAATAAAATTACCTGAAATATTAATATATTTTGCTATTTACCCAATTAAAATTAGGTTTAGGCCGTACAAAAACCCATAAGCAATTCATTCTAGAATGATGACTGTTTCTTTGCGTTGACGATAAATTGACCAAGTTAGAATTAAGATTAAACCTTTGGAATGTGCTTCCTATGAAATTGGTTGTTTTTGTTCCTTTTTTTTTTTGGTCTTCAAAAGGCCATAAAACCAGAAACAACTACATGTGCTTTCTATGAAATTGGTTGTTTTTGTTCTAATATCCTTCATTCTGCGACCTTTAAATTTTAATCCTTTTCCTTATATCTTGCTTTGATTAATTTAAATTGAAGTCACAAAACACCCCCAATTTTCGTTTATCATTTCAATTACAAAAATAGTGAAGATAACCCTTAGGTTTATTGTTTTTGTTAGATTCAACAACCATAAAAAAAAGCTAAATTTATAAATTACCGTATGTTCATGGGGTCACTTGACATTTTCTTTTGTGGATGTATCCCGGTGCTTATGCAAAATTATGCAAAAGGTAGATAATTTTTGGCTATAATCAAGCTAAATTAGATTATTATGACATATTTTGTAATGTCTGCAATAAATTTATGATATTAGTTAAATATGTAATGAATTTGACATATAGATCAAATTCAATGTTTTGAATGCCACTATGTAATTTTTAGGCATTTGAATTACTAGATCATTGTACATGAATATATTAAAGGGTAAATTATGTAAAAAAATATCAACATTTAATGGTAAGTTCATTTAAGATATCATTGTTTCTAGTGGTTTAAAAGAGGTTTCAATATTAGGATGGATTTATTTAAGGTATCAACGTTTCTAAAGCAAGACAAATAAGGCATCGGTAATTAACTGTTGAGGAAAATTTGGGAATATTAATTGACAATTAATTTAAACGTTGATACATTAAATAAATTTAGTGAAATGTTAATACCTTGTTTCATTCACTTTGCAAAATGTTGATTCCTTTTTTTTTTTTTAACTACTCAAAAGAACATTGATACTTTCTAGTATAATTTACCCAATGTATTAAATTGAACAACGAAGCCAATCTAGGGGCATTTTTGTAGTTATGACATTGAGAGTCAAATTCTTACTCTTAAATATTTATATAGTTTGCTTCATAATGATTATAACTATTTATAAAACACTAATTAATAAGAAATGGGAAGGTTACTTATTTGAAGTTGATAGATTAAATGATTAATAAGTTATATAAGATAATAATGTATAAGTTACAAACACAAAAAACTGATGCACTAACCTACATCTTGGACCTTGATATGCGAGAGAGGCTAGAGGCTTGGATATTATGGCTTGTTTGGATCGCCGTTTTGGTGTAATTTTAGCATCATTTCCAAACTAAGCAGATGTTGAATCAATACAGATATGATATTGATGAAAAATCAACAGTTTTACTCATAGACTGACCAAACCAAACCGATATCTTTGATACAGATTCAATACAAATAAAATTCCAACAATCCAAGCAAATAATTGTTGCTGATTGGGTGATTGTTTGATCATTGCATATGAAACGGTAAAGCGGGCTAATATTACTCGTATAGATAGCAATGTATGATCAATTTATAAGTTAAGCTGTCAGTTTTTCATTGGTATCTATTTTACGACAAATATCTATTTGAAAACGATAAAAATTATGATGTCAAAATGACAAGAATGTGATGAAACAAAGCATTCAAGCATAAAAAATTAGTGATGTACAAGTCATGAGGAAATGGTAAGCATTAGAAATATCTGTGGAGTGGAACTATAATAGGCATATCTTTGTGATGTAGATGCTTAAGTATACCTTTGTGGTGGAAAAATTAGATTTACTTGTACAATGAAAATGCATAAGCACACAAGTGTGGTGGTAGCGTAGCCTAATGTCTTACTGAATAAACAAGTTTAGGAAGCCGATTAAGTTAATCGTTTCAAAAGCGAATTGCTTCCTTGATGGTTTCTACGCTGATATGAATGTTGATATTGTTCTTATGCAAATTGCTTCTAGTTGTTTATTTGCATATTTTCTTTTGTTCGCTTAGTACTCATTTAGCTCAATAATGAATTGAGAAATAGTTATTTAACCTTGGTATTGTTAGGATGTGGAAACTAATTTTCAGCTTAGGGATGCAGGTTATAATTTAAGAACATTTCCACCAACTCTTGTAGGCACAATAGCAGACTCAACTCCTATGCTAGTTTGTTGCATAACATTATAATTTTTTATTAACTATATGTTGGTGGAGGTAAAATATAGACTATATACATAAGTGATGACTTTAACTTACTTTATTTGAATAAAGGGGATTTGTGCTTGGTTTATTGTTTTAATTGTTGAAATCCTCATAAAATGGGCATTCATTGTTTAAGTTTGTTGTTTTTAGTTCGATTGAGCTTAAAAAGAATCATCGTAGATGGTTTGATCAAGAATTGAAACTAAAACAACAAAATAAGGAATCCCAAGCTTAACTGACTTGCAGTTGCATCTTGTGATCACTGACGAACTATCCAAATTGCATTCACGATTGAAAGGGGGAGAAAGCTTGAAATTGAGGAAATAGACTCAACCGCAGTTTGAATAGCGCTCGTGGTTGACACGGTGCCATGATGAAATGCAAGTGAGATTCAATTGTGGTTAGAACATGCCCATGTTTGCACTCATGTATGGACCCTTGATGCACGCATGAGATTCTATTTTAGAGTTTTACATAGTTTTACCATGTTAGTATTGTAATAATTATTTATTGCTAGCTTGTTATGAATAGAAAGACATGTATAGTAGTAGAGTGGAGGGAGTAGGGTGACACATTGTGAACATTCCATACACACTTTCAGTACCATAACTAACTTAGAGAGAGAATTAAGTCCAAGAAACTTCTGCTCTACTAGGGTTCGACAATTATAGATCAATTTAAGAGCTAATTTGGGTTCAATTGCAAGGAATCATGTGCTCATAGGTGTTTTCTATCATAATTTCTTATTATTTCTCTAAATTTGTGCTTGGTTGATTAATCTATGGAGAAATAATTGAATTCTGCTTAAATTTCATGGATCCGAAACTTGATTCTTGTAATTTTAATCATGCATCTATTAAAATATTGTTGGACACTTGTATTTAATAGTTTGAGCTACTTTTTCTTCAATTTATGTGTGTACACTATATGAATTTATGTCAGATTTCAACTGAATAGATTAAAACATCATTCTTTTGAGTAGATCAAAGCTATTAATGAGAATTGCTTGTAACATCTAGAGATAAAAGTGATGAAGTCCTTTTGTCACTTGATTGATTTTTTATGAAACATGATTGTCAATAAAAGGATTATTACTCTTAATGCAAATCTAAGTTGCTAATGGCTAGAAAAAATTACAGCTGTTTGACTTAGGTTAGATGTTAATGATACTCAAGAAAGGCATTAATATATTATTGTGAATTCGATAATACAGGAAGTTTAGCAAGATCTAATTGAGATTGTTTTAAGAAATCACGTGATAAGGATTTGGTGAAGCAATATCAAAGCCATTATTAGCAATATGAGCCTATCTTCTTGTGAGTTGATCTAAAGCATGTGCATAGGTAGTTAAATATTGTATATAAGTAGCTAGTTTGTTGATACTATGCATATAATGCATCTATAAATTTTTAGGCTAAATAATAGACAAAAGTGAGTACGATAGGTACTAACGATCCCTTATAATATGACCTAATTGTTTCTATGCTACTTCAGTAAGGTGTGCTTGCCTTAAATGTTGTGACCAAAGTTGATTGGAACTCTTTGCATGTTATAAATTTTTAAAGCTTTGATCCAATAATCACTCAAACTAAGTTTTATGGCACTGTTATTAAGGATCGACGAATCGCCATTGAATTCATTTTCGAATTTCAATATAGAACTACCCGAAAGCTTAAGTCTATTCATCTAGTTACTAAGTCTATTTTATTGTATCATATTTGACTGTTTTGTTTTTGTAAAATAGTTGTATAGTACTAATTCTTTGTTTTTGTGGATAATTGTTTGTTTTTATCATTTTAAAGTTGGGTTTGTAAATATTTGTTAAAAATCATGTATTTTTCTTTTATTTCTAAGATGATCTAAGTTTATTTTAAATGATGATGATGGTTTGAATTTCAATGAAGTGAGTTGATGCTAGATTTAATTGAAAATTCTCTTAAATATTGAATTTTAGTGTAAATTGCGCTCGTGGTTCACCATATGATTCAATTTGTGCTTAAATGATGTTTTGTAGAGCTTGAACCCATTGATAAAATTGACCATGATTTACACCACAGTTTGGAATCGCAATTAAACCCATGCTCGCGATTCAAAATCCTTGATAATGCTTGAAATCTTAGTGTCACTCAGATTTAATCATGGTTTCACTCGCGGTTGTGAATGAGTTAAGCTTATATTTTAATTGCAGCGTGCATATTTAATCGATGCCTCATTCCTACCTGCGATCGAATTATTTGAAGTTACAAGGTTGTATGCAGGTTCAATTAAGTTATTAATTGCAGTTATAGTTAATTTAATTCTTTTGTGAAAGGGCAATCGTGGCTACCATCGCGCCTATGATTTGTGTTGTGAATGGGTTAATATATAAGGCGATACATTATTCCCTCTCATTCACTCGATGTTTGAAAACAAAATAAGCACATTCTTATACTCATTCTTACCTTGCAACCATTGTCACGCCCCGAAGGTACTCTAGTAGTAGTAAACAAGTCACACTTGGATACTATCACTATATTACCTTCAGAGAATGATAGGTTTTCAAAACAACTGGATCTTTTAGTTGCTTGATAAGTGAAAGAAATAAATCAATGAATAAACATTACAGAATTATTACACATCAAATAGTCATTCTGAAGTACACAACTAGATAATCTATTCTAATAGTACATAACCATTAAACTATAATATAATCGTAGACTTCCAGCTCCTAAGCTCTTACCGGAGCCATACTCCTGGAAGTGACTAACCAGGGTCGTAAAGTAAACCTGAAAAGACTGTTGGAGTATGAGCGAAACAACAGCTCAGTGAATAACTAGACATATCATACATCACTCAAGTTATTAGCAATTCATATGCAATGTTAGCACTCAATCATATGCATAGATACAAGCTTGGATGATCTAGAATCCAAACAGGAAAAAGATTTACGCCCTCTTTTTAAGGGTTGAAGAACCATTACTCCATGACCCACCTACTCAGGAGAGACTAAGTACACAGGAGAATCAACGATTTCTCGTTTTAGGGTTATCACTTTGAATATAATCAATTAAACTGACCATCTCCTGCACTCACCTTAGAAACTCCCTAAGTATTAATCATTTCAAAGCGATACTACGGGCGGCGTTCTACGGTGCCACTTAGTTCCCGTAGAACCGACGGAACAAAGAATTCCTTGGAAGAACTAACACATTAGAACAACTAAGCATAAACAGAGAACCGAAATATTAATACGTAGCAGACTGTCACCCCAATATATATGCAATAATGCAATTCGTGCAATGCATGATCAAATTATTTTGTTAAGCCAAAAATTCTTAATCAATTTCACGGTGACCATATATTACACACAATCATCATTATACTACTTCACCACATCAAATCATTGCATTATCGCTTTTGTAAGGATATCTTAACAATCATACCACAACATACTTTCAACAAAACAATCGTTTAGTTATCTTTGAATTACATATTCAGCTACTTACAAGCACAAACAGTATAATATGATTGAATTACTTACCTGCTCATATTGACTCAGTCGTAATAATCTGCTGGTAGATCCTATAGTGTATCAAAATCACCTATTAAGATGAATAAAGTATTTATCAATATATTATATGATTAAATTCCTATACGTGACTAGTGTCTTAGACTTGATATTTATCAAGTTTTAGTAGTGACTATTACTAATTTTATGTTAATTTATACTGATCTCAATATAGAAAATTATAGTTATTTATTATTACTTAGTGTTGTCGTGTTTCTCCTAATTTATCTCGTATAATTATTTTGTTATTTTTAGAAGTCACATTACTTAAGAATTTAGCTTATTTCAATTTTCATTCTTCTCTATTTTATCTATTTAGAACATATATTTGATTATTTACTAACTTTTATTAACACTAAATATTTTTCCTTAACTCTAGGGTTTTAAGAATTATTAGATACTAAACAAAGTATTTTAAACATTTGTATTTACTTATCTATTTAATAAATTTCTATATTATTATATAGGTATATAATATATACTAAATAGGCTTATTGCATATATATATATATATATATATATATATTTATTTGTTTCAAAATTTAGCTTTCGTTGAAGAAATTTAAGTGTGCGCCAGCTCAAAGCCGCCGGCTTTCAAACCCAGGTGCCGATGTAGATTTGGTTTCGAAAATTATTTCATAGGAGTTGCACCGGCTTTGAAAGCTGTCGGCTTTTAACGTACGCCGGCCCTACGCCGTCGTGTATATCTCCAGATAGCCGGCTTGCACTCATCTTTACGTGAAAATAAACTTTACGTAGCTTCTGTTCAGTGTAAGCCATCTCTATGCCGCCGGCCTATCCATATAAGCCACCGGTGTTAAGCGATTACACTGCCGGCTTTGAGGCAGTGTTGGTACTGTTCATCATCTTCTTCACCGATCCGATTCATATTCTTTAAATTTTCCACGTTAAAAACATGCTTAAACTATTTGTAAGTGTTTATATATCTTATACATAGTCGAACAACAACTCTTAACACTTCTACATACATATAATCTTAGATCTCGATCTTAAGGAAGTAAAACTAGGGTTTTGGATTTTTACCTCGTTTGAGTTGATTCGATGAAATTCGAAGCTTGTATTTGTGTTTATTACGTTCCTATGATTAACATAAGTCAGTTCTAATGTTTAGATTTGAAAGAATCATTTGAACTTCATCAACTTACCTTTGAACTCGTATCCAAGGGTTTTTGGTATTGTTTTTCCTTTGATCCGAACTTGGATGTTTTGATCTGTTTGTTTTCTATTTTGGTTTGTTTTGGTTGTTATTTGGAAGTGGGTTCGCTCTGGAAAGTTTGAGAGATAATGAAGTTTGTTTGTTTCTTCATTATTAGCTTTAAACTAATATATATAGAAGAAGAAGTGGAGGACTTCGGCTGCGTTTTTCCTCCGTATTTTCCTCCGAATTTGATCTTCCTTTGGCTGTTGTTTTCATCCTAATTAATGCTAGAGTGAGTTGGCAATTGATGATTGGTGTGGAGGTTGCTTTTGTTGAAAATTTTGGTGAATTATTGCTCAAATCCAGCTCTCTCTTCCTCACGTATCTTTCCACCGAATTGCAGCCGAAGTTTTATATATATATTAGTTAATTATTTTAATTTAATTTTAGGATAATTTAACAAGTTATACGGGGACAAATTAACTATTATTTGGGAGTTTTTGTACAAAAATATGTTTATAGGGTTATACAAAACACTTAGATTATCGAATAATATATTTTAGTTATATATATACGTAGTTAATTAATTGTATAATTTTATCTCCCGCGATTAGGGTTTTCTGAACTCATTAGGTCAATTTTTGTTTCAGGCTTCAATAGCTTAAGAAAATTCGAATTAGAACAAAAGCGTGATTCGATTATTTATTTGGAGTTCAGATTTTGAGTTATACAACAGTTTATGTTTTCGTTATGTATTTATAATCCTAACGGTTCATTTTTAGGTTATCGTTTTTTGTCTATAAACGTAGTTATTTATTTACTTAATACCGTATTTGATATAGAGGCTAAACTATATATATATATATATATATATATATATCTCTAGTTTTGATACCCATCACCGAATTCAAAGGCAATCATTTAATTTCTATATTCGTATTTTTTTATTTAAACCTATTTGTAAAACATGTTTCGAGTTTAAATTTTAGATTTTCTTTTAATCATATCTTGAATTATGCATTCAAGATATGAAATCTCGTTTTTGGTATCAATTAGGGTCAAAGAAATTCTTTATTCACTTTCTAAATCCTTTAACTGACTAAATTCCAGGTATTTATCTATTCTTAGACTTTAATTAGAATCTAAATCTATTAACTAGTTCATACATTCTACTTTGGAGTCATGTACTATTGTAGAAAATTTTCGGGGTTTACAACCATACCCACTTCCAACCTCTTTATACTTAATTTTTCCATCAATCTTGCATTCAAATCGATTGAGGTAAGCTTCTGAACTATCTTTATTCAAGAATTTTACTGGAATTTCATGCTTGTGATGCTTAAAGTTTATTGGTTTTAGGGTTTTGATGAATATTGATTGAGAGATACTGTGATCATGTTGTTGCTGTGATTTGTACTTTTTAGTTGAAGTGATCATGAATCATGACAATGCTGGTCGATAGAAACCCTAAATTATTGATTAGCATACTTAGTTGATTTTCGAGCATGAATTGTTCAAGTGAGCTTGTTATTCAAATTTGACAATTAAAGATGAATTTAAAGCTTTATGAAAATTGATTGTTTTGATTGATTAAGTTCAAATGATCATGAAGTGAATGAATTGAAGTTAATTTCAACAGTGATCTAAACAATGTAGTTGACTAAGTAAGAAGGTTGTTTGAAGTTCGAGTTAGAGTCAAATGCTGATATGGGGCTGTCTTATCGAGCTTGTTTATTGAACTTAGATTCGTTAATTAATTAAATTGTGCTTGTTTTATAGATATGACCCCTAAAAGACCTCAAATAACCCAACCTGATAACGTTTTAAAAAGGTCAGAACTAATTCTAGGCCTACCACTTCTTCACCATCACAAATACAAATAAATGTTTCCCTATAACCTCATGCGGGATTAAAGGATAGTAAAAAAGAGAGGTCTAAATTATTTTTGGAGAAAAAAGAGATTGTGTCAAATGCGATATTGGAGTAGGATATAGTGAAGTGTTATGGGTTAGGACATGCATTTAAGAGACATTTGTTGGATATGGCATGGGAAAGAGTGTTGACTATAGATGAAGAGATTTATAAGGAGGTTACTCTCTTAGCTAGCTTCAAATTAGGGCACTCTGTTGTATACATTGAAGATAAAATTACTTTCTTTGCATTTGGATAATATAGGAGTATGCCCATGATGAATTTTATTGCTGCATTAGGATTATATGAAGATGAGAGTGTGATTTTCATTGATGAATTCAAGGAGTTGCTAGTGAAGATACTGGATGAAGGAAAAAATTTTGTAAAAGAGATATTGTCCGAAGATGCTTTCTCCTCCTCTAACACCAATGGATCTACCTTTAAGCCGTTGAGTTTTAGAGTGCTTCATTATTTGCTAGTGAGATCTATCTACTTAAGACTTGAGGGAGCAAACATGTTGTTCCAAACAGATTTGGTTCCCCTATATGGCATGGTAAAGAATTATCATATAAATGTAGGCTTGCGTGTAGTTTGGGGTATTAGGCATCAAACTTCTAAGCAAGGCAAAGGTGTGTTTGTTGGAGGCTTTATTTTAAGGGTCCTTAAAAATCTTGAATTTTGGCTTGCAATAAACAAACCCACTAATAACATCAGGAGAGTAAGAAAGATTGATCATGAAGCATTCAATAGGTGGGGCTATAAAATTCCAAGAACCTAACATTGATGTTAAAGCTTTAGGGGTTGAAATAGATGTTAGAAGCCCACCACCTCAATATTCTGTTGCAAATTTTAATAAGTTAAAAAAAAAAAGTAAAGGAGATGAAACTGAGCTTGTTGAATTTAAGGAGGCAATCAATAAGAAGTTAGATGACTCCTTTGCTAAAGTTGAAGCCATGGTGAAGGAGTTATGGACCATGTTGTCCAAGAATCTAAATGTTGCCAATACTCTTGAATGTTTTAGAAACATGTCATCAACTTCAGCCCTTGGTGCCCATTTAAGTCCCTTATCTCCTATGCACTCTCTTACTCAACCTCCTAAAAACACATCCCCTATATTCCCCTAAAACACTACCCATCTTATCCTTAATTCACCAATCAAATTACTTAGACCTACATCTCTTATACCACCTCAATCACCTGTCTAAGTACATACCCCTTAATCTCCTCCTAAACCACAACCGATTATATTATTACAAAAACAACTAGTTGAGTCCCACCATGATGTGAGAAGACCTGTTTCTTTATCTTAAGCACCATAATCCATGCAATTCCAACAAATAGAATGAAGACCTTGTCGAGCCTGGATTTTTCGTTTCTGGTTTAATTTTTTTTAATCTGATCCGCATTAAACCCCAACTCATTTAATACAAACCCTCGACTAAGAATTAAAAGAAATTTAATTTTTGAAAATATTTGGAGTCGCCACTCGATTGGAATTGGGAAAAATTATAAGTTAAGATTAATGAATTGGTTAATCCTAACTTAACTACTAGTCTGCAAAAAAAAAAAAAATGCTTTAAAACCAAACTTTATAAACAAAAAATTCTTGGATTCGAAAGCTACCTTATTCAAACTACTTGGTTACCACTTGAAATTCGTATATTAAAATTTTATCCTTTTAATGCTAAAAAATGAATCAAATATCATCATTTCCTAACTTTACAAATTTATACATAAATTGATGACAATATCATTTAATATTTACAACTAACTAATTAAATCAAAATTTACAATAAAATGAAACAAAAAATAATTTATTAGATTTTATGTGGCTCCGAAAATGCCTACGTACTCACTAATCGGGATTAGATAAAATATAGTTCCTTTTATAAAATATTAATAGGTTGGTACTTTTTAAACTTCTGGAACTCTTTCATTTTAAGTCCATTATGCTTTATTATGTTAAAAAAAAGTAGGAAATTTTAAGTGATAACAATCTTACGAAACTACCAATTTAATTTTTTTTATTTAAAAAAAATAGGAAACTTTTCTAGGTGTCAAAACAAATTGTACATATTATCGTATCAAAAGCATAAATTGTTACTATTATTCTCCTTCATTCGACAAATTACTTTTCAGTAAAACCTAGAACATTATTACGTTTACCTTTTCCTACTTTCTATGTATCATGCCAAATGGCAAGCATTCACATACACATTCACTGTCTTTTCTTTACTATTATCTTTTTACCCTTTTTTTTTTTATTCTATTCTTCTTACGCAACTTGTACTATTAACTTTATTCATCAATTATCTTTTTTTTTTTTTTCAATTACAATTTTATCACACGCATACATTTTTATATAAAACTTATTATAACATACACTTCCTTATTATTTGTTTTTTAACCCTTTTTTTTTTTCATTTTTAACTTAATTTTAATAAAATAAAAAGGGAACAAGAACTATCTTACCTGGTAGCGTCAAAACTGGAGCGCATGGGAGCTGGACTTCGGTCGTCTGGGTCACGTCGGATTTGATGAAGGTGTGCAACATTAGCATGCGGCGAAGATGATGTGATTAGCCTCCATAATTACCCATTGTCAATGGGACTATCTCCCCAAAACAGCAGCTTTCTTTGTCCGATATATGTTAGAACGTTAAGGACAAGAATCATATTAGTCAAATGTCTTCCACCTCTTGGCTTTCTCGCAGACATCTCTGATTGTGATGCATCTTTATGATCACCTTTGCTTGAACCTAAAGAAGGGAGATCGTGAAGGAGAGAGTGGAAGTGGTGGCCGAGGCGTAGGGAAGCAAAGGTGGTGACGAGATGATCCGCCGTTGACGATGTCAAAATCGAGTGTTTTTTATGAAAGTAACGGTGGTGATGATGGGGAGGTATCAGATTTGCTGATGATCCCAACACGGTGAACTACAAACTTCATGACAGGACAAGGAAAAGGCAAGGACCGAAGTGAACTGGATAAGGCATTCCGATTAAATTGCCTATGGACGACTCAAAATAAGGATTCCATTTTATCGTGATAGGCTTCCATGAAAAAATATTTGCTGTGTTTGTTTTTTTTTGCCCTCTGTGATTTTCTCTTTTTTGTTTTTTTTTTTTGTTACGTGCCGGGCATTTATAGATGCTCAACTCGTCACTTACCGGTCATCTACCACTCACCTATCCGCTCGCTGACACGTGCGCTTACCTTATTTGACCAATGGGAGCATGTGAGAAAAAATAAGGAGAAAAAGAACAATTTGCATCATCACATAATCGAACCTAGGTCTCCCTTACCTTATGCATATCAATAACATATCCATACGGGCTATTGGCTCATGCCTTGTTCTAATTTGCATAAAAATTATATTTAAGGTTTCTAAAACGAGGTCAATTAAATATGCCCATTTACATGGGATATTTAACTGGGTCCAAAATAAATCTATACTTAAAATTAGTATTATATCAAGCTCAAAAATATTTAAAAAAATTTATTATTATTTTTTCTTTTTTTATATATACATTTGTAATGATTTCTTTTTCTTTTTTTTTGTTGGTTTCCTTTCCTTTTTTGTAATTTGCAAGCTTGATATAATATTAATTTTTACTATAAAATTGAAGCCTTATATAGGCAAAAATGAGGTGTCTACAAACCTGTTTCTTCTATTCAACTACACCTGAGAAGATTCACAAGAAGAATAATCCCTATGAGAAGAGAACTTATGATTCATGATGAGGATGATGATAATGGTGATAATTCTTCAATTATTGTTGGTAGTTGCTTGGTGTTCTTTTCAATTGAGTTCATACTGATCACTGACCGAGTTTTTTAAATTTATAAATATTTTCTAAATTGTTTTCAATAACTACGGTCTCACAGGACAAGCGCACCCATCAAATGTAGCATAGATAGTGATTCAGGTCGGTTCCAAAGGAATGGTTGACAGCTAGTGTACTCCCAACCTCACCCATTGTGTAAACCCCCAAAGTTTTGGGATCGGTTTAGCTTAAACCCTAATTGGAAAGTCAACCGGAAACCCTAAAGTCAACAAAATCCTAGTTAGAAAAATGGTTAAAGTATGGCAATCCCATACAAGCAACCCTGAGAAAGTAAGTAAGAGTTTAGTATGTAAAATAGTTCGTAGTTACAAAAGGAAGCTTAAAAAGATCATATTAGTAAAACTGCAAATCGTTTTGAACCCGAACGGATACAGTTCTTGAAAAACATGTCCCGGGGCTCAGAATAGTAAAAATATTTCGGATATAACGTTACACTAGTAAAAATGTAAGGTTTTCAAAAATATCAGTTTTATAATTTTTCGGTAAGTAAAAATAACAGATATTGCAATTATACACGTATTTTCTTACTACTGGTACTTTATTAGTCATATCTATTTTATATTACACTATTCGCTATTATTCTATACTATTCGTTTATCTCTATTTTTTCTAACACCTACTCTTATAACACCATAACCTATTACCTTTACTTTTTACCTTCCCATAACTTATCTACCTTACTTATTACTTTATTTAATCAACAAAAACATAAAATAAAATATCTCTCTCCCCTCTCACAAGTAATGGCTGGTGCCCCCCCTTCTCTCTCTCCTTATTTTTGTTTCAATTTTCTTTTATTTAAATCACACAAAAATTCACTACTTATTTCCTATAAAAACCTCTCTCTTCTTTCACTTCTTTCACACAATTACTACCCACAAATTTCTCTACCAAATCTCTCTCAAATTTTCCTCTCAACACTCTCTCCAAATACTCTCTCAAAACTCTTTTAAAATAATCTCAAACCACCTTCTACATACACAAAACCCATTACCACGTAATACTGCAAAAACCCTCTTTAGGTAAATTTTCTTTACATATTCTTTTTCTTATGTCATGTAACTTTACATGACTATGGTGTGAGTTTCCAAAAACTAAATGTTATGGAAGCTACACTATGTTCATATATTGTTCTTGTTCATGAATATCTATTTATGTTTATGTTATTATTTTATATTGTTCATATTATTATTGTTATTATATCTACATATATATCCTTTAGAGCATATAAGCTCACTTGCAATTTATTTATTTTAATGCAAAGTAATTTATTTATTTCTTGTTGTTTAAGACTAGTCACCAGTCTTAGGCTTGTCCTCATCAAGTCAAAACAATTTTTCTTTCTTTTATTTTATTTCTTTCTTTTGGGACTAGTCTATTTCTTAGTCCTGGGAGTCTTGAAGAAACTAAGACTCCCAATACTAGACTTTATTTATTGTTTATGTTTTTTTTGCTTGTTATTATTTATCATAATCATGCCCATTAAGATTGTTGTCCAAATTTTTACAACTTCAATAATACTTGACAAAAAGAATATTTTATCACCTAAGAATAGTTTTATATAAATTCTATGGTTTAACAAAAGTAAAGTTATTCTTTTCTAAGTGTTGAGAAGAACTCACTACACTTTTAAAAATTTTCTTTTGCTTTGAAAAAGCTTTTTGAATTATTTTTACTTTGTTTTCTTAAAAGAAGATGGCTTGGGTACTAAAATATTTTCATAAAAAGGAAACCCTTTAAAACGAAAATAAGATTTTCAAAACCAAGATTTTTCAAATAAATAGTCAAAGAAAACAAATGAGAAAAGTAGCACTAATGTTGAGAATTTAGAAAAGAAGAAATTCATTTTTATCAAAAAGTCATTTAGAAAAATAGTTAGACAAACATAACGTGATTCTTTGAAAACAAAAGGAATCAAAATATTCATTTTAGAGGATTTTAAAATGGATTTCTTGTAATCTATAATTTTTCAAACTCTTAATTAATATTGATTTACCCAAAAAACATGGTTGGACAACAAACACTTGAGCATGGATAAAATATGAGCTAAGAATCTATGAAAATGAATATATCAACTATATAGATAACTAAGTATTTATCAAACAAATTTTGAATGATTTAATGTTTGAAACAAATTGCTTTTGGGTTAGGAAAAATTCGTAGTGAATATGATCACTACTGTTTCTGAGCTTAAATGATCTATGTTGATAAAAATAGTTTCAAAAATGGATAGATCTTTTTGAGTAGGTAGAAATCGGTATATTATATGTGCGATTCCGAGTTAAAATGACCAAGTTATGACCATTTTAAATTGGAATTCTCTCTTATACGAACTTTGACGTTCTTATGATGTTGTTTTGTCAAAAATTCAAGAAAGTCATCAAGAAATACTCATTTTAGGTATTTTCCTTGACTAGGTGATTCCAAGGAAGGATACCCATGCCCTGAGGATTATTTCGACTAAGAAGAGTGTGTAAACGACTCATCCGTTTAGAGAAGTGTCGACATGGCATCGTGAATTTATTTCTTTAAATTGCTTTACTTGATTGTGTTTGTAGTTTAGTCACACTAGAATTAAGAAAAGACAAATTGATATTTATATGAAAAAAATTTTGTTGAAAGGACCCTAAGAATATCGAGGCTGGAATTGATTAAATATTTGTTTTAGTATAGCACTTGATTTGTATGAAATTCTATGATCACCTTAAATTTAATAATAATGATGCTATGATATCATAAATAAATTGATTCATGCATATCACGAAGTGAGTCACATTGCATTGGGTTATCATCATTGGGTGAGAATGATGGTAGCTCAGGTCGAAAGCAACACTTGGCGATTATGATTGAAAGCGATTGCTTGGGGACATGGAATTAAATGATTGGCGGAAGTCTAGAAGCATGGCTCATTTCAAGTAGACTTAATATGCTTGGCGATATTGATCGAAAGTATAATTTTTAACTAAAACTATTTGTTTTGAGGTTACGTATCACTAAACCCCGAATAGAGGGCGTAAATCCATTCAACGTAGAGTTTTCGGAAAACTATATGCCTTATTTGCTCACGTGTATGTTGCATTTCATTTGTCTGCTTAGATAACTTGTTTGAATTTCATTACACAGGAAGTTATTTATGGAAATAGTTCTCACTAAGCCTATTAGCTTATGCCCCTATAGATATCTTTTGTAGTTTACCTATTTGGGATTGAGGCCACGTGGACCCCATAGCCAGGTATTTTCCTTTTTGGTTAAGGAATTTCTAGATAAAATTTAGTGTTGGATAAGATATAAACTTTATAGAAATATTCTTTTAATAGATTATGGTTATTTATGGCTGGGGAATGCCCCTAAGATTTGTAAGACTATTGTTATGAATAAATGAATATTATGAATTTTCTTTTCTTAATTTGTTATTATATCTTCTTAAGCTTCATAATTCCATGTATGGTCCTCTAAATTTGTGAAGGCACGCCTTAACTTAATATTGAAGCTTCTGGGAATGACTAAGGTTATCATACTTAAACTTTAATATTGAGTGTGGTGGACGGTTACGTTTAGGATACCCCTTGGGGCGTGACACATTGTCTAGCCAAAGAAAGGTTTAGAAAATCATAATGAAAAAAAAAAAAAAAACTATCCTAAGTTAGGAATATTCACAAATGTTTAATGGGAAAAATAAGAAATAAGCTTGTAACTTCTATGAAATAGCAGCTCAGGGTTACTTCACTAATTCCTTATCAGAATGATTTCTTAAAAACAATGAACTTCTCAAAAGGTGTTTGAATTGTGTGTTTATACCGCCGGATTCTCTAATTTAAACTAAAGCTTCTTAAAGTCAGTAGCTCTAGATATAGCCGAAACCAGTAATATGAAATTCCAATTAGACTCGCATAAAGAATGTGAATCCATTGTTTCTAAACAAAAAACAACTCAATGAATTTTTAAAAACAAGTGATAGAAAGTCTTCACCTGTTCCTCGATAAGGGGTAGTTAGGATTGACTCCATTAGCAACCATAGATCTATTCAATTGAATGATCTTTCGATATATCCAATTGAAATTAATCATGGATCTAAAAGAATACACCACTCCTTTAAAAATCACAAGTTTAAGTTCCGGTCACTAATTACAGACACCCAATCAAATTAACTTGAAAGCACACTTGACATTAACTGAATTAGGAATTAGATTTGTAATCCCTAAGCTGTAGGAGTTTATTTCTCCATGAATTTATCAAAATAAGCACAAATCAAAAGAAATAAATCAGATTTGAAAGATTAATCAATTAATTGCTCATAAATTCATAGAAATTACAAACATCGGGTTAAATTGGTTTTACCCAGAAAACAAGAGAAATTCTTAAGTAAGAAGAAAAGGAAATTCTTTCACCCAAGAATCCTTCAGAAAACTATTATACGTTAATATGTTGATTTACACTGTTGCTACATACTTTACAATGCATGCTTGCTCGTTTATTTATAGGCTACTAGACATAGAAAGCATGACCTACTTCATGGACGCATGGCAAATTCTTTTTAATAGAATTTGTGATAACATTTCACGCGCGCATATGAAATGCGAAAACACTTATCGAGGGTCGCGTGTGATTGTTGGTCGAGGCTTGTATAAAGCAAAATCATGCTCGACTTCAGGAATTGCTAAAGGAAACAGTGTGTTTTTGTCCATTGCTTTATTGAGGGTAAAATTGAGAAAGTTGAGGCTTGTATTGCTGAGGCTCGAGGCAACTCTAATGAAGAATTGGTCTGTAAAAGCACTTGTCGATTATTGATATTTGAAGCTCGACTTTAAGGCTCGATAATGTATTTTCTTTAGAATGATGCTCGATCACTTCGAATAAAGTTGAGGGTCATGTTGAGGGCTTGCAGTTAAGGCTCGATAGATCAATTTTTGTTGTTTTCTTCCTTTATTTAGCCTCGGCTATGACTTTACGGGGCTCGACTTCTGCAATCTTGACTTTACTTGTTGTTTTTGCTCCAAATTTGATTTAAAACACTTTGATTATTCCTCATTGGATTCTAAGAGCTTCAAAACAATATTATTTATCAAAAACATAAGTTTCACAGGATTTTATCTGAAATTCTTAGCAAAATGAGCTCAAAATCTTATGAAAAATATAGAGTAAAAATGACTTATCAAATTCCCCACACTTAAGTCTTTGCTTGTCCTCAAGCAAATAAAACAATTTAAAGATCACAAGGCTTATCAAGAAAACAAATCATGAATGGTTTATTTGACCTGAATACTTTAAGCGTAAATCATCTCAGCATTTTGAAGAATTCAATCATCTTTACTGACTGAAACAAAGTTACTTTTGTAGAAATCAAGTGGCTTATCTATGTAAATTAGCCTTTACCCTCATTATTTAATAAAGAATTTTAAAGCAAAAATTATTCAAAAGATCAATCAGAGTAAGAAGAAACTCAATTAGCTTTTATCCCTTTATACATAAAAATATATAGTCTTTTAATCATTTCTCTAAGCAGAGTAATCTAAAGTAAATGCATATACATTAGCTCATCCCTTGAATCTTTTTCCTTGTTTGTGTTTTGTATTCCTTAACTTTATCGAATATTAAAAGCTTCAGGAGGACATGGTTTTGCCTGCATATTTTCTTTACCTTTGGACAGGGTGTTACTCACATCTTTTCGCTTATGTTTTATTTTTTTTTAAATTTTTTATGGCTTTTGAAATTGAAAGAGGGGACAAGAAAGTGCTCTTTTGAGAGACCAACCCAAGCTAATTCTAACTTTAAGCGCATGTTTTATATTTAATTTTTGTTTTGTTTTTAATTTTAACACATAAGGAAAAATTATCAAGTTATGATCATCATTTGAACATTCACTAGAGATTAAAACAGCTCTCAAAATGACTAAATTGGAAAACATACAGATCATTTAAGCTTTTATAAGAAAATGAATAACCTTACTAAGGACCCTAAGCTAGTTCCAGCTCTAAAATTCTAGACTAAATAATAAGTAAAACTACTTCACAAATACTATCAATTGATTTAAACAAAGTAAAAATTGTTCAATTTTAAGACAACTTCATAAATCATTTAGCTAAGTGATTTTTTGAAAAATTTTGTCAAATTTAACCATTTCATTGAGTTCTTATGAATTTGCATGGGAAAATTGATCTTCATACAATTAATTCATTTATTAGACCTATTCATCTTACTTAACCCTCCCCCACACTTAAGACAAACATTTTACTCAATGTTTAAACAATATAAATAGACAGGGATTCAATTATCAAAACAATTTTTATTTAAAGCAAGATTTAAAAGAAATTGAGAAGTGAGAAAACTTATCTTTGTGTAAGCCCGAGGGTCAAACTTGTTTTGTCAAGGCCTGTTTAAGTCTGTTAAAACAAAAACTTGGCACAACAGATGTTATTATCGAGGCTCAATCAGAGCTTCGATAGAGTTATGGACAAAAGCAATTCATAATAAAAGAATGAAAACCAAGAATCAGCAATTTGTTAAAAAGAATAAGGAATAGAAAATAAGATTTAAGAATAAAGAATAAAAAAGGTTTTAATGATCCATTCCCAGTCAATATCGAAAACTCTTGCAGAATTCATTTCCTCTTCCTTTTATTGGCTTGGGAAGGTCTTCGTAGTCGCTACCCCTTCCACCTCTTCCTTGTCTTCCTCTTCCTTCTTCAGGAAGTCTTTCTCTTCCACCGCTTTGTCGTCCTCTACCCTTTCATTAATAATCCTTCCTCTGCCTCTTTCACTAGCCTTACCTCTACCTCTACTGGCTTGACTTTTAAAGGCTTCACTGTAGGATTTGTTGGTTGGTAGGTTGATCTGCTGATGGAGACGGACTAACTCCTTTACTTTATTGTGCTGCCCTTTCTTCTCTATCTAACTCTTCCTAGATCCTTTAGGTATAGGCAGCATCACTTTCCAATTGTTCCAATCTCTTCTTCTTGGCTTCTTCCTCTCTCCTCATTTCCTTTTCATCATCACTATACAAGAGGTTTGTCATCATATAAGCTCTTATCATCTTCAGCCAATTCTTCTAATCCTTTAAGAGCTTCGATGGTTTATGGCTGAGACGACTCATTCATTTGTTGTGATTGAGCTTGCAGTCGGGCTTCTGCTCTTTTCTTCCTTTTAGCCTCCATTGCTCTTTCTAATCTCTCGACATAAACTCCAGTAATATCAGCCCTTATTTGAAGAATTCTTTTTTTTTTTGCTCCTCTGATCTTTGATGAGATTTATTAAATCTTCTTTTAATATCCTCCCTTATTTTTCTCTTTCTTTCTCTTCTTGTAGCCTCTAGCATTTGATTGATTGTAAGCTCAAGACGTAGCTGCTGCTGAGCATCTCTACTTGTTTCTTTAGAATCACAAGTCATAGGGGTTTCTATTTGAGTACTCCCCTCTTCATGATTTGTGGAATTCCTCTTCAAATCAACCATTGTTGCAGTCACTTCATCTTCAACTGCTACTTCCACTTGTAGGTGTGGAGGATAGTAAGTTTCAAGTTTATCCCATACTGGAGTGTATTTCTCAAGGATTTTTTTGGACTATCTTTCATCCTCTAACCGCCTCTGTTTTCTCTCTCTCTGTGTATTCATTCTGCTACTGCTCTAGTATATGCATTCTCCCTTGACGTGGCCTATCCATTTCCTCCCTTCTAGCCTTTGCTACAGCCACTCTTGCTTCAGTTTCTAAAATTTCACACCTAAGTGGTGCTTGTTGAAGTGGTGTAGCATTTGAAACATTTAAAGTATCTGCTAAAACTGGCTCTATTACTATTTCTTTGGCTGATGACTGTTGTATAGATGATGCTTCCTCTATTACTTCTTTTATTAACAACTCAGTCTGTGCCCTACAGTTGTCCTCATCTGCTTTCTCTTGTGCAATGATCTCCTTAGTTGATTCTTTCATCAAAGTGTCCAACTGGACATCCATGGTACCAAATTTTTCTTCTTCTTGCCTTATCATGGAAGCTTCATTGGACTCTTCAACATTAGGCCTGTCCCCTATTGCCATTCCTTCTTCTAGCCCAACATCTTGAACAACTTTCTCTACTAAATCACTTAATAGCCTGAGGTTGTACTCATTATCAAAGTCTTCTGCTGAAGGAACAACTGGAGCATCTACTAAAATTGGCTTCATTGTTGTCTCTGATACAACTACTTGTGTTGAAACTTTAGCAGCCTCTTTATTCAAATAATTGTCATCCAATTTTGGATCTTCAGGAAGGATCATTCTCCTTTTCTTTTGGGCTAGTTTTTTTTATTCTATTCTTCTTTATTAGTGTTTGTATTATGGGTATTTGAGTTGATTCTACAACCTCCATTATTGGTGGTTGAGGTGAAAGAATAAGTTATGTTTCAGGTTGAACAGTAGCTTCATTGTCCACAGTAATGTTCTGAGCAGGTGACTTAGCCAACTGTTGTAATGGTTCTATGTTTGGGGTTTGTGTTTGTGGTGATGTGTATAGTTCTGTATGTACAGGGAGTGAGTGTAATTGGTCTGTGGTTTCTATAGGAACAAGGGTTTCTGTGTGTATGGTTTCTATGTATGGAATGGGTGATGTATGTATGTATGGTAATGAAGGTGGAGATGGTGGTCTGGTATCATTGTCATCATCATTATCATCAAGACGTGACTTTGCCAAAATAGGTTGCGAAGAGGGTGGTTTAGATGTTGTAGGTTGTGGAAGTAGCTTGGAGACTACTTTTAAAATGTTAGACATCATCTATTTCAGATCGTCCATACCCTCATTCGTACTCCTTTCTAAGTCCGCAAGTCTTCCCTTCATCTCAGTGACTTCATTCTCCAATTTATGGAAGCTTGCTGTAGAGGGTTGTTGTTACGCTCAAAAGGGTACCCTAAATGTAATAGTCCGCTGCATGCTAAACGAGACTTAAGAATCACTACCACGGTTATTCAAAACTCTTGTATTAGAATGCAAAGCGTTCCCTTACGACAATAGAATACATATGCAGTTGGAGATAGATAGTTCAACTTGATAGAATAAGCATAAAAACATAAACCACAGATATCTCATGATCAATTATAAAATACTAAGGGGCATTCTCCTACTAAACAAAAGTCTAGGTATTAACTTTTAAGTAAGAACCCGAGCATTTAGGGTTCTTTATGAAAGATTATATAAAGTTAATCATAAACTTCTAAGGAAAACTCCTAACTTCGTATTTCTTGATTTGGCCAGGTTCGAGGATGCAGCTGTATGTATGGGAACTGAATAAAAAGGAAGCTATAGGGGTACAAGCTATGCTAGCTTAGTGAGTTTCACTTCCAAATTAAATACTTCAACAAGCAATGTGACAAGCAAGTTATATTAACAACCATATGAAATACACAAGCACGTGGGCATACAATACATAAGACTTTCCGGGAGTTCTATGTTGAATGGATTTGCGCCTCCATTCGGGATTAGGTGTTTCAGGCCCATACGACCATAGATTTCAATTTTTCTCATTTATATAGTAGTTGATTCAGGTGCCTGTCCACTCACTAATTTTATAGCTGATATAAGTGCTTACATCACTTCCATTTTAATTTAGGCCATTCATGCCAACATTCGAGTTTTCCGGCCCATTCGTTGCCTAGCTATTATGCCTTCTTCCTACAAAGGTATAATAACAAATACAATGTGACTCAACATATGGTATGCATGGTCAATTTAATTATAAGATCATGACATATTGTTTAAGTGAATTATAAGCGATTATAGCTATTGCAAACACTTCAATTCTATACTAAATCATACCAATATATATAACAATTCCCATTTTGATACTCTTATCATCAATTCAATCAAACAAGATTCACATGTGCATTTCGATTTTATCTTGTCCTAGTTCTAATGCTACTATTATTACAAGCACAATCAAGAGTATGTATTTAAGGATAGTGAACTCATTCGGCCATGAACACCGATCTCTAATGGTAGCGATCCAGAAATAACAATTTTCCCCCGATTCAAAATCACCTAAACGAAAGAAATACCAAAATGAGTATTTCATACCATAACTAATTTCAACTTATTAAATAAAACTCTTGAGTTCGTAATTTCCGTGGTAGATGGAAATTCCAATTTAAAACGGCCATAACTTGGTTATTTTAACTCGGAATTTTGCAAATAAGCTATTGATTTGTATCTAATTCAAAAGATATATCTATTTATTATGTTATTATTAAGTTTTGAAAATGTTTAGGTCTTAGAATGCTTGGATCATATCTGATAAGTAGTTAAAACTTGCATTTCCGAAATTGTTTTATGAAAATTGCATTATTCCTACCAAGTATATTATATGTACATGCAATATCTACTAGTTATTATCATGAATGACATGATATGAGCTATCTACATGAAAATCCTTTAGTGATTTTTTATTAAAAAGAATTTTTGAAAAACTTTTACTTTGCAACAATTTCAAGAACACTTGTTTGAGAAAACTAGCTTTATCTCTTTGAAAATCACCTATAATTTTACTAAGATAAAGCCTTGATGACCTATATACCTAATACCTTCATTATATTAAATAAATTCTTCGTTTAAAGGTTGGAAAATAGATGTTTAAATGTGGATTTTGTCTAGTGACGAATTTTACACAATTTTAGGAAATAAAAATATTGTTTGATCCTAGTTTAAAAACCTTTCCTTTGTTTTAGGTTTATACTTTGATAAAACATATTTACTCTTATAAAAATCATGTCTCTATTACATCTATTTCCTAAGGCTTCTATTCTTCTATTAAAATTCTCATTTTGATATTTGAAAATAGGCATTTAAATGGGGATCATTTTTATATCTGAATTTTGGAAAATTATTTTTGAGATCATTTCTTTAATAAAACTCTTATTTTAGAGTTGGAAAATATGTGTTTTCTTGGCATTTCACCCTAATTACGAATTTCAAAATCTTTGTTGGTATTATGACATAGTTCTAACTTAACTTTTGTAACCTTTTTCTTGTTTTGAAAATTTCTCTTAGTAAAACTAAGTTCGTCTTGTAAAAATCACTCTTTTATGATACCTATCACCTAAGCCCTTCTTTTTACATGTAAGATCTTCATTTTGGAGTTGGAAAATAGGTTTTCTAAATGGTTATTTCTCAAGATCCGAATTTTAAAAATCACTTTTTTGATAGAAACAAAATGGATTTTGAGTTTTGGCAACACCTTCATTAAGACTATATGTATGTAAAACAAGTAACTATGGCATTTTGAGTACTCTAAACAAATAGATCTACTATACTACTCGTGTTATGGATGTAAATGCAACATAACAATATGTAGATGAGGTAATAATGAAAATATATGTATAAAATTTCCATAAGAACAATATATAACAATAATATAGCAAAATACTAGTAAATCAACTTTAATAACAAGATCTACATATTGTGATGGCAAGAATATCATGTTTTAGTGTTTCCACATTCCTAGCTTAAAGCTCATGGGGATTTCTAGTGGAACCACACATGTATGATCTTGCCATTACATGTTTTTATTGTAGTAGGGTAAAGATCTATTACCTATTTAATGTTTGGAGAAGGAAACTTGAAGAAAAAAAATTTTGTGTGTGTGCGTGTGAGTAACGAAAGCTCACGGTAAAGGAAGGAGAGAGGAGAGAGGAGAGAAAGACTTTAAAAAAGTTGATTTTTGTGAGAAATGAGAGAAAGTGAAAAGTGAAAGGTGAAATGTGAAAGAAATATTATATAGGAAAATAAATTAGGGTTTTGTATGAATAATTAAATAATAAAAAAAATTGAAACAAATATGGCATGTTAAAGGAGGAGGGGCACCAGTGTGAGAGGGGGGAGAGAAAGAAGTGTGTGTTGATTTGTTTTATATCATAAAATTCAAATTTAATAAGTAATTTTAGTAGTAAAAGTTGTATTGGAAAAGAAAGTGTAAGGAAGATGATGTAAGAATATAAGAATATTTTGTAAGGATGTAAGAATAGGTATGGGTGGTTGTACTTGATGAATAGTGTAAAAGAAATCAAAAAGTTGATTAGACAATTAAATTACCGGTAATAATGAAAATACGATAAAAGACTATAACTATAATTTTTATAACCCGAAAAATTATTATAATTATATTTTTAATTCCTTATTAAATTTTGGTTCTAACGAGCCCTATATATTATTTTTCTATTTCCGAGTCTCAAGGACTAGTTTTCGAGAACAGATCTTGTTTGGGTTCGAAACGACTGAATTGTTCTAAATTCTGACCTTTTAGGTTTTGATAAATTATTTAAGGTTGTGTTCTGGAGTTAACTCATTTGTATTATTCTGGGGTTTCGTTCTCGGCATTTCCGGACATAGGGTTTCCAGGTCCAACTGGTCCAGGGGTATTCTTTTATGGTTTCGGTTTCCGGTTTCAAATCTCCGAAATCGAATTCAGGTTGCTAAGAAAACAAAGGCTTACAGTTGTTATTAGCTTTGATGCAGAAGCTTCTGTTTGTACCATTGGGGTCTTCTTGTGGAGGGGGGGAGTTGTGGCTCATTATTTTGCTGCTTAGCTGGTGCAGTTGACTTTTGAAGAGCTTAAAGCTCAACTGGTGGGTTAGGGACAATTCTTAGTTTTGCTGTGGTGCCCATTTCCACCATTCTCCAATCTCTAAAGGCTTTTCTTTGAAGCTCTTTATATCAACAGGCTAAATCAGCTGCCCCCTACTCTAATAACATTCTTATATTTCTCAAAATTCTTGTGATCAAGCCACTAAGGAATATTTCCCTTGCAATTCAGTCTGGCTTGATACTTCAGCCTGCAGGCTACCATAATCCCACATTTATTCTAATCCCCCTTACAATACTGATTATAGGGTACATCTCCACTTCATAGATTGTTAACCCCCTTCCAATTTAGAAAAGATGCTCTTAATCAGCATGTAATGTAGCATTCGCACACTCTTGTTCCTAAATTTAGACCCTGTGGTCCTTGAAGGAGCAAATCTGCCTTCAATCTCCTCCTCTACAAAACTCCTGAAATCTCCTCTAGGTATCTCTAAGGGTAGTTCTTGAAATTTCGGTGCATCCAGACACCTTTTATCCTCATATAGCCCCATGGCAAAGATGAATGTCCTCATTGGGACTTCTCTATATTCTCCAAAAGCGTAAAACTTCACTACACTATCTAAACTAGGCACTTCTCTTTCCATTTTCAAACTAGCCATAAAGGCTAAGTGGCGTCAACATAAACCTCCTCCTTAATCTCAAACACTCTTCTCCATATAATATCTTCATAATACTTCAAAAATTCATCTTCCATCCCAAAATTCCTCAACAACTCCAAATTAACTACAAGATTCTCTACTATCTTTTTCTAGGATAAAAGCATGTCAAACCTCTCCCTATCTTCAGCAGATAAATTTTCGAGAGCTTAGGTACTTACTTGGAATTGGGTTTATTGTCTTTTTAGTGCCTTTTTTTTTTCTACAAAAAGATAACACATATAGTTCAAACTTACTGATACTTGAAACAGATATTTCTATTTTGTTATCATCATTTTGAGTAATCAGAGACAAACTAGGGTTTCGACAGGACTAATAAGTCCGACAAGAAAACGAAATTTGTAACTGTTTACATAAAGTTTTAAGAACAACACTACCTAACAAACTACTTTAAAAATAGAAGTTCCATCATTTTAATCAAGTTCATACAAAAATATCAAAAAACCCTAAAAGTCTGAAATATAATGCACATTCTATGATAACATCGAAAATAGAAAAGAAAGAAAGAAAAGAACATACCTGAGATGATTACAATTTTGAAATACTAGAAGGTTTTGGGATTTTTGGTGAAATGTTCATGAGTGCAAATAAATTTTTTTTCGAGTGTAAGAACAATATTTATATTGAGTACAGAATGAATAGTGTCTTTTTCTTTTCGAAAGTTTTTAAGAGCCAAGTCAGAAAACGAAAAAAATATGTTATTAGTCATTTATTTATTAAAGACTAAAGAAATAAAGAATAAATGACACTCGACTTAAAAATAAAGTCGCGGCTTATTTAAAAAGAATTAAAGAATGTGAGTGCTAAAATTCCTTTATTTTATTCACAAAAAGAATTTAACGTTGTCGAGGCTTAAATAGGAGGACTTGACGATGAGGTTCAACTTTTATTTTTCACCTCAAAATTGTCGAGGCTGAAACTTGTACCTGCAAAATTTTCACAAAATAATATAAATTTCATTCATCAACTATTCCATTCAAACATATGATATGACAAAAATAATCCATTTCATTCATCAGTAAGAGATTTATACATGGTTTTTGTTTTAGGAACACTTTCATCTTATCAAGCATTCTGTCATCCTTCCTATCTTTTCTCAAAACAACCAAATCAATCTATTAAATAAAAAAAAAATAAAAGATGCAGGATAATCATCCTCAAATCATCCTTACTTCATTTGATCACGCTGATTGGGTTTAGTGTTCGAAGGTAATGATCCTAAAGGTCTCTCTAAAAGAATTTTGGAAATTTGGCCAAGCTTGTTCTTTAAGTTATGAATGACAGTAGTATGATTTCTCAAAGTAGCATCTATTCCATATTGCCTATTCTAAGAAGCTTTGATAAACGAGAAACTAAATCTTCAAGAGCTGTTTGTTTCCTTGATAAGCTCCCGACCTTTGTACTGGTGGTTTCTGAAAATTGGGTGGGTTTAATTGATTTTGAAAATTACTATTACTTTACCGGAAATTTGGATGGTTGCTCCAATCAGGATTGTAAGTATTATGTAAGGGTCAGTCCTTTGGCTAGAAAAATTATTCACAAACTCATAACTCTCAGAGGTCATTCCTTTAACATTTTGGTCAAACAAATCATCAATCATATTCACTTGGTTTCTCCCAACAGACAAATTTTCAACTTTTCTGCTTAGAGCCTCAATCTTAGCAGTCAAATTTGACACAACATCAATCTCGAAAACTCCTCATGATCTCTCCATCTTAGCTCTCATAGATGACCATTGATAATGGTTGTTAGCCATATCTTCAAACAGATTTAAGCACTCTTTAGGGGATTTATAATTTAGACTTCCTCCAGCAGCTACATCTATTTAATTGCCTAGTCTCATAATTCAATCCATTATATAAGGTTTGTACCTGGGTCTATTTAGGCAGTCCATGGTATGGGCATCTTGCCAGCAACTCCTTCCATCTCTCGAAAGCTTCATACAATGTTTCAGAGTAGGTCATACTGATCATTGACGGAGTTTTTCAAATTTATAAATGTTTTATAAATCTTTTTTAATAATTACGATCTCACAAAGCAAACGTACCCATTAGATGTAGCATAGATAGTGATTTAGATCGGTCCTAAGGGAATTGTTGTCAGCTAGTGTACTCCCAGCCTCACCCATTGTCTAGCCAAAGAAAGGTTTAGAAAATCATAATGAAAAAAAAAAATTATCCTAAGTTAGGAATATCCACAAACATTTAATGGACAAAATAAGAAATAAGCCGTAATTTCTATGGAACAACAGCTTAAGGTGACTTTACCAATTTCTTATTAGAATGATTTCTTAAAAACAATGAACTTTCTAAAAGCTGTTTTAATTGTGTGTTTATACCACTTGATTCTCTAATTTAAACTAAAGCTTCTCTTGAAGTAAGTAGTTCTAGATCTAGTCGAAACCAGTAATATAAAATTCTAATTAGATCCACATAAAAAATAGGAATCCATTATTTCTAAAAAAAACAACTCAATGAATTTTTTAAAACAAGTGACAGAAAGTCTTCACCCGTTCCTTGGCAAGAGATAGTTAGATTGACTCAATTAGCAACCATAGATCTATTCAATTGAATGATCTCTCGATCTATCCAATTGAAATCAATCGTGGATCTAAAAGAGTACACCACTTCTTTAAAAACCACAAGTTTAAGTTCAGATCACTAATTACAAACACCCAATCAAATTAACTTGAAAGCACATTTGAAATCAACTGAATTAGGAATTGAATTCGTAATCCCTAACCGTAGGAATTTATTTATCCATGGATTTATCAATATAAGTGCGAATCAGAAGAAATAAATAAGATTCGAAAGATTAATCAATTAATTGCTCAGAGAGATTCATAGAAATTACAAACATTGGGTTAAATTGATTTTGCCTAGAAAACAAAAGAAATTCTCAAGTAAGAAGAAAAGGAAATTCTTTCACCCAAGAATCCTTTAGAAAACTAATATACATTAATATGCTGATTTACACTGTTGCTACATACTTTACAATGCATGCTTGCCCGTTTATTTATAGGCTACTAAGCACAGAAAGCATGACTTACTTTATTAACACATGGAAGATTCTTTCTAATAGAATTTGTGATAACTTTCCACGCGTGCATATGATCTTTGAAACACTTATCGAGGGTCGCATGTGATCTGTTGGTGAGGCTTGTATAAAGCAAAATCAGGCTCGACTTCAGGAATTACTAAAGTAAATGGTGCATTTTTATCCATTGCTCTATTGAGGGTAACATTGAGAAAGTCGAGGCTTGTATTACTAAGGCTCAAGGCAATTCTAATGAAGAATTGGTCTGTAAAAGCACTTGTCAATGATCGAGATTTCAGGCTCGACTTTAAGGCTCGACAGTGTATCTTCTTTAGAATGATGCTCGATCACTTCGACTGAAGTTGATGGTCATGTCGAGGGCTCACATTTAAGGCTCGATAGACTAATTTTGTTGTCTTCTTCCTTTGTTTAGCATTGGTTGTGACTTTACAGGGCTCGACTTCTGCAATCTTGACTTTACTTGTTGTTTTTGCTCCGAATTTGATTATTCCTCATTGGATTCTAAGAGCTTCAAAATAATATTATTTATCAAAAACATAAGTTTTACATGATATTATTTGAAATTCTTAGTAAAATGAGCTCAAAATCCTATGAAAAATATATAGCAAAAATGACTTATCAGTAGTGGTGGGAATGTTAACACTGGTGATAGTGAGCTAGCACAAACACAAAATCAGGATGACGATGATTTTACAACTGCTGATGTTAATGTTACTTTTGCTAATGACATTGTAATTCATTGGACTAGAGAGGTAGAGGTTAAGACTACTTTTGATGCTGGTATCAATGCTCCAATTGGAGAAAATAGAGAGGTTGAGAGTAGAAATGCTAGTAGAGTGAATGTTTTTGAGGAAGTTAGAAACATAGCTGTTGAGGTCGTGCAAAATTTGAATAATGACAATGTTGAAGTTGCTGGTGCTCAAAGTACTATCAATGAAGGAGTTCCTACTCAAGAAAATCCTCAAGCTCAAGCACACAATGAGAGCAAAGACAATTTTCATGTGTAGATGAATGATGCCTGCGATGGGCTTAGATAAGAAGAATAGTGAGAGCAAAGTGAACCACTAATGTTTCATCACGAACATGAACAAAGGTATAAACAACAATGGTTTGAAGAGGAAGATTAAGACGAATTGTGTAACGCCCTAAAATAAGACATTACAACCCGCCACGTGTCCTCTCTTGAAAGGCATACACAAAGGCTATAATACATCTATAGACCACAATAATCCAACATATAACTCCAAAACTCACACAAAGGAATACTCAATATGAAAATCACTAAAACATAACTCCTAAAATATCAATGTTGGTATAAACCAAACCAACTAATAAAAATCCTCATAAGAAACATAAAACTAATAACTCATAAAATCTTTACAACTGAAAATCTAAAGGAAGTCTAATAAACTGATCATCATTAGCCTGATGCCAATCCAACCATCTACATATCAGCTGGGTAGTCAATTCCATTATCGCCTTCCCCAGGCTTTATGAATACTTCAAAGCCAGATAAGTCGTATACGATCTGGTCTTCACCTGAACCTGAAAAATAAAAAGGAATGAGCACTAATGCCCCGTGCATCTAAATTGAAAACACGGTTGTATGATCATACACCAAATAGTTCACACACGACTTAAAATTTAATGCAGCAAGCACTAATTATTATCTTTTTATTAATCCGGCATGCAACACAATTTGAGATCATCCACGACTAATCCCAAACTTGGAGTAACTCAGACTCCTTAAAAACAAGCAGTATAGGAAAATAGGTAATATAATACATATATGGTGTTGGGAATCTCCCACACACCCGGGTGCTGTACTCGCACTACTCCTAAACTACTAGAATCATCTCTATGCACGAGTCCACTCAAGACAACCTCACACATAGATCATCAGGTTGCTAGTGTTAGTATCATATTCTGCGTGATCTTTACTAACCGCAACCACTCACAAGCAACACTCGATTCAATTAAAGTCAGATATAATTAGGTCAGATTTATAAACTAATCGTACAAGCATAAACAAACAAGCATGGTAAGGATGTATCTCTTTTCATTTAAGAAATAGAAATCCTATTCTCAAATAAACACTGAACAAAGAATCATTCGTTCCACTAATCAATTTACAACGTTGATATAAATATAAGAAATATAAACCTTAAACCCTAATTCATCAATCTAGAATCTCCAACATACCTTTCTCCTATGAAACTTGTAGAATCACCAGATCTCCAATCAATACCAATGAAAAAGTGAAACCCTAATTCCTAAGATTTCCCGTTCACCATTGTTTATGCATTCACAAATCATCTTCAACAACATATATGATTTAAGTTCTCCTAACAACTTAAGATCTATGAATTATAGTTCCAGATTGAGTCTTACCTTCTTCAATTGATTGTAGATCTGAAATCCTCAATTTCCACACTTAGGGTTTTCCTTCAATTTCCACCAAAGATCAATTCGCTTCACAATCGACAACACAATCTTAGAAAGAAAACATTCTAGAATGAGCTAAAGGAATATGAGAGGTTACTTACCCAATTCATTGATGAAATCTACCATGGAGAATGTCTACTAGGGTTCCTATATTTTTAAGAGAGGTTATGAGGGTTAGGACTAGTTATAGGATGTATTTATATGGTTGTAACTCGAAGGGATATAGGCTGGACGAAGGAAAAACAAAGCTAGCGGCTTAAAACTATCGGGTTGCAAAATGACATCCAAGGCTGCCACTTAGGTGAGCGGCCTTCTTGTATACGCTGGCGACCTAACCTTGTATGCGGCGGCTTAAAGGCCGGCGTACGGCTAATTTCCCCATTTCGCAAAATTTTTCCTCCGAAGCTCCAAGCTGGTATTTAGGCCGTCGTCCATTGTATTTAGGCTAGTAGCTTAGAATTATAGGTTGGCGGCCTATATACCGGCTTACTCTAAAATCGTCCACTCATTCGTGTACGTCTTCCTCAAGTCCAAATTCATTTGTTCCAAGACAAAATCATCCTTTTATACAACTATTTATTACATGAATACCCATCACTATGAAATATTTACTTGTATATTACATCTCTCTCCCTCTTAAAGAAACTTTTGTCCTTGAAAGTTACCTGGTTCATTGAATAGCTCAGGATATTTTGCTTGCATCTCCTCCTCAAGCTCCCAAGTAGCTTCTCTCTCCATCTGATTCGTCAATTGTACCTTCACATATTTGATTACCCGTCTCCTCGACATCTTCTCTTTAGTATCAACAATCTTTATGGGTCTTTCAATAGTAATGAGATTAGGATGCACATCCAGAGGTTTTAATTCTGCTATATGCTTGGGGTCTTTCACATATTTCTTTAACAACGACACATGAAACACGTTGTGCACTCCCTCCAAATTAGGTGGTAAAGCTAGTCTGTAAGCCACATCGCCTATCCTCTGTAAGATCTCATAGGGTCCCACGTACCTAGGGTTCAACTTGCCTCTTACCTCGAATCTAACAACACCTTTGGTTGGCGAAATTTTAAGTAACACATGCTCTCCAACCTGAAACTCCAAAGGTCTCCTTCTTTTGTTAGCATAGCTTTTCTGACCGCTCTGAGCGGCTTGCAATCTTTGTCGGATCATTTGGACTTTATCTTGGCATCTTGTATCAATTATGGTCCAAAATCTGCCTGTCGCCTACTTCATCCCAATGAATTGGTGATCGGCACTTTCTTCCGTATAAGGCTTCATACAGTGGCATCCTAATTGAAGCTTGATAATTGTTATTATATGCAAACTCCACTAGAGGCAAATACTCATCCCAGCTACCTTTAAAATCTAATACACAAGCTCTCAACATGTCTTCAAGAATTTGGATTTGTACTCTCAGATTGTCCATCTATTTGAGGATGATAGGCAGTACTAAACACAACTTTAGTGCCTAAAACCCGATGTAAGCTCTTCCAAAATCTTCCAACAAATTTAGTATCTCTGTCAGACACAATGGTCACAGGGACTTCGTGTAGCCTCACGATCTCTTTGATGTACAACTGTGCCAAATGTTCCAATTTATACCCCGTCCTAATAGGTATAAAGTGAGCTACCTTTGTGAGTTTGTCTACAATCACCCATGTCGAGTCAAATTTTTCTCTTGTTCTGGGTAGGGCTGTAACAAAATCCATGGTGATATGCTCCCACTTCCATTGGGGTACTGGTAAAGGATTCAACTCACTTGCTGGTCTCTTGTACTCAATATTAATCGTCTGGCAGGTGTGGCACTTAGATACATACTCAGCAATTTCCTTCTTCATGTTATTCCACTAACACAACTTCTTCAGGTTATGATACATCTTGTTTCCTCTTGGATGGATGGAATAACTAAAATAATGTGCTTCTCTCAATATCTCCTTCTTCAATTCTCCTTATTTTGGCACACATAGTCTTCCTTTGTATCGCATCACATCGTCTTCATCAATGTAGAACTCAGGTACTCTACCAAGATACTCTGATCATCTATTTGGCCTGTTTTAATCCTTTCAATCAGAGTAGGCTGAATCTGCAAGTTTGCCAATGTTTCACCCACTATTCTAGTAACTATTTCCAACTCAAGTTTCCTCATGTCATCAATTATGTGCCGTTCTGATGTGACCAAGGCTGCTAAATTCTCATTTTTCTTCCTGCTTAGGGCATCCGCTACAACATTTGCCTTCCCTGGGTGGTACTGTATGTCCACATCATAATGTTTTATGAGTTCCAACCATCTCCTCTATCTCATGTTTAGCTCTCTTTGGGTAAAGATGTACTTAAGACTTTTGTGATCTGTGTATACTTTTCATCTCTCCCCATACAGGTAATGTCTCCAAAGCTTCAATGCATGAACCACTGCTGCTAGTTCCAAGTCATGCGTTGGGTAGTTCTTTCATATGGCTTCAACTGTCTGGAAGCATATGCTATCACCTTGCTTCCCTGTATCAATACACAACCTAACCCTTATATTGAAGCATCGCTGTATATAGTATACTCATCACCACTCATAGGTAAAGCCAACACTGGGGCTGACACTAACTTCTTCTTCAATCATTTGAAACTGCTCTCACAATCATCACTCCATACATACTTCATCCCTTTCTGTGTCAACCTAGTTCATGGGCTTGCTATCTTGGAAAAGTTTCTACAAATCTTTTGTAATAACCTGCCATTCCTAGAAAAATTTTGATCTCAGATACGCTTTTAGGTCTTGGCCATTCAACCACTGCCTTCACTTTGTCAGGATCCATAGAAATTCCATTCCCGTCTATAATGCGTCCTAAGAAAGACACTTGTTCTAACCGGAATTCACATTTGGTGAATTTAGCATATAGCTTCTCATCTTGCAGTCTGGTCAGAATTAGTCTCAAATGCTCTTCATGTTCCTCCTTTGACTTAGAATGCACCAGCACATCGTCGATGAACACTACCACAAAAAGGTCTAAGTAGTCTCTAAAAGCTCTGTTCATGAGATCCATAAATACTGTCGGTGCATTGGACAAACAAAATGGCATAACAATGAATTCGTAATGCCCATACTGGGTCTTGAAAGATGTATTCTGAATATCCTCTACTCTGGCTCGTAGTTGGTGATATCCAGACCTAAGATCAATCTTAGAAAATATTCTTGCTCTTGCCAGCTGATCAAATAAGTCATCTATTCTAGGTAATGGGTACTTATTTTTTATCATTACCTGGTTCAACTCCCGATCATTTATACATAATCTCATGCTCTTATCTTTCTTCTTTACAAACAACACTGGAGCTCCCCATGGTGACACACTAGGTTTGATAAACTTCTTTTAGAGCAATTCTTCCAACCGTACTTTTAATTCAACAAGTTCTGGAGGAGCCATTCTATAAGATGTCTTTGAAATAGGTAACGTATTTAGTTTCAAATCTACACAGAACTCTACTTCCCTCTCTGGTGGTAACCCTGGTAAGTCTTCTGGAAACACGTTAGGGTATTCACACACAACAGCTATCTGTGTAAAATCTGTCTTTTGCTCCTTTTCTACTATCATAGCTGCCAAAGATGAATTTCTCCACAACTCATAGGTAGGCAGAGTTGGAGGTCTTTGTATCTCAAGCCCATACTTAAATCGATCTCCATCAGGCAGACTAAACTTCACAGCTAAATTATAGTAGTCTATCACATCATGGTGTTTCATTGACCAATCTACTCCTAATATCATATCAAAGTCTATCATTTGCATGACTACAAGATCTGCAGGTAGATGTCTACCCATCATCTCAATATCCACATTTTTACATATCTTATTCAGCATAGCCCCGCTCCCCAGAGGCTTATTCACAGACAAGCATACAGGCATAAGTTCAACATGCACACCACAAACAGCAGCAAAAGATTTAGATGTACTAGAAAAACTTGCACCAGTATCGAAGAGAACATAGGCACTATGTAGCAGTATACGAAGCGTACCTGCTATAGTGTCCACATTGGAGGCGTCTCGATGCTAAAGGGCATATACCTTGGCTGGCGCCCTTTGTCCTAGTCTACCTTGAGTTTTACCTATCTGTGCTGCTGAACCTAGAAACCTTCCTAGCTCCTTGTAATCAATGGCTTTGTGCCCAATCTGCCTACACTTAAAGCAATAGACTTGGGGAATGTTTCTCTCTGTGCGAAACTTGTGGCTATGTCCCACCTTACCAACATGAAAAGCATGTGTTCTTAGGCCACTTGCATTCCTTAATGTCATGAGGTCTAAGGCATCTGATGCACTTCTTTTCTGTACCTTGAATTACTGGCCTATTCTCCTGTGTAACTAGTCTCTTCCACCTATCTTGATAAAGAACACTGGCAGCTGGTTGCTTCCCATAATAGATCTGGCTCTTTTGAGTCTCATGCCCCTTGATTCTATTCAGGCCCTGTTCCACTGTCTTGGCTTTGTTGACCATAGCAGAGTAGTTATTCAAGTCCATTAAATTGACTTGATATTGAATTTCATGCTCTAAGCCCATGATAAATCTACTCACTTTGGCCTCTTCAATTTCCTTTAGGGGGTCTGGCAGAAATTTCATCAATCGGTGTAGTTCAACTTCATACTTTTCTACAGTCATCTTGCCATGCTGTAATGTATAATACTCCTGAAGCATCTTCTGCTTCACACTATTAGGAAAGAACTCCTTGTAGAAGGCTTGTTTGAACATCTCCCATGTGATTGCTTCAGCCGTGTGTCTTTTGGTGCTCAACCACCAATTGTTTGCTCTCCTAATAAACAGGTAGGATGCATACTCCACCTTTTCATTATCTAGTATGTCCAAGGCAGCAAACGTCTTCTCTACCTCTTCAATCCATAAATGAGCCTCCAATGGCTTCCTAGGCTAGGGCTTAAATTTGTAGACTAGGTCTACGAACTTGTTTAGGCTGAGCACATCAGCGTGTCTTGGTCCATCACACCATTTCCACCATTGCCATTGTTCCTCTGTGGCTCCTGTCTCCAGGCCTCAGCATTGGCCTGCACAACTTGCATATCCTACCTCATGGTTTGTTATTGTTGGGTAACTACTCCTAACAGAGCATTCACTGCCTACATCAACTGTGCAACATCAACAGGTACTTGTCCTCCTGCAGCAGCATTAGGTACTGCTGTCATACGGGTGGAGGCGATGGTGGGGGCATATCTTCAGGTACTTGGTTCAAGGGTGGTTGGTGACATGCGTTTGTTCCTCATCACCATTTTAGAGGAACCAGTATCAGGGGCTCTCCTCCTTGGTGGCATTCTATGACAAGCATACATAAAAACATAAGATAAAAGAGAAAAACCAACTTCAGAGATTAAAAGCTATATAAACTACAAGATACCATAAAACTATATATATAATCAACTCCTATTATTTCTACCACTCATCAATGCTTACCGCCCTAAGGAGTTCATAACTTAATTATAAAGAGATCATCAACCTAAAGTTCTGATACCAAATAAGCTGTAACGCCCTAAAATAAGACATTACAACCTACCACGTATCCCCTCTTGAAAGGCATACGCAAAGGCTATAATACATCTATAAACCACAATAATCCATCATATAACTCCAAAACTCACATAAAGGAATACTTAATATGAAAATCAATAAAACATAACTCCTAAAATACCTATGTTGGTATAAACCAAACAAACTGATAAAAATCCTCATAAGAAACATCAAAGCCAATCCAAGCATTACATATCAGCAGGGTAGTCAAATCCACTATCGTCCTCCCAGGCTCTATGAATACATCAAAGCCAGATAAGTCATATACCATCTAGTCTTCACCCGAACCTGAAAAATAAAAGGAATTAGCACAAAGGCCCGGTACATCTAAACCAAAAACGAGCGTATGATCATACATCAAACAGTTCACACGACTTAAAATCTAATGCAGCAAGCACCGATTATTATCTTTTTATTAATCGCAAACAACACATTTGAGATCATCGCAACTAATCCCAAACTTGTAGTAACGCAGACTCCTTAAAAACAAGCAGTATAGGAAAATAGGTAATATAATACATATATGGTGTTGGGAATCTCCCACACACTCGGGTGCCGTACTCGCACTACTCCTAAACTATCGGAATCATCTCTATGCACGAGTCCACTCAAGACAACCTCGCACATAGATCATCAGGTTGCAATGTTAGTATTATATTCTGTGGTCTTTACTAACTGCAACCACTCACAACCAACACTCGATTAAATTAAATTCAGATATAATTAGGTCAGATTTATAAACTAATCATACAAGTACAAACAAGCAAGCATGGTAAAGACGTACCTCTTTTCGCTTAAGAAATAGAAATCCTATTCTCAAATAAACACCTGAACAAAGAATCATCCGTTCCACTAATCAATTTACATCGTTGATATAAATATAAGAAATATAAACCCTAAACCCTAATTCATCAGTCTAGAATCTCCAACATACCTTTCTCCTGTAAAACTCGTAGAATCACCAGATCTCCAATCAACACCAATGAAAAAATGAAACCCTAATTCCTAAGATTTCCATTCACCATTGTTTATGCATTCACAAATCATCTTCAACAACATATATGATTTAAATTCTCCTAACAACTTAAGATCTATGAATTATAGTTCCAAATTGAGTCTTACCTTCTTCAATTGATTGTAGATCTGAAATCCCCAATTTTACACTTAGGGTTTTCCTTCAATTTCCACCAAAGATCAATTCCCTTCACCAATCAACAACACAATCTTCGAAAGAAAACATTCTAGAATGAGTTAAAGGAATAGGAGAGGTTACTTACCCAATTCCTTGATGAAATCCACCTTGGAGAATGTTGCTAGGGTTTCTATATGTTTAAGAGAGGTTATGAGGGTTAGGACTGGTTATAAGATGTATTTATATGGTTGTAACTCAAAGGGATATAGGCTGGACGAAGAGAAAACAAAGCTGGTAGCTTAAAACTCTCGGGTCGCAAAATAACATCCAAAGCCGCTACTTAGGCCGGCGGCCTTCTTGAGTAAGCCGGCGGCTTACCCTTGTACGTATGGCCAATTTCCCCATTTTGCAAATTTTTTTCTCCAAAGCTCCAAACTGGTGTTTAGGCCGTTGTCCATTGTATTTAGGCTGTAGCTTAAAATTATAGGCTAGCGGCCTGTATGCCGGTCTACTTGAAAATCATGCACTCATTCGTGTATGTCTTCCTCGAGTCTGAATTCATCTATTCTAAGACAAAAATACCCTTTTAAACAACTATTTATTACATGAATTCCCCTTACTATGAAATATTTACTTGTATATTACAAATAGCCTACTGAAAAAAGTTCATATGATAATGCTCCATTCAAAGTTCCTCTTTCTCTAAGGTTATTAAAACAAATGAAAGGATGGGTTGCAAAGGATCCAATTATACTCACAAAAGTATAAATGAAATAATTAGTTAATGAAGCAGTTGATAAGGCCTTCATTGAAATGCTTGAAGCCATAGCAAATGAAGCTATTGATGGTAAACAAACCAAGTCGGAAGCTGAAGAGGATGAGAGGAAGAAGAAAGAAAAAGAAGGAGACTCCTAAGGAGAAATGATTAATTTGAGTACCATAATTTATGTCTTTTTGATGAACTATTGATAATAATGACCGTATATCCTATTTTTTAACTAATTTTGCACACTAATCTCGTTTTTCTTTCTTAGTTTTATTAAATTATTGCTAATAGCTAATTTATTTTTGTTTTGAAAGGAAAAATTTTAAATTAGGGGTGAATAAGCCTTCATCACGGCTGTAGATAGGCTAAAGTGCCTTAATCAAGATCAATGCGTGTTGTAAATCATGCCTAGGTGATTCGAATGGGAGAATCCAAGTAATTTGCGAATCTAGTGCTTTCAATTTCGATTTAAGGTTTATAATATGTTTTGGGTTTTATGATTTGTAAAACAAAAAATTAAGGATATGAACGATTAATCCTTAGATATAATCACCAAAGATAAACTCGAACTAGTTATCTTAGTCAATCGATGTTATGCATGAAAACAAGAAACAATAAGGAACAATCTTGAATAACACATAATCTTATTCAGGAACGAAATTTGTCACAAAGGAACATTACAAAGGTTACCAAGGGTAAAAAAGCAACAAAAATTGCTCATCATATCATTAATAACCCTTATATACACCCACAAATCGGGTAAGGATAAAAAAGGAAACTAACAAGATAAACAAATAAAATAGAAAACAAAAGTCTTAAACAACATAAAAATAGGGGTAAATATAGACATCATCACGGTTCGGTTCGGATCTGGAACCAGACTCGAACAGCCGATTCCCGGTTCTTAGGAACCGTCGGTTTCCACGGTTTAAATCGGTTCTAGAGGAACCAGAACCATGAAAAAATAAAAAATCAATTAAATAATTTACTTAATTTAACTAAGAAAAAATGAAAATAAATTTTTAACTTGAAATAACATTGAGCCTAACAATAATTGTTTATAGCATTAGTTAAAAAAATTTTATAATTATGTATTTATTTATATACAATCACTTGCACTTTTTTAGTTGTTATATTAACAATGTGACACTATCAAATATTCAAAGATATAAATAGTTCTTAATAACAAAAAACAAATCACACATTATTAAAAAAGAAAGTCTACTTTGATTAGAGGTTTGCATAAATTTAACAATATATGATTTCAAATGTATTTATTATTTGTGTTATTAATAATAACACATTAAATATTGTGAATAGGAAATAAATTTTTTATTATTTATGCGAAAATAGTTTTAAATATTTATTTTATAATTACAATTTTTTTTATAATTTTCTTTTCTTTTTTTCTTAATTTTTTTAGAATTTTTATGGTGTAGAACTGTCGGTTCTTGAATCGACGGTTTCAAAACTGTCGGGTCATGCAGTTTTTAGGGATGGAATCGTAAGAACCTTCAGAACCGACGGGTCCTTTACCGGTTCAGACCTGCCATTCCCGGGCCAGTTTCCGGTTCAGGAACCGCCGGTGACGGGTTAGATTGGTTCTGGGTTTGGAACCGACCCGTGATGATGTCTAGGTAAAGATCACTCTATTGATCATGGCTAGGACACGAGCTGTGATCCTTTCAGATCATGTGTCTTCTTCCTTTCTCAGGCAATTACGGGCATGATATCATGATCATTGCAGTGTTACGAGTGGGATGAAGCCCATCATCTCCATTGTTCCTTGATTTATATGTTGATGACGAGCTCACGGCCGCCAATACAGTCGTATCCTTTGTTACGACCTCGATAATGGGCATGATAGCGATCGTTATCTCCTCGGATGCTCAATGTTCAAATACAGATGCAATCACAAGTTGGATCATAGGCATCTTCTCCATCATGGACTGGATCATGGGTATGATATTGGGCGTGATCTCTTTTAATAATGATTTTCAATACTTGTCTTCATTTGTTCGTCCAAGTGATCCATGATCCCTATCACTAGTGTTTGCCTATTGTCTTCTTAAATTTGAATTCACAAATCCAACCACAAGGAATCACCCCTGCAATTGTATTAATAATGTTTTCAATCGTATCCTCAGTTTTACCCACAATGTAAATCCCACTTGTGATTTGGCCATACCTCGTTTGCTTGATTTTGCATGGTCTTATTCATAGGGGAAATCAAGGCTGCAATTAGATATGCCCTCACCCTCAATTCTATATCAGGGAAGCTTTTCTCCCTTTCAATCACTTCATCTTGCTATGTGCTTATATATGATAATTTCTTCATTTTATCCTTGTTTAAGACATTAACAATATCATCAATCCTAAGTGTGGGGAAAGGGTTAAGCAAGAATGAAAAGTGAGTTTGAATAAAGTATCATGTTTTTGAATTTGATCAAATTTCTTTCATACTTATAGGAAAATAATGAAATGGTACAAAATTTAGGATTTTTTTTTTATTTTCATGTGATTTAAGTGATCTTATTATTGAACACCATTCTCTTGCATTTGAGTTATTTTTACTATGCTAGAATTAATTTGTAAAATTCATGTGGGGTAGTCTTATCTATTATTTAACCTAAGAATCTAGATTTGAGATTAAATTGAGATTCCTAGTATGAGTTATTCAATTGATTTTGAAGATTAAATGGTATATATACTCTTCTTCTTCTTTTTTTTTTTTGAGAGCCTTATAGTCTTCTGTGAAAGTTTCAAATGAGACTTATAACTTGATGATTTTTCCTTATGCTAAAAACAATTTAAAGAATATAAATATCAAAACCTTAGGTTAGCATGAGTAAGGATGGTCCCTAAGAAGAGCAGTTACTTGACTCAGCTACAAATTGAATATAATAAAAACATGATTAAGTTAATATGAGTAGGTCTTAGTCATTCAAAAGAACAAGATTTGACTCCTTTATTAATTGACTCATAAAAAAAAGGATAAATAAGAATGAATAAAAAGTGCTGAAAAGGCTAGTGTCTTAGTCCTTCGGGAGAGCATGATTTGTTCTTCACTATCAACCATGCTATCTTAAGAAAGAAAAGAAAATTTTAAATCACACTTGAGGAAAGAGATTCATGGAATAAGTTGATGTACATGCCTTCACTCTAGAGTGTGATGCTTAGAGAAGTGATGAGGGAGTTTATACTTATAAGTATAAGGGGATTAAGTTGATTGGGTTTCTCTTACTTTGATTGATCTTTCAGATAATTTTTAGTTTGGATTCTGGTTTAAAAAATAAGGTAATGGGTAAAGGCTAATATACTTAGATTAACTTCATAATTTTAGTACAAGTAACCTTAGCACATGTTACAATGAGTTGAGTAGGGCAATATATGCAATGATTACTAAGGTTGCTAGGTGGTTGAAAAGAGAAAAGTGAGACAATTGAGCTTAAACGAATGAAAATTATGAAGTTAAATTTGGGTAAATTACATCGGATGGTTATAGAATTTAGGTATAAGTTCATTTGAGATCACAACGTTTCGAGTGGTAAAAAAGAGGTTACTGTATTTTGGGAATAAGTTCCTTTAAGTCATAACATTTTAAGTGGTTAAAAGGATATCACAACATTTATAGAAATTGGTCAATTGAGGTTACCATTGATAATTTTAAATATTTCTTCTATTGACACATGTCAATAGTGACCTCAATTAACACGTTTCTCTAAACATTATAATTTTTTTTAATTACTTAAAATGTTGTAACCTCAAATGAACTTATCCTCAAATGTTGTGATATTCTGGTGTAATTTACCTAGTTAAATTTTGTCAAGTACCATTTATGACTTATTTTCCTATTTTGAAAGTTTTGCTTTTGTTCTTGTCCTTGCTTTGGTTAATTATTTGCTTGAGGACAAGTAGAGCTTAAGTGTGGGGGAATTTTAAAAACTTGAATTCACTCAATTCAAATAAAGGGGATTTGTGCTTGTTTTATTGATTTAATTGTTGAAATCATCATAAAATGGGCATTTATTGCTTAAGTTGTTATTTTTATTTCAATCGAGCTTAAAAGAAGGATTGAGATGATTTGACCAAGACTTAGAACTAAAACAACAAAACAGGGAATCCCAATCTTAATTGACCTGCGGTTGCACCCTGTGATCATTATTGAACTATCCAAACCATGCTTGTGATTGAAAGGAAGATAAAGCTTGAAGTTGAGGAAATAGACTCAACCATGACCTGAATAGCACGTGCGGTTAACATTATGCCAGAAATAAAGAAGGATGAAATGCAAGTTAGATTCAATCACAATTAGAACATGCCCACGATTGCACTTGTGAATGGACCCTTGATACATGCATGAGATTTTGTTTTAGAGTTTGTTACATAGTTTTGCCCTGTTAGCATTGTAATAATTATTTATTAATAGTTTGTTACAAATAGAAATGCATGTACAGTAGTAGAGTGTAGAGAATAGGTTGACACATTGTGAACATCCATACACACTTTCAATACCATAACCAACTTAGAGAGAGAATTATAGTTAGAGAACTTCTGCTTGCTAGGGTTCGACGATTCTAGGTTAATTTAAGAGCTAATTTGGATTCAATTGCAAGGACTTCTATACTTATAGGTGTTTTCTATCATAATTTTTCGTTATTTCTCTAAATTCATGCTTCATTGTTTAATATTATGGAGAAATACTTGATGTCTACTTAGATTTTGTGGATCCAATTCATGTGATTTTATTTGTGAATTTATTGAAATATTTGCTGAACACTTGTAATTAATAACTTGAGCTACATTTTCTTAGATTTATGTGCATGCACTATATAAATTCATGTCGGATTTTAGTTGAATAGATTGAGAAATCATGCTTTATCATGTCATATTTCAATTGAATAGAATAGACTAAAGCTATTAATGAGGATTGCTCATAACATCTAGAGATAGCATGAAATCCTTCTAACACTTGGTTGATTTTTCATGAAACATGATTGCTAATAAAATGATTCTTGTTCTTAATGTAAATCTAACTTGCTAATGGCTAAGAAGAGATTCTAGTTGTTTGCTTTGGTTTGGACATTAGTGACACTCGAGAGAGGTATTGATATATTTTCGTGAATTCGATAGTACAAGAAATTTAACAAAAATCTCATTGAGATTATTATATGAGATTACATAATAAGGATTTGGCGAAACAAGATCTAAGCCATTCTTTGCAATTTAAACTTATCTTCTTTTAAGATGACTTAAAACATGTATATAAGTAGTTAAATCTTGTACATAAGTAGCTAGTTTGTTGATACCATGTATGTAATGCATTTGTGAATTTTGAGGCTACATAATAGACGAAAATAAGTATGCTAGGTGCTAATAATCCCTTGAAATATAATTTAATTGTTTTTATGCTACTTTGGTAGGTGCACTTGCCTTAAATGTTATGACCGAAGTTAATTGGAACTTTTAGCATTTTATAATTTTGAAAGGTTCGATCTGAGATCACACAAACCAAGAAGCAGTGCAACCCCGATGGTAGTTGATTACATGTAAATGTAGAAAGAGGGTGGTGAAATTCATATATGAGATATTGTAAGGCTGAAATGAGTTTTTTAAGTTCAAAAACTTGTAATTTAGTCTCATCCTTAACTTTAACAGGACATCACATCTTGTTTTTCAAATATGATATATAAGTAGAAACCCAAATCGGTGGAATACGACATATATATTAGTTTCTTCATATATAATAAAATGATTAATATTTGAAACAACAATTATTAACTTCAAGGTAATGTAAAGTTCAATGATGAAATCCCAAGAGAAGAGATATGGTCATATGTTGGATCTTCAAGATTGTAAAAGGGTGAGTAGATACTGAAATCCCTTATATTATAATAATTGATAAAATTTGATTATGGTTTTTTACAACATACTTTTATAGGATAGGATAAATGGTACAATGTCTCCATGCCAGTTTGATTCGTTTTGTTAAAATGAGTTAGACCAATTGGTTAACTTGAATCAAAATGCAAATCGACGTACTTAATCCAAACCTAACTGTAAACCAAACTGCATTATAAAAATTTTAGATCAATCAATTCTCTCTCTCTCTCTCTCTTTCTTCTACTTACCTTCGATATTTGTAGCCATATGTTATTATAACAAAAATTGCACCTATCTCTCCATGTGCTACAATGTTCATCATTTCATGATCACGGACAACAGCTCCATGGCTCATCTCATTTAAACCATCCATTTCAAGATTTGATTTGAATGAACGAGTCAATGGCATCATCCTTATCTCTAGCTAGTAGCTACTACAACAAATGTGACCTTTAGCTAACCATATATTTTGGTAGCATAACATTGCCTTTAGCTACCAAATTAATCATTCATAGCCAATATTCTAGGAGGAAAATTTTAAGGGAGGGGTTTGAGGAAAAATCTTAGCCTACCAAATTAATGATTTCATGACTAAATATTATACATTTGACTATCAATTCTCAAAGTTGGTAGCCAAAACTCTTTTTATAAATAAATTCTTAAATTAATAAAAATGGCTACCAAAATAGAATGGTGTCTAATTCTTTAGTTACTCGTTTTATAGCATATTTAGTATGCAAGTATCGAGTGGATATAAAATTGGGATTTCAATTTATATTCCTTCTTCCATTATTAGAAGCAAGAAAATTTTATGGTTAGTTACTTTTTATAATGAGACTAGTTCCCTATGATCATTAAATGACTCAAACTTATTCAAACTATGATCGAACCCTTAATATTCTTTTTACATTAATCCTCTATAATCAATTTAATACTGAATTATAGGTAGAACAATCCTGGAGTGTAAAAATTCCTATAGAAGCAATTTAATAAAGAAAGAAAGTAAGACTCGCACACTAAACTTGAAGTATGAGACATACTTCTAATCCTTGAGAATTGAAATGCATGTGAACACTTTTTGTAAAAAAACGTGAACTACATTGAAGCCCTAACGTATAAAACACAGTTTTACTTCTTATGGTACATGTATATTTATATATACATAATATAAGTTATACATACATATATATATAACATATAGTACATAATATATTTAATAATATAAATAAATAATATTTATATGCATAACATAGAAATATATATTATCAATGTGTTATATATGTATAATATCTATTTAATAGATAATATGTGCGCATGTGCTGTTTATATTATATATGTAACATATGGATGAAAGATATTATATATTATATGTTACAATCTTATATATGTGTTATGTACATGTTATATCGGTTATATATATATATATATTATCTGTTACAACCTTATATATGTGTTATGTACATGTTATATCGGTTATATATATCTATTTAATATATACTACAAATATATAGTATTTGTATCTAGCATTTTATAAGCATAATATGTGTTAATGTACATGTATATATATAGCACATTCTTCCATTGTCTATCAAATTCTTTTTATCTAACGTAGAATTACATGCATATTATGTATGCACATTGTATTGGTTATATGTATACATATCACTATTACATGTATATTGTACATATATATAGGTTATATATTTGCTATATACAATGCATTTATAGATATATGCATATATAATATATAGATTATATATTTAACAAAAGCAACAAAACAATATGTTATATAGGCTATATTTATATATAATAAATATATATGTTATATGTACCATATGCATAAATGCTGCAACATATGTACATTGACTACATATATATGTCATTAATTTGTTAGATATATAATATATATATATATATTGATTGTGTGCACAACAATGACATCAATTATTTGCTATGAAATGATTGAGATGTTTTTTTGTCTCTCTCTAACATAACAATGAGTTATGTAGTCATAATATTGCAAATATAGGTAATTTTTAATTTGTTCCAGTTAGAGATCATGGGTAAAGGTAATTTTTAATTAAAAAAATTTGAAGGCAAATCTATTACTTTTTTATTTCTTGAAAACCTAGATGTATCTCTCTCCTTCTTATCTCTTTCACTCTGTCTCTTTCTTTCTTCACTTCATCTCTTGTTTTTCTCGTCTTTTCTATTATTATAGATGTCAAACATTCTAGACTTCAAGATGTACAGGCAAATTTAATTCCAAGCAGAACCAGGTTTAATGGAAATTAAATCTTATCAATCATTCAAAAGTAAGCGTTTTGATTTACTTATAACCCCTTGAAATCAATTTTCATCTGATTAGGTGAATGCATATAAAGTTAGGGTTTTATATGTAATGATATTTTGTTATAAATTATTATGTCAAGTTGATTATCTTAAACTATTACGTGCTATCTAATTTGAAAATATTTTCATTGACTAATATTTATTTATATCTTAGAATCTTTAATTATTCTCTTTTGGAACCTAACATAAAGTTATCTTCTTTTTTAAATATGTGTGGTGCAAAATGCAATTCAATTTCAATGGATCTTATCTTAGGGGAAAAGGGTGCCCATGATTGGGTCTGCAAGGGTAAACAAGTGATTAATATCATCCTCACACATAGTGATCACCTTCCTTCTTTGTAAGTGCATCTTCTTTCTTCCCCTCTTCACTTTCTTTATTTTTCATTTAATTCTAAAACATTTTTCCCTTTTCATTTAAAGCTTGTGCTTGCATCTGAAAATAAATAATAATTGTTTATTTATTCATTTTAGCATCTATGACTTTTACATGTGGATAAATAGACTAAATTTTATAATTATTTATGTTCATTTAATCAGTGTCAAGTAGTATTATTACCTAGTAATTAATCATGTTTTTAGTCAATGGGTGAATGATAATAGAGATGTCTATATTAAATGTTAAACCTACTGCTTAGCTATTACACTATACATTAAAGGCTAAAAATCTTTTTGTTTTTGTTTTTGTTTTGTAATTTTTTTTGTTATAATATTACGGCCACTAGGGCCATTACAATGCGAGGAATCGAACTTGATACCTTGAAGAGGAGGACCGAAACCAAATACCATTAGGTCTCAAGACTAGTAATTTTTTTTTTTAAATTTTTACTAATACTATTCGTTAGTATTAGACACAAAGGCTATATTGTGATACTACTGTTCGATAACACTAAATAAATCATTTCTGTGCATTATTTATGAGCTATGCTAAACACTAAAGGTACTCACTAATGGAGATTTCAACATTAAATATTTGATCATATAGTAAAGTTTGAATATTGTTTTTCTTTATTTTTTTCATTTGGAAATTTATGGAAATGCTAAGATTATATGATCCCATCAATGTCAAGTTTAGGAATGAGATATCTATATCGTTGTTTTTGGGAAAATTCTATTGTCTCGTCATTAATTTTGACGGGGCTAGTCCCATCACTATCTAATGGCTCACACCATATCCAATCGTGATTGAACAATTATAATAGTTAATATTCTAATCATCACATTTATTTAAATAATTAGATAGTTGACTAGAGAGTCCGTCGACAGATCGTAGAAGCTCCCTCCTTTTTGTACTTTTTTTTTCAAGTTTTATAGTTCACCAAATTATGAACTAAAAACTTCATTATTAATTTGGAAACTTATATTTAATATTTAAGTTAAAAGTATATTTGCTTAGTTATTGGAAATTGAGTTATATTTATAAGTTATGTTTATTTATGGAGTTCTTTATTCTTTAATTCAGTTTATGCTGAATTTTTTTTATTAGATAATTGTGTGCAACATATTTATATAAATGAATAAAATACTAATTTATATAATTTTTTTTAAACAAGGCATATAATAACATTATGAATATATTAATAAAAACAAAAGAGACAATTTTCTTTATCAAGTGAAATAATGGTAGCTAATTAACGTATATTTAATAGTCAAATAATTTTTGATAGCAAAATAACAAGACTTTTAGCTCTCAATTTAGTAGTTGATAATTCTTTTGGTTATTAAAGTCTAGAATGAAAAGATATGACTTTTTGCAGCCAAATCATCTTTTGGAGTTAATTTTTTATTTTGGCTACCAAAAATGTTATTATATAATACCAATTTATAATGGTTTAAACCACCAAATTTGGTTGCAAAAGACATAAGTGTTCACTACCAAATCATACTTGGTAGCTAATAACACAACTTTTAGCTACCATATGTCATCATTTACCACCTTTTTATAATGCTTTTTGCCACCAAATTTTTGTTGAAAATAGACGACATTTTGCTATCAAATAAAAATTGGTAACCTACCCTTTGCAAACTCCCAGTACAATTGGTAGCTAATATTTTTGACTACCAATATTAACATTTTTGCTATCAATTATGATGGTAGCTAAATATCAAATTTGTTATAGTAAGCAAAATATTTTGATAAAATATCCTTGGCTTTTTATTTTATTAAAAGTTTACCCAATCAAGACCAAGATCTTTATTTATATTCTTATAAAAATAATACTCATTATAATAGTAACAATAACTAAAAAAATAATCACGTGATAAAATAAATAAAAACAATAATAAAATGTCACATCATATGACAATGACATGTTTCTATACGTTAGAAGTGCCACATCCGCTAACGATGTTAATCCATGCAGCATCAGCTTACTTAAAAAATTCAATTATGTATCAAATTGACTATTCAGAAATTCAAGTGTTTAATTACACATTTGAGCAAACTATAAGTACCAAATTTAACATTAATCCTTTAAAAAACAAATTAGAGTAGTTGGTCAGGCTCAAAGCAACATCGAGGGACTTCTCCGTTTGTTGGACCCGGTCTTATACCCTAAACTGGACTGATCTTGGTTCCACAATTTTGAAACCAAAACCTCCTAATATTAGAATTGGCTTCTAATCGGATTGGGATTTAGGATTGACTCTTTTTTATTGTTATGTAGTACCGTTAGGCAATATCTTTGAAAAATATATAGAAAAGAACACGTCTTTTGTAGGCAAATGAAAGAAAAGATTAATACACTGCATCTTTCATGAAAAGTTATATGATCTTATCATAGTAGTTGTAATGGGATGGATTCTATCACATTATTAAATAATTCAGATCTATTCCAATCATAATCAAAATCTTTATATTTTTTTATACTAATATTTCTATAACCAATTTAATTATACAATTAATGATGATACAGTCCTGTACTATTCAAGTTCACCATGTTCCACATCCTGACAAGCAAATATTTTACGGTAAGACTTTGAGTAGGAGTTGGACTTCAAGATATGTCAACCAAAGTTGGGCTGGATATACATCAAACCACTTGGCCCTACTTGTAAAATATGTGGCTTCCTAGGGAAGTTTACTTTTGATAGGGACCTGAAGAATCTCTTCGTATATTAACTTCATTTCTTTTGTTCGTCGAACGTTGTAAGGAACGAAAAAAGGAATCTTCCGGCGCAAGTGGACACGACAAACTTCAGAAGTATGCCAATGGCGACAAAAAGCTAGGAAATTCTCGTCCCCCATTACATTTTATTGTACGCTAGCTACTTTAGAACCTTTCACTTTCCTAAGGTGGATAGCACTTGTTTTATTCATTCAAATAAGTTGAAAAAACAAAAGAAATTTACCGATACTAATATATCAAGTAGATTAACAATTAGTAAGTAAGTGATATTGAAGAAAAGAATTTATTAAGGTTTTATGAAAACCATAATACATTTAAATGTTAATAATACTATACGTGATTAATCGGTGTACATGGTATATAAGTATAATTGAAATCTATGAATTTATATCCAAGCATGATACAAATTGCATATTTTCTCCCACAATAATTTGCATATGCAATCCCATGATTTGGATATCCTAGCAAGGATTGGGTTATTTTCCTATCTGTAATCTTACAAGGAATAATAAGAAAAATAACCCCATAAGATTGCATCAAGAAAATCAAACATAAATAATATCAAAATTTAAAGGTAAGATTTCACGGTTTAGGGAGTAATAATAATGAAAATAAAACATGCTTATGAATATGCTGGCTACGTTGTGCTTGTTTTGATGCGAATGTTACTTAGAATGTGGTGCCACAAAAGCAGTCCAAACAATGTTTATTTTCTCATGTTTGGATTAAGAGGATGCCATTGAGAATCTCCAAATGGCTATGTTAATGGCATGTAGACTCTCAAAAACATAAAAAATTTCAATAATATTAATACCTCATATGTTCGGGTAAGTGATGTATAGATACTAGTCTAACCTCAATAATCTTTATTTTTTAGACTCTTTTTTCACAAAATTAGCATAAAACTATTTGATAAAACATCTTAATTTGCCTCCTATTTTGTTATTCAGAGGACGAATAATATTGCTATTGCAATTTTCCTTATGGCACACTTGGTACTTAGGAATGGATCGATTCTGGCTTTCATTCCCATTCCTAATGTTTGGAAGCGTTTTTAGAAGCCAAAATCACGATTCCTTGGAATCGATGATTTTGAGTTTGAAGGAAAATTTGATTTCGACTTTGAAGAGAATTCGATTCCGCCTTTGAGAGACAGAATTGCAATTCCATTCCACCTTTATTAATTATATGTAGTGTAATTAGTTTTTTATTTTATCATATATTCATATTTCGCATTTAGTATTAAAGACATTTTTTACAATTACACTTTTTAGCCATTTCATTCCATATAATCTTCCAAACATAGAAATGGATTTATCATTCTCATACTCTTTCCATTCCAATCCAATCCAATCCAATTCATTCCATTTCAAATCATTCATGCGCACCAAATGTGACATTTGAAGAATCTAGAAGGATAACTTAGAGCCAAAGCTTAATGGTTTTGTAAGCATATCAAGATTGGTATTTTAATACGAGCTCTCATATTCAAAACCCTTTCAAAGTGTTTAATTTGTAGCCAATATGGGTGGTTCTATAACCTCAAGATTTCTTCGATGAATTCATTGGAAACTATCAAGTAGGGGATGTTTCGAACTCAACACGAATGGTAGTAGAGTTTTGGATATACTAGTACTAAGGAAAAAGATTCAATCAGCATTATGCACTGCATATCTGATGGACAAGCAGGTAAATACCAATGTTTTTTAACAAAGTGATGCAAATGATCATAGTTTTAATAGAACTACTAACATTAAAATTTTTTTATCAGTGTTTATACGCTACTAACTATTTCATATAGCGTGATGCATTACACTTAATGAATCTTTACTCCCGTACCAAGTGTTTTTTTTTTTTTTGAGATTTAATGAGTCATTCGCCAGCAGATGTTGGCTCGGGTGGTAAAGCTTCGGTCCATGATCCGTAGTGGTCATGGGATCAATTCTTGTTGTAGGCAAAGGTGTCTCCTTTGTGCCTGGAATCATATGATAGGTCCTTATCAGTATTAGGACACTGCTGGTAGATCACCTGTCTCATCCAATTTTGGGTATGGTGTCGCTCTGTTCACCTTTACTGCAAAATATAGTAGACGATAGCTATGGTCTCCTGTGATGGTGACCAGAGTTGAAGCCACTACGCATTTTTTTAATGACAAAAAAAAAAAGAGTCGTTTAGTTTTTTGCACATTGTTCCTATCTTCAATCTTGTTCAATTGAAAATATTGAACTTAGAGCAGTTGATATTGGTCTCAATTAGTGTTCTCAACATAAAGTTTAACATATTTAATTTATATATATATATTATATATATATTTCATTGAAATCCTTGGCTTAGAGGTTTCATTTTCTTAGATAAGAAATCCATTCCTTCATTCATACATAACTTGTTCATTTATTTAATAAAAGCGTGGAAGGGTTATCTTAATATCTTTACCTTATTCATGAACACAATCTGAGTTAATAAAGACCTAAAATATATATGAAACGAAAATAAAACATAATTTTTACGCATAGAATACAACATGCCTCAACTGGTTGGACTTCATAATAAATAGGTAACACCCACTAATACTGGATTACTGATAATCTTTTTTTTCTTTTTTTTTATGCCAATGGGTTTACAGGAGAAGAAAAAAAGATACAATTAAGACTCGTAACACGCCACGTGACTTGATTAGTGGAAATTGATAAAATTCTTCCACGTACCAACGTATGTCGTTCATCATCAATCCAAATGACCTGTGAGTCCTATTGAAATCTTTCTCAAACCCGGACAATCTTTCTTGTCTTTTTATTTTATCTGACATTAATACGACTAACTAGACACGAGACTCTATAAGATCAGCTTCATATGGAAACCTTTCCACACTACTAGTGTCGTGTTTAGATTTACCTATAGATATATGAATACAGGTGCCGGTATTCCATGTATTGCATTATTGCTATGGCCTGGTTGTCCTTCCACCACAGCCGCTCTCCCTCTGGCAGTTGAAATAAACTGCAGCCACCGGTGGTCCTAGGTTGTAAAGTTCAGCAAAGTCTCTAGTATTGAAATTCTGACGCCACCCAGGAGCATAAACTGTCTGCCTTCCAAGTTGTCGAAACAACACAAGCACAAATCGGTGTATCCCCATTGTTGGGTTTGGTCTCTCATAACAAACAACCTCGTGTCCTGCACATGGGGAAGAGGAAAAAAAAAAAAAAGACATATTCAATGCACAATCATTAGACCATACCACGAGCCACTTGGTGGATCACAGCATGATAGATAAGAGTAAATAAAAATTTAACACGCGGGATGTAACTATTCATCCTAGTTATTTTATTATGGGTGTTGGTGTTAATTTGTTATGTGATTTTGTTTATGATTATTTATAATAAATCTTTATTATTTTATAATGTAATGACATTTCCTTAGTTTTTTAAGTAAGAGGTATTAAGTTTGATTCCCTACTCTTCTATTATAATGGTGAAAAAAGAAACCCTTATTTTTATAATAATAAGAGGAAATACTCCGGTTGATGTAGAAATATCAATAAAATTTTTATAGGTTTTATAATAGTTCCTAACAGAGCTATACCATAGTTTGTACAATCTTGAATATATAAAAATTTATTAGTATTTATATTATATATATGTATAATATGTGAGATATAATTAGGGATGCAATCGGATCGAGTTTTAGGTAGGTCATATGAACCCGAACCCGCTACACTATAAGGCATATCAAACCCAACCATATAACTCTGTAGGTTTTTTTTTTTTTTTTTTTTTTTTTTTTTTTTTAATCCAAACCCCCCCTACAAGGTTTACTTTAAAACTCGCCACTGGCTTGGTTACCCACCTGACTATCAATCCGATTACTCGCTCGACTATTCGCCTAATTATCAACTTGACCCTGCCTTGCTTATTATTATTATTATTTTTTTAATAGATTCAACAGATTTAAGCCAATAAAATAATAGTCTAATAATATAGCAATTCACCTTCTTTTGCTAATTTGTTTTTAAATTTAGCCTATTACTATGTTTATATTTACTGAATATATTTACATTACAATTTTTTTTTTTACTAGGACTAACGAGTCGGGTAGGTATCCATCGGGTTTTAGTAGTATTCAAACCCAATCCCAATACCATATAGGTTTTTTTTTTTTTTTTTTTTTTTTTTTTTTTTTTTTTTTATCTATGTCCAAACCGATTTTATTACTCTATAGAGTTCAACCCTATAGGGTTTTTATTGGGTTGAATAGGTCGAAAACCTGTTATTGACCGAGCCTTGCATTCTTAGATATAATACCTACCGATAAGTAATTGGACTTACCAAATATGGCTCCTGTTGTTGCTGGAATGTCAGTCACCAACCTATACGTTGATATTACATCTGTTAGTGTGGAGATAGAGAGGGATATATGCAACAGAGTTACTGAAATATTTGTTGCAATATTGGTAATATATAATTTCAATTATTTGCAGTAGGTTTTGGATAATTATTGATCTTTTATTTAACACAGCAAAAAGTCTTACCTTTATTTTTTTTTCTTTCCTTTGTCTGATATTTCCAACACAAAAAAGGTGAGACTCGCCTCTTTTGATAGCCTCTCTTGTTTAAATTTTTACTAATGGTTATGTGGTTCATTGGACCCACTAACGTGGCATAGATGGTAATATGTTGGTGGAGTCGTGTCATGTGTCCCCAGAGACAGAGAATTGAGTGGCGACCGATGGTGCATGTAGGCCACAGCTAGTTGCTGGTGGTTCGTTGACTCTGGAGGAGGGGCTCATATGGCTTGTGTAGGTGACAGGTCCGAGGGCTGGGGCTGGTACATTCAGTGAAATGGACGAGAAATGCTTCTAAGTTGTTCATTATTTAAGGAATCTAACACCTCTCGTTATTTTTTTAATTTACTGATAAAAAATTGAAATATCAAATTGAGAGATTCTTTTTCATATTATATTATATTAGGTCTAAACTTATTCATAATAATAAAACATATTATTAGTATTATATATTACATATATATACAGTAACTTGATAAGGTTATTGGTAGTTTTCAAATATATTATCGCTCATGTTTTTATAAAAACTGAATGTAAATCAAAATTTTATTGCTACTTATTGACTACTCAGACACTCACATAGTAAATAAAATTTCTTCTCTCCTGATGAAGTAATAAAAAAGATTAAACTAATAAATCGATATATTGATATTTATATTTATTATTCATGATTTAAAAAAAAAAAGAATCAGGGTGTTGAAATAATAGGAAAGACATGCCCAACGAGGGAACAACGATGAAAGATGTTTACCTGTGTTTCGCAAAAATAGGGATTAGTTATTCTAAAACTGTCTTAAGATGTTAATGTCTATGTGCACACATGATACGTTATATATATAAAGGAATGATTCAAAAAATGTTCTTTTCACCATTTTGCTAGAGCAAATGATGTTTTATTGGGTCTCAATTTAGGCTTAAATCATGATTTGTCTAGATCTACGAATCTCAAGCATAATGAAAAATACTTTTTTAAATATACATACATAAGAAAATAGTTCATGATATAATGTAATTCCTTATATATATATGTATACTGATTTTTGGTCACAAGGGAAGGGAAATTCAATCTTATATATATGCCGTGTATGGTTATATCATCTGAACTTAAGATCTTATTGATGTTCCTTTTTAAAAATAGGGAAATGCTTTTAAAACAAAAGAAGTATTATAAAACAATAGAAAAAAATGTGTATACCCACCAATGCAAATATTCCCTAAGGTTTGGGTTACTTGGGCTAGGTGCATCAGGATCCACCATCACCTACAGTTGGTATTACATAATGATCAAAACTCTATACAACACTGTCAAGCAATAAAAAACATAATGGAAACAAAATTGTAAAATATATAATGGAAAATACCGTGCTTAGTTTAATTTGATACTTATAAAATTCAAATCGTCTTTAATACTCATTCCTTCTAAACAAAACTGCTTATAAGGTGCACCTTGATAGTAATAATATAGTTATTAGAGAGAAGATGAAAATCAAAGAGTCAATGATTACCAAAGTGTAGAAAGTCCTGAGATCCTCCCCACCAATTTCAACCCTAGGCTGGTTGACAACTTGAGACGGTTTAAGCTCACAACCATTTGTAATCTCCCTAGAATTATTGGGGTCCCTATCGTTATTATATATAACCCTCAAGGATATAGACCTTGTAAAGGGATCAAATACATCTCCTATCACTCTTCCAACTACAAGTGGATCCGTATCTCTTTCCCTTCGCATTTTAGCCCTAATAATTGATCGCACACACACTTGCACTCCACTCCTTATTTGTTATTCTCAAACCTAACAAGGTAAAATTGTCTTTCCCACTTTACTGCATATAAGTTGTTGCACCAAAGTATGTGCACGATGACAAGTTGCAACAAGTCTAGCTAGGTATGTATATATACACACATTCTCGACCGAAGTTAGTAACATTCCATTTTGCCCTTCTTGTGCATGCCATCACATCACTAGGCTCTTTATGTACCTATCAATAAATTTCTTTGAACTGTGGATATCTTAATTATTCTATTAGCAATATTAGTCAATTTATTATATATGTTACAGTTGCAATTGGCATAATACCACGTGTATGGATAAATGATAGATAAGTATCCATCGATAATATTTTAATATATAATAGCAATAGTGAATGATTTCTATAAAAAAAATAAATTTTTTTTTATAAATTTTATGGTATGTTAAAACATTACTATTACTTGCATGCCACTAAACAATCCTATTATATGCGTTATGCCTCATTAACGGTAAAGCCGTTTTCACACCGTCCAAACACTCGGGTCCACCAATCCCGTACGGTGTTATGCATATTAAAGTGGACCCTCCATATTCCAAAATGTATAATATCTTATATTTGAACGGAACAAGGGTCCAAAAAAGGACAATCTAATGGAATCTATGCTCTTTCTTTGCTGAAGAAAAAGAAGAGAATAGACACGCAAACGTACGCATGAGAAAAAAGCGTTATCTTTGTGATGATGAGAAGATTCACTGGACAAGTGAATCGTTGTGACTGAATTTGAAAAATCATCCCGCACCATCTGAGACGAGGGCTAATACAACGTATGGAAAGAATAGAATGGGTAGATAATTCTATCGCTAAAGTATTTATTCATACTTTATTCAATTAGGTGGGATTTGAATAAGTATCGAGAGTGATTTGATATAGTATGGATGCATATTTTCAAATCTTGTTCCGAGAGGATATGGTACAAGTATAAAGTCTTTATATCTTATATGCATTTTGGAATATATACTGTCATATATAAATCGTACAAATTTGGGATGCTCTATACTCATTGTATTAAAAAATATAATACAATATCAATAAATAATAGATAAATAATAATACTTTATTTTTTATTTTACGATTACTTTTGTTGAAGATTATCATTTCTGAAAATATCACAAATAAAGAAACAATACATATGTTTCCAACTCTACAAGGCATATTTATGGCATATATTGCAACACTCAAATATTCGAAGTCTTAGATTTGCTTTATTATATATTATTATCTTATTTTCGTATCTTTCATAAAGATCTATTAGATATTAAAGATAAGTCATAATCTTTAATTTGTCTTATTCTCTTTTGATCTTTATACTTATCTACTTTATATTAAATATGAATCTTTATCATGCCTAGGATCAAATTTCAAATCTTAAAAATTTATGAACTTTCTATTTCTCCTTTCTCCATACAAAGACAATTCCATACCTCTTTAAAACAAGGGTTTTCTTTCTTTTCCATCTAAGGATTCAAGAAACTTAAAGGTCCTCAATCCTTCACAAACCCTAAAATTCTATCTACTGAAATTTTTTAAAAGAATCAACAAGAGATCAAAGTGTTGAAAGCGGTTGAGTTTTGGTCTAACAAGGGAATCCATAGCAAATTTCAATTGGATTTCATAGTTGTGGATCGCAAAGGAGAAGAAGAACAATCGTTGGATTTTACGTAAGTTGAATTGTATTATTTTGATGATTTTTAATGTTTTTAGAGTTTTGGAGCAATGTTGTTAATAAAAGATCGAACCTTTAAGAGTTTAGAGTGAGGTTGTCAATAAAAGATCGAATCTTTAAAAATTTTAGAGCAATGATGTTGGTAAAAGATCAAATCATTAATGGAGGAATATGTGGGAGACTGAGTTAGGTTTACAAAATAATAACACAAACCTTTTTTTTCACTAAACCAATGTCTTATCTGGGATAACTAAATAGCTTAAACGTTGTAGATAGTTTAGTGACCTTACAGGTCTTAGGTGTAGGTATCATTATATATGGATTAGTGTTAAATTTAATTTGCGATTGTTATCAAGTTTTCTCCATTGTAACGTCTCAATTTCAATTGCAGCTGTTAGTTTGGGTATGTCATTACCTTGTTTATTGTTTGTGCATGTTAGGTTTTAGTATATGAAATGAGCTAATTAATATCTAGCATTAATTGTTTGTTGCTTGTGCTTGGTTCAATCTAGTAGATTAGGAGTATCGATGTTACTAGGATGATACCTCGATGATCTGTGTGTATTGTTGTCTCGAGTGGAGTCGCATATAGAAAGGATTATGGTAGACTAGGAGTGGTATGGGGATAATACCCACAATGTTGGGGAGTACCTAATATCAATATGTATAAGTATTCCCAATATATATATATATATATTATATATAAGTATCTATATATGTTTGTTATGGAGTCGTGAGTTACTCCACGTTCAGGGTTAGGAGCGACTAACCCTAGGTTGTGTTGGTTTATGGCTTAAAGTTTGAGATAATGAAAAAGTGATTGTTACATTAAATGTGATGTTGCATGTAAATGTGTGTTGTGATTGTTCATGCGTGTGTGCTTGCGGTTTTGGCGTATTGGGCTTCGGCTCAATCCTTTTTATTACTTTTCAAGCATAGGTGAAGAACCTATAGTGTTTGACTTAAATGGCTATGGTGCCAATGTTGATAATGAGAAGGACATTATTGGTGATGATTATCCAGTGGACTATTTGTCGGTTAGGAACATAATTTAATTTGAATTTCTTGAAAAAGAATAAAAACTCAAATTAATTGCTATGGTTTAGCTTAGAGGTGGACAAGTGGGTTTTGACCCACGGACTACCCATTTAATCCACTTTGAAAATGAGTTAAGGCTAACATTTTTTAGCCTTTTTAAAGGTGAGTCAAGTTTACCCAATCCGTTTAACCCGTGGGCCAAAGTGGGATGGCTCACGGGTTTAGTTGGTTGGCCCACTAAACCACTTGTATAAAAAAAAATTAAAAAAGAGGGAGAAATCACTCTTAATATAATATTGTTCTTGAGTTTTATACTAAAGCTTAAACTTTTGTATTAATTGCAATAGAGAATGACAAATTGATGTATATACATCATAACATTTTTTTTAAGTATATCTTTAGTGTTTCAAATGAAATACGATATCCAATTAAATTATTTTAAAATATTCATTTTAATATATACATAATTATAATAATAATGAAATTAATTATTTATATATTTAGAACCTTGCAAAACTTAATTTTTTTTTATTATATACATTTTATTCAATTAGTATAAATAAGTTAAATTGGTCAATTCGGTCCATTTAATCCTTAAAGATATGTAAGTGGGTTAAATGGGTCAAAAAATGCCTAATTTGTTTAACCTATAGGCTAAAATGGGTTGAGTTAGGGTTAAGAAATTTTGGCCTGTTTTTAAAGTGGGCCAAAATTTTTTGACCTGTTTAACCTACTTGCCTACCTTTAGTTTTAGCTTATGTTGTAAGACGAGTTCCTTAGTTTATTAAGCTAGAAATAAGTTGGCATATTGTTTTATGTCAACTAGTTTTATAGAGTATATATATTGGATTTATGATAAATAAGATATTATTATTTCTAGAGTTTGTCAATTATGATTTTGGAGTAAATATTGGATTTAATTGTAGATCAATAGCCTTTGCAGATCTATATCTAGTATAGGCATGTGATAGGTTGTAAATATCCTAAAATTAGGGCGTTACAACTTCTATACTATCTTTTGAAAAATTTTATTTTGAAAGAACTTGTTCTATTTTATTTTAGAAAAACTTGTTATTTTTCAAGGAAGAATTTTGGTTATATGCATATACTTCTAAAATATATAGAAGTGTTGTTTATCTTCTATGGCTAATTAGTGTAGACGCACCTTCGAAGTTTTTTATTTTAGAATTTGCTACAGACTGCATATTGTAAAACTTGTGATATTAAGAAATTATTATTTAAATGTTTTCTGCATGTTGTTTATAGTCAATTTATAAAAATAAGACAATTTTACAACTTATGCGAAACCATATGTATTATTATAAACTTGACTGTGGGTTCTACAAATACCTTATAGGATTTACAGTTATAAATTACATGATACATGGAGGGTATTGGGTGAGTAGAAGGTGATACATGGTGGTTCCATGTATAAAATTTAGGATTCAATGCTTCATATGGTAAGGTAACAATTAGACTTAATAACCTACACCTAAAAGACATGGCTCATAGGATGCATGGTTTTCATTTTCACTGCTTTATAACAAGTTTTGTTATAAGAGCAGTAATAAATATATAGATTGTACGAAATTTATAAATTTAAAATTTTAGTTAAAATAATTATGATGTTAACCTTAACAACATTAGAAAGACGATGAATAGTAAATGATTTTTTAAGTATAATAAGCTTGCAATTCAAAATCTAATATTTTTTATGACCAAATTAAATGTATCAACATATGATGAATTAAAAACTTTATCACTTAGAATTGTACAGTAATCTTTTCATACACATACGTCATCATAAAATAATAATGAAAAATTTCACTTTTACTCAACATTTTATCATTTTTCTGTTTAAATCCTCAATCTCGAATATTTTTATTTGAGTTTTTTGACATTTTCTAAATCTACAAGTGGAAATTTTTGTTAACAATGTTAAATTTTCTATCCACGTTTGCCATGCATCTAAATAACTAATACAATACATAATATAGTTAAATACACATAATTAACTATAATAATGTGAGGCAAAAAAAAAAAAAACTATAATAATGAAAATAATTTAAAAAAAAGAGGACGACGCAAGGAAGAAACACCCTTTATATATATAAATACACACAGACACACACACATATGATTCTTTTTATAAGCTCAAATTCCACCAACTCCATATAAAACACCAAATCTGTATAATTCGTATGTGCTCATCCATGAGAGTTCATAAATCCTTTCAAGTTTGCATATTTGTCATGTATATAGCTTCATAGCTGGTAATAAAGTTTGGATGTTTCATTTATTTATTATTTAATCTTGTTTTTTTTTTTTTTTTGGATTTTTATGACTTGGCCTTGAGGGAAAAGAGAAAAAAGATGGACCTTTATATGATAGGTGGAAGTTATTTAAGATTCTGTTCTGTCAATTGACATTATTTAGTATGTCTCATCTCAATTGTGTCGTCTCTTGCCGAATCTAAAATTTATAGTTTTACCCCCCTTCTTTTTTTTTTTTTTCTTCCTTTCCTATTAATTCTGTTAAAGACAAGTTTAACAAGTGTTATCATGGTGGGCTATAAAGTAAAGTCCGACATTCATATACAACATTCACTTGAAGAAGTGTTTTCTCCTTTTCTTTTAATCTTTCCTTTTTTCGAGAAAAATTTTGCAGAATTTAATTATTTTTGTTAATTTATACACACTTAATTATGTTATCTGTTTAATATGAATAATTTAAATGAATCAAGTGAATATAAATTAAAAATTTGATGATGTTAACAAAAGTCTTCATTAATTTGTATAGGTACAAAAACATCGATTAGTTAAATAAATAAATAAAGGCCAAGAACTTAAACAAAATAGTAGTGAAACTAAACTTTGATGATTAACAATATACTTTTTCAAAAGGTATAAAGCTAGGAATTGCTACCGAAATCCACAAATATGACTATTCACATAAATGTCCATTTTTTTGGGGGTTAAATTTATAATTCTTCTTTGTGTATGAAATCTTCAATAAAAAAAAAAAAAATTATCTATCATCCTACATATATAGACTAAAAGCTTTCTAAGAATTACAGTCTTCTATTATGCTAATGTTGCTCCCCATCCGAGTCCATCGTATACGAGATGATCAACACAGAAAAAATTAAGTTATAAATGGGTGAGCGGTGAAACTTAGTATAGTAATTACTGTATGCAAGCACAAATGAACTCACACAAACTCATATTTATTGTAAATTATATAATTTTTATAGTTTACTCATACAAACTCACATTTAAGATTGCAAATAAGTTGAGTTGAACTTTTCAAAACTTGGGCTTGACCCATTAAAAATTATTGAAAGCAAACTTGATCCAGGCTTTTTATCAAGCTGAAGTTCAAACTCAAGCTTGGCTTGTTTAGTTAAACAAGCTTTATTTTGAGCTCATGTAGTTCATTTGTTCATAAGATAAAACAAAATCTGAAATGTTAAATTTACAAAATGAATAAAATAAATGAGTGGATAATGAGTAAAGATTAAGCTATGTATGCATATGTATTATTTGGAAATTATCTTTTTGCTTTAATTATATTTTACACATAGAAATATTATGTATCATATATATACAACTAACGAGCATGCTCATGAGTATGTTCACAAGCCTAAACGAGCTGGTTTGCAAGCTTAGATAGGAACTTGGGCTTGACTTGTATAGATTAACAAGTTTTACTTTAAGCTTGAGTTTGACTTGTTTACTTAGTGAGTTTGAATAGAGCTCAAGTAACTGTGAACAACTTAGCTACTCAAGCTTAACTTATTTGTAGCTCTATTCACACACAACACAAACCAATACAATATGCACTAACACCAACATGTAAAATTTGGATTAACAGAATAAAAAAACTGATACAATTTGACACAACACAGCACCTATTATATGTAACACTGGATGTATATATATTATCAAGAGAGGAAAAACTAACATGTAAAAGGAAAATCAAGAAATTGCAAACCAAATCACCATGGATAAGAGAGAATTAAGAGGACTTTCATTTGCTAATTAGCACAAATGGGTAGAAATGAGAAAGACAATTAGGGCATAGTGATATACTGAAGTGGTGAGTCTCCCCACATTGTTCGTCATTCTAGGCTTTGAATGGTGAGTAATGCTGTGAGAGTGACTACTTTTCAAAAAAATTATATGCATGAATATTTCCTATTTTTAGATAGTAGGAAATATAAAAAAAGAAATAAACTAATGAGTTTAACTAACGAGACTTATGCAATAGTTAAATAAATTTCTTATACATCAAAGAATCATACTACACATCGCATTATATTAACATAGGTTTATATGAAATCAAGGACATACACTATTTAGAACTAGACCGATAGAGCAGGCTTTATAAGTGTGAATCTTATATGACTATGAAGACTAATCTTAAAAATGTGCATCCATAAGTGCTCATAGAGATTGGTATTAAAAGACTTAAATTCTCCATAGAGTTTGATTTTGAAAGCCTGAACTTGTGATATTTCTTAAAGGTCATTTTTGAAAGTGTAAAGCGAATTCTTAAGGACAAGTGTAAGGTGCTTCTCTAGAGCCTAAATTTTGAAAGTGCCAAGCGAATTCCTAAATTTTGGTTTTAAAAGTGTAGAGTTAAGTTTATAGTGTTTATTTTCAAAAGTGTGGATCTATACTCTATAGCATTGTTATCGAAATCGGCTCGGACCGGTTGGTTCAACCTGGTTCGACCGGAATCGGCACGCAATGTCGTGTCGAGTCTTACTAAAGACCTGTTTTTGCATTGAACCAGTGAGACTTGGATTGACCCGGGCGGTTGAATCGATCGACCCTGCCGAAAAAAATAAAAAAATAGAAATTTAAATATTTATTCATACTTTGTTATAAATTTATAAAATATAATCATTATATCATGTTTATTTAATAATTAATTGATGAATTTGATACAAATATAGATTTAATTGAGTGATGTCGTATATATTGGTCTTTCATAATTAAATTATCCCTTATATTTTTACCTTTTTGTGACCCTGATTCGACCCTTGACCTCCTAAATTATCTCGGTCAAATCCCTGTCTAGTTTTGACAACATTACTCTATAGTAGTTTCAAAAGTTCTCACAAGTATAATATTTGTTCCAGAACACACATTAAGCAAGAAGTTAGCAATTGATCCATTATTTTTTAATTTCATTCTAAACTTAGCATGTATAACCAACAAGTAATGGTAACCATAGCAAAATTTCACTTTACACATTCTTATAGGCTATCTAACTAAATATCTAAATTTTACAAGAGCTGGTGGATCAACAACTCGTACCCTAAAGATTACAAATCCTAGGATTGAAGAGATGACCACTTGCATCCATAATATAACAGGTCTGTTTGTTTGTTGGCAGATTACAGATACAGATACTTTTTTTTAAACTTTTTTCTAACAAATTATTTATAAAAAATTAGATACAGACAACAAAAGTTAGCATTTCTCATTAAAAAATCAAATAGATCAAATATAGATGAATGAATATAAATCGAACATATTTACACACATCATTTTGAAAAAAATAAAAATACAAATAAAAAATAAACTATCTAAGCAAATCCAACGTATTGATAAAATGATAAAGATATAAATAAAAATACTAGAGCAACACGTGAAATTAGAGTTACACCTCTTGTTAACCCTTTTTTTTTTTTTTATTTCAACTAAAAAAGAAGATTTAAATCTGAAACTTCATAACTAAGAAAATCATCCCTTGTTAATATATACTGGTTGAATTTAAAACCATTTTCGTAACACACTGTTGTGGTGGACCCTCCTATTGTCCTTGTTTGCGCTTGGAGTACGGTCTAAAGGCAGATGCAATAGTGATGATACGTGTGGTTCCTGACGAAAAGGCAAAAGAAAAAAAAAGAAAAAGGTATATATAGTACGTTGGACTTTGGAATAAATAAAAGACAGCTTCCCAAAGTGGCAAGAATAAGCCTTGAGGATAACCAAATGACAGCACCTCAGAGCAACGGGAAAACTTCTTGTCCCCATCGATTCCTAAGGCACATATACTTTTAGTACATGAGGTCACCGTCCATGTGACTAGAGGTGTGGCAAAGGGTTAAAACGGGCCAACCCGGCCCGGCCCACTTTGGCCCGTGGGTTAAACGGCCAAAAAAATTTGGCCCGTTTAACCCACGGGCCAAAATTGCCTAACCCTAACCAACCCACTTTAGCCCTGGGTTAAACGGGCCAGCCCACTTTTGACCCTTTTAACCCACTTACATATTTTGTAAGTTAAATGGTCAAATTGACCCATTTAACTTATTTATACTAATTAAATAGATATATATATAATAAAAAGAGAGTTTTTATGGTTATATATATTAATGATTAATTTCATTATTATTTTAATTACTTTTTATATAAAAATAAATTTTCTAAAATAACTTAATTAGATAAATATATTTCATTTAAAACAATAATAATATATTTTATAAATTTTTATGGTGCATGTGCATTAATTTGTCATTCTTTGTTATAATTAACACATAAATTTAATCTCAAGTATAAAAAATCTCAAGAATAACCTTCATTAATACATATTTACCCTATAATTATTTATTTTAATTTTATAAAGTGGGTTGGTGGGTCAACCCACTTAACCCGCGGGCTAGCCCACTTTGGCCCGCGGTTAAGTGGGTTGGGTAAAATTAACCCACTTTTAAACGGCTAAAAAAAAGCTGACCCTAACCCACTTTTAAAGTGGGTTAAACGGGCTGGCCCGCGGGCCATAACCATTTGTCCCAGCTCTACATGTGACTTCCTTCTCCTTGCCATGACTTCAAACAATGTTGTCTGATTGTTTAGCTTTTTTAAATGGATATAGATCTATTTTTAAATTTTTTTAATAAATTATTTATTAAAAAATAGATATAGATAAAAAATTAATAATTTTAATGAAAAGATTAAATAAATCAAATATAGATAAAATATAAATACAAATTGAATATATTTACATATATTACTTCGATACAGATACAGATACAAATAAAAAATAGATTATCTAAACAAACAAACTGAAACAAGACATTAATGATTATTTCATTTTAGTATAATAGTAATTTTATTACAATTTTATTTTTTATGAACTACTATTATAACATTTAATTGACCGTAATAGTTATTTTATACGAAATATCTAATATGAAAAATATTGAATATGAAAGAAAGTTACATAAGTGTTGCAAGGTTTAGAATAAATTAGAACTAAGATATTAATCACTCGTTTATTTTATCGTAATTGTAATTTTATAAGAAATCTTTTATCAATAAAAAATATTAAATAGTTATTCATTATTCGAATGTATCTATAGCAATTGAATATTAAAATTGCTTTTTTTTTTATAAATTATACTTAATTAGAAAAATAAAAAATAAAAATCCTTTATAATAGGATTCCATTACTGAACTGGCATTAATTATTAGTCGGTATCTTCCAGCTCTCTGTTTGTCCGAAGAGCTAAGATTCCTCCTTTTGCAACCTTGACCGTGCAAACCGCAAGGTGGGTTTGTTTTTGTAGAAAATTGTTTTCAAATTTCTTATATTCGACATCAGGCACACTGAGACTTGTGATTGTCCATTATTCAAGATATTTATTAGTGGCTTTAAGCAACATTTATGATGAAAGACGAAGGTTGCAATTGATGGGTGCTGGAAATGATTAAATATATATCTTTGGAAAATATTAACAGAAAAAAAGGAAAAATCTATTTTATTCATTTTCCCATTTTAACATTGGCATGTTTGAATTATTGAATTTTTATCTGTATTGTATCTGTGTCTGATCTGCATCTATAACTTATTTGTATCATATTTATATCGTATCTATTTGGTCAGTTTGTGAATAAAATTATTTATTTTTCATTAGTATATATATATTTTTTAACAAATATCTATTTGAAAAGAAAATAAATATGATACCATAATGATCAGAATATAATAAAACAAACATAACTTAACCATATATCTCCGGAAAATATCAATGGATAAAAGCAAAATTCATTTTACTCATTTTTCCATTTAGCATTTTCCTAATTGCTAATCATTCCATTATTGGCTACAAGCCTACAGCCTTTGCCTCTTGTAATTACTCACAATTAAAGCGACCAGTATTTACGATATCTTTAAACTCCTAAATGATTCAATAACAGTAAAATTTTGATTAGAAAGGAGAGGTAAAAAACGAAAAGTTAGACCCTTTTTCTCTAGGTGGGTTTATTCATCTATTAAGAGCTATAATAGGTTTCTTGGGTTAAAGTGAAAAAAAAAAAATTATAAAATGTACAGCTTGATTGAAAATAATCCTATTAATAGGCAAAGTAAAACTTATCTTTTCAAATAATGGGTTTAAAGAAGTAAAAATTCGAGAAAAGTGTAAAATTACAAATTCCAAAAAATAAAATAAAATAGCCTGTTATGGGCCTTAAACAATGTTTTTTTGAGGTCGAAACAATATAAAGTTATGTCCTAGGACTTGAAAATCAATACTTGGAAAATGGTATAATAGGTTTTGTAATTTCTCTTGGACTAATTATGCCCATTTAAATTGCTACAGTGAAAAGCATTTTACTTTTTATATACTATTGGTCCCACAAGTTCATATAATCAAGCCTAATCTCCTCATGCTAGTTGAAGAAGAAGGTGATGATGATCAGTGATGACTTTTTTCCATTATTATATGTAATAGTCAAGAAACGAGTATAACTTATTTATTTTTGAGATTATTTTCAATCCAATAGTATTTTTATTAAAATTTCCTTTTTTGTTATTCCTAAATTTTTTAGTGCTAAATTTTGGCAGACAGGTTTATTTCTTAAGAATTAATCCAACAAATAGTAATATAACACTTTGTAGGGTGGGAAAGAAGTAAAAAGCTTATGATGTATTATGTATACTACATACACTTAAAAATCCTAAGCTACCATACCCTTTTCTGCTAAGCTAACCGAAAAGCCATGCATTGGGTCCTCTAGGTTCTCAAGATGGGGGTGATACGGGTACTTGGAAATATATATCAAGTTACGTAGTTCTCCAGTAACAATTATTAGTTACTTAGCGTGTTGGAATTTGTTATGAATGAAAAACAATTGATGGCAAAATTACCATGTAATAAAACTCTTTAGCCATGGATTTAATTAGTTAATTTTATTCCAACAAAGTACCCAAAAACGTTTTACTTGCTATCTTTGAAAGTGATCAGTTCCAGCTTACTCTCTCTAACCTTTCATCTTTCATCAAATAACCGTATTATTTGTGGTCCATTTTTAAAATCGCATGTACTAGTATCAAAGTATAATTTTAGACGTGTAGGATGGATTAAGGTATGAATTGTATTGCTATTAACTAGATATGTTTATCTAGAGATGAGCGGATGCATGGTGTACAAGGTATAAATCACAATCTGTATCTTATCCTATAAGTTATATTATATTAAATTTTGTATTCGAAACCTATCATGTGATAGCTTATACCCATCATATATCCTATGCTCTGTACCATGTACCCTTTAAAATTGATATGGCATCCTATGGAGCTTGTAAAATTTTTATAAAATTTTTATATTATTTTTTTCTCTTTCTTAAATTTCAAATTTATAATATTTGATATGACTTCATGTAACATGCAAAATTACCTTATTTTCATATATTCATTATTAACAACACATGGAAAGGAGTTTTAAAAATAATTTGTTAATATTACAAATTCTCCAATATGTATAATGTGTAAAATTTGAAATTTGTAATTAATAGTGGTAAAACCTATCTATGTGATATTAAATAAAATTGTAGAACCAATGGCAAATTCGAAAAATAAACACTTTGAAACTACTTCTTTATTAATCAGCCTTAGAGATAAACAACATTTCTAAATGATTTGGAAGTTCATATAACTGTAGTTCTTCTAAAAGAAAAATAATAATTTCTTCTAAAATAAAATAGTATAAGTTTTTCAATAATAAAATTTTTCATAAGGTAGTCTACAAATAATAATTGAAAACAAAAGTTGTTACAAAATAAAAAAATAGACTATTATTCTTTATATGTTATATACTAAAATTATTTAATAATAATTAATATGGTCAATACAAGATATCTTAAAACCTGTACCTATTTATACTAGAATACAGGTTTCGGGATGGGTATAAGGTATGAACATTTCGTACTCTTTTCTTATCCTATGACCCTTAATATCCACCAGATCTTACTTGGTCAAGTAAGGTATGAAGGGTGCCCCGTACGAAGGGGTTATCCGATCACCCCATTTATATCTTTGTTATTATTATTATGAACATGATTATAACCTTTGAAATAATAATAGGTTGCTATTGCTAATAATATTATAGTCTAGAGTCATTACCAACGGCCTGGGAAATAGAATAAGATGCATCGGTGTGATTTGGCGAAACTGCAATTTCACACATACTAACCATTCAAATATGTGCTGGGGTATAGATCCAACTCATACGGGTCTATAACCAAAGAGAGTTTAAATATATGTCGGATATATATTTAGAAGACTTTAGAATCAAAGTAGGAATGGACCAACACACTTTGAACAATGAGATCATAAATATATGGTTATATTTTTAGAGGACACTCAAATCAAGGGTAATATAGGACATATACTTGGAAGAGGACTTAGAATAAGGAGATTTTTGCAAAACAAAGGAGATGAAATTATTGTACTCTTACAATTGGAGTTAAAGGCCGCTAGCTTACATTAAATATAGGAGCCAGCCTTTGAGTGTCTATTGATTTTCCCTTTGTTATATATATATATATATATATATTCTTCTTTTTGTCCTAGGATTTGTAACGAACAAGTATTGGCCTCTTCTCAAGCTTAGATAGAGAGATCTAGAGAGAGATATAAAGAAAAGTGAGGGAAATTCTAGAGTGAGAAATTCTAAAAAAAATCTTTTTCCTGTCTGTAATCCACTGGTTATAGTGAAGAATTGTGAAATCTACTAGATAGATCTAGTGAGGAAAACTTGTAATCCCATTATATTGTTTATAGTGGAAGATTTGAGCGCTGTTGGTCTGGTGGCTTTTCCTGCATTGGTTTTTCCACGTTATATTCTGGTGTTATCTGTTTATATTTCCGCATTGTTTATTGTTTATCGCATTTGGCAAGAGGAGATTTAACCTCTGATCACATGTTGATTAATTATATGATTAATCAAGTTTTTGGTTGTTATCGTGATTAGGAATTAGACTAACATATTGTTAGGCTTTCTCCTAACAATATGTTAGTCTTTTTTTTTTTTTTCTTTTCAATATACTAGGAATAATTCGATAAAGAATTTGTCTACTAGGGTGCCATAATTATTTGTCGGAATAGATATATTAGGAGGTTTTGTGAGAACTAGTCAAGTCTCCATGTATAAAGCGAGTAATTCAAAGTAATATATAATAGTATAGGGAATAATAACATCTACAAAAGTATGTAATTCAGTATATGCCATTTAATTTAATTAATCACATTTTTAACCATTCTGCATTACCCTCCATGGATGTCATAGTTTAGGGCTAGGAATGGGTTACATGTTTTCTTATTTTATTTTTTTTTTTACTTTAATTAAAACATCTTTAGCATATTATTAGAGGTGTAATGAAATCATTAGGAAAAAGAAAAATATTAAAAAGTAAACATGGGCCTTTAATGCTTAGGAAATTCGGTTTTGTAAACCCCGGAAATTTTCACAATAGTATACCGTAGTAAAATAGAAAACGTAAAATAGATAGTGAGTTTAGAAACCGATAGAAATCCTAGAATAGACTAATGAGTTGTGATATACTCATTTCTAGTTTGAAAACCCGAGTAAAAATTTTCTTGACCTTAATAGATATATATATATAATATATAAAGAGATTTCGTATCTTGAACTGATAATTCAAGATATAACTAGAAATAGATTTAAAATTTCGAAACCGATAAGATACAGTTTATTTATAGAGCTTATCGGTATAAAACAATAGATTATAAATATAAACAAACACTAATACTGAACAATAATTATCAACTTAGAATTAAAAAGAAAATTTCGAAACCGCTGTTTTAATTGTTAGGAAATTCTAGCTTTATTAGGACTTGGTTCCTAATTTAATTAATCGAGTTTGAAAATTTAATCACGTAAGTTAAAAATATTAAAAATAATTAATCGTGTGAAGTTTTAACTAAAAATTTGAAAATACAAATAATTTAAAATATTGTAGTAATTTAGATAATATTATCTTGATAAAACGTAAATATAACGAGTATAAATATACGCGAATAATTTATATATATATATATTTTTAGTAAAAATATTTTTTTTTTCTGCAACTATTAAATATGTAAATATATATATAAAAAAAAGGGAGAAAATTGGATTTCAAATGCCGCATGAAGGATTGGGCGTGGATCGGGCAGCAGAGAATTGCTGCATTCATATGCAGCAGCAGCAGCAGAAGGAAGGAGCTCCACGCACATGAACAGCAGCAACCGAACAGCAATGGACAGCAGCAGCTTCCGCAATAAGCAGCAGCAGCAACCAAACAGCAGTGGACAGCAGCAGCTTCAGCAACACGCACAGCAGCAGCTTCAGCAACCAGCAGCAGCAACAGGCCAACACACGCACAGCATGGCCAACTAGGAAAGAGCAGAACATTGAGCGAAACAGAGCACTGCAACCAGCTGATTTTTCATCCAACTTTGATCCGATTTTTCCAACGAATTTCAACCCGAAAAGGACATCCAAACCAATCAAAATCTACATCTATACCCACAATTAATGTACAAGAATTACAAACCAAATGGGATAGAAAAACAACTCCGAATTTAGCTAGAAAATCGTGATGCAGCAGCAAGAACATCCCCTGCTGCAGAGACCAAATTTTGCTGACCAAGTTGATTCAAATTTGAGCTTCTAAATTCAAACCAAATTGACCCAAAAGCCAATCAAAACACTCCACATGTGAATAACATTAAATGAGGAGAATTTCAGCTTAGAAAAACAACCATAACCGTTCCAAATTGTTGGCCAAAAATCATATCTTACAGCTGCAGCAGAGGAGAAATTCCACAATATACAGCAGCACACATCTCCAAATCTAACTCCGATTTTTGCAACATTCCTAGGATTAAATGAGCTGAAATTTTGACCAATTAAACACCAATAAGGAGCCTTCAAATGGACACTTCATACACCAAAAATTAATAAGAAAATCGGATCCCAAATTCGTCCAAAAATCAAGGTGAAATTGTTCCAGAAATTCCAGTTTTCACACTTCAAACTTCAACAAGTTTTGACCCGATTTTTACACTAGTTGATCTCTTATTTTACACACATAAATAGCATTAATTAGCTACCAAACAAATTAAAGCCTCAAAGATAGCCACCAAAAATCTGTCAAACCAAGTCAAAGTTTGCATCCAACATTGCAAATCGTGTAGAAAATCCAGCTGCATTTACAAGCATTTTCAAGTCCAAAACCAACTCCAAAGCCTCTAAAACTTAGTCTAATCCTAGTATAAGTATATAAGCCTAAGTTAGACACACTTGGAGCTCATAAACCCCAAAAACACTCTCAAATTCCAGCTGCAAACCCAAGTGCGTCCAGCACTCTTCCAATTCCTTTTTCCATTTCCACCATCAACAAAGAAGCTTAGGAACATTGTGTACTCTACCATAAACCCTAGCCTACTTCCATACCTTATATACACACACTAAGCTCATCAATAACCAAAACCGAATCAAAAATCCTAAGTTATCCTAGGGTTCAAGAGGAGGTTTAGCTTGACAAGGTGAGGAGATTTGATTTCATTAATAAACTCTCATTTTAGTTAATGTGTTTAGTTAGAAACTCATCATCTAATCTTTGGTTTAGGTTCAATTCTTGCTTTAAGAGGAAGTTGAGCAACCTCCTTCCATCCCAATCCAAGGTAAGCTCCAAATTACAACCTCCTTGTTAAATTTATGAATAGACCTTAGGATGAATTATTGAGCATTCCAAGAAAGTTTTGTGGTTGATAAAGGTTGTAAATCTATTGATGAATTCAAGAGAATAGATGGTTGATGTGTTGAGAATGCATAGATATTGTTGGAAGAGAAAAAAACAACTTAGAAGTCTTATAATTGTGGTAATAGTAAATTCGGATTTGAGGATGAAGTGAACAAAACAAGACTCAAACTTCATCCAATTTAGTCTAAATGCATGTTTAAAGCTTCTAAGACCTTATATGAACATAAAGCTTGATAAAACAAACTTTACAAGCATGATTAGAAGTCCTTTATTACAAGAAAAATGTCATGAACAATTCATAGAAATTATACATGCCAAGACTTCTATAAATTATAACAGAACTTAATAAATGAAAGTTTAAATGGGATTCTCTAAACAATCTTCCATCGAAGAAACTTAAAAGAAGTAAGCAATAGATATTCCTTTTCCATAAGAATTAATACTTTAGGAAATCACTATAAACCATAGGAATAATACCAAATACCGATCTAGGACACTTAGCACTCATAGGAATTTAATTTCCTATTTATAAATATTATTGATGAATATTTCATCTTAATAGGTAATTTCGACTCCGTCGAGGATTTCCCGGTCGATTACTACGACTGATCAGTATGAGCAGGTGAGTGACTTAGACTTGTTACATTGTTTGTGCTTGTAGTATAGTTGCAATTAAATAATATATATATATTTAATTGATATGCATGCGGGATTGGGATACACATGATGCTGGTGTATGATTGCATGGCAAACTATCATAATATAAGCGATAATCCTATTGTATGATAAATATTGTATGAAATATGTTGATGATTGTCTGTAAATTGTATGATCGCCTTAAACTTGATTAACAACTGTCGGTACTATAAATGAAACGGACATGCATTGCACGATTTGCATAAACTGCATTATTTTTACGAACACCTATCACGTGTTAGAATTTCGGTTCTTGGTAATACTTGGTTTTTCTAGGCAATGGGCTATTAGTTCTACGCAAGTTTACCTTGTTCTGTCGGTTCCATGGGAACTAACTGGTAACGAAGGACGCCGCCCATGGTATCGCTGTGAAATGGCTAACACTTAGTGGAGTTTCTAAGGTACAAGACAGGAACTGAGTGTTTAAAACTTCATTAACATAAAGAGATAATAATTGTGAGGATTATGGATTCCTGTGTACTTAGTTTCTCCTGGGTAGGTGATTCAGGTATCGGTTCCTTCAACCCCGATGAGAGGGCGTAAATCTCCTTCCTGTTTGGATTCCGGTTTGTCCAAGCTTGTAATTGTTCATGTGTTTGATTGATGCATTGCATATGATTGATAATAACTTGCTTGTTGTGATAAGTCTGGTTATTCACTGAGCCCGTGGTTATGCTCACACTCCTACAGTCCTTACAGGATGACACTTAAGCCTTGGTTGGTGGCTTCTAGGAGCTTAGAGCCGGTATGATTCTAAAGCTTGAAGAGTTTTGGAAACAGGGAAAATAGTTTCTTTATTTATATGTATTAATTGATGTTAGTGCATCAATTTTATTATCTGAGAACTTAGATAGTTTTATGGTTTGTAATAGTTATTATTCAGACTGTAGTACTTAATTATGGTATTATGATTTTATTTACTTTCATCGTTTCTTATCACGCAACCAAAAAGATCCTGTTTTGTTAAATATACGTCACTTTCCAAAGTAGTTCTAGTATGAATATGTGTATTTGATATCGTCTGGATTATCAGGCTATATCATAATATATATATTACTACTAGGGTACTATTGGGGCGTGACAGATTTAGTTGGTATCAGAGCTGTGGTTGCAAGTATAAGAAAAAGATGAAATTAAACAAAATCATAATTAGTATACATAGTAGTAGTAATAGAATTTATTTAGAATTAGTGGGTAGATTTGGGTAGAATTAAGAACCTAAAATAAAATCTGTATGATTATTATTAGTCATGCAAATTTTATTTGTGGTGCAGGTTAATCCGGCAACCTGTTATGTGAAGTGGTTGGTTTTCAGTATGCAACCTTTAGAGACTTTAACTGATTACAGGCGAAGGTTGAGGATCTTGGTGGAAGACCTAGCATTGGCAGGCAATCCTCAAACCTTGGATCAGATTTTAAGCAAATGGAGACATGGATTGAGGCCACTCTTTAGAGATTGGTTATTCCTGATGGAGAAAGCACACCCGAATCCAGGTTCTGCTATTGAATTAATTTATAGGTTTGAAAGGTTTGTTGGTAGAAATGGTGGAGCAGTAGAGATAGATAATATAGCATTTGTAGTATCAATAAATTCCATGAGGCCGACTCTTCCAGATTTCAGGATATGGGAGTATATTGGCAAAGGTTGGATATATGCTCATGATTTTAGGGATGATCATATGGGTGTACGTAGTACTGATCCATATACTGATGAGTGGATGATGTATCATCTAGTAATTGCAGGTTTCCTAAGGAAGTATTACAGAGTCGACCTGCTATTATACCCACAGTTGAGCCTGACCCGAGTCCTTGTGGTTTTTGTGATACTTTTTCTCCTAATATTCCTCAGGATACTGTATTACCAGTTAGTGGACAGGAAAGGAGATCAACCAAAAGAGGAGTAGCCAGTATTGACTTGGAAGAAAATACTGACAGGACAAAGAAGACCAGGACAGGGAGTACGCATCAATTCCACAAGGATTAGAATTCTTGGATTTCACACATAGTACTTTTGGTCAATATAATACATGGAAGGGAACGCCACATGGAGGATGGATAGTGGTGAGGATGCAGTGTTAGTGCATGAGAGTAAACAAGCTCCAAAGACACAGGGAGTACAGCTTGATGGATCTGAGCTTAGTTTAGCTCCACCTGGACAGCATGTTGAGATCCACGAGTTGAGCAGCAGCGACTCCAGTGATCAGGAGAGTACCCACAGTTGGATGCCCGAGATAAGGGCAAGAGACCACTTTACCCCACCCCCTAGAGAGTTTTAGTGGAAAGAATGTTGTTTTATGTATTATAAATAGACTAAATATGTATGACTTATGGTGATGTTCTTTTGATGATCTAGTAGATAGATAGTTAGTGCAAATTTTGATGTTGTATATAAAGCACTAACTCTAGGAACTCTATTATGATGTGATGTATTTGGTATTAGTGACGATAGTTAGTGCAATTTTTGATGTTGTACATATGGCACTAATATGGAATACAAGTATGTTTATGTTTTGGTGTACATATATATGTTATCATGTGTGAATGAAATGTAAGTGAAGTAGTAAAGAAAGTATGCTCATGTTAGGAAAGTATCATGTGTATTTTTAAATTATGAAAGATTTACACATGCATGAGATACTCCATGAAAAATGCAGTAAGAAGCAAAAATAGCTTGAATAAGAAATGGTTACAATAAACGAGACTTACCTTATTTAATATGCAATTTATAGTAGAGCGCCGAGAATGAGAGGTGGAAGGAGAAGAACTGCAAGAGTACCAACAAATCCACCTAATGAGGAACCGGCACTACAACCTAATCGCTTGGAGACTATTTTGCAAGCAATCAACAACAGAACACCCTAATTTTGCAAGCTTTGCAAGCTGGGCAAATACCACCGTAGCACCACCTCCTGAGGCACCACCTATGCCTCGAGCTTCTACTAGGAGAAATGAGGAACGTGTTGCATCGGTTCAACCACCTGTGGAAGAACCGAGAAATCAAGAAAGACGTGTTGAATCTGCAGCTGAAGTGCAAGGACCACCTCGACATGATCATGAATTACCACCTCCACCACCTTGGAGACCACAAAGGAATTTGTTACCTGAGTTTATAAAGTGTAACAGGTACTTTGAGGGAATGCCGGGAAAACCGGAAGAAGAAGACTGGTTGTCGCAAATTGAGCGATCATTTGACGTGTTTCAGATACCTGAAGCACTTAAGGTACCATACGGAACCTACTTGCTGCGGTTAAGGGCAAGAATATGGTGGGATTCGAAGCAGAGAGGATTACCACATCCCATAACGTGGGAAGTTTTCAACGGGAATTTTGAAAGAATATTTCCCGGGCAGCTTGAAAGCGAAGTATAGTACAGATCTAATGAATTTGACTCAAGGGAGTAAGACAATTGATGAATATGAACATGAATTCAATCGGCTACTGCAATTTGCCCCTGACGCATACAAAGAGTGATGAATTAAAAAGGCAGACTTTTATGGCTGGATTAGAGCCCCATTTTCAGAGGAGGCTTACTGAATTTGAGATTATTGATTTCGCTGCTATGGTAGAAAGGCGCGAGTGATAGAACGCGCTAGGAAATATGAAGTGGAAAGATATAAGAAACGGGGGCAAACTTTTGGAAAAAGGATTCATGATAATGTGGGAGACGAGTACTGTTCCTAAGAAAGGGAAATTTGTTAAGCCAATTGGAAGTGTCAAAGTGGAAATACCGGGAGAAGTAATGTTACCTGTTGGAAATGTAAGGGCGCTCATTATCCAAGAGATTGCCCATATCTGCAACATAAATGCTTTTATTGTGGTGAAAGTGGACATCATGCTGCCAAGTGTCCAAAAACAGGAAGTGCGACCTGCTTTATCTGTAAGAAGATAGGTCATATAGCAACTTACTGTCCTCAAAGGAATACTGGAGCGGCAGGATCATCACAATCTAAAGGAGTTGTTGGAGCCAGAAGTCAGAAAGAAGGCAATGCCAGTACTAACAAAAATACTGGCAGCCAGAATCTATGCTATGCACGGAACTCCAGTTGATGAAGAGGAGATAGAGGAGGATGATACTGAAAACATTTGGGAGGAAGCTGATTTAGATGATACCGGACTCATTGCAGGTATGTTATTATGTTTAAAGCAATAGTATGAGACACAAACACTTTAGATGCACAATTAATGCTTTTATAAGTCTTAAATAACATGTAATGTATAATTGATAAATAGGCACAATACAAGTGAAAGACCATTCGGTGTACGCTCTATTTGACACCGGCGCGACACATTCATTTATAGACACTGTCTTAGCCAGACAATTAGGTCTAACATGTGAAGCTATGAATAAAGGGTTAAGAATCAGTACACCTACGGAGGAATGGTTATGACTCAGGAGATAGTGAAAGAATGCCCAATACAGATTGGGAATCAAGGATCAATTGTTGATCTAATTGTAGTGGATCTGCAAATATGAAGTTATTTTGGGAATGACTTGGTTAGCTGCCACAAAAGCTAAGATCGATTGTCGTCTCAAGATGGTATCCTTTATGAATTGTCAAGGAGAAAGAAAGGAGTACCAAGGAAAAACACTTCGAGACAAAGGAGTCAAATTAACAACCATTGAAGTTGATGATGATGGCACCGAGAAGTTGGGTGAAATTATTTTAGGAGCTGTTAATGGAGAACCAGAGAAACCGATATTCATACTATAAGAACTGTGTGCGAATATCCAGATGTATTTCCAGAGAATTACCTGGTTTACCTCCACAAAGAGAAGTGGAATTTCCATTGATTTGATGCCTGGAACAGAACCAGTATCAAAAGCTCCGTATCGAATGGCACCTGTAGAATTGAAGGAATTAAAAGTGCAATTGCAGGAATTGATGGATAAAGGATTCATCAGACCCAGTGTATCTCCGTGGGGAGCCCCGGTGCTGTTTGTTAAAAAGAAGATGGTTCATTGAGACTTGTATTGATTATAGGGAATTGAACAAGGTAACCATCAAAAACAAGTATCCATTACCAGAATCGATGATTTGTTTGATCAACTACGTGGAGCAAAAATATTTTCCCGTATTGATCTCAAATCTGGATATCACCAAATTCGAATCAAGACAGAAGATATACCTAAGACTGCATTTCGAACACGGTATGGCCACTATGAATTTTTGGTTATGCCATTCGGACTGACTAATGCACCTGCGGTATTTATGGATTTGATGAATCGGATTTTTCGACCACTGTTGGATATTTGTGTGATTGTGTTTATAGATGATATATTGGTATATTCACCATCAGAGGAGCAGCATGAGGAGCATTTGAGGAATGTATTGCAGATTTTGAGGGATAATAAATTATATGCTAAATTGTCAAAGTGTGAATTTTGGCTTGAGAGCATATCTTTTCTTGGACACATCGTGTCTGGAGAAGGAATTTCAGTAGATCCTGCAAAGGTCAAAGCCATCGTGGAATGGAAAAGACCTGAGACAGTTACTGAAATCAGAAGTTTCTTGGGTTTAGCTGGATACTATCGGAAATTTGTACGGGATTTCTCAACAATTGCAAACCATTGACGCAATTGACAAAGAAAAATGAAAATTTGAATGGAATGAAAAGCGGAGAGCAAGTTTCCAAGAATTGAAGAAGAGATTAGTGTCAGCACCAATATTGGTCTTACCCAATGATCATGACCCATATGTTATATATAGTGATGCGTCCAAAAATGGTTTGGGATGTGTATTAATGCAGAATGGAAAAGTAATAGCATATGCTTCCAGGCAGTTGAAACCCCATGAGATGAACTACCCTACTCATGACTTGGAACTAGCTGCCATTGTTTTTGCACTCAAAATTTGGAGACACTATTTATATGGTCAAAGGTGTGAAATTTATACTGATCATAAAAGTTTGAAGTATATATTCACACAAAAAGAATTGAACATGAGGCAACGACGATGGTTGGAGCTAATAAAAGATTATGATTTGGGTATCAATTATCACCCAGGAAAAATGAACGCCGTCGCTGATGCTTGAGTCGGAAAAACTATGGTGAAGTAGCCTCAATGCTGACTGAGCAAAAAGAACTCATCAAGAATTTGAAAGGATGAGTTTAGGATTCACAATGCAAGGTTTTGAAGCTGAACTTGGAAATCTGATTTTGGAACCCACTTTACTTCAACAGATCAAAGAAGCTCAAAAGGAAGATGTGGAATTTCAAAGGATTATCCAAGAGATATCACAAGATAAATATAAGGATTTCCGAGTTGATGATGAAGGAATCCTTAGAATGGGCAACAGACTGTGTGTTCCCCATAAATCAGAGTTAAAGCAGAAGTTGATGCAAGAAGCACATAATTCCGGATATACTGTTCATCCTGGAGAAACGAAAACGTATCAAGAATTGAAAAGTGCATATTGGTGGAACGGGATGAAAAAGGATGTAGCGGAATTTGTGGCTAGATGTGAGATATGTCAACGGGTTAAAGCTGAACACCAAAAGCCGGGAGGATTGTTGAAGCCATTACCGATTCCTGAATGGAAATGGGATCAGATCTCTATGGACTTTGTATGTTCATTACCAAGACGAGTAGTGGACATGATGCTGTATGGGTTATCGTGGATAGACTTACTAAATCAGCACATTTTATACCCATCAATATGACGTATCCACTGGAAAAGCTAGCACGGATATATCTTAAAGAGATTGTTCGATTACATGGAATACCAGCTAGCATAGTATCGGATAGAGATCCACGCTTTGTTTCCAGATTTTGGAATGGGTTGCAGAAAGCGTTAGGGACGCAGTTAAAGTTCAGTACCGCTTATCATCCCCAAACCGATGGACAAACGGAAAGGACTATACAGACTTTGGAAGACATGCTAAGGTCTTGTATATTGGAATTTAAAGGAAATTGGGATCAACACTTACCTTTGGTGGAATTCGCGTATAATAACAGTTATCATTCTAGTATCGGAATGCCGCCATATGAAGCACTGTATGGTCGCAAGTGTAGATCACCATTATTTTGGGACAATTTAGAGAGAATCGCAGTTGGACCTGAAATGGTACAAGAAACAATAGATAAAGTGGCAGTGATAAAACAAAAGATGAAAGAAGCTCAAGATCGACAAAAGAGTTGGGCAGATATGAAGAGACGGGAATTGGAATTCAAAGAGGGAGATCATGTATACCTTAAAGTGAACCCGATCAAGAGTCTTCATCGTGGACGAAATCAAGGAAAATTAAGTCCTCGATATATTGGACCTTTTGAAATTCTGGATAGGGTAGGAGATTTAGCTATCGATTGGCTTTACCTCCGAATTTTCTGGTATACATAACGTGTTTCATGTATCAGTTTGAGGAAATATGTCTCGATCCAGATAAAGTGGTTGAGTTGGAACCAATTCCGTTGAAGGAGAACTTGACATATGAGAAACAACCTGTTCGAATAATGGACAGTAAAGTACAGACTCTTAGAAACAAGGAAATCAGATATGTTAAAGTTTTATGGGATCCCGAACGGAAGAAATGACTTGGGAGTTGGAAGATGAAGTTCGGAAAATTATCCAATCTGTTTGAATCATCAGGTACGTATCAAGCTTTGGGACAAAGCTTATTTTAAGGGGGGGAGGATGTAAACCCCGGAAATTTTCACAATAGTATACGTAGTAAAATAGAAAACGTAAAATAGATAGTGAATTTAGAAACCGATAGAAATCCTAGAATAGACTAATGAGTTGTGATACTCATTTCTAGTTTGAAAAACCCGATAAAAATTTTCTGACCTTAATAGATATATAAAAACGAGATTTCGTATCTTGAACTGATAATTCAAGATATAACTAGAAATAGATTTAAAATTTCGAAACCGATAAGATACAGTTTATTTATAGAGCTTATCGGTATAAAACAATAGATTATAAATACAAACAAACACTAATACTGAACAATAATTATCAACTTAGAATAAAAAGAAAATTTCGAACCGCTGTTTTAATTGTTAGGAAATTCTAGCTTTATTAGGACTTGGTTCCTAATTTAATTATCGATTTGAAAATTTAATCACGTAAGTTAAAAATATTAAAAATAATTAATCGTGTGAAGTTTTAACTAAAAATTTGAAAATACAAATAATTTAAAGTATTGTAGTAATTTAGATAATATTATCTTGATAAAACGTAAATATAACGAGTATAAATATACGCGAATATTTATATATATATTTTAGTAAAAATATTTTTTTCTGCAACTATTAAATATGTAAATATATATAAAAAAAAGGGAGAAAATTGGATTTCAAATGCCGCATGAAGGATTGGGCGTGGATCGGGCAGCAGAGAATTGCTGCATTCATATGCAGCAGCAGCAGCAGCAGCAGCAGAAGGAAGGAGCTCCACGCACGTGAACAGCAGCAACCGAACAGCAATGGACAGCAGCAGCTTCAGCAACAAGCAGCAGCAGCAACCAAACAGCAGTGGACAGCAGCAGCTTCAGCAACACGCACAGCAGCAGCTTCAGCAACCAGCAGCAGCAACAGGCCAACACACGCACAGCATGGCCAACTGAAAACAGAGCACATTTGAGCGAAACAGAGCACTGCAACCAGCTGATTTTTCATCCAACTTTGATCCGATTTTTCCAACGAATTTCAACCCGAAAAGGACACCCAAACCAATCCAAAATCTACATCTATACCCCACAATTAATGTACAAGAATTACAAACCAAATGGGATAGAAAAACAACTCCGAATTTAGCTAGAAAATCGTGATGCAGCAGCAAGAACATCCCCTGCTGCAGAGACCAAATTTTGCTGACCAAGTTGATTCAAATTTGAGCTTCTAAATTCAAACCAAATTGACCCAAAAGCCAATCAAAACACTCCACATGTGAATAACATTAAATGAGGAGAATTTCAGCTTAGAAAAACAACCATAACCGTTTCAAATTGTTGGCCAAAAATCAAATATTACAGCTGCAGCAGAGGAGAAATTCCACAATATACAGCAGCACACATCTCCAAATCTAACTCCGATTTTTGCAACATTCCTAGGATTAAATGAGCTGAAATTTTGACCAATTAAACACCAATAAGGAGCCTTCAAATGGACACTTCATACCAAAAAATTAATAAGAAAATCGGATCCCAAATTCGTCCAAAAATCAAGGTGAAAATTGTTCCAGAAATTCCAGTTTTCACACTTCAAACTTCAACAAGTTTTGACCCGATTTTTACACTAGTTGATCTCTTATTTTCACACACATAAATGGCATTAATTAGCTACCAAACAAACACCATTAAAGCCCTCAAAGATAGCCACCAAAAATCTGTCAAAACCAAGTTAGATTTTGCATCCAACATTGCAAATTCGTGTAGAAAATTCCAGCTGCATTTACAAGCATTTTTCAAGTCCAAAACCAACTCCAAAGCCTCTAAAACTTAGTCTAATCCTAGTATAAGTATATAAGCCTAAGTTAGACACACTTGGAGCTCATAAACCCCCAAAAACACTCTCAAATTCCAGCTGCAAACCCAAGTGCGTCCAGCACTTTCCAATTCCTTTTTCCATTTCCACCATCAACAAGAAGCTTAGGAACATTGTGTAATCTACCATAAACCCTAGCCTACTTCCACACCTTATATACACACACTAAGCTCATCAATAACCATCAAAACCGAATCAAAAATCCTAAGTTATCCTAGGGTTCAAGAGGAGGAGTTTAGCTTGACAAGGTGAGGAGATTTGATTTCATTAATAAATCTCATTTTAGTTAATGTGTTTAGTTAGAAACTCATCATCTAATCTTTGGTTTAGGTTTAATTCTTGCTTTAAGAGGAAGTTGAGCAACTTCCTTCCATCCCAATCCAAGGTAAGCTCCAAATTACAACCTATCCTTGTTAAATTTATGAATAGATCCTAGGATAGATTATTGAGCATTCCAAGAAAGTTTTGTGGTTGATAAAGGTTGTAAATCTATTGATGAATTCAAGAGAATAGATGGTTGATGTGTTGAGAATGCATAGATATTGTTGGAAGAGAAAAACAACAACTTAGAAGTCTTATAATTGTGGTAATAGTAAATTCGGATTTGAGGATGAAGTGAACAAAACAAGACTCAAACTTCATCCAATTTAGTCTAAATGCATGTTTAAAGCTTCTAAGACCTTATATGAACATAAAGCTTGATAAAACAAACTTTACAAGCATGATTAGAAGTCCTTTATTACAAGAAAAATGTCATGAACAATTCATAGAAATTATACATGCCAAGACTTCTATAAATTATAACAGAACTTAAAAATAAATGAAAGTTTAAATGGGATTCTCTAAACAATCTTCCATCGAAGAAACTTAAAAGAAGTAAGCAATAGATATTCCTTTTCCATAAGAATTAATACTTTAGGAAATCACTATAAACCATAGGAATAATACCAAATACCGATCTAGGACACTTAAGCACTCATAGGAATTTAATTTCCTATTTATAAATATTATTGATGAATATTTCATCTTAATAGGTAATTTCGACTCCGTCGAGGATTTCCGGTCGATTACTACGACTGATCAGTATGAGCAGGTGAGTGACTTAGACTTGTTACATTGTTTGTGCTTGTAGTATAGTTGCATTTGGAATAATATATATATATATATATATTCAATTGATATGCATGCGGGATTGGGATACAGCATGATGCATGGTGTATGGTTGAATGGCAAATTATCATAATATAAGCGATAATCCTATTGTATGATAAATATTGTATGAAATATGTTGATGATTGTCTGTAAATTGTATGATCGCCTTAAACTTGATTAACAACTACCGGTACTATAAATGAAACGGACATGCATTGCACGATTTGCATAAACTGCATTATGTTTTTACGAACACCTATCACGTGTTAGAATTTCGGTTCTTGGTAATACTTGGTTTTTCTAGGCAATGGGCTATTAGTTCTACGCAAGTTTACCTTGTTCTGTCGGTTCCATGGGAACTAACTGGTAACGAAGGACGCCGCCCATGGTATCGCTGTGAAATGGCTAACACTTAGTGGAGTTTCTAAGGTACAAGACAGGAACTGAGTGTTTAAAACTTCATTAACATAAAGAGATAATAATTGTGAGGATTATGGATTCCTGTGTACTTAGTTTCTCCTGGGTAGGTGATTCAGGTATCGGTTCCTTCAACCCCGATGAGAGGGCGTAAATCTCCTTCCTGTTTGGATTCCGGTTTGTCCAAGCTTGTAATTGTTCATGTGTTTGATTGATGCATTGCATATGATTGATAATAACTTGCTTGTTGTGATAAGTCTGGTTATTCACTGAGCCCGTGGTTATGCTCACACTCCTATAGTCCTTACAGGATGACACTTAAGCCTTGGTTGGTGGCTTCTAGGAGTTTAGAGCCGGTATGATTCTAAAGCTTGAAGAGTTTTGGAAACAGGGAAAATAGTTTCTTTATTTATATGTATTAATTGATGTTAGTGCATCAATTTTATTATCTGAGAACTTAGATAGTTCTATGATTTGTAATAGTTATTATTCAGACTGTAGCACTTAATTATGGTATTATGATTTTATTTACTTTCATCGTTTCTTATCACGCAACCAAAAAGATCCTGTTTTGTTAAATATACGTCACTTTCCAAAGTAGTTCTAGTATGAATATGTGTATTTGATATTGTCTGGATTATCAGGCTATATCATATATATATATTACTACTAGGGTACTATTGGGGCGTGACAGGTTTAGGGCTAAATTAGAAGTTAAGTGGACTTACTTATGCTTAATTCCAATTCTTTAATCAACAAGTTGAATTAAGAGATCAATAAAGGAAAATGGACTTAGAACATGGGCCTTTTTCCCATGAAAGTTTTGGCCCTAGTGATGTTTAGGGCTAAATTTGCCTAAAATTATTTCCTTGATATCCTAAATCCTAATGGTCCATAACTAGCCAAATGCTACATGTAAAATTGATTAAAAACAAAGCTGTGATACAATACCATCAATTAAAGTAAATCAATAGTTAGTGGGATCATGCAAAGGAGATAAAGGGTAGCAAATGTAGTTTAGAGCCTTTATGTTTAACACACATAGGTATATTGAAGAATAACTAACTAATTCCATATTTAGGATCACAAGGTTCAACAAACTAGTAATTTAGGGCTAAGATGGAAAAAGAAAGCAATACTTAATTTGACAGGGCCTATTTTGACCCAAGAATAGGGTAAAATAATAAGTTGAGGCCAATTCATGTATTAGAAGTCATAAAAGCCATAAAGTAGTAAAATATGGGTAAATAAAAATTAAGCAAGGCACCAGAATAAAGAAAGATTGGAATTTGGGCCCATAAACTAGCCAAAGCCCATAATGGTATTAATCATAAAATAGATGGGTATAGTAATGGATATTCAAATTAATAAAATGCAATTATGGGTCACCACATACAATCGATCAAGATAAGAACAATAGATATATAGTACGACTCGATACAAGCACAAATCAGAAAGAAGCAACAAAATTGGTAAAACTCTAACTATAAACTTCATGGAGTTAAAAACAAACAACAAAAGCTACTATTCTATGCTTCAAGAAAAAATGTTAGGTTGATGGGAAATTAAATGAAATTATGATAAGTAAATAACTAATCAGTAGATGTTATAAAGTCCTTGTGTAAATGGATGTATAATTGGTACCAAAAGCCAAATAAATGGAATTGCATGTATGGGTAACAAGTATAAGGGGCCACTGGCCCATAAAAAGGTGAATGTGGTGCACTATTTTTGACCAAGTTTTAAATAATTAAGTCCTATGATCTATTCCTATGAACTGGTCAATGCTAGATAAATATACCTATCAAATGTAGTATAAGAATAAACTATAGAGTCGTATTCCTTGGGGTTCTTGACAAGCACTATTACTCCCCTTTTTAATTATTATTTAGCAATTAAGATTGAATTAGAGAAATATGATTAATCAACTAAACTGATTACTATTTACAGCTAGTTTCACTAATGTAATCACCAAGTTAATGTTAATTCAACAACCAATAAATAAATCAGACTTGCTTCACTGATGACTTAACATATACTACAACATCTAATATTTGTTGTGCCTTTTCTAACTACGAGATTCCATCGATAACGTTAATATCTCTCTCAAGACTATTAACTCCTAATTGTAGCCTTATCAAATTAGAATCTCTTTCTAGTTAATAGCTGACTGAGATTGCATCAAGAATATGGACCCAATGTAAATTCTACATATATGCAGAAAGTTGCACGAACCTATCTCTAGGAATATGAGCAACTTCTTCCTAGAGCCTAGATCTATTCAACGAGTAGCTTTCTCAATCGAATCCGATGGAATTCTTGTCTGATCCTAGTTGTGCACTACCTAGAATTAGAATGCTTAAAACACACTGCAGAGATTAGCGAAATTAACAAAAATTGGCATTTAATCCATTTATGTACATGATAGACATGGCTTCGCAAGTCCTAACTACTAGTCATGCATAATGAAAGGAAATAATACAACACAATAAAAATGAAAGTTAGGAAAATGGAACATAGAAATAGCCCTTATTGATGAAAGTTCTTGCTAATGTCTGATACAAATTCGGATACAACCACAATACAAAGATGAAGTGATACTACTATCTCTCACAATTACAATGAACGCACAATACCTTCCCCTAGCATTACAAAGACAATTGATAAAAATGATGAATGAATCTCTGTAATGTTTCAAACTAGTATTTATATATATCCTCCATTGGGTTTGTTTGATTGGTAAGAAATGTGTCAATTGGCCTTCGTCTCCTTTCAAAAAGGTCTTTAGATCTGAATTGACATGAAAATATCTAACCAATAACTGCCATCATGGCCGTTACACAGCCCGTTATTTTCTCGGATCCTATTATCTAAGGTAGATCATGGCCATGATACGGACCGTTATCTCTTTGGATCACAAAATCAAGCCATCATAATGCCCATGATCATACCTTAATAAAACTCTGCAATTTAGTACCTTATTGGTCACGACTGTGAGGAAGGCCATGCTCTCCTCTGTATCCTTCTTCTCTTCTTCAAATAATGGTTGTATCAAGTGCATTTGCATGGTTAGTGGAGATCACTGTCTAGGTCATGGCCGTATCAAGGGCTGTGATCTTCTCTGTGGTCCATTTGCTCCATTGTCATGCCTGTTATAGCTCTTTTATGATGCATCCGAGATGATCACTATCCTTATTACGGGCGTGATCATGTTTGGATGTAATCTTTAGCTTAAATTATTGCCTAATTTGATCCAAATGTTGATGTTTATCCTTTTTGTACCTGAAATGAATATATTTTCCAATTAAGTACCAATTCCATTAAAATTAATCACAAATTAAAGTGTAATAAACCATATTTTTCTTCTAATTAGTATGGTAATTTGTTCCTATCAGAATGCAATAGAGAACATGATCAGTAGGACCCATAAGTGCTAATTAAAGAAGCTAACCAATTTATTAAGAATAGGATCTAAACCCAAAATGCCCAATATGATAGCTTAGCTATACAAGAGGAATAAGTAAGAAGCCTGTACAAGAAACAATTAAATGGAAACCTAAATGAAGTAGGCCCAAAAAGGGACCATGACTAAGAATGAACCACAACACCATAAGACCTTAAACCTAAGGATTATATTTCATTTAAAGTACATGTCTTCCTAAATAATAATATGTATTATATTTCTTTTATATGTGTATGTGAGCTAGACTACCTTTGAAGTTCCCTTGAACTATTATGATTGTTGACTATCGTCATGGACTTGTGAGTAAATTTGACTCTATTCACATTGCTTGTATTTGTAGCATAGTTATACCTAAGCAAAAGATGATAAATGAATTATATGGGGATTCGGGTTTATGTTTGCTGTATGATTTTTGATTGATCAAATACCATAAGTGAAGTGATAACTCAAATGCATGTTATTACTGTTTTTTTGCTTAGAATCTGGGGAGTATCTATGATTTTTTAATCACCTGAATCGATATAATACATTATATAATGTAATTTAACATTTGCATAAGTTGTACATGTATGTAGTCATTACTGTCACATATTACTGTTCGGGCCTATGATGTGAATAAGATATTCAATGAGTAAATGATGTTATGCCTATGAAATCATGAGACTTATGGGATCTCGGGGAACTACTTGATAAATTACAGGAATGCTACCTGTGTTTTTCATGTAGATTAGGTAATACTTAGGGAGTTTTTGTATTTATGGGTAATAAAATGAGTTTTGAAATTGATTTTGAAATAAAGTACTACCTGTATTCTTTGATTCCTTGGACACTAGTGATAAAAGCTGAGTTCCTTAACCCTAGTAAGAGGGCATAAATCTCCACTCAGTTTGGATTCTTGTCATCCAAACTTATGTATGTGTATTTATATGTTTGCGTGTTACATTATATGTGTTTGATTAATAAAAACCTTGATGTGAAATTCTATTATGTGTTTATCGTCTAGTTACTTCATTGAGTTGTGGATTTTGATTACATCTTTATAGATTTCATAGGTTTAGAGGCAATCTTTGGTTGGCTTCCATGAGGGATCTTAGCCCGATATGTGCTTAACCTTTGGGATAAGATTGGGTAAGTGAGATAACTCGGAGTATGAGGCACTATGTTTAGCTATATATATGTGTATATATATACATCTATGTTTAAATTGTGTTAAGTTCTGTTTAGTATTCCCAAGATTATGAGTTAAGGTACTTATGTCTAAGTCTGTAATATGTCGAGATTGAAAGGATATTATCCTATGATGCTATTATGTATTCACACGCTGTTGTTACTCTATACAACATCGATCCTGATTGATCGTGTTGCACCCCTATGAGTAGCTTGATCATATCATACACTCGCGTCTCTTTAGATTTCGAAATATGGGCTACAATTAGTCATAAGATGGGATGATACATTTAAGGTACCCTTTGAGCATGACGCCTCTCCAAAAGGTCTCTTCAAGTACGCGTTATCCCATTGCAAATTATGTTGCTTGTAATAATTTTTCCGCTACCCATATAAAATTCCAAGCTGTGATTACCATTAATGTTGAACACAAAAATTTTAAAGAATCTACGCATTATCCTAAGTGGCAAGAAGCCATGGTGAAAGAAAAAGATGCATTAGAATCAACTTGTATATGAGCTATAGAGAATTTGCCTCCTAACAAGAAAAGTATTGGATGCAAATGGATATATCACATTAAATACAATCCAAATGGAATTGTAGAACATTTCCAAGATCACTCGTTGCATTAGCCAACACATAGGTTGAAGGATTCAATTACATGAAAACTTTTACTCCCAGTGCAAAAATGGAAATTGTGTGATGTTTTTTTATGTTTTTATTTTTATCTATAGTTATTGCAAAAGGATGGAAACCACATTGAATGGACATCAACATCGCTTTTCTTTATGGTGATCTTGTAGAGGAAGTGTATATGGGTCCTCCTCTTAGTTTTTCTCCTTCTAATTCAAATAAAGTTTGATGTCTTCGTAAATCTTCATGTGGATTACAACAAGTACTGACAATTGGTTTGCAAAAGTGAGTAGGGCTTTGAAGCAGTATAGGTTTGTTCAATCATGTGTTGATTGCTCATTGTTCACATATCAACAAAAGGGTATTTTTCTCAATGTAGACATCCTATGTCTTGCTTATTG